>JAMXBD010000068.1:1440532-2160799 GCA_024138025.1 Combretum micranthum | reverse complement strand
TATTTTTTTTTTCATACTAAAGTAAGTGAAATGAAGTATGAAAAAAACCTATGAAAAGTTTGTTCAGGTATCAAATTGCTCAAAATCAAACTTCAGGTATGAAAAATATCAAGGAAAACTTTGTTTAGGCATCAAATTAGTCAAAATTAAAATTTTGGTACCCGATTGTTCTTTTTGCGAAAGTTAAGGTATCATTTTCTTCATTATCCCTTATTTAATTAAACTATCTAAATTAAATTTAAATTAACATTCAAAATCAACTACCTATTATACTATTTAATTATAGCATTCCTTACTTAGGTTGGCATAAATTTGGGATATTTCATAGATGGTATCAGAGTAAAGTTAGACATTCATCATTCCTTTTGTTTTTCTTAGTATTTTTTGTATCTTGTTTTCACTTTTTAGTTAAGGATATTTTGATTAGAATAGCAGTTTGCAGATTGAAAACGTTGAATGTGGTTATAGCTAACATAATTTTCAATGGAATAGACTATTTGGCTTGGATTAGATTAGTCAAGTGAGATTATGTGCTAATATGAATGGTGGTATTTTTTGATGTTCCTCACTTTTACATCCTATTTTTGCTAAACAACCAAATGGTAGTATAATAGTAGAATATGTTGGCTTAATACACATATATTCTTAATGAGCTCTTATAATTTGAGCAAGGGATGCGAAGAATATATTTCATTTATTTTCTTTAACTCTCACAGTATTTTTCATATTAGCTCTTGTGTATTAAGGAAGTTTTAGTAGTTAGGCTTTGTATAAATACCATCTTTATAAGTTATTTCTATCTTTTTTTCTTCACAGTAATACGACCACTAAAGACCAATATAACGTGTGAGTCAAACTCGATACTAAGGATGAGGATCATGACAGAATGTAGTTAGACTATATGGCCATTGATAAAGTTAATTTTATAATAACATATTTATGGATTGAGAGCTGTTACATTGCTTTACCCTCTTCTTTATCTTCAAAGCGTTAATCACAAATCTTTGAACTAGATTTTCACAAATTAAGATAGTAATTTTTTTTAAACTACCTATTTCATTACCATAAATTGACAAATTATTAATATTTATGCAACATTTGTCCAAGCATTTATATAATACCCAATAAATCTTATTTTCCTATTCCTAACTTTTGTGTCCTTTTTCAGCTCTTGTGATTTCCTATTTGAATCATTTTCTTTGAACTTTTCCATTTAAACCCTTCTCTATTTTTTTTTCCTTTTACGTTTTGAATTCTTTAACTTAATTTTTCCATTTGAATTTTTCAAATTTTTATAACAACATGAGAAAGCCCTACATCATATATTAATGTGAGTAATATAAAATTACTTCAATAGGTGTGTCTCTCTCAATATACATATATCTATATATTGTATAAAAACTTTTCTTCAAAAAGTTTTGATCGTCAATGAGATCATAGTCCAATAGCATTATATAATTGATCTTTCGAGTGGGATGTATACGTTCGATCCAATAATCCATCCCCTTGTTTTGTAAAGGAAATTAAAAAAAAAAAAAAAGTTTTGACAAAATCATTAATACACGGGATGAATGGATTGGGGAAAGGGGTAGGGTGTGCTTGGAGTGAAGGTAGGAAAAAAAAATTAAAAGAGAAGATATGAAGGTAATAAAAGCTTAAGACCTTAAAGTAAAAGCTATAAGATGATTGAGTCAGAGATAGATACCAAAAGGACTGGCTATTTTTGTTTCTTTTACGCAAAAGAACAAGTGAAATCGAATCATATTATAAGCAAACGTCAGTGAGAAATATCTTATTGTACGGGTATTGACCACCACTTTAAAAAGATTATTCTAACTCTTTTTCTTTAAAAAAGAAAAAAAGAAAGAAAAAAGCCTATAAATGGAAACACATTAACGTGGATGATAACTTTTAAAGGAAATGGGCACAGCAAAAAATAAAAAGGAAAGAAAAATATACTTTTTCATTGCACGCTTAAGATGCACACAACACAAGACCGATAAAAAATCTATTGAGAATTATATTCAATGTATTTACAGTCTCTATCAATTATGGACGATAATATTTTGATAAACATTATCAATTATCAATATCAATGAAAAAATGGTTTGGTGAATTTTTTTTTTTTTTTTTTATGCTTTTATCTTCTTCTTTATCTCACATGGGATATTTTTACTTTTATTAAAATGAACCTTAACATACAATTTGGTCCTTCAATGAGTGTTTTGAATAAAAGACCGCATGTGCATGCGTCTATATGGTCAGGTCTAGGTTGAGCAAATTCAATTTAAACATTGGTTACTTAGTTTTTTAAATTATCTCTTCAAATTCCATTGCAGTTACAATCTCTTGATTGCAAATTTTATTTTTTATTTAGTGAATAATATATGTGATAGAGAAATTATTTTAAATTTTAATTTATAGCCAATTATTTTTTTATTATTCATTTGTAACTGAAATTTTCAATTTGGTCAGTTAACAGTTTTCAAATAAAATTTTTGTTGCTTTACAAAGAGAACAATTTAACATATTATTGAAAACCACTACATACTATTCTTTTAGGGATGATTGTACTTTACTTGTTTCAAGCTTCTACCATGAGTTCACACATTAGAGGCTAATTGTGTTAACCTTGTGGAGCATATGATGTAATCAATTGCAACAAGATCATGCCAAAATTTGTTTTCAAGGTAGTGAATCATCCACGACACAGCTTCACAAACCGATAAGTTATCTTATCACCTTCACTAAGTTTTCTTACTAAATCTTCAATTGTCATTGATACTCACTACTATTTACACATAATTTTTTTTCAAAGAATGCACTTTTACTTTTGCATATCCATATCCTCTCTTTAAGCTCAAAATGCACGGGCATGATTTGTTGTCCTAAAGGTGTTAGGTTTAATTCTTAGTAAACCAATTTTGTGGGCTTATATGTGTGAATTAAATTAATTGTGTAATAACGCTATTATAATATGTAGGTTCAAGTAAAGTAATCTCATAAAGTTATGGACTTTAGAAGTATTATATATGTGTGTGTGTGTGTGTGTGTGTGTAGTATGAATATCATGTGTAGAGAGGGATATAATGTTTCCTATTTTATGTTGGGCAAAATAGGAAATAATAAATATAGATACATATATAAATATATGGTCATAGTCCCTAAGTTATACGTATCACATTACTCTTTTGGTATCCCATCATCAGAAATAATAAAGAGCGATAATGGGAATCTCCTAAAGGCTATATAATGATTTGGAAGACTAAACTATCCAAATCAAAGGATTTTATACATCTTCCACATCATGTATTTAGGTACACTTCCAAAATTACTTCTATGTGTTTATACCTTAATCTTGTACATGTATTAATCATTTAGGAATGAATAATTAATCCTACCAATTGGTATCAAAGCAATCACATACAAGATTAATGCTACAAAGGTATTACCATTGTTTATTTACAACAAAAAATTTGGACTTTACGACAAAAATTTTGCCTCTAAACATAAATTTTCGTCTTAAAAACCATTGTCATTGATTTTATTTATAGAAATATAACTTGTTTTACTCATTTTCCATCGCAAAATTTCTATCTCTAAAGATCAATTTTTCTTGTAGTGATTGTTTGTTTATGGCTCTTTCCTAATCTTAAGAAAATTAGGGTCTTCAATATTGTGATTAAAAAATTAATAAAAAGGTTATTTCCCTAATATATAAAATTAGGGTTTTTCAATTACATAATTCATGTTTTTTAAGGTTCTTTTTCCTAATTCTTAAGAATTAAGGTTTTCTATGGAATCCAATGAATAAAGATTGTTGATCAAGAATCCTGGGATAATATGAATATGTTTTAATCCTTATTCATGAATTGATTATGATTACTTGAGAATGATGATTTGTGAATCAAGATTACGCCTTGTTTTAATCTCGATGTTAATTCAAAAATAAAGATTATCTTTTTAATTTAGATGGATGTTGTTTCATGAATAAAAGGTGTCACCTTGCTTTTAATCTAGATGACAATTTGTGAATAAAAGATTTGATCGTGTGATAACGGTTCAAAAGGTTGAACCTTTATTTAAATATGAATGTATACATGTTTAATAATTTGTTGTTGATTCAAGAAATTGCGTGTTATTAAGGATTTTCGGATTCTTGAATCATGCTTATTGCTCAATAACGATAAGCAATGAAGTTCATGCCTTATAATTTTGTTATGGTAATTTTATGTAATCAAGTAGGTAACTTAATCAAGTGACTATAAAATTAAGTGGAATCAAGTGGTTAACATGTCATGCAAGTAACTTACCTTGAAAATAATTTGACTTCTCAATATATGTATATATATTAGATGTGTTAATAAGCATTTTGAAATATGTATTATATTAGTATGATTATAATATTTTTTTCCAAACGAACATATCAAGTAAGCAAAAAAAAAAAAAATTGCGATATCAAATTATGACAATTTTTGTATCAACTATTCAAGATGAATGGTTGAAATGTTATGTTGCCAAAGTAGCCTCTCATGTGGAAATCATTTGTTTTGGATAGATAGAAAACGCTATGTGCATGTATGTTATGCGAATATCGATCGGCCCAAAGGAAGGTTAATGTTTATAAAACTTACATGTACACATATGGTGATAAATATGTGATGATCATTTATTTTTTCATGTAAATGATTAGTCAGTCCAAAGAAAGGCTTAATTATTTAAGAAAAATTACTATGAGTAAATTACGATAAAATGTATCAATATTTCTGGGTAAATTCATTTAAGATATCAACATTTTAAGTAGTTAAAAAGTGGAGTCAATATTTTGCAAAGTTCAATCAAATGAGGTATCAATATTTTGTAAAGTTCATTTAAGGTATTAACGTTTATATTGGATTAGTTTTCAATTAAGTTTCTTTAATTTTCTTTAATAGTAAAAAATTGATACCTTATTTTACTCACTTAGCAAAACGTTCATACCTTTTTTTAACTACCTGAAACATTGATACATTAAATGAATTTATCTCTAAATATTAATTCCTCTTTTTAACTACTTAAATATTGATATATTAAATGAATTCACTCTCAAACGTTGATACTTTAATATAATTTACCCAATTTACTATCAATATTTGACCATCACTACAACAAAAAGGGCCTTTGACCATGTCTAATAAATGTGGCTACACAAACGTCATAAAAATCCATAGGTAATGTTAAAAATTAAAACGTCCCTAGTATAAATTGGGTGCCTTATGCCACATTTTTTTTTTTCATGTAGCCTATAAACGTCAAAAAGATCCATCGCAGATTAGATGGGTAATGTTAAAAATTTAAACATTGCCAATATAAATTTAGGTGTCAAGTAGACTTTGTTAGGCCACGTTTAAACATGGCCTACTATTATGTATTCACCGCACTTATGTGTGGTTAAATATAATTAATCCTCATCCCACTAAATATATGGGGAAGGAAATTTATAGTCAACAATGTCTACACATGAGTAATATTTTTATTAGCGGTGTATATGCATAGGTAAGTTAATAAATTGACGATGTTTAAACATGGCCTTACATAGGTTGAATAACCTTTATATATAGTCATTGGACCAAAGTAGCAATTTATAAACTTGATAAATGTCTTATTTCCCATAATTTCAATGTGGTTATTCAAACACATTGGCAATATCTATACGTAGATATTCAATTAAATTAGAAATATTTAAACATGGCCATTAATTTAAACTAGTAATATTTGCATGTGGCTATTCTTGTTGAGAAAGGGCAAGCATTAATGTTTAACATGGTTTGGTTTGTCAATATATACTTGTTTATTGTATATTATATGCACAAGCAGTGATATGCACGTAATTGATCACATTATAACTGCTATTACTTTTGTACATGAAATTTATTTATAAATAGATATCACTAATACATTTTGGAAGGTACAATGGGCTCGACATTTAATAAGATCCAATATCAAAAATTACCTAAAGACCACCAAGACCATCCTTACGATAAAGAGAAAAAAAGTAATATACAATATTGTTTAGCGTCTTAGAAGAAACATAAGCACAAGCTCCAAATTATATAAAAATGAGCATGTGTATACACTTCATCACATTTGACCCCATTCATGTCAAATGGCTTAGCCGAAGGAGGAAAAAAAAAACAAAAATTTGAGTCTTTAATTTTCTTCCTCACTGTCAGCACCATCATCACCATGTGATGGATTTGGAAAAGGATCTTGTGCACTTGGAGAATGATCTCATTCATTTGTATCATCAATAATAATGACGAAGCTATTCACTCCAACAACCTCATATATGAATGCTTCACCAAACTGCAAAACAAGTTAGCATCATTGATGAGAAAGGTGCATATATTTTGATGAAGTAAAAGGAGAAGCTAGCCCTATCAAATAAGGTCAAAAGATAAAAAGATAGAAAATGATTGCTTCTATAACTTTCCCTATGTGCTAAAACCACCAAACAAGTCCAATGATTTTAGAAGGGATCTAGCTGGATATATAATCATCTAACTTGTAAACTAACCACATGACAAATGGCATGTGGACACCTTTCTCAAAGGATGTTAGTTAACTATGTGGTAGTTGTCAATTGTCATTCAATTATTATAAGTAGCTTTTGAAGTTTTACAGACAATTTCTACTCAATGAACATGTGTAAGGGCATTCAACTAAAAAAGAATTCGGATTAGCTATACATTTTAGTTTATTGGGACTAATGAGGGTATGTAAATGACATCCGAAAGTAGTATTAAATTGTCTTGCTAAATACTCTTTACACATAAAATTTCAATAATATCAAAAAATGCATGTACCTAGAGTTGACATTTAGCATGAAGTGTTTAATAATTTAATCCTTTTAGAAACATGCAACAAAACAGAATCTAAAATGTTTACTATGATAGATTTTTCTTAGATCCATGCATATGGGTAATTGAACTTCCACATCCTAAGTTTCTGTAAACATTTAAATCTAGATCCTCATTTTTCAATATTTAATGCATAGATGAAACAACTTTACATGGATGAGGCAAAACTCCTCTAGCAACTAATATAACATAAGTTGTCAAGTCAAATGACCTTCTTATCAAGCCAACATCCCTAATAGGAAGCTCATCATTGAAAGAAAAGCAAAAACTATGGTAAATAAGAAGTGACAACGACTAATAATCAAGAGAGTATAAAAACAATCTTCCAGGCTAAATTTGACTAAGTACTTAAACTAAAGTTTAAACAGGAATCTCTCTAATATATATATATATATATATATTTAAAAAATATGATGTAGATCAATAATCATAAGCAAGAAATCAACAACTAATTTCTCTTACTCAAAATATTCATGGACTTCGTGTTAAAAACTTCATGAGCCATTGATTAAGCCACAAAAGACTTGACTATCTATGGGGGAAATACTTTAAGTTCAATTACATGTAAATAGATAAGTAAGATCCCATAGCTCAGATAAAAATGGCATTAAGAAATTAATGCAATATTCGATTGTATTCACATGTCCTGGTTTGTTATTCTCCTTTGACATTTTTCAAAGAAACTATTATATAAATGTGCATGCTTTGAGGCAAACTACTTTGTTGAATTAGCCATAGATTACTAGTTCAAATAAACAAAATTAGATCTAGAAGCTAAATGATTTTAATCAACTAGATTGACTAAAATAACTACATCTAAGATCAAGACCGAGTAACCAATAATTTTACCTCTCTTAATGATCTAATCCTGGGAAGCACATGGTATCAGATTTTATGTGATATATCAATTCCTTGGAGAATGGTGCATTAAAAAGTAGATATGCTCTAGAAAGGAGAGGCAGAAAAAAAAATGCATAATAAACATCAAGAATGATATCAAAGTGACCTTCAAAGATCAAAAACTTATAATAATAAACAATATATTAAAAATCCACACATACTTTCTGCATAGGAGAACACTTCTTGATATGTCAAACAAGAATATAACCAACATAAGATAGAATTTGGTAGGCTTTATACATGAGCAAGATATGCACTTAAAATGATCAAAACAAATATGATTATGAATTTTTTATTCTCTTCTTGTCCTAAAAAATAAGGGAAATAATGAGAAACATTGTCTCTAATTCAAGTTAGTCTTACAGCATAGAAACAAAACAAAGTATATTGTCACTTTCAAATAACTATTAAAATGATTGGACATCAAGATAAATAACATTTAGATAATAACTATAGTATAGATAGAAATCAAGTATCTGTGCTCCTGGTTCACATAACATGAGATGATCCCCTTTATATTAGGCAAAGTAAGTAAATATACTTTGTTCATGAACATAAATTATAGATGATCCCCTTCATATTAGGCATAGCTACATGGCATTATAAAAGGTCTTGGATGTGCAACCATTGTTAATAGTTCACACATATGCAATATTTTCTTAAAAGGAAAAAAAAAAAGAACAAAAATTTACCTACACCCTTGGCTTATTAGATGCAGCAGGTTCAATAGAAATGATTAAGGTCAACTTTCCAGCCTCTCTAAGATACGATACATTCCCGTCCATGAGTTTCACTAGTTTCCTGTTGATGAGTAGACTTGATGCCTTCCTTGGGAATGTCTTCCTCATTCTTAAACATTTTGTTCAGCACTGCTTCTAAGATGCCACCACAAATGTGAGTCATCCTAAATAAACAATGGAAAAATTCATTAAGTAACAAGCAATCTATAATCCCTGAGAATTTTCATACAAGTGCAATGAATAGGGTAGCAAATGCGTGATAGATCGTAAATCTGAGACCCAACAAAAGCCCTAGAATGGGACTATAAATCTATAACTTAAAACCTCGAGTAGAAATTTTTTAGATACCAAAAGATACCAAAGACAAGATTTCATGACCTGAACCAATAACTCAACGTGTAATCACAACTAGCCTTAGATTTCAAATGCAGTAGAAGATGATTAATTTATAGAGCCGATTACCTATAAAAAAATTACTTAAATATGAACCAATAGGGTTATAAATATGCAATGAAAATGAAAATAGATCCATAACTATATATCTAGACCTCAAATAAAGAATTGGATTGTACCATTGTGTTAGTTAGAGAATTTCGAGTCTATAGAGACTAAAACCTTAATTTGAGCTATCAGGCTCGAAAACTCTAATCGCATAGAATAAAACCCTAAAAACAATCAATTGCTTAAACTTTAAATTTAAGATTTCAATCAAGGGTAATCTAAGAAAAATGTAAAGGCCTTAAATGAACTTTTAGAGAAGAAAATCCCCATATACCTAATACAATTATACGCGTATGGCCCTATAATCTAAGTGATAACCTAGATATTTCCTTATATAAGTGATTCTTTTATTCACATATGTGAAATATAGCTCAAATTGGATGATCAAAATCGGTCATCGTATAACAAAAGCAAGAGACGCCACTTGCATCTTTCAAGTAGATCAAATTGGCTAATGAAGTCAAATTGAAAATGACAACCCAACAAATGACAAGCTTCCATTTGACTTACGCATTAAATGAACAAAAAGACTTAAATTTTGCTTGTGAAGGTCGGTTCATTCCCTTTCTTTCACAAAAAATTTCCATAAGGAATTAGAGACAACATTTAGCTAACAAATGCAATTCCATTTCCCCTCCAAAACCATGATCTCTCTAGAATTTTCAAGGCATGAAGACAAGTCAACCAACTTGTCCACTTACCGTGTAGAAACATCCCTTATATCCAACAAATATCAACATCAATCTACTTCATTTATAACTTAACAATTAATCCTTATAATTAACAAATAAACAAAGGCAATCACTCCTAAAAGCTTTGAGCTGTGACCCTCTTTCCCTCACTCAAATATAAGTCAAAATCAAGGGACAATAACATCAATTTTACTGCAATTCCATTCGTGAACCCCAATAAAAAAAAAAAAAAAACTTGACAAAGTCCAACATTCAAAACTTCCTATTCCAATCATGAAGGTGAACCGTGTACCCCACCTCTCTTCAAAACAAAAACAAGCTTTACACATAGAAAAAGATTCCTAAAACTTTAATAGGATTTCAAGATGAAGGGACCATAAGTCCAAAGGTAGGAATTGTCTTGAACAAGTTAATTTACTCCTAGAAAATATTAACTCATTTTGCTTCCCCTGCTCTAGGAATTCGGCTCACATATTTTGTTATTGTTTTGGTGGTGGTGGTGGTGGTGTGTGTTGTGTGTGTGTGTGTGTGGGGGGGGGGGGGGGGGGGGGGGGGGGGGGGGGGGGAGGGCACGGGAGGATTGGAATTTCACTTCAAACTCCATCCAACCAAGGTGACTTCTATACTATCCTAAAGCCTATATTATATCTATGCATAGAAAACTGAAAAAAAAAAATCAAAGGATTGGTTGTTTATGAGACCCTGTAGGTTCGATCACCCTAGGTACTTAAGAGAACCAATTATCTTCTTGCATCATTGCTTGATTCATGTTCAATCCTAGCTAAACAACTCCTTTAACAATGAATTGCATGAAAAACTAATTAATATTCTTAGCTAACCACAACCCTAAGCTTTGGTCAACATGAGGAATGGAGTTTATCATGCATGTCCATGATTAAATCTAGCTTATATTTAGTAAAATGAACATATAACATGATCTACTATGAAGTGAAATCTAACTATTATGATCTTTAGTATACCTATACCAAATTTTGACCCTATAACTATATAATGCACTACACTATATAACTATGTAATCTAGACTCATTGCAATATGTAATCATGAATGAAAGACTAGAATAGCCAAAACAACCTAGGAATAGAACCTTAGAGCATTCAGCTATACATATGTTCCTAAGGACAAATCATGTTTAAATGCATAATGAAACCTATTTGAACTCCTAAACGTATTAGAAAAATGAATAAGTGATAAGATCTTAGAATATGATCCTACAAAAGATAGAAATTTCAACCTACATATGGAAATAAGGTTGACAAACAAAGTAAATATTAATTGAAATTACACTTACACTTGTACGTAGGCAATAGAGAAATAACTTAGGATTATTGGAATAACAATCGTATAGTTCGTAAGTTTAATGTATAGCTAGACAACATAACCTAGAATCAAATGTTAAAACATGAGATAAACCTTATAAACCTAATATAGGTGATGGTAAGCTCAAACAATAGGGAATGTAGCACTTAGATGAATTTTAGCTTGAAATGCTTAGAATAAAGTGATCACTCTAAAATATAGATACAAACATAAACTAAAATCAAGAACAACACAATGAAAGTAAAAATTATATTATAGATATTGGTTACCTTAGGGTTATTTCACTAAAAGATCCACTTAAACCTTGAAAACTTGATAACAAGGTCATTAGACAAAAGATAACACTTGAAAGTAGAATTAAAAATACAAAACAAACCTTAGAAATGCCATAGTATACGTATTGGAATCCATAAAGTAAGATAA
This sequence comes from Combretum micranthum, assembly GCA_024138025.1. Taxonomy (NCBI): domain Eukaryota; kingdom Viridiplantae; phylum Streptophyta; class Magnoliopsida; order Myrtales; family Combretaceae; genus Combretum; species Combretum micranthum. Next base: position 2,149,305 of record JAMXBD010000068.1, on the reverse strand, counting down.
GCAAAAGCTGCAAATTGAATAAATTAAGTTGATCACCATATAGTATCGAAACGAGCTTTCCAATGCCTATCCACATGTAAAAATCCGAGCTAAAACGAGTATTATAGACTTAGTTGAAGATTACATGACAAAAACTAGTATTTGAAATCATTTTTCACTTTTCTTGAGAAAAACCCATCAATAGGAACTTTATAGTAAAACTAGAAAAAAGAAGAATTTACGAGCCTTAAAATGACCATTCGTAATATAAATTTGGATTAGAAATGAGAAAGCAATCCTAGAAAGAATAAAAACCAATTTTATGACACTTAAGCACACATTATGATTTATTTATATAGTGATATATGTAATTGATGAATGTTTTATTCATCTAATAGGTGATTTCAACTCAGTTGCAGATTTTTTCTAGTTGACTGTTACGACTGAGTCACTATGAGCAGGTGAGTAACTATAATACTTTTCAAATATAGATGATAGAACTCTAATAATAGATGCTCCTTTTGGCATAATGACTTGAAGTTCATTAGAACTTCAAAGTTAAGCGTACTCTGAGTAGAGCAATCCTAGTATAAGTGACCTCTCGAAAAGCATTGGCACCAAAGGATAAAAATGTGTAGCATGTGGCCAAAGCGAATAATACCTCTATAAGCGGAGTTCCAAGGTGTTACAAATGGTGTCAAAGTAGTTCACTAGCTAGAAGGTTCCAAACCTGTGTAACAAAACTGATAAGGATGTCAGTTCTATAAGTGAGGTAGTATATAATACCTCTCAAATATAGATAATAAAACTCTAATAAAAAATATTCCTTTTGGTGTAATGGCTTGGAGTTTGTCGGAACTCCAAAGTTAAGCATGCTCTATACAGAGTAATCCTAGGATAGGTTACCTCCTAGGAAGCGCTAGGACCAAAGGACAAAACCATGTAACGTATAGCTATAGCGGACAATACCTCCATGGGCAGAGTTCCAAGGTGTTATAGTAACTTTGATCTATCACATTGTTTGTGTTTGTAGTGTAGTTTCACTTATAACATGATATGGATAATAAAATTATTATGTATGTGGTCTCGGGTATAATGCATGCTATATGGTGAATGATTGAATTGCTAATCTATACTAAAGAAAGTAATAATAGACTTTCTTACGAGCTTGGTATGTAGTATGTTGATTATCTGCTTATTGCTTGATCACCTTGAAACTTACTTTAAGAACTATTGGTAACATAAATGAAATGGTCATGAATAGCATAACATGCATAAATTACATAAAAGGGTGTGACAACCTGCTACATATTTTTATTTCGGTTCTTTGGTAATGCTTGGTTTTGGTAGATCAAAGATTCCTAGTTCTACGAAAGATTACTTTGTTATGTTTGGTTCCATGGGAATTAATTGGCAATTGAAGGGCATACCCATGGTATTGGTATGAAAAGACTAACACTTAATGGAATTTCTAACCCTTGAAATAGGAAATGAGTGTTAAAACATATTTAAGCTAAAGTGATAGTTAATGCAAGTGTTATTGATGTTCCCATATGCTTAGCTTTTCCTAGACAGGTAGGTCATTGAGACAAGATTCCTTCAACCCCGATGAGGGGGCATATATCTCAATCCTATTTAGATTCTGAGTTATTCAAGCTTGTATTTGAGCATATGATTAATTGATGCCTACATATAACTTATAATAATTTGTTTGATAACTTGCTTGATATGTAGTATATTCTGGTTATTCAGTAAGCCATGTTTTATGCTCATACCCCTATAGCTTTTTCAGGGTTATCCCTTATTCGTGGCTTGTATCATCCTGGAGTTTAGCACTAATAAGGTTTTCAAAGCTAAAAGGTTTACAGGATAGGTAGATAATAATATCTACTGATACATTAGATGATGTTTTGGATATCAGTTGTGTTCTTGAGACTTTACATGATTAGAAATGGTCTGTAATATCTTGTTATTCAAACAGTTGATATAGTAGACTTATCTATTATAATGTATCTTATGTGTATTCATCATTCTTATAAAGTAACCGAAAGATCATGTTTGTTGAAATAACTTATCTTCTAAGGTATGACTAGTATTAGCATATACATATGATTCTATTTAATATCTTTCTGTTTCCTTAAAAATAAAGTCTTAAGGCATCAGTTAGCATCATAAGATGTGTGTTACTACTATGGTATCCCTAGGGGTGTGACATGATCAAAATCAAATAATCTGGCATTTTGTACATATCTTCTTATTGATTCAATAACAATGGCAAGAAATCGCTCACGAAACTGTTGATTCAACATTTAAGTTAGAACATTAATGCCAAAAAGTTAGCATCCATAACTTGGATTAGAATGGTACCACCTCACAAAATTGTCTAGCCTTCAAACCTGCAATTTCAAACTCTCCAAGTTGTTAGAGACTTTAGAAAAAACATAAGAACATAAGTAATGTTATTGATATACTAAAAAAAAACCAGGACACATACAGACATATTTATAACATATGTGTCGTATATCACAATCAAGTAGAAAAAGATAATAGATCATGTGAATCAAATGTAATCCACATAGGTTAAAAAAAACTGACAAAAATCCACAATTGGCTAAAAAAACCCTAACTTTTGAATCAAGAGAGATCTCTTGAAACCAGAGAGTGCAAAAAAAAAAAAAAAATCAATGTATTCCATGAAACCAAATCCCTTTCGGGCATTATATCTAACATTTTATATGCTTCATAAATCTCTCTATATTTTGCGTACATATTAACAACCCCAATCACTCATTTATCTATTTATTATTGTTTTATGCAAACCCTTAGTTAGGACCTTAGTTAAGAATAAGAACAGACACAATTCCCCATCCAGAAGTTCAATCAATAGTTATGAAAGATACAAAAGCTTAAATCTTAACCTTTTTTTTTTCCTAAAATAGAAATCTAAAGTTGATCGGTTATGGGAAGAACAGGAAATTTGGTATCAAAATCAACATTTTTAAGTGATAATAGATTAACACTTACTTCTTCCAATGAGAATTTGGCTGCAAAATTTAAAAACAAGAAAAAAAATTTGCATAAAAATCGAGAGAGAGAGAGAGAGGGTGACTCACTGAGTTAGAGTACAAGTGACTCACTGAGTAAGTTTCAAGTAGATGGGAGCATTTAGGGTTTGTTGTTTGAGAAGATTATGAGAGATGAAGGCGTTTTGAAGAGGGCAAACTAATGGCAAAAAAAAATAAATAAATAAAAAAAGGCAGATTGGGATTTTGCAATAAAAAAAATAATAATAATAAAAGCTTACTTGTGAAGTGAAATAATGTCTTGTAGAATCCTTAATATGGTACAATGTACAAGTTATTTTGTATTATATATATATATATTGTTTTTCTTTAATTGATTTTTAAAAGCTAAACCTAAAGTCTAAAACACTTCTACAGATTTATATTATATGAATATAATTTATTATTGTTGTTTAATAAACCTTTGCTATCAAAACTAACCAATCCTTATAACTATTTTGAACATAGATTTAAGTATTCAAAAAATATAGACACAAAACCATAATTATAAATTAAATTATTTTTTACAGAAAAAAAAAGAAGAAATTAAGATTACTAATCATAGCTTAAATTATTTTTGAAGGAATAATTGATTTTTTTAAAAAATTAGTTGCTTTAATTTTTTCATATGTAGACTAAATTTAAAAACAAAAAAGTAAACTTGATTTTATTGCATTTATTTTATTTAATAATGAGAATTGGTGATGTTTACTTTTACAAAAGATTTACAAATTCAATAATGGTTCAGAGTAATCGAAATTTAATCACAAATATGTGGCATTTCTTGGAAAAGTGCAAAGCAAACACTCATAGCTTCTTCTACCATAGAGATAGAATTTGTATCATGTTATGAGACATCCACTCATGGAATATGACTGAGAAATTATGTCACTAGGTTGTACATTGTAAGTGATATTAAAAGACCACTAAAGATATCCTATGACCATAAATCGGCAGTGTTGTATTCTAACAACAACAGGAGCTTAACGAAGTCAAAACATATTGATATTAAATTCTTAGTTGCAAAAGAGAATAGATAGGTGTCCACAAAGCACATTAAAAAAAAAAATCCATGATTGAGGATCTGTTTACTAAATGTTTACCACCTAAGGTCTATCGTGAGCATATTACTCATATAGGTGTTATGTATTTTTAGGTTGTTTAATTTCGAAGGAGTTTGTGTTTTGAACTATAGCACATTATTATAGACATATTAAATTGTCTGCGGATTATGACATCGTTATTGTTAAAGTTTTCAGTTATAAAGCTATAAAGTTAATTCTTATTATAATGTTCCTTGCTCAAATTTGAAATATGAACTTATAAAGTATAAAGGTCAGACCAGTTGGAAATGAGCATGTTAGATCATGTTACATGTAATTTTCACGCTACAATTCATACTTGATCCATATCATTCAATTATTATTGATGTATGTGATTGTTGAAGGGTTAGTTGCGCCATATGTGACGAAGCTCGCTTTGGTCCTTTATTTATATGATTGATGGACTCGATTGTTTTGGGATGTATTCGATAGTGATAGCAAAATTTCTTAATACTCATATGGTTAATGCATAATTATAAGGTGACACACATATAGTCCAAGTGAGAATTGTTAGAATTATTTTTTAATAAACCAATTTTGTGGGCTTGTATGTGTGAATTAAATTAATTGTATAATAAGACTATCGTAATATATAAAGACCAAGTAAAGTAATTGAATAAAGTTATGGACTTTAAAAGCATCATATATATGTATATGTATATCAAGTATGAAATATTATGTGTATAAACCGGATATATTGTTTCTTATTTTATGATAGACAAAATAGGAAATAATAGATATGAATACATATATAAATATATGGCTGGTCCAACTCATACGTATCACATTTTAATGTCCTAAAGGTTATGTACTGAGTTAGAAAATCAAACCATCCAAATCACAGGATTTTGTGCATCTTCCACATCATGTATTCAGATGCACTTCTACAATTATTTCTATATGTTTGTACCCTAATCTTGCGCATGTGTTATTCAATTTAGACATTAAGTAACCAATCCCATACACATAATACCAGTGTTTTCTCAGCAAACTTAGTTTACATGAGGATGCAAATATGACATGCATTTTTCTTGGTCAATAAACAGATTTTGCTGGCATACAACATCCCTTTAACTTCTTAATTTCCCAAAACTTAATCTGCGTCCAATGGAACTCCTTAATACATTCAAAGCTATTTAAATAGAAATAGGTGTAAATCATAATTGGAACACACAGTATTTACTAGTTATGTTCCGAGCGATATTTCATTGACAAGTGCATGCAGGAAAATGGATAAGTTCGTGGTTGACTTCCTAATGATGCATGGTGATCTGTTGACTGATTATTGGTTTTTCGTGTTATGAGACATCTCTAAGTTCAATCTGGGTTTAAATGTATATACCAAATTATCTACCAACGTATGACCAGAACACAAGTTGGCGGTGGTGGGTCATGAAGTTTGAGCCGAAGAGAACCGTTGAATGCAAGACACGCGCTCTTGTTGTGAAATGTGAGGTATGCATGTGACTAGTCAACGATAGTTTTAAGTGGATAAAAAAATTTTGAGGGAATGTTACTTAAAGTTATACCTCTAGCATCGAGAACAATATAGGAACAGAGGGTTTTGTGGGGTGGTTATTGATCCTTGTTAAAAGTTGAAAATTTAGGGAGAAGTGATTTCTTCAGGTTGTTATTAACTTATCAGTGGATGCTGCACCTGGTGGTCTATATGTAAATTCAATAATATTAAATTATAAAAATTTTGATTAAAATAATTTTTTTGTGTAAATATTAAAATATTTGACCATGAAAAAGCTTTTATCTAGTTTTGATTTAAATATAAAATATATTATGTACAGCATGGGTTATTTATTTATTTTTATTCAAAACTCTAATGCAAGCTTTTGAGAGAGGGAAAAAAAAAAAAAAAAGGAGCAGTCAGTATCATGTTGGGAAAAACTTGTTCGTCTTCATCCCAATTACATATTTAAAAAACGAGGGACTTTAAATAAAATTTCAAGAAGATAAAATTTGTAATAAAAAATTAAAGTTTAATATTAAAAGAAAGCTAGCCTTAAGAACCTCTGTGGTTTTTCAACTCATCCCTTAAAGGAGGGATCATGAAAATTTATTTATATAGTTTTCAACCAAACCAGCCTGTGTAAAGTTACTTTGTCAAAACATCATATTAAATGTTGTGCATGGGAAATAATTTTTTTAATTCCTACGGAAGTAGTTCAAATTTTTAATGTTTTAAATCACATCATTTTTCTTTTAATTTTCCTTTATTTTATTTTTTAAGTTTTAGCATAGACTCAGTCAGATGTGTCCGCGTCCGTCCCTCACATGTCAATTTATTAGCCCTAAATGAGCCTGATGGACGAATCCCCTATTCGGACGCCATCCTTGAACTTATTATTATTATTATTATTATTAGTTGCAAATATCCATGCCCTTGCTGACTTTATACGTGCTTAATTCTATTATCTTTGAAATTGAATATTTAAATTTTCACTAATTATTTATTATACCTTAATAACAAATTTGTTAGAGCTTCATTTCTTATTTGTGAAATAACCATGAAATTTCCAACTTATATTTTATATGTGTGTTATTGAATTGATAATGCTTTTGATATGTATTGAATATGATTTGTGTTCATGATGAACTATGTGTTTTATTAATGTGTTAAAATATTCAAATACTCTAGAATTTATTAAATATTTAGTTCATAAAATTTAAATTGCATTAACATGTAAGAATTATATTTGAATGTATTAAAATAAGTAAATAGATCCATGTACATAAGTCTTACCATAGCATAATTCTTTTACCTTAAAGGGAGCTTAAACACAACATTAATTAACCAAAGACAAGTTTATTAATTAGCACATGACAAGTCATTAAGTCCCCTTAACCTCTTATGCCTTAAAAGTCAAAACTTAAGATAATATCAACTTAAATAATGCAAAATTCGTACAATTTTCAGACCTCCTAAACATGCCCCCAAAAGCTTCAAAACACAACTTTTTCTTCTCCAAAGCTCTCCCATGGATCTATATAGATAAACCTTTCATCTTCTACACTTTCCACCATCAAAAGCATGCTAGATGATCATAAAACCAAGGCCTAAAGTCCTATTAGTAAGTATGTTTTTCATGTCTTCAAAATATGCAAGTTCATTGTTTCATAGCAATAGGTTTTAAGCTTAAATTTGTGTTTGAGGACTTATATGCTTTGTTGGTTGTATGAGAAGTGTTTTGTTGTTATAGGAGTTAGTTGTATATGTATTATAAGAGATTAGAAGGGTTGAGAAATGCAAATGGTTGATGACTAAATGTTGGGTGTAGTGATTTGGGTTTGAAGTATGATTTGTGTATGATGATTTGTGGTGGAGAGTTTGATGTTTTGAGTTGGAGTTTATGTTGTTTGAATAATGTAAGGATCATATAACAAGCTTTGGGAAACTTGGAATGAGTTTAAGGAAATTTTTGAAAGTGAACAAGGTTGTAATAAAACAGGGGAAATTAAAAACATTTTCGTATAGGCTATATTTTGGTCGTACGCTGGGATCTAGGGCTTCTACGCCGCCGGCTTATAGGCAGTGTTGGAAGCGAACAGAATTAAATTTGTTAAAGCCGTTCAAACGCCGCCGGCTTTTACTTAAAAGTCAGCTGGCGTTCATATTTTCACATTGTACACTGCTACTGGGAATCCAAAGCCGCCGGTGTAGAGCAAGAAGCTGCCAGCGTACATGGATAGCTGCCGGTTTCTACCTCTCTGTAAACTTTTGGAAATTTGAATTTGCATTCTATACTGGATCAAAGCCGCCAGCGTAGAATGAAGGCAGCCAGCGTACCCTTGAACACTGCCAAGATTTTCAGAGTGTTGAACACCGGTTCAAAGCCACCGGTTTTAAGTGCTGGCGTATCCTAGCTTTTGAAATTTAAAAAAAAAAAAAAACTTTCTTCAAAATTTTCCAAGTTTGATATATGATCAATAAAGTGTTTTTAAGTGTTCTATGATATAATAGGATATTTAAATGCTTTATTATGACTTTGTACTAATTTATTTGAATTTCTTTGATTAATTGTATTTTCAACTAGATAATTAGTGCTTGAACTAAGTGTGAGTTTGTAATTACTTCTTTTTACAGAGTGATCCCTTTCGGTTATTTCCATTGATTCTCTGCCTCAGGTTGAGTTCCTTTTGAGTGAAAATGTATTTTAGACTCTTGTGATCTGTATAAATCTTGCATTTCTCCCCGAAAAGATAATGTCTCCATAACTTCAATGTTAAAATATCGCTGCCAACTCAAGATCATGTACAAGATAGTTCTTCTCGTGTGGTTTCAACTGTCTAGAAGCATAGGCTATAACTCTGCCGTCTTGCATGAGAACACATCCTAAACCCTGGATTGAAGTAACACTATATATCACAAATTCTTCTCACTAACTGGCAATGTTAACATTGGAGTTGATATTAATCGTTTCTTTAATTCTTGAAAATTCCTTTCACATTTGTCATCCCATACGAATCTAATGCTTTTGTGTCAGTTTTGTTAACGGGGATGCAATCTTTGAAAAGCCTTCAAAAAATCTTCAATAATAGCTTGCTAACCCTAGGAAACTCCTCACTTAGTGTGACGATTGTTAGTCTTTGCCATTCAATAACAGCTTTGACTTTCTTAAGTAAACTGAAACTCCATCTTTCGATATCACATGTCTTAAGAAAGCTATTTCTTCAAGCCAAAATTTACACTTATTGAATTTAGCATATAATTTCTCATCTCTAAGTCTTTGTAACACTAGCTTCAAATGCTCTTCATGATCTTTCTTATTCTGTAAATACACCAAGATGTCATCGATGAACAAATTACGAACAAATCCAAATAATCTTTGAACACTATTCATGAGATCCATGAATGCGGTTGAAGCATTCGTTAAGCCATTTATTATATAATGATTAAGTTTGTCAGGCAACAAAGGAGTATTCAAATCGGAACAAGTCAATGGAAGCTGGTCCTGAATAATGACACAACACTTAGGGGGTTGATATAGATAGCCCGAATATTTACATCTCCTAAATGATATAACCGATAAAGAGAAAAAAATTTATATCTAGGATTAATAGCCATTACTCAACTTTACTTAACTTAATCTATAATATCACTTGGTTCAATCAGTCCCACAAATGTGAACTAAATCATATTATTTCTTCTTAAGAATAAGTAAATGTTATACTGATATTATTATCCATATCAATTACCTACCGAGCCACTTATAAATTGTCAAAACACAATGACAGGGGTGGCCTAAGTGTCTAATCTACCGTGTCCTCTCGGTCAAGGTTGCCGCTTCCCGGACCAAATTAAATGGCAAAAAACACAATCAATTCAAACAATTTGTAATTCCTATTCGATTAGAATTGATTTAAATTACGCTTATCCTAAGCAAACAACAATCAAAGTTACTATGTACTTGAAATACTTGATAAAAGACCTATAGACTCTTTCAACTGAGATGAATTGTCTGAAATAAAAAATTCAACTCAAATAAAATAGAACATTAACTTTAGACAACTTTCAAAGTTCTTGATTCAAAACAAAACTTAATTAAAACTAAATTCAAATCCTTCATTTAATAGTTATATATATATATATATATATACACACACAACACATTCCTCTATTTTAAATTTTGAAGATATATATCTTTTTTATATAGAAATAGAGCAAGGTACATGGCCTCCTGCACGGCCATGCTCGAGACCGTGCTGGCACAAAAGAGTGCCCAGAATCCGAGTTCACCTGCAACCTTGCACACCCATGCACAAGGTCGTGCTGAGGTAAAAAAAACTTCCAAAGGCTAAATTTTGGTCTGCATGGGCATGTGCACATCCATGTTGGAGCCTGTGTAAACTGTAAAAAGTAGGGTAAAGACTTTTACAAAAATCCCCTGTTTTCTTTACATATTTTTCTCAACTTTTACATGTCCTAAGTCAACTTAAACACCACAAAAACTATATACAACCCATCTCATACTCACAACAACATCAAAAACATAACTACTCCTCATTATTCACATCAAACAACTTCAAACATCACTCTTCAAGAATCAAACCATTCATCTCTAACTTTCACCTTCAAAATAACTTCAACACTTCTTGCATTCTAACAATGCACTTCAAAAACTTATATACTATAACTTCAAAGTTCCAAAAGCTTTCTCAAACAACTCAACAAGTTAATACTACTTATAACCTACCAAAAGATTTGTTTAACAGAAATTTAGAGGAAAACAAGGAAAATAAATCATCACAAAAAGGCATATAAACTAACCTTAAACTTCCTTCACTTGTAGTTAATAAGTGGAAGAGAGTTCTTGGCGAATCTTAGATGGAAACTTGAATAAAATGGTTGGGGAATTATGCTGTGAAATTCGATGAGTTTAGGGTCTATTTAGTTTTGTTTTGGATGTCATTTTATCTAAAAAAAAAAAGAGTTGTGTTTAACTTTTGAGGTAGATATGGAGAAGAAATGGAGTGGGCTTTGGGTGTTTTGGGCTTAAAGTTTATAGAGAAACTTGGGCTTGGGTTTTTTGTCTTAAAATTTCTACTATGTTTGGCTTGAATTGAGTTGGATTTGTTTTTACACAACTTAAGCTTAACATGTATCAAATTAACAAGCAATATAATATCAAATCACACTAACACACATAACATACTACACTACTTTAACGTTAATTTGTGTTAATAAAATTAAACATACAATACATCACAATTAACAAATCATGCTAACACATCATATTTTATTATCACCTAATTATCCACTATAATTCTATATCTCAAACAAGCATTACATATATGCTAATTAATTATGCATTAAAATTTTTGGATATTTCAATAAATTCGTTTAGTACATTAACTAATATCACAAAGCTTATATTCCTAGGTGATTAATTCCTATCCAGCAAAAACAATAGTATTTATTCAATTTCATCATGAAAAATTATTCGAAAAGTCACATAAAACAAAAAATATATATATATATATATATCATATCATTCTATATTAATCACATTCATATCACAAATAGATCATACAAAAACAATACCAAAATTAACATAATTTTAATTACACTAATTAACACATGACATTTTAATTAAATCATGCAATATATATTTTGTATTTTCTTTACCATAACCAATTATATACTAATATATTTCACTAATCATACTAAGTAATTAAACTACTTACTTGTAATAGAAAAATAGCACAAAATCCTTTACACCCTACACCTAGGAATTTTAATGAAGTGTGTTTTGCCTCTAATCGCAAACTCTCTTGAAATCACCTAAATTTGAAAAGAAAATCGAGATTAGTATTGTTTTTAGATAGGCAAATGAATGGGTAGAAGATTTTATACCTATAGAGTTTTGATAGGGAAATGGGTTTGTAACATTTTAGGATTTGTTTTGAGAGTGAAATTTAAAGAAATTTTCTACTACTTCTTGGAGGCTATTTTGGTGCCATTTGCTAGGGTTTCCTTAGGGTTTTTGTAAATAAAAGTAGGATAAGGAGAAAGATTAGGTGGCAATATTGGAAAGGTTCTAGAGCTCTATGAGTTGACAAAAGGACAATATTTGAATAAAAAAATTTTGTTGAACATTATTTAGGATAACAATAGTGATGTATTAAGTTCTAGAAATTTTTAGTAGGTTTAAAGCTAAGATGATTAGTGGGTTTAGTTGGCAATTTGGTTAGGGTCTTAAGACGTAATAGGGGTTAAATGAGTTTAAGAAATAGGTAGATTAATCTAGGAGTTTTAATTTAGCAAATTTGAATATGGTAAAATAAATTTAGTTAAATAGTGGTTGGATATGTATTTGATAAATTCAGATATTAAATTTATAGAAAATTGTTGAAATTGGGAAAAATGAAAATTGGAAAATTATAATTTAGGTGGATGACTAAATTAGAATTAGGGTTTGGTTTAATTTATTTGATATGATGTAATAGAAAATTGATGTGGTTTAATCTCTATTTTCATTTGAAATTAATTAATTAATTACTAGCTTGAATTTTGCTAATTCAATGACCATACTATATAATTTACTTAATCTATTTAGTTAAATTATCTAACTCAAATTTTTAGTTTACATTTTAGTTTGATTCAATTTTTTTCATATTTTTATATTATTTAATTGATACTTTATCCTAATTAATTTAATAAAATTTGAGATATTTTAATTATTATATCACTGGATTAAAAGATACCAATAAGTACTCTTACCTTGCAGGCATGATGACTTTTCAAATAGATCTTAGAATGACACATGCTAGAACTCTATTTAGCTTATGTGGATAGCTTCTAGATGCTAAAGATGATTTCTTGACAGGCATGGAAATGAGGCTGTGGCAATATTAATAGTCAATGAAGTGCTTGATGTACGAATAATGGGAAGACGCAATGATAAGCTGTAAGTTCGTATTTTTAATAGGACAGATGTGTAATTTAAAAAATACACAACAAAGTTAATTAAGTGCAATAACCATGTGAAACAGTCGACAAAATATCCGAGTCAGTTATCATAGTGCGACCTGCCGCGGCAGGGAATGAAGAATCAGTCAAAACAAGTAAAGGGTTATAGATCGATGACATACTTGACGCGCGTGCTACGTGTCGAGTAGAGGTGTGAAAAAAAAAATCAAAAAATCAAACTGCCATCGGTTAGTTTTGATTTAAGATTACGATTTTTATTTTTTTTTTTTTTTTGGTTTTTGTTTCACTTTCAGTTTCGGTTTAAAAATTATAAAAAACCGACAATTAATGGTTAATATTTTAATAGTGATAAATATATTATATATTTTATATATATATATATATATAATATACGTATGTCAATCTTTCCTTTTTCCATCAGTTTCAATTTTCATCTTTTTTAGAAATATATAGTGAGACGATTTTCTGGCAAAAGGGTCCTAGTTGGACTATAATAAGCTGAACAATTCCGAAGGTTAACAAGAATGAAAATAAAAAATAAAAATAATTTAAAGAGCATCACGGTACATTTTCAACTTACAGATCGCATGCTGTGCATCTCTAACGAAAGTTTTCAAGAAACTGTTCCGTGTTAAATATCAATTAAGATATCCTGGTGAAGGAGAAAGGCAAGTTCCAACAAGGTTAAATACAACATCATGTATTTTTTTATTTTAATATATATATTTTAATGTATAATAGTTTGGTATACAAAGTCTAAACAGAAAAATGACATCCATATTTTAATAAACTATATAATAATTTAAAAGAAACTTTATGATAAAGGCTAAAAAATAAGATTTGTTGAAACTTTTAATTTGATTTGTCGAAATCATTACGTTAAATGGTTAAAAATCGAAAACTGAAGAAAAAAGATTAACTGTTAAAGCGGTTAATTGTTTATAATGGATCGATTAAGAATCGATATATTAAAAAATTGGTTATTATGATTAGGTTAAAAATAAATCAATTGACCACTCCTAGACTGTCGAGTCGATGTCTGGCTAACATTCAACTCCATCAGCCTGCGTCAAAAATTCAATTCGCAATTCACGGCTCATGATGTCCGGGCCGGTGATTGATACCTAGTCCAATAGATGTTCACGAATCATGTGCCTGAAGGTAGGGGGAACGGTCATAGACCTTTATTCAGGATATATATATATATATATATATATATGTATGTATCTGTGTGTGTGTGTGTTTAATACTAATACGCCAGGTGTTCAAATAAATAAATAATGACTATAAAAGTTTTTAAACAAATGACGCAATATAGATTTTATATAGCTATTCATGTATTAAAAGTTTATAAGGCCTTTCATATCACTAATTAATCTATGTCATCTATTAGTACTATTAAAACTTTTTTACTATTCAGAAAGAAAACAGCTAAAGAACAAAAGGATAAGTATGGTCTTATATATTTTTCCACATAGTAGGAAAAAAGATTTATTAGTACTAATATGTCACGTATTAAAATATGTGTGAGTAAGTACTGATATTATTTTGATAAATAGCGGTAACAATACAACATTTTTAAAAAACTACTCATGCGTTATAGTAATTATATCTTATAAAGCACTTATAATTTCATGTAAGATATTAGTGCTATTGAAACTTCTCTAATAGAGTAAGAGTTTTGTTTTAGTCTTTATATATAATGGAAAGGATTGAAGGATTGAAATCCTTGATTCTCTTGTAACTACTGAGTTTTTCAGTTTCTTCTTATTATTTTTTCTCATGAATCGTGTTTTTCTTGTTATAATTTGCGTGCTCATTATAAATATATTGATAGATCTATAATATTATTATATAAATTGCTTAAATATTGCGTGTTCATAATTTTTGTTCGGTTATAATTTATGGACTGTATGTTAAAATGACTTAAAATATAGAATGAATTGATTTAATTCAATCAATTCTATAACAAACTTCATTAAATTACTAGTAAGGCAAAAGAATATGCATTGCAATTAGGTTAAGATTTAAAACATATATCAATTGGTTAACTAATATATTATTTCTAGGAATAAAAAACTTAATCATTAATTAAGGTAATCCATTCTTTGGAACAAGGTGATTACAATGCTTCAAAAATGTGATAAGTGAAAAGGAAGCTAATAGAAATAATCTAAGATGTTCATGAGTCATTAGTCAAACATAATAACTATTACAAAAATGATTTTAGGCAACATTATGCCTACCAATAGTTTGACAACTCTTACCATAATTTTAATATCTAATTATCTTTGGCAACCGTTCATTAAAAGGTTTTGTTATTTTCTTTTTTTCCTAATTTTTATTTTTATTTTAACTTGAGAAAAAATAAAATCATAAAGGGGCAAAAATAGGTGTCCACACAAGTCAACTCCATCCATAAGATGTTGCTTTGTTTGATAGATGTATTATGAGAGGAGAAGAGTAAAGACAACATCATGATGAAAATTTCATTAGCTATCTGGCATTGGGGAAAAACATATGCAATTCTATGTTAAGAAGGGTTACATTAGACCAAAATCATATTATACTGTGTATCTTGAAGGCTCTATGTGAATTCTAGTCTTTGGCAAGAAGATAGGACTAATGTCTAGTATTAATGATGGAAGTAAAAGAATTCTGAGATGCGCTCCCCTTTATATAGAATTGAAAAGAATAATGACTGGAGCTAGCAATAAGTGAAATGTACCAGGTATTAGAGTAATAGTAAATAGAGGAAAAGGAAAAAGAACAAATTAAGGGACATGAGTCTATTAATCAATACTAAAACAATTGAGGTAGGCAAATATTAAGCAATAAAGTAAGGTCTGCGTTTTGATTAAAAAATTGTGTTAAAGGAACCAAGCGTGTCTATAACAAAACAAGCACTAATAAGGGTTTTCATGGATGGAGTGCAATACCCATCCTTGAGATAATTTCATCTTAAAGTCATTTTTTATTCTAAGTTATGTTTCCATTGGTAGGAGACTATTGTTATAGCTAATTGGTTAGTTATAAAAGGTTTCCAGAGGGTACCCATGTCTGATACAACTTCATAGAGTTCATATTATGTAATTTTGTTATGATTTATATATATGCAAGTGTTTGGAGAATATTATAAAGCAATCAGTCTATTTGTGTTCATACCATATCTAATTTGATTTGCATTTTCTATTCTAAATTTTTTCTTTTAGTCATCTACAATATGGATCATTTTCAAGTTGCATCACCAGGTTGTATCGAGAAACACCATTCCACCGATTGGATTCAATCATGATTACTTACAACTCAAAGCATATCAATTTGCCAATGTTCATGCTTTTGGTTATCATTGGATTAATCTATACATAGAATAGATAGAATATATTATTTGGCTTGCTAGTAACATAAAATACATAATAGCAACTTTGGTGAACATACATGTGAGTATGAAGTCTAAAAAATGAATATTTTTTTCAAAATTTCCAACATGATCTATTTTTACTTCATGGAACCTTACAAACCATACATCAAAGAAAAAAGGCAAACTATCTCGATATAATTCTGTAATGGAGACCTCATTCTTTGATAAGTTGTCTAATTTATCCTTGGATTTATCTACTTCAGATCCCCTAGAAGTATGTTCTTGTGTAGAGGATATGTTTGATGTGATGTTGCTATAAAACAAAAATGCTGGGTGAGATGGTAATGCAAGAGAAGTAGAGTTACTATTAAGCATGAGTATTGCTGAAGCCATGGTAGTTCTTGCTGCTACATTCTCTTGTACACAAAGCAAACCAATGTGGATGCAACGTACCATTTCAGCTTTAGAAGTAGATACCAAAGTCGGATCAATGACATTTGTTAATGCCCCTTCTCTCCAATTCTTTCATACCTTGTAGGAATTGAGCATCATCACAATACAAAACAAGAGTTAGTTTCAAGAAAAAGTAATTAATTACTATGATATTCATAATTTCAATTATAAATGCTTACGTAATGTAGAAGGTTCTCATTATATTCTCCGTCGCAGAAGCAAATCATTTTTTTGACCGCTTACAATTTCTAGAACCAAGACCCCAAAACTAAAAAACATCAGACTTTACTGAAAAATGTTCGTGCATAGCATACTCTGGTGCCATGTATCCACTGCAATCACAATTAAAAACCATAAAGAGAAATCGTTGCAAGTTTCAGTTTTTTAATTTAGTATATGTTGTACTTACTATGTTTCCAAAAACTCTACTTGTATCTGCTTGAGTTTGATCTAGCACAAACAATTTTGCCAAACCAAAGTCTGAAATCTTAGGATTCATTTCAACATCAATAAGATGTTGCTAGCTTTAAGATCACGATGAATAATTCGAACCCATGAATCTTCATGTAGGTAAAGAAGTCCCCAACTAATCCCAATAATTATTTTGTAACGTGTTTCCCTATCAAGAAACTTACGCTTATTCAAATCTAAAAGTCACAAATTGGAAATCATATAATTAAAGATAACAAATACCCGAACATGATGAGGATTAAACAAAGACAAATATAATATGAAGATCATTAACAAATGGCATACCAAAGATGAAGCGGTCCAAACTTGAATTCTCTAAAACCTCATAGATAAGTAATTTCTCATTTCCTTCTAAACAAAAACCTTGGAGTCGAACCAAGTTTCTATGTTGCAACTTGACAAGTAACATGACCTCATTCTTGAATTTTAGTTTCCCTTGTCCAGAATTTTGAGACAACCTTTTCACTGCAATTTGTTGTCCATTGGAAAGACTACCCTGAACATACACAAAATGAATTATGAATGCATCTTTTTATCAAATTATTATTACTTTCAAGAATTATATGGCATTTTTTTTTCTCTTTGCTGTAGATACAAAATATTACTCCAGGTATTAAGAAGTTTAACGATGTATAAGAATGCGTACCCTTATCGGAGTATTCTTACTTTCAAGACTTCCATGTGGCAATTTTTGTTGTAAATACCAAACATTACACTCTAGGTATTGGTTAAAGATACATAAGAAGATGAGAATACAACAACGGCCTTTTTTTTTTTTTTTTCCTCAAATCAATACAATTAATATCTTTTCTTTCCTCTTTTTTACACAGAGTTGCATTATTTCTTTTTGTTTTTTTTTTAATCTCTGTTTTCCTTTAACAATAAACCTTGTGAAATTCATAGATTACAGTTTTCAATTATATGTAATTATGGGCGTACGATGAATCATTTGCAACATCTATGTGAAAATGTTGATGAGCATCCTCACGTACTTGTAAAGTGATTAAATTAACATTTTATTTGTCAAATGTTATTTTCTTTAAAAAAACAAAAGGTACTCAAGTATGAAACACATAAAAAGTTTCTTTTTTGGGTATTTGACTTGGTGTTTGGGGATGCTACCACATCTATACTGTATAAATTTTGAAATTGTTACCTGATAAACGGCTCCAAATCCACCTTTTCCGAGTTTTTTCTCCTCAGAAAAGTTATTAGTTGCAGCTTGGATTGTGGCAAGATCAAATTGCACATAGTCTACATCATAAATTTCACCTACAGTTTCTAACCATAGAACAGAAAAATAAAAAAGAGTCAAACTGTAACAGGGAAATAGCAAGCAAAAGAATATAATGCAACCCGGTGGAATTCAATTTAGTAGGCAATTAGTTCACTTGAATGCAAGTGATACCAGCCAGAAGTACAATGTCTGTATAACAATTTTTCAATAATTTTCTGCTCGTACATGGCTCCCGTGTGTAATATATACTCACTAAATTGTAACTAAATGAACTAATCAGCATGTGACACATCAGCAACCCATGTGATATCTGTTACAGTCCTAACAACAGAATCTTCTAACTATTACATGGACCGTAATTTTACATTGGTCAGCAGGCCTTTTTATTTTCTAAATCTGAGTTGATTGTTTGTTGGTCTTCTCAAGGCCCATGCCCGGCCCATCTACTTCCAGCCCTAACCCATTTCGTTTGAGTCCATCAGCTAACATCTCAGAATCTTCAAACTCATGGTACAACAGCTTCACTTCACTTTCCCTTCGTGCTCCATCTGCTTTGTCGCACAACATAAACCCCAATTTATTTTCCCCTGTTACAATCGCCTCTCCTAACAAATCCCTTGTCCACAAGGGTGAGTGAGGAAACCTTAGTTTCAAATCCGTCAGGAATTCCCACGTAGCTTTATGGAGGTGCGATTACTCTACAAGATAAGTCGCATAACATCAGCCTTGTTCCCTCGCTTCACTAGCTTCCTTTTCAAGATCTGCACTGGTTCTAACTCCTCATCTTTTTCCATTGCAGGTAGCGACGGCAAGGCGCCTTCACTGGACGATGGAAGAGCTTCAGCTGCAACACATGGAAGGTAGGATGAACCCCAAAATCAAGTGGAAGATCACGACGGTATGCGACTTCTCCGATCTTGTCTAATACTTTGTATGGTCCGTAGAATTTAGGTGAAAGTTTTTTATTTTGATTTTTTTTTTAAACTTTCCTGTCGATAAGGTTGTAGTTTCAACAACACCCAGTCTCCAATCTTAAATACCCTATCTGTGCGCTTCTTGTCAGCCTGTTGTTTCATTCTGTTTTGAGCCCTTCGTAGATGAAACTTTAGGGTTTTAATTGCTTCTTCCCTTCCCGTTAGCATGCTGTCCACAGTAGCATTTCTAGAATCGCCTGGGATGTAAGGGAGGTGCAGTGGGGTGGGTACCTGTATAGTATCTCAAATGGGGTCTTCTTAGCACTCACATGGTAGTTGGTGTTGTACCAAAATTCGGCTAAGGATAGGAATTGTCCCCACTTTTTAGGGCTGTCACTAGTCATACACCTGAGGTAGGTCTCTAGACATCTGTTAACCCTCTCCGTTTGGCCATCCGTTTGTGGATGATAGGCCGTGGAGTAATTTAGCTCAACCCCCTGGAGTTTGAAGAATTCCTTCCAGAATTGGCTTACAAACACTGGGTCCCTATCACTAGTAAGACTTTCAGGCATCCCATGTAGTTTGTATACATTATCTAGATATAATTGGGCAACTTGTGGAGCAGAATAAGGGTGTGGAAGTGACATAAAGTGAGCATACTTACTTAGCCAATCCACTAACACCATGATCACCTCTCAGCCATTAGATTTAGGTAACCCCTCAATAAAGTCCATAGTTACTTCAGCCCAACAAGTATTGGGCATAGGAAGAGGTTGTAACAACCCTGGAGTAGCTTGGTTCTCATATTTATGTCATTGATA
The DNA here is from genome assembly GCA_024138025.1 of Combretum micranthum. NCBI lineage: Eukaryota > Viridiplantae > Streptophyta > Magnoliopsida > Myrtales > Combretaceae > Combretum > Combretum micranthum. The sequence continues at coordinate 2,129,461 of JAMXBD010000068.1, read as the reverse complement.
GACTTCACACTCCCTGACATACTGCCTCACATCCCTTTCCAATTTAGGCCAATAGAACACAGCATTTATCTTCTTATATGTTGCATGAGCTCCTAAGTGTCCTCTAAATACTCCATCGTGATACATTTGCAGGAGTTTCCTTCTGAGTTACAGTGATGGTCCCACTACACATTTTCCCTTCCTCGTAAATAGTCCTTAGGTTAAGCAAAAATGCCCATAGGAATTTCCTTCTTTAAGCTGCTTCATCACCTGCTGGTAACCTCCAGGTAGGTTCCAACTTTCCTTCAATTCTTCAACCAATTCCAGGGTAGTGATGGACACTGTGATGGAATTCATGGTGACTTGACCTCTCCTGGACAGAGCATCAGCAGCTAGATTGGTCTGTCTACTCTTGTATCTTATCTCATAATCCATACCTAATCGCTTAGTTAGCCACTTATGCTGGCTTGAAGTGACTAACCTCGGTTCTAATAGATGTTTTAAACTCTGGTGATCAGTTTTGATCACAAAATGCCTACCCATTAGATAATGTCTCCACTTCTCCACAGCATAGACTAAAGCTAAGAGTTCCTTCTCATATACTGACAGTCCTTGCTACTGGCGTGTGAGTGTCTTGCTGTAATAAGCTATAGGATGGTGTTCTTGCATGAGAATAGCTCCCACTCCATCTCCACTCGCGTCTGTTTCTACCACAAACTCCTTATTGTAATCTGGTAAACTCAAAATAGAGGAGCTCATCAATGCTAACTTTAACTTCTCAAAGGCCAACTGACATTCTTCATCCCACCTGAAATTATCTTTTTTTAACAATAAGGTGAGTGGTCTGGCTAGGAAGCTATACCCCTTAATGAACCGCCTATAATACCCTGATAAGCCTAGAAACCCCCTAAGTTGCCTTAGTGTCTTAGGACTGGCCAATCAGTGATTGATTCAATCTTCTTTGGATCAGTTGCTACTCCTTCCCTAGTTATAATATGCCCCAAGTATTCAATTTGAGTTACTCCAAAGACACACTTGGACCATTTAAGGTACAGCTGTCTTGCCTCAGAATACAAAAAACGGTCCTCAAATGCTGGCTGTGTTCCTCTAAATTTCGACTAAACACAAGTATGTTATCGAAGAACACCAGGACAAATTTCCTCAAATGGGCCTTGAAAATTTGATTCATAAGTCCTTGGAAGGTAGAGGGTACATTGGTCAAGTCGAATGGCATGACTAGGAACTCATATTGTCCTTCATGTGTCCTAAAAGCGGTTTTGTAAACATCTTCAGAATTCATCCAGATCTGATGGTATCCTGACCTTAAATCCAGCTTGCTAAAATAGATAGCACCACTTAATTCATCAAAAAGATCTTCTATGATAGGAATTGGAAATCTATCCTTTACAGTTTGTTCATTTAATTCACGATAATCCACGCACATCCGCCAAGTGTTATCTTTTTTCTTTACCAAGACAACTGGTGAAGCAAAGGGACTGTGGCTGTGTCTAATCACCCCACTCATTAGCATCTCCTTCACCATGTCTTCTAAAACAGTCTTCTGCATGGATGCGTACCGATAAGGGCGTATATTGACTACCTTAGAACCTTCCTGAAGTGGAATTCTATGGTCATGAGCCCTCTTCGGTGGCAATCCATGGGGCTCTTCAAATAGGTCATGAAACTCCTCCAACAATCCAATAGTGATGGGTGTAATTGCTGTAGCTTCATGCCAACCTCAGTTACTGCCTCGACCCAAACCATCCAACATTAGTAATGTGGTGTTACGTCCTTACCAATAACTTAGATGGTTCTTTAGGTTTAGTAACCTTCAGCTGTTCCCTGTCAGTTGTCAGCTGACATTTCCTTCCATTCAACTCGAAAGCCATAGTGAGACTCTGAAAATTCCAATGGATGGTACCCAGTGACTTCAGCCATGGTATTCCCAAGATCATGTCACAACCTATAGAGTAATCAGGTATACCTCTGTAGCGTACTCATATCCTTGCATTACCAGGTAAATGCAGTAATTTTTAGTTGCTGAAGAGGCTAGTGCCATTAGCCAATACAACTTCCAAGGGAGGAACTTCTACAAATGAGCATTTTAATCCCTTCACTAATCTTTCATTAATGAAATTTAGCGAACTTCCAGTATCCACAAGCACATTTAATCGCCTCCTTTTGAAAAATCCACTCACTCTCATGCTCCCTAGGAAATGCTTCTGATCTTGGTCGATAGCATTGAGTGTGAGTTTAGCGAAGTCAGCCTCTACCTCGGCCGACTGTATGTCATCACCCTTTTTACCCCCTTGTTCATCCTCGGCCTCCACTAATAACATATTCAATCTTTTCTTGCACCTATGACCTGGACCGAATGGTTCATCGCACCAAAAACATTGCTTCTTCCTTCTTTTGTCTTCTAATTCCTCAGGGTGAGTCTTTTTGTGAGTCAAGTTTGTGTGTTTGATGGAGGGACTAGTTTAGTTGTGCTGTTGATAGTGGTTGTCTGTGTTTGTGGCTTAAGGGTGCTGGAGATGGTGTTGTGGTTTCGGAAATACTGTGGTCGATTGGAAGATGGGTAAGTTTGTGAGTTGTTTGGGTAAGTGGGTAGGTTTAGTCGTGGGGTTTGTGAACTGTTTAGGTAAGCTGGTGGAATTAGCCATAGGGTTTTAAGGTACTATCGAGTGGATATCAGGTGTGCTTCTTGTAATTTGGCTAGTGTATAGGCTTCTTGTAGTGTTTGTGGGTTGAACATGCGGATAGGGTATTGAATGGAGGAATGCAGTCCACTCAAGAAACAACTTATGAGATAGTTTTCTGGTAATTTGACTTGTGTAATGAGATGCTCAAACTCCTCTAAGTATTCCTGTAGTGTTCCTTCCTGGTGCAATTCTTTCAATTCGGCCATAGGATCTTCATAGGCCTTTTCCCCAAAACTGGATTGCAAGGCCTTAACCAATTCATTCCAAGTAACTCTATGTGGTGTTTCAAGTGTTTGTATATAGGAATGATACCATTTTAGTGCCCTTCCCTCCAAATACATGGCAGCCACCCTAACCTTCCAATCTTCTGGTGTCATATCAATTTCAAAATACTGTTGTGCTTTATACACCTAATCTTTTAATTCATTACCATCAAAAGATGGAAAATCCACTTTGGGAGCTCTCAATTGTAATGCGTTTTCAACAGCTACATTTGGAGAATTTTTTAACTCATTTGTGTCCATGGTTGCAGATGATTTACCAGAATCGGAGACTTTTGATTCGGTGGCTTCCAACTTATCAAACCTATAAGTTTTCAGCTCCGTGATGGCCTTATGGTCCATAACATCCTGCATCCTCTTGAGGGTTTCATTGATGAGTTTGAAGGCATCCTCTATCTGTTCCTTCACAGCTTCATCAATTCTCTTGGCTTCTCTTGTCTCCATGGTATCGACGAGGCTCTGATACCAAATGTAACAGGGAAATGGCAAACAAAAGAATATAATGCAACCCGGTGGAATACAATTTAGTAGGCAATTAGTTCACTTGAATGCAAGTGATACCAGCCAGAAGTACAATGTCTGTATAACAATTTTTCAATAATTTTCTGCTCGTACATGACTCCTGTGTGTAATATATACTCACTAAATTGTAACTAAATGAACTAATCAGCATGTGACACATCAGCAACCCATGTGATATCTGTTACAGTCCTAACAGTAGAATCTTCTAACTATTACATGGACTATAATTTTACATTGGTCAGCAGGCCTTTTTATTTTCTAAATCTGAGTTGATTATTTGCTGGTCTTCTCAAGGCCCATGCCCGGCCCATCTACTTCCAGCCCTAACCCATTTCGTTTGAGTCCATCAGCTAACATCTCAGAATCTTCAAACTCGTAGTACAACAGCTTCACTTCACTTTCCCTTCGTGCTCCATCTGCTTTGTCACACAACATAAACCCTAATTTATGTTCCCCTGTTACACAAACAATTGCCTTAATAATAAATCTACTAATTTTCTTGATAAACTAATAGACATATTTTCCTTACTTCCACCTGGTAGTGGTTTCTTTTTCTTTTTCCATTTCATGAAAACGATGACGACGACGATGATGAGTATTACCACCACAATGATTGGTACCACTATTAAGATTATTGTTCTAGATGTGTTACTCTTGTTATCTGCAAAATCAAAATTTCACTCATTATAGCATATTTAAGGGATACAAAAAAATCAAATAACTAATTTGTACTAGGAAACTATTGTCTATCCACTTTCAAATTCAAGATAGGGAAGTTCTTTTAAGGCCATCTACCCGCCCTTATCTCCAACTGTGAAAGCTTCATAGTTCAAGACTGCAAGTAATGCGAATTCGCGTTTATGTTTTGGTTTTTTTTTTTTTTCTTTTTATTTTAGTTTACTGCTCTTATATGGTTGGCAGAACATGTATTATTGATTAATTGAAATAACCGTAATTTTTTACAAGTTATTTATTTTTGTAAAATATAGCATTAATTTCACCATATATATATATATATATATATATATGTTCCTTTTTCAATTATAAAGTGATATAGTTAATTCCAGTTATAATGTTCCTTATTCAAATTTGAAATCTGAACTCATATGGCATAAATTGTAAGGTTGGAGCAGTTAGAAATAGGCATATTATATCATGTTACATGTAATTTCCATGCTACACATTCATATTTGATCAATATTATTCAATTATTATTGATGTATGTGATCGTTGAAAGTTTAGTTATGATATATGTGATGAAGCCCCACTTTGGTCCTATATATATATGATTGATGGACCGAATTGTTTTGAGATGTATTTTGAAGTGATAGCAAAATTTTTGAATACTCATATAGTTTATACATAATTATAACGTTACACACATACAGCTCAAGCGGAGAGCGTTAGAATTATTTTTTAATGAACCAATTTTGTGGGCTTATATGTGTAAATTAAATTAATTATGTAATAAGACTATAATATATAAAGTAGTAAAGTAATCTAATAAAGTTATGGACTTTAAAAGCATCATATATGTATATATGAATATCAAATATGAATATTATGTGTATAGACCGAATATATTATTTCTATTTTATGATAGATAGAATGAAAAAAAAAAAGGAAAAGATAATACATTTGCAAATAAAACAAATACAAGTGAGGTTTTTATAATTACTCTTATGATTTATACATGACAACCAATGTGCCCTTATGAAGACCCTGTAATTCAATAGCCAGAATTATTTGGTCTGTGGTGTACCGGATCTGTCTTTTGGATGGGGAAATAGGTGTATCATCTTCTTATGTTTTCTTTTATTATTTAAAGTTTATAAATATTAGTAAACAATTAGTTATAAAGTTAATTTGAAATTAGGTTGATGTATTTGCTACTTTTGATTATTCCCTCTTACAAATTTCACAAATCAAAGGCAGACCCATCGGATCGGAACGAACCATTGACTAGATCCATCCGATTTTACCCTTTTGAGATATTATGTTTCAACATAATGTGTTTTAATTAGATGAAATAAATAGGATGGAGACTAAGCAGAAAACAAATCACTGTTTCGAAAATCATAGTAATTAAATTTGACATGCACCAAACTTGAATTATTAGAACAACATTGAATAACTTAAATTTATTATCGGGAGCTTGAATGGATTGTTATGAAAGTAAAAATTAGATATTTATTCCCATTACCTATATAAAATTTTAAGTTGTAAAATTAAGGCAAAAGAAGAAGCAATTCCATAATTATTTCTTTTTAATTTTAATTATGAAAATATTATGGCATAACTAGGTAGTATAATAACTCTTCTCGGGAGTAATATAGATATCTACGATAAAAGATTAAAAATTAAACTATTTTACTAAAAAAAAAAAAATTTCCATTTCCAATCAATTCAATCGATTCTTTTATATTTAAAAAGAAAAAAAATTAACAATCTGAAGTCAGAAAATCATTTACATGATAGAAAATATTGGTTTTAAACAAATTCGTAAACTTGGGGAGAAGAAACTATTGGTATTAAACAAACTAACATAAAGAAAAACCGTAAAAAAATAAATATGGGAACTGAAGTGGTTATATATTACTTTATCTTTGGAGGGAGGGAAAATATTTTTCAATTTTACAGTTAACGAGGGAATTTAGTATTTATTATTTAAAAAAATTAAGATTAAAGACATTGAGGTGATGTCTTTTAAAATAATGGGAAGACAAAAACAAAAAATAATAAGATAAGGTTAGGAAAATGGATAATAAATTAGTGGATAAGATGCAATACTTCATAATAACCACGGTACCTGGTGGAGATGACGCCGAACCATGTGGTGGCGGTGAAGGCAGGGGACCAACAAGGTCTAGATACGTATACACCTCATACCTGAAACTACAGCTGGGACTCATAAGTATCGCACCAATTTTGTCCAAACAACAGTAAGGTAGTCTTGAGTAAACAACATCAAGACAATGCGTGCACTGCTCTTCAGACAGATCCGGCGTGCACTGCGCCGACGCGAAGATCGGGACGTAACCGGCATTAGTGTTCCCTGCCGCGAACTTACGCAGCGAACCGCCGGTCGCTGCGTCGTTTCGCAGGCTAGCGTAGAGCTCACGGAGAGCCCGGTTGAATGAACCCGGATCGGACGCATTTTTAGAATTGTGCAACAAGTAACTGTACTCAAGATTTGTCACAACATGCCCTAGTAAGGTCTGATTTGAGTATCGCAATGTACAGTTCTCATTATACACTACAGCTTGCTTTTTATTTGGGCAGAGCCGTCCGAGCTCGTAAACAGAGGCGCTGAGGCAGGTTTTACAGGCCCGGTCTTGTATATCGCCGCGGCATAAGCCGACAACGTTAGGGGTGTCGGAGTTTTTATTAGTAGAAGTAGAAGAGTTGAAGAATCCATAGTTTATGCTGTTATTAGAGGTAATGGAAGAGAATAAGGTATCTAGTTGTGATTGGTAGGCAGTATTGCTTGTGAAGTTGTTTGAACATCGTGGAAAAGGAAATAGTTCCGGACAGTAGTTGAAGAAACCAGATGGATAAGATCATGGAAAAAAAAAACTGGAGCGATGATGAAGAACACATGACGCTCTTCATTTTTTTTTTTTTTTTCAGTCCAAATGTCTCATGCGGCGGTGTCCTTAGTTACAAGTTTATTGGATGGTTTTAAAGGAGCTGCTCTAGCTCTGGTTAACCAAGGATAATTTTACATATATATATATATATATATACATCTATTATAATATTGTTTGCATCAACGTTTTGACATTGTTTTCAAACAAACAAATGCTAAACCAATATAGATATCATACCGATAAAAAACCGACAGTTTTATTTATAAATTAATCAAACTAAACCGATACTTAATTGATACCGATACTGAACAGATACTGAATTAATACTGATCCAATACAGATTCGATAAATAAAAATTGATACTAGAGGCCAAGTTCCTAAGCTCCAAATTATGAATTTATATTTTTAATTTTGAAGAATACACAATAATTTTGAAATCTATGCTAAAACATTAAATCCTTATAAAATCTATAAACATTTTTTCCTTTTTCTTTTTTTTTTTTTTTTTTGAAGTCTAACAACAGTTTTAATAACATGTATGTATATATTTTAAGAAGGGTAAATTACACAAAATCAACATGCATTTTCACCATTTTACAAATAAGTGGCTTGTAGTTTTTTCAATGACAAAATAATAATCTACATTTTGTATTCGTTACTTTTTCTGCCTGCCATTCACGTGCTAAAAAGGAAAAAAAAAAAAAAGAAACTTAAGAAACTATTTTCATCCCCATTCTTTGATCAAAATGGACAAAATTACTCCTAAAAAATCTAAAGAAAATTGCAATACTATTCCAATTGAAAAAAAAAAAAAGGTAAACTAAACTAGAAGGCTAAAACATTTTAGGATAAATTCATTTAAGATCACAACATTTCAAGTATTAAAAAGATGTCATAATATTTAAAGAAGTAGATCAATCAAGATCTCTGTTGATATGTGTCAACAGAAAAATAATTCGTATATTTAATTAAAACTCAAAAAATTCATCATGTTGTAACACGTATCCGAGACCTCAACTAACCTACTTCTCTAAATATTATGATATCTTTTAAATCACTTGAAACATTATAACCTTTAGCTGTAAATTACCCAAAAGAAAAACTTAACCTTGAATATAATGGATCGAAGCCTTAAAAAATTAGTTTTTTGTACAATCAAAATCCTAACCCCCAAATTTTATCAAAGAAATTTGAGAAAATCTGAGTTTATGGAACTGACATACTTGAAAAACCATATGTCTATTTCATTTTCACTATTATAAAAAAGGTAGCGACTTTTTTTTTTTAATTTCATCATAAATGTAGTAATGTATCTTGTTTTGTTCTTCCTTTTCTTTATATTAATTGCTGAATTAGAATGAGCATTTAATAATGAAGAAGGTACAAGAGGATTCTTCAATGTGAAAGAGTGGAGTAAGGCTTTAGTGCTTAGTAGACCATGAACCAAAGTGTATTGTATTCAATTAAAATCACAAATAGCAATTAAAGTTGTTACCCTTTTATGAAAGCTGTCGAAGAAGCAAGGGTTTGGGGTTTCGATCTACAATTTGGAGTTTCCTATCAGTTGATTGGATCCTAAGAAAGAGTTGCAGTACATGTCAATTTTAGGTTGCAATCGCTCAAGGAGTTGTTTTTTAAGGGTTGGATTGTCTCTATTTAGCGTTAAATCCTTCATTTTCAATCGAAACAGGATCGTGATTTCGTTTAAGATTTCTTAAGAGCATAATGGAGCTGCCAAATTGAAGAATCGAGATAAAAATGTTTTCAAGATTTTTACTATAGAGAACATGAGTGGCGAATGACTTAACAAAAAAAGTTACGGTACACAACACATAAAATCACAGGTTATCAACACAGTCATTAGCATGTAATTTTCCCTTTTAATAATTATACAAAGTGAAATTGCACATTAAAGAAATTGATAATTTGCATTATAATCGTTAAATTAGATTATTGAAACAACTAGATTTGCAGTGATAAAATATACTTTTACAAAAAAAAAAAAAAAGATATTCAAAAGCTACTCTCGTGAGTATATCAACATTCATAAATAATACCAACCCATTTGGTATCTCAAAACAAAGAGTACCTGTGTCCTAATGGAAGAAGAAATAAATAAAGCTTGAAAAATTAGTTACAAACCATGAGCTCTATAAACAGGGCTGTAAAGAAATACAAGTTCAAAAGGATGAATTAAGATTTTAAGCAAAATAAAACAAATCCTAACCGCTCCACTCATCAACAAATTCCTTCAAAGTCGCCTTGTACTCGAAATAATCAGCAGCATCCAAGTCAACACCTAAAAAGAAAGAAATGAGCCGAAGCCCATATAATAGTAACACAAACACATACAAGATGGGCATACACACTTATTCTAAATGTAATAAACACCCAATATTTTATTTCTTTAATTAAAGCACAACAAAACAACAGTAGAGCACTTCCACCTAGCAGGGTTATCGCTTCTTGGACTAGGTTAAACGACTATACATGAGCAACAAGCAATTATTAAGACCTTTTTAAGTATTAGTTCATTTAGAATACATATCTTATCACACAACATACAAGTTATTGCATACCTGACATACAATCTACAACTAGAACAACATCAAATGATAGGTCAAAGGGTAAGTCAGAAGCTAACAATGTATCTCTTAAAAAAGTTAATTCATATAAGCATTTAAATCAATTATCAACTTACTTCAACCTCATATTAAATACTCATTTTTCTAGTAAATATACATTTGAAACAATATACTCCTCTTATTATTCATGGTCCAACATACTACAATTATATTATATTTAAGCCAATTACAAGTTAATATGGTCTTACAAGAGTTCACTAGTTAGTTAATAGTTAAATAATAATTGTTGGACTCTAAAGAATTTACTAAGACAATATTAGTTATTAAGTCTATCAATACACTCTATAATTCAAAGTACACTAATATAAGTATAAACTTAACTCATTTTAATTTATACAACTACCAATATATATTATTGAATATTTATTTATTTATTTTCAACAAGGGAATGGGATCATGCTCGTGATGGAGGTCATGATATACATCACTAGCCTCATCATGCTTGTGATCGAGGGTGTTCGAAATTATACAAAAGGAACAAAGAAGATCACGCCCCCAATCACAGTAGTGATTTAAGCTGTATCATTTGAAAATTTTTTAGGTAGTTTGTTTCATGGGCATCATCATGCCCTTGATTGCCAATCTCTACATGTATCACCGATCGTATCATGCCCGAACATACAGGGTGTGGTTTCATGTTTTCCTTTGTCCACTTTCCCTAAATTTGACCTACTAACTAGCTAATTTGTTTACAAATTTTGATATAGAACATCTCAAAGTCAACATTCAAACTCATATTCATGATTCTACAACACTCTTATACACATTACTCATCATATTTCTTTCATACATTTTATTAAACACCTAGTATACAAATGCCTATACACATTCCAGTTTTATCATATATGTATAAATATCCTACATCCATCAATATCATCATAAATCCCACATCTATTTAACACTAATTTCAACAAAATCATGTATTCACAACAATCAAACAAAGAAAATCAATTAAACTTACTTTTCTAGCAACCACTATCAACTAAACCTTCACTTCCCTAATTCCTTAGTTTGATGGGGCTCCTTCAAGCATGCTTTCCTACTTTAATCTTGACTTTTATCTTCAAATTCACCCAAGGACTTATGTGTGTTTTTATTGGAGAGGATTTTATTATGAAGTTTTGGAGTGTTTTTGAGAGAGAACTAAAGAGAGAGGATTGGAGAGGGAGAGAGGCAACTGAAAAACAAAATGTGAGGTTAGATTTTTCTAAGGAAATTTTATTTATCTGCATATGATGGGCGTGGTGTTAGGCTTAAGATTAAATGATGGGCATGGGCCTCCTAAATGGTAGGTTTTACGAATTTTAAATAATTTGAAAAAGTTAAGAGAATTTAGGAAATAAAAGTTAATAAATTGAATTAGAAATTTAGTTTAGGAATTCAATTGGTAGGAATTTGATATTTAGCTTAAGTTTGGGAATTTAGGACTTAGGAATTGATATTTATGATCAAGTAGTTGGATTTAAATTTCTAGGCATTAAGAAATTGGAATTTAGACTAAAACAACTAAATATTTAGGAGTTTGGGAATTCACTAAATTAGCTAAGTTGTATGTTTAAGGATATAAGGAATTGAAATTGAAAGAAAATAGAGTTCAAATTGATAGTTGCAAAGAATTGAGTAATTTAATTCATTGCAATAGGTAATTGTGGTATTTGAAATCTCTAATTTCAATTAAATATATTTATTAATTCGATTATGTCATTTTATCTAATCATTACTTATATTTCACTTGATTTATTTAATGAGTTAATGAAAAAAATGGTACCTCAACTTTCACAAAAGAATAATTAAGTACTTGAAATTTGATGTTGAACAATTTGGTATTTGAACAAGGTTTTCATTGACATTTTTGATACCTCAAGTTTGGTTTTGAACAACTTGGTACTTGAACAAACTTTTCATTATTTTTTTTTTATAGCTAAAGTAAGTGAAATGAAGTATGAAAAAAAGCCTATGAAAAGTTTGTTCATATATCAAATTGCTCAAAATCAAACTTCAGGTATGTAAAAATGTTAAGGAAAACTTTGTTTAGGCATCAAATTAGTCAAAATTAAAATTTAGGTACCCGGTTGTTATTTTTGCGAAAGTTGAGGTATCATTTTCTTCATTATCCCTTATTTAATTAAACTATCTAAATTAAATTTAAATTAATGTTCAAAATCAACTACCTATTATACTATTTAATTATAGCATTCCTTACTTAGGTTGGCATAAATTTGGGATATTTCATAGATGGTATCAGAGTAAAGTTAGACATTCATCGTTCCTTTTGTTTTTCTTAGTATTTTTTGTATCTTGTTTTCACTTTTTAGTTAAGGATATTTTGATTAGAATACCAGTTTGCAGATTGAAAACGTTGAATGTGGTTATAGCTAACATAATTTTCAATGGAATAGACTATTTGGCTTGGATTATATTAGTCAAGTAGGATTATGTGCTAATATGAATGGTGGTATATTGTTTGATGTTCCTTCACTTTTACATCCTATTTTTGTTAAACAACCAAATGGTAGTATAATAGTAGAATATGTTGGCTTAATACACATATATTCTCAATGAGCTCTTATAATTTGAGCAAGGGATGCGAAGAATATATTTCATTTATTTTCTTTAGCTCCCACAGTATTTTTCATATTAGCTCATGTCTATTAAGGAAGTTTTAGTAGTTAGGCTTTGTATAAATACCATCTTTAAAAGTTATCTCTATCTTTTTTTCTTTCTTCCTTTATAGTAATACGACCACTAAAGACCAATATAACGTGTGAGTCAAACTCGATACTAAGGATGAGGATCATGACGGAATGTAGTTAGGCTATATGGCCATTGACAAAGTTAATTTTATAATAACAAATTTATGGATTGAGAGCTGTTACATTGCTTTACCCTCTTCTTTATCTTCAAAACGTTAATCACAAATCTTTGAACTAGATTTTCACAAATTAAGATAGTAATTGTTTTTTAAACTACCTATTTCATTACCATAAATTGACAAATTATTAATATTTATGCAACATTTGTCCAAGCATTTATATAATACCCAATAAATCTTATTTTCCTATTCCTAACTTTTGTGTCCTTTTTCAGCTCTTGTGATTTCCTATTTGAATCATTTTCTTTGAACTTTTCCATTTAAACCCTTCACTATTTTTTTTTCCTTTTACGTTTTGAATTCTTTAACTTAATTTTTCCATTTGAATTTTTCAAATTTTTATAACAACATGAGAAAGCCCTACATCATATATTAATGTGAGTAATAAATAAAATTACTTCAATAAGTGTTTCTCTCTCAATATACATACATATATATATATATTGTATAAAAACTTTACTTCAAAAAGTTTTGATCGTCAATGAGATCATCGTCCAATAGCATTATATAATTAATCTTTCGAGTGGGATGTATACGTTCGATCCAATAATCCATCCCCTTGTTTTGTAAAGGAAATTAAAAAAAAAAAAAAATTGACAAAATCATCAATACACGGGATGAATGGATTGGGGAAAGGGGTAGGGTGTGCTTGGAGTGAAGGTAGGAAAAAAAAAGTGAAAGAGAAGATATGAAGGTAATAAAAGCTTAATACCTTAAGAGTAAAAGCTATAAGATGACAGAGTCCGAGATAGATACTAAAAGGACTGGCTATTTTTGTTTCTTTTACGCAAAAGAACAAGTCAAATCGAATCATATTATAAGCAAACGTTAGTGGGAAATATCTTATTGTACCGGTATTGACCACCACTTTAAAAAGATTATTCTAACTCTTTTTCTTTAAAAAAGAAAAAAAGAAAGAAAAAAGCCTATAAATGGAAACACATTAACGTGGATGATAACTTTTAAAGGAAATGGGCACAGCAAAAAATAAAAAGGAAAAAAAAATATACTTTTTCATTGCACGCTTAAGATGCACACAACACAAGACCGATAAAAAATCTATTGAGAATTATATTCAATGTATTTACAGTCTCTATCAATTATGGATGATAATATTTTGATAAACATTATCAATTATCAATATCAATGAAAAAATGGTTTGGCGAATTTATTTTTTTTATGCTTTTTTTTCTTCTTTATCTCACATGGGATATTTATATTTTTATTAAAATGAATCTTAACATACAATTTGGTCCGTTCAATGAGTGTTTTGAATAAAAGACCGCATGTGCATGCGTCTATATGGCCAGGTCTAGGTTGAGCAAATTCAATTTAAACATTGGTTACTATTGTTTTTTAAATTATCTCTTCAAATTCTATTGCAGTTACAATCTCTCGATAGCAAATTTTATTTTTTATTTAGTGAATAATATATGTGATAGAGAAATTATTTTAAATTTTATATTTATAGCCAATTATTTTGTATTATTATTCATTTGTAACTGAAATTTTTAATTTGGTCAGTTGACAGTTTTCAAATAAAATTTTTGTTGCTTTACAAAGAGAACGAATTTAACATATTATTGAAAACCACTACATACTATTCTTTTAGGGGTGATTGTACTTCTACTTGTTTCAAGCTTCTACCATGAGTTCACACATTGGAGGCTAATTGTGTTAACCTTGTGGAGCATATGATGTAATCAATTGCAACAAGATCATGCCAAAATTTGTTTTCATGGTAGTGAATCATCCACGACACAGCTTCACAAACCGATAAGTTATCTTATCACCTTCACTAAGTTTTCTTACTAAATCTTCAATTATCATTGATACTCACAACCATTTACACATAATTTTTTTTCAAAGAATGCACTTTTACTTTTGCATATCCATATCCTCTCTTTAAGCTCAAAATGCACGAGGATAATTTGTTGTCCTATTCTTAGTAAACCAATTTTGCGGGCTTATATGTGTGAATAAAATTAATTGTGTAATAACACTATTATAATATGTAGGTTCAAGTAATCTCATAAAGTTATGGACTTTAGAAGTATCGTGTGTGTGTGTGTAGTATGAATATCATGTGTAGAGAGCAGATATAATGTTTCCTATTTTATGATGGGCAGAATAGGAAATAATAAATATAGATACATATATAAATATATGGTCATAGTCCCTAAGTTATATGTATCACATTACTCTTCTGGGGTTTGTTTGGATTGTCTGTTTTTCATCTGTATCTGTATCTTTTTTAAAATGATATATGCAAAATATATCCGATTTGCATCTAAATTTTATCTATATTTGTTCTATTTGATCTTTTGATGAGAACTGTCAACTTTTTTTTTATCTATATCTATTTTTTTATAAATAATTTGTTAGAAAAAAGTTTGAAAAAGTGTCTATATCTGCCGGAAAAAAGCCAAAACAAACAGACCCCTGGTATCCCATCATCAAAAAGAATAAAGAGCGATAAAGGGAATCTCCTAAAGGCTATATAATGACTTGGAAGACCAAACCATCCAAATCAAAGGATTTTATACATCTTCCACATCATGTAGTTAGGTACACTTCCAAAATTACTTCTATGTGTTTATACCTTAATCTTGTACATGTATTATTCAATTTAGGAATGAATAATTAATCCTACCAATTGGTATCAAAGCAATCATATACAAGATTAGTGCCACAAAGGTATTGCCATTATTTATTTACAACAAAAAATTTGGACTTTAGCGACAAAAATCTTGCCTCTAAACATAAATTTTCGTCTTAAAAACCATTACCATTGCTTTTATTTATAGAAATATAACTTGTTTTACTTATTTTCCATCGCAGAATTCCTATCTCTAAAGATCAGTTTTTCTTGTAGTGATTGATTTGTTTATGGCTCTTTCCTAATCTTAAGAAAATTAGGGTCTTCAATATTGTGATTAAAAAATTAATAAAAAGGTTATTTCCTTAATATATAAAATTAGGGTTTTTCGATTACATAATTCATGTTTTTTAAGGTTCTTTTTCTTAATTCTTAATAATTAAGGTTTTCTATGGAATCCAATGAATAAAGATTGTTGATCAAGAATCCTAGGATAATATGAATATGTTTTAATCCTTATTCATGAATTGATTATGATTACTTGAGAATGATGATTCGTGAATCAAGATTACGTCTTGTTTTAATCTCGATGTTAATTCAAAAATAAAGGTTATCTTTTTAATTTAGATGGATGTTGTTTCATGAATAAAATGTGTCACCTTGCTTTTAATCTAGATGACAATTTGTGAATAAAAGGTTTGATCGTGTGATAACGGTTCGTGAATAAAGGTTGAACCTTTATTTAAATATGAATGTATACATGTTTAATAGTTTGTTGTTGATTCAAGAAATTGTGTGTTATTAAGGATTTTAGGATTCTTGAACCATTCTCATTGCTCAATTACGATAAGCCAATGAAGTTCATGCCTTATAATTTTGTTATGGTAATTTTATGTAATCAAGTAGGTAACTTATCATGCAAGTAACTATAAATTAAGTGGAATCAAGTGGTTAACATGTCATGCAAGGAACTTACTTGCAAATAATTTGACTTCTTAATATATGTATATATATTAGATGTGTTAATAAGTATTTAGAAATATGTATTATATTATAATCCAAACGAACATATCAGGTAAGCAAAAAAAAAATTGCGATTTCAAATTATGACAATTTTTATATTGACTATTCAAGATGAATGGTTGAAATGTTATGTTGCCAAAGTAGCCTCTCATGTGGAAATCATTTGTTTTGGATAGATAGAAAAGGTTATGTGCATGTAGGTTATCCGAATATCGATCGGCCCAAAGGAATGTTAATGTTTATAAAACTTACATGTAAACCTATGGTGATAAATATGTGATGATCATTTATTTTTTCATGTAAATGATTAGTCAGTTCAAAGAAAGGCTTAATCATTTAACAAAAATTTACTATGAGTAAATTACGCTAAAAGGTATCAATATTTCTAGGTAAATTCATTTAAGATATCAACATTTTAAGCAGTTAAAAAGAGGAGTCAATATTTTGCAAAGTTCAATCAAATGAGGTATCAATATTTTATAAAGTTCATTTAAGGTATTAACGTTTAGATTGGATTAGTTTTCAATTAAGTTTCCTTAATTTTCTTTAATAGTAAAAAATTGATACCTTATTTGAGTCATTTAGCAATGGAATCTTTTTCTTTTTTTTCTTTTTTTTGGGCTGTTAGTGGAATCTTATTTTCAATCAAGATATATGGATAACCATCAAGTTTTATCCACCAGTGGGAGAAAAAAAAAAGAAAAGAAAAGAAAAAAACCCATAGTTTATTTGCAGAAATACATATCCTATTGATTAGGGAGAGAGAGAGAAGTGAGATCCATATATATTTTCATTTTTGGTAAATCACAACAATAATACGATTAGTCTTTCAATACTTTTACAACCAAGTGATCTAAGTTTTAATTTTTGATAAATACATAAATTGTATTTTGATATTTTGACAATTAAGTGGCCTAGGTTTTATTTTTGACAAAAATATGACAAGTGTTTTATACTTTTTTATATAGGTTGTTTGAGTTTAAAAGCTCAAAACAGGTCATGTATTTATCAAAAATAAAATTTAGATGACTTGATTGTTAAAATATCAAAATACATGTTATGTATTTTTTAAAAACAAAAACTCGAATCACTTACTTGTAAAAATACTAAAATATGGGTCTTGTCTTTGTGATTAACACTTCATTCTTTTTGTGTATATATTGTAAAATGTTATTATAATGAAATTAACGAAAAATATACGTAAAAATAGTCAGAACGGGTTGTACCAAATAAGCTCTTTGATAGACTTTTCCTTCACAAACAGACAGAAGGTC
Source organism: Combretum micranthum (assembly GCA_024138025.1). NCBI lineage: Eukaryota > Viridiplantae > Streptophyta > Magnoliopsida > Myrtales > Combretaceae > Combretum > Combretum micranthum. The sequence goes on along the minus strand of JAMXBD010000068.1, from coordinate 2,111,974 downwards.
CCCATTCATTGTTAGGCCATGATATGAGATGACTGTCAGAGTTAATGCCAAAAGCCTATCCCTGCAGCCGAACCAAATGGATACAATGCATGATATCCGGAGCATGCGCAGACATCTCCTTTATCTCTTGAAACAGCATTTCAACCATACATGGCATAAAAAAGTAGAAGTACGACTTTCCTTGGAAAGAGAGAAATGGATAACATAAAACACCATTTGCCCATTTCATCATCCTTTATATTGCTTATATTGTACAATTCAAAATTGGAAAGAAACCACAAAAAAAAAAATAAAAGAATAAAAATGGCTAGCACATTTCCAAGGGGAGCACATACCATGAACTCCATGTTTTTCAAGTACTTCTTCCAGCATTATCATAACAAAATTACAGTCTTAGTATTGTTTCAGTCAATCATGATTAAACATCTACTAGTTTTGAAAATCAACACTTTTGTTATGTCGATTAATTTGTTTAGGTATTATATTACGATTGGTTGAAACACAATTAAGACACCAATTTTGAAAAAAACAAACATTCATCCCATTGTTTTCTTGGCATATATCACGTCAGCAGAATCATGCAAGATCATGAGTTATAGTAATAGGATGATATGCTATTGAGTATGTAGTTCATAATCCTGCACGATTCTGCTGACTTTATTGTTCTATTTGTATATGATCATCCTAAATTATACATATGTGCATCACAGGCCAATGATTCGGAAAATCCACCGTAAGAGCTCATCCTCTGACATGATCCGTGACACAGCTAAGCTGGAGGCAGAGGAAGTGAAGAAGGGTCATCATCATCAAGTTTGCGAGAGTGATGGTGGCTTCTGGGTTCCACATGAAAAAAAAGGAATGTATTATCCCAAGGGACAAGAGAAAGTGATGGAGGATGTTCCTTCCCATGCTGGGAAACATGTTGAAATTACCTGGGTTTCCTATGCCGATAATTGACTCAATTTAAAAGTGCAAACAACATAATTATATTCCTTGTACCATTTTATATCAAATGGAAATTCATGATTCTGGAGTAAGCCTTAATCATGTTCCCTCCTCCTGCCTACTTATAATTAAAATTTTAAACTAGTTTCTGCTAATGATACTATTGTAAGGGTAAAAACATTCTTGGTCCTATATTATTATGTCCAACTTTTTTCCTCTCCTTAACCTCCTTCCTAAAGCATGAATTAAGAGGAATGGCTATAGCAGCAAACCGTTAGATCTCTCTGATTGAAAGGATGATAATACAACATGCAAAACTCAACAGGAATAATAAAAGACTAATGTTGCCATGACATGATGACTCGAGTAAAACCTTCGATTTTTGTGACCTTGGTATATGATAGTTTTCTTTTGTTGTTCCGTTAGCCTTATTTATTGTGCTTCGATCTAAGTGTTTAGGTCAAATCGGTGTGACCATAATTCATGGAACCTAGTATATAAGTTTAATACAATTCGGTGTGTTAATGGAGATAAAAAGTCCATTCTATCCTCATGTTATAAAAAATACATCAATAATACATAAATACACCTTCCTAATCTCATAAAATAAAGGTCAGCATGGAGCTATATGTAGGGTCTTTATCAAGAAACTCTAGACAAGATGTCAGCATGTTGAGAATGAGGACATACCAAATGAGAACTTGCTTAGTAGCAACCTATTTACAGGCAAAGTGATGATCAATATGTAATCGAATTAAATAAGATTGCTAGAGTGATAGATAGTTAGAAATTTATCGCTTATCTGTTATAAATATAATGATTAAATTAAAGAATTTTGATGGGTAAAATTGTATTTTTCCTAAATCTCTTATCTCTCTCTATTTTACTAGGCTTCCAAAACTATTGAAAATCAATCTTTTTAAGATCTAACTATTTGTAACATGAGGAGCTTCTATGGTCATGTCGACAAGACCGTCCGATCAACCATCTAATCTTTAAAATAAATAAAGTAATTAAAAACATTAACTATTTTAGTGATTTGATCACAGTTAGATATAGTATGAGCCGTTAGATAGTATGAGACTGGTCCTGTCAAAACTTTAGTCTCTATCTTTCAACATTCGTTTAAATTCTTTTTAGAAATTATTTATGGAAGGCAATTTTATTGCTACTTGGTAAGTGAAATATTATGGATTTTTTTAAAGCTTTTTTTAAATCTTTCCTTTTTATATTTCATCACAACTAATACTTTACTTTTATATTCGAAAATATCGTGCATTTATCCAATTTATCTTCATTTATGAAGGTTGGGTTTCTAAACTTGAAAAGTTGCAAAATAAGATGTTTTTAAATCATATGTCAATTATTTATCAAATTTATTATAATATGTTTTCTCTTTACTTCAGTTTTAATAGCTAATCTTTCGTTCTTCTATAAGAATGAAACAAAAGTTATATGTTATTGTTTAAAATGTTATCATAATTTTTTAACATATTGTGAAATAAGAAAAATTATTTAATTTTTTTCAATTAAATCGTAAAACTTTCAATTTTAACTTTCGTTTTCATATAATATATGCATATATATTTTTATTTTAGTAGTTAAAAATATTGGTAACGTGTTTGTATACACAATAGAAATATTGTAATTTTATTTGTAGTCATATTATAGTAAATGCATCATATTTATTACTACACATTAATGTATGTTCTACCTCAATTGTGTTTTTAACGTTTAAACAAAAAAATTTGCTACCCTAAAAAATGGCCCCATCCATAAAACCCTACAAATTATCAAATGACACTCATGATCATAATGCATGTCTCCATCATCTATTAGACACAGGTTTGAGTTTATTATATTTACTTCCGGATATTTGTTTTACGATCTTTTTATTTCAATTTGGTCAAGCACTTTATATGAAGAAAGGTTCGTCCATCACATTAATTACAATTCATTCAAATTTTTATTCTCCCAATTCAACAATTTAAATTTAATTTTTGTTTATTTTTTTTTTCACTTTATCATATTATGGTTAATTCTTTCTGCAGGTCATTCTTCATTCAATTTGCACAAAGAATGTTCACTTATTTTGTTAATTTTATTTTACAAAAGTAAATGCCTACACATATATTCATATTCACCTTATTAAGCTTGGATTGAGCTTATATTGCTCTCACAAAGCTGGATCGGTTGACTTCCACACTAACCAAAGCGTAAGCAGAATCGTAACCAATTCCATTAAACCTTGATCAATCGGTTGAGCGTCTATTGATTGTTAGTGTTTGTAGTGTCTTCCATATCTTATATCCAACTTATGCTGTACTATTTAACATTACTAAAAGGTGTATGAACCCTAATGTGCCATGGACTTTGTGATTTTAATTATCACTAGGTTACATATGTTTATATAAGGTTTTTTTATTAATTTTATATTGTCTTCTAAAAATAAACTTGATCATAATATTTTCCATCACATCTGCAAGTATATGGCAACTTTGATGATGAAGCTTATCTATGGTGAGTAGAATTGCTATATCATTTTATTTTCAAAATAGAGAATATTTTTCCAGTTTTCAATTATCGAAATTGTACAACAGCTCTGTTCTATTTCATTTTTCATACTTTTATACTTTCTTTTCTTCATTTAAATAAATATATATTTTCTATTCAATTGATATTTAATGCATATGATATTGTTTAATTTGCATACACATTCTGGGTGTAATATATGTTTAATAAAGTGAACTTGTGTAAAATTAAAAGTACACAACTGATGTTTATAATTTTAAAATCTTTAGTACACTATTGGTGTTTGGAATATTTAATATAGTATGTATGTAAGTTATTTTTTGGAGAAAAATATAAAACATATCTTTATGAACACTTGTTGTTGTAAGTGTTGAATAGACCCAAAAAAATGAAATTTAGACTACAATTTATAGTGTGGTATTATACGCATTTTCTTGTAGTGATTAATATATATTTGCCATAAAATTTAGATTTTACTCTTCACCAGTCTGAGATCTAAATTTTTTGGTGGTGAATATGTTGTGATCCTGTGAGCAATGTTAAGTGTTGAAATTTCATTAAATCAATTAATGTGCTTATTATCAAAATCCTAGCTAATTGATATCAAGCAATAAGCAAAAACCACATGTACAGAAATCCGGAACCACCATTCTCGTATTTGGATGCACCTTAAAATGTGGAATCACAATTTCTGGTTATCAATGTTTCGCCTTTAAGTGGGATTTTAATTCATGTACATGAAAGGACAAGCATGATCTCAATCTAGTTTAAGAAGAAAATCACATTTCTAACCAACCTTTTTATTAATGATAATTAAAATATGCCGCATATGACTACATGTTACTATACAGTATACACTTCATATCTTGAATGTGTAATATTCTACGTATTAAAGCATTTGTAGGGAAAAGTACTCTACAAGTATATATACGTCTATTAAGTATTATTTTCTATGTATAGATAATATACATGTATAACCATTACAATATATATTGGATATATGCAATAAATTTAATACTATATTATAATAATAACATCTAATGCATTATTTTTCATATTGTATGTCATAAAAATATATATAATGGATGTATCTGTAATGTGTTATATAATATGTGTATATTAAATGATTTGTGATAGATCTATCCAATATATATATATATATATATATCGACATTCAAAACTTGTTATTAGCTTTTGTTACAATCATTTCTAAGATTTATTTAAATTAATCTAATTTAAGTAATTATCTTTAACATAATAATTAAACCATAAACATGTAGATTAATAATAATTATGAGTTATATAGCAATGAATATCTATAAATTTTATATACCTGAAGTGTATAATTGCATAAGGTGAACACCACCCTTGCACAATTAAGAGACAAGAAAAGCTTTTGGATTAATTGCCCACAGTCTTCGAACTCATCAGTGAAACAAAAATCCAAGTCGTCCTCCCCAGTGCAACTTGCCTAACTTAACCCAAACATCCCAAATAATTCGCTATTATATTTAAAAGTTGTTAAGTGATTTGTCTCTATACCAATCCAGACATTCATGAATCTAACATTTATCCAAAACAAAAGTCCTTAACCTTAACTCTCTATTCCGGATATCATTCAAGTCCTAACATTTTTTAAGAGTTAAACTTTCTAACAATGGACAATGTATCAAAAGAGAAGTGATTTCCTCTACATCTATAGACATCTAACTTAATGAAATTCCCCTTAAATTTGTGAAATGCACTAAATATGATTAATCAACTTTTGCATGAAGAGAACTTGAGGGGTAAGAAATTGTTGTTTAGATCATACAAATTGGCTGGAAGGCTAGAGAATATGTGGAGGGAAAGATGGGATTGATCTTCCCTCCACTTAGTGCTCTTATGTGTCGGCCTAGAGCAAAGTAGCTGCATTGCGCGGTTTCTTATTGGAATTGGTCTGGGTCTGAGAGTGTTAGCCAAAAACCATCAAGTAATGGTTTGAGGAAATGAAATTTGTAATCAAGTTCTTGAACCTGAATCTAGATTCTTCAAATTGATTTAAATTTTGGTTGCTGCTTTAATCAATGAATGCGCGCTCATTCATGTGGTAAGTGCTCAACACCGTGATCTCCATTTTTTATGGGGTTATGTTTCATTTACTTCTTGTTATATATGAATTTAAATTGATACTATAACTATTTTTTTTAACTTTTTTCATTTCATGTAGCGATATGCAATTGCAAGCATAGCATACAAAAAGAAAAAAAAAGGGGCTAAAAAGCTTTGACACTAATTGAGACTTATTTCAAAACAGTGAGTATTAGTAATCAAAGGAAACATGGGTTATAGCAAGGCAGGTAGTGATTTATTATATTATTATTACTATTATAACTTGCTTTGCTCCAAATCTTTCATCATTCGATTACTAATAGTCAATGTTCCAAAATATTTTTCAATTATTATTTGTTTCTATGTTTGCAATTGCATATTGCTACATGAAATGAAAGCAGAAAAATAGAATAGTCATTTAATGTGATACAAAATTACATGATTATATATATGTACATCATATAAAAACATGAATTTATTATAACGAGGGCAAATCAAACTCAACAGAATATTTGTCAAATTAATATTTTATCCTCTAAAAGAGCATGAATTTATTATAACGAGGGCAAATCAAACTCAACAGAATATTTGTCAAATTAATATTTTATCCTCTAAAAGAGCATGAATTACTTGTGGTCGGCTACGTGTAAGAGTAATTTTAAATTTGAAAGTTTTAGCAGTATCAAAATTAGAATAATAATGATTTTTGCATTACCCATTCTTTTCCTTCTTGGCCAGATTAAATTTTAAGTTGTAAAATTAAGGCCAAAGAAGAAGCAATTCCATAATTATTTCTTTTTAATTTTAATTATGAAAATATTATGGCATAACTAGGTAGTATAATAACTCTTCTCGGGAGTAATATAGATATCTACGATAAAAGATTAAAAATTAAACTATTTATACATCCAAAAAAAAAAAAAATTCCATTTCCAATCAATTCAACCGATTCTTTTATATTTAAAAAGAAAAAAAATTAACAATCTGAAGTCAGAAAATCATTTACATGATAGAAAATATTGGTTTTAAACAAATTCGTAAACTTGGGGAGAAGGAACTATTGGTATTAAGCAAACTAACATAAAGAAAAACCGTAAAAAAATAAATATGGGAACTGAAGTGGTTACATATTACTTTATCTTTGGAAGGGAGGGGAAAATATTTTTCAATTTTACAGTTAACGAGGGAATTTAGTATTTATTATGTAAAAAATTAAGATTAAAGACATTGATGTGATGTCTTTTAAAATAATGGGAAGACAAAAAAACAAAAAATAATAAGATAAGGTTAGGAAAATGGATAATAAATTAGTGGATAAGATGCAATACTTCATAATAACCACGGTACCTAGTGGAGATGACGCCGAACCATGTGGTGGCGGTAAAGGCAGGGGAACAAGGTGTAGATAGTTATACACGTCATACCTGAAACTACAGCTGGGACTCATAAGTATCGCACCAATTTTATCCAAACAACAGTAAGGCAGTCTTGAGTAAACAACATCAAGACAATATGTGCACTGCTTTTCAGACAGATCCGGAGTGCACTGTGCCGACGCGAAGATCGTGACGTAACCGGCAGTAGTGTTCCACGCCGCGAACTTGCGCAGCCAGCCGCCAGTCGCTGCCTCGGTTCGCAGGCTAGCGTAAAGCTTACGGAGAGCCTGGTTGAATAAACCCGGATTGTACGCATTATTGATATTATGCCACCAGTAACTGTCCTCAGGATTTGTCACAACATGCCCTAGTAAGGTCTGGTTTGAGTATCGCAATGTAAGTTTTCATTATACACTATTGCTTGCTTTTTATTTGGGCAGAGTTGTCCTAGCTGGTAAGCGGAGGTGCTAAGGCAGGTTCTACAGTCTTGGTCTCGGAGATCACCGCGGCATAAGCCGACAACCTTAGGGGTGTCAGTGTTTTGATTAGTGGCAGTAACAGCAGGAAAGAATCCATAGTTTATGCGGTTATTGGTTGCAATAGAAGAGAATAAGGCATCTAGTTGTTTTTGGTAGGCAGTATTGCTTGTGAAGATTGAACATCGTGGAGTGGGAAATAGTGGTTGGACAGTTTGTGAAGAAACCAGTGGATAAAGACCATGAAAAAGAAAACCGGAGCGATGATGAAGAACACATGATGTTCTTCGATTCTTTTTTCAGCCCAAAATGCCTCATGCGACAGTGTCCGTGGTTAGAAGGCTATCGGATGATTTTAAAGGAGACAACTGCTCTAGCTCTAGTTAACCAAGGATAATTTTACAGATATACATAATAAATATAAGATATTAGAGTTGATGGGGAAGTTCGTGAACTCCAAATTTTGAATTTATTTGTAATTTTGAATACACACCAATAATTTTCAAATCTATGCTAAAACATTAAATACTTATAAAAGCTATAAACATTTTTTTTTCTTTTTTATTTTAAAGTCTAACAATGGTTTTAATATCGTGTATGTATATATTTTAATAAGGGTAATTTGCAAAAAATCAACATGCATTTTCACCATTTGACAAATAAGTGGCCTGAAGTGTTTTGTATGACAAAATAATAATATATATTCTTATCCATTTTGTATCCGTTACCTTTTTGTTAAGTGAGTCACTTGTCATTCACGCGATTAAAAAAAAAAAAACTTACGAAACTATTCTCATCCCCATTCTTTGATCAAACTGGACAAAATCACGCCTAAATAAATCTAAAGGAAATTGCAATACCATTCTAATTGAAAAAGAAAAATGGAAAATTAAATCGAAAGGTCACAACATTCACAATTTAAAAAAAAAACGGATCAATTGAGGTCTCTATCAACATACGTCAATAAAAAATATTTCATATATTAATTAAAACTTAATAGATTTGTCACGTTGTAACATGTGTCAATGAAAATCTCAACTGACCTACTTTTCTAAATATTGTGATATCTTTTAAACCACTTGAAACGTAATAATCTTTTGAGAAAATCTGAGCTTATGAAACTGACATACTGGGAAAACCATATGCCCATATTCATCGTATTTCATTTTCACTATTATCACGTGCTTTTATAGTGTAGGGTTTCAAAAAGGTCGCCTTTTTTCTGAAAAAAAAAAATTTCATCATAAATATTAATGTAGTAATCTATCTTTTTTTTTCTTCCTTTTCTTTATATTAATTGCTGGAATTAGAAGGAGCATTAAATAATGAAGAAGGTATAAAAGGATTCTACAATGTAAAAGAGTGAAGAAAGACTTTAGTACTTAGTAGGTGATGAACCAAAGTGTATTGTATTCAATTGAAATCACAAATAGCAACTAAAGTTGTTAGTTTTTTATTTTTTATAAAAGCCGTGGAAGGAGCAAGGGTTTAGGTTTCGATCTAGAATTTGGAATTTCCCTTTCAATTGATTGGATCCTAAGAAAGAATTGCAGTACATGTTAATTTTAGGTTTCAATCTATAATGCCCTAACCTGATGGCATTACAATCCACCACGTGTTCTTAACATAGATGAATATGCTAAAGATATGAAACATTAATTGCAAATAAACAATAATATAAATCTCCAATACTCACATAAAGAGTACCTATTCGAAATACAAAATATCCAAATAATCTTATTGGCATAAACCATTGCCAACATAATCTAAACTTATAACTTAAATGAAAATCTCATAAAGAAATCTAAATTTCATAAAACATATAAAATCTTTCAAAACTAATAATAGGCTTAAATAAAACTTCATATAATCTTAAATCTTCTTTCTATCTCCATAAATCTAAAATCTACTGGTCCTCAGTGGGAAAGTCAATTCCACTATCACCATCCCCATGATCAACATAGATGTCATATCCAGATAAGTCATAAACTATCTCATCTTCACTTGTACCTAAAAAATGAATGAATGAGCAAAAAACCCCCCAGTACGCTATACTACAAATAAATACGCATGAACATGCAACATACTATTTCACTTACAATCCTAAAACTAGTGCAACAAATACAAGGTATTATCCTTGATTAATTAAGCAAACAACACAGTTTAGAACCACTTGCAATTAGTCCTAAACTCGGAGTAACTCATGATCCAAAAGAAAACAAGTCTTTATATAAAATACTTTAATATACATATAGTGATGTTGGGTACTCTCCACATCATTGCATACCATAATTAAGCTAGCACGATTCCTAATCTACTAGAATCATTTCCAGGTACAACTCCACTAGAGACAACGACAAACAAAGATCATCAAGTTGTCAGCGTTAGTATCACACTCTATGTGGTCTTTACTACAACTGCTTAGCACAATTAGCAAACTTTTCAATTATAAGCTAGATATAATTAATTTAATTTACAATTCTAAACCAACATGCACATACAACAAGCAATGTAAGGTCGTACCTAATTCACTTTTAAAACTCTAATTCCATCCACAAATTGTTTTAAAAAGATTAGAAGCCTTAATTTCACCAAAATTCCTAATCATTGACACATTTCAAATCAGAATTTGATTTCATATACATAATTAAACCTTAATCCTATGATCCACAAACCAAATCATAAAATTTATGACATCAAATTCATATATCTGTCTTCTTTATTCACAAGACAATGGAATCCCAAAAAATGTAAATTTCTCCAAAACTCCTTCTAACCCTAAAATTCTCAATCGATAATAAAATTAGACTAAAAACTCAACAAAATTCATCTCTATACTATCATAAGGATTAAGAATATATAAATTTAACTAACAATATGATCTTTGATCCTTCTTGATCACCAAAATCCAGATCTTCAAGCAATGATAGATTTTTCTTCAATTTCTCCTTCAAATCCAAATTAAAACCCTAAGGAAAAGATGGATTCCTTTAAAATCTAAAGATAAAGAATAGATCTGTTCACCTTGATTTGGATTCTTCAAAATCCTACGGATGCTAAGAACACTTGTAGAGAGGGTTTCTAGGTTTAGGATAACTTTTGGAAAGGGAACAAAGGATAGAATATAAGTACAAATCATGCAAATTTTCATCTCCAGTGTACAAACACCAGCAGTTTTGACATATACATCGACAGTGTAGACCCAAAGCTAGTGGTGTAAGCGTGAAGGCTGGAGACTTTTTTTGTTGACCATTCATCTCAGGTCATTTTCATTTTGCTCTTACATGTCAGCGGTATACATTCCAAAGCTGGCGGCACACAAACTAATACCGGCGATGTAGACAATTATGATAAAACTTCTTCATTCTAACACCAGCTTAACGCTGCGTAAGCCACAGATAAATACGCCGATGATGCTAACTTCTATGCCGGTTGGTGTACACTCTAGGAAATTTCAATTTCCATCATGTCTCTATCATGTGGTCAAAACACCAAAACACTAAATATTGACTATATTATCTTTTTATATTATATTAGTTGACACTTATACCCTTCTTTATAAATGATTTACTTGTATATTACACAATCACTCAAGGAGTTGTTTTGTAAGCGTTGGATTGTCTCCATTTAGCGTTAAATTCTTCATTTTCAATCGAAATGGGATTACAATTTCATTTAAAATTTCCTAAGAGCATCAAAGAACTATCAAGTTGAAGAATCGGGTTAATAATATTTTTTAAAGATTTTCACTATAGAGAACATGTGTGGTGAGTGACTTACTTAACAAAAAAAAAAAAGTTATGGTGCATAACACATAAAATCATAGGTTACCGCTTTGTCATAAAATATTAATACAAGTCACCTATAAAATTGTAAAAACACATGTCATTAATTTGTAATTTTTCCTTTTAAGAATTATATAAAATGAAGTTTCACTTTGAAGAAATTGATAATTTGCATAATGAACGAAGATACTAAGCTACCGTTGTTTATCATGTCCACAAAATTATGTTGGTTACATTTTATCTATGTTAATCATGTTATCAATTTGGATTTATATAGATAGTCAAGCCTTGAATTAGGTTCAAGACATGTCCAGCCACCATGTATGATACTTAATAGTTATACATTAAGACTAACCTAATCTACAGTTTATCATGATCATCTATTAATCGAATTTAAATTTTGAAATCCTTAAATTAGATTCTGAGACAACTCGATTTGTTATAGTCAAATATACTTTTACAAAAAAAAATAAATAAATAAAACAAATTCAAAAGCTACTCTTGTGAGTAGACCAACATTCATAAATAATACCATACCTTTAGGTATCTCAAAACAAAGAGTACCTTGTGTCTTGATAGGAAAAAAAAAATAAAGCTTGAAAGATTAATTAGGAATCATGGGCTCCATAAATAGGTTCACAAAGAAAAACAAGTTCAAGAAGATGAATTACGATTTTAAATAAAATAAAATAAATCTAGCGATCCTAACCGCTTCATTCTTCAACAAATTCCTTTAGTCACCTTATGCTCGAAATAATCACTAGCATCAAAATCAATACCTAAAAAAATAGAAATGAGTCAAAGCCTAGTACAACAGCAACACAAGCACACATAAAATGGGCACGTATACTTATTCTAAATGCAATGCAACACCCAATAGTTTATAGCTTTAATTAAAGCATAACAAAATAACAATAGAGCACTGACACTCCAACTATATGCCATAGGAATTTGGAGTCTTGATTAGCGACAACTGCTTGGGAGTCAATATAAGCAGTTTGAATACTTATATCTCTTATAGGAACATCTAAAATAGCTTCGCTTAGATTTACAGTCGTTACGCATATTTACTTATCCTAGTCCATAACATTATTTATTTATTAAATCGATCCTATAAATATGAAGTAAATGCATATTACCTCTCACTAAGCATAAGTAAATGCTATCCAAATTTCGTTTTCCTTATCAGCTATCTGATGAGCCATATATGATTATCTTTAACAAAGATAGGAGTTGGCCTAAGTACCTAGCTACCATGTTGGCACCAGCTAGCAAGGTTGTCGCCCCTTGGACAAAGTTAAATAATCATGCACAAGCAGCAAGGAATTATTAAGATCGTCTTTAAGTATTAGTTCATTTAGGATGTCTTTCCTAACACACAACACATAAGTTACTGCATACTTGATACAAAATCTGCAACTAGAACAAAATCAAAGGATAGGTCAAAGGGTAAGTCAGAAGCTAGCTATGTGTCTACTGAAAAAGTTAATTCATATAAGCATTAAAATCAATTATCAACTTACTTTAAACTCATGTTAAATACTCATATTTCTAGTAAATATACATTTAAAACAACATACTCCTCTTATTATTCATGGTCTAACATACTACAATTATATTATATTTAAGCCAATCACAAGTTAATATGGTCTTATAAGTGTTCACTAGTTAGATTAATAGCTAAATATAAATTATTGGACTCTGAAGAATTTACTAAGGCAATACTAGTTATTAAGTTTATTAATACACTCTATAATTCAAAGTACACTTAATATAAGTATGATCTTAACTTATTCATATTTATAAAAGTACCAATATATATTATTTATTATTATTTTTTTAATTAGGAGATGGGATCATTTCCATGATGGAGGCCATTATATACCTCACTAGCCTCATCACGCCCGTGATCGAAGGTGTCTTAATTTATACAAAAGAAATAGAGGAAATCATTTCCCCAATCACAGTGGTGATTCAGGCCGTATCATTTGAAAAATTTTAGTTGTGAGTTTCACGGGCATCATCAGGCCCATGATTTCCTATTTCCACATGTATCACTAGCCGTATCACGCCTGTAACATGTAAGGTATCAATTTCACGTTTTCCTTTGTCCACTTTCCCTATATCTGACCCACTAACTAGTTAATTTATTTACAAATTTCAATAGAAAGCATCTCAAAATCAATATATAGACTCATATTCTTGATTCTATAACACTCTAATACACATTACTCATCATATTTCTTTCATACATTTCATTAAACACCTAGTATACACATGCATATACACATTCCAGTTTTAACATATATGTATATACATCATTAATTCATCAATATCATCATAAATCCCACATCTATTTAAGACTAATTTCATTAATATAATATATTAGCAACAATTAAACAAATAAAATAAATTAAAATTACTTGTCTAGCAACCACTATCAACTAAACCTTCACTTTCCTACTTCCTTAATTTGTTGGAGCTTCTTTAAGCATGCCTTCCTGCTTTAATCTTGATTTCTATCTTCAAATTCACCTAAGAACTTATGTTTGTTGTTATTGGAGAGGATTTTATCGAGAAGTTTTGGAGTGTTTTTTAGAGAGAACTGAAGAGAGAGGATTTGAGAGGGAGAGAGGTAGCTGAAAAATGAAATTTCGAGTTAGGGTTTTCTAATGAAATTTCATGCATACACATATGTTAGGCTTGGCATTAGGCTTGGGCTTAAATGATGGGCTTAGGCCTCTTAAATGATAGGCTTTAGGAATTTGAAATAATTTGAAAAAGGTAAGAGAATTTAGAAAATATAAACTAATAAATTGAATTAAAAATTTAGTTTAGGAATTCAATTGGAGCAATTTGATATTTAGTTTAAGTTTAGGAATTTAGGACCTAGGAATTAATATTTATGATCAAGAATTCAGATTTAAATTTCTAGAGATTAAAAAATTAGAATTTAGACTAAAATAACTAAATATTTAGGGGATTGGGAATTCACTAAATTAGCTAAGTTATATGTTTAAGGATTTAGGGAATTGAAATTGAAAGAAATAGAGTTGAAATTGATGGTTGGAAAGAATTGAATAATGCGATTTATTGAAATAGACAATTATGGTATTTGAAATCTCTAATTTCATTTAAATCTATTTACTAATTTGATTTTGTCGTTTTATCTAATAATTCCATAAATTCACTTGATTTATTTAATCAAACTATTTAAATTTAATTTCTAAATTAAATTTAAATTAAAGTTCAAAATCTACCGCCTATTTATACTATTTAATTATAATATTCCTTACTTTGGTTGGTATAATTTTGGGGTATTTCATAGACGGTATCAAAGTAAAGTTAGGCATTCATCATTCCTTTTTTTTTTTTTCCATTATAGTATATGTATCTTGTTTTCACTTATTTGTCAAGGATATTTAGATTAGAATTTTGGTTTGCTTGTTGAAAATGTTAAATGTGGTTATTGCTAACATAATTTTCAATGGAATAGACTATTTGGCTTAGAATAGATTAGTTAAGTGGGATTATGTGCTAACTTGAATGGCAGTTTACTTTTTGATGTTCCTTCACTTTTACATCCAATTTTCATTAAACAACCAAATGGAAGTATAATAGTAGAACCTGTTGGCTTAAAACACCTATATTCTTAATGAGCTCTTATAATTTGAGTAGGGAGGGATGCGATGAATGTGTTTTATTTATTTTTTTTAGCTCCCACGTTTTTTTCATATTGGCCCATGTGTATTAAGGAAGTTTTAGTAGTTAGGCTTTTGTATAAATACCATTTAAAAAAGTTATCTCTTACTTTTTTTTATTTTTTACAAAAATACAATGACTAAAGACCAATATAACAGGAGAATTGAACTCGATACCTAAGGATGATGATCATGATCAAATGCATTTAGGCTATATGGCCATTGACAAAGTAATTTTTACAATAACAAATTTATGGATTGACAGCTGTTACATTGCTTTACCCTCTTCTTTCTGTCTTCCATATGTCTTTAAAGCATTAATCACAAATTTTTAAACTAGATTTTCACAAATTAAGATAGTAATTGTTTATTAAACTACCTGTTTCATTACCATAATTGACAAATTATTAATACTTATGCAACATTTGTCTAAGCATTTATATAATACCTAGTAAATCTTATTTTCCTACTCCTAACTTTTGTGTATGATAGGCTTTAAAGGAAATGGGCATAACAAAAAATAAAGAAGGAAAGAAAAATATACCTTTTTAGTGCACGCTTAAGATGCACACAACACATGACGAAGAAAAATTCTATTAAGAATTATATATAATGTATTTATAGTCTCTATCAAATATGGATGATAATTTTTTTTATAAACATTATCAATTATCAATATCAATAAAAAAAATGGTTTAGCGAATCTTTTTAAATTTTTTTTTCTTATTCTTTGTCCCACATGGTATATCTATATATTTTTTATTAAAATGAACCTCAACATGCAGTTAGGTACGTTTAATGTATGTTTTGAATAAAAGACTACATGTGCACACCATCTATATGGCCAGCCTAGGTTGAGTAAATTCTATTTAAACATTGGTTACTATTATTTTGTAAATTATCTCTTCAAATTCCATTGCAGTTACAAGTTCTTAACAACAAATTTTATTTTTTGTTTAGTGAATAATATACGTGATAGAGGAATTATTTTAAATTTTAAATTTGTAACAGATTATTTTTAATTATTATTAGTTATTAGTAACTAAAATTTTCAATTTGTTCAGTTCGTAATTTTCAAATAAAATTTCCATTGTTTATAGATAGAACAAATATGACATATTATTCAAAACCACTACATGTTGTTCTTTTTTTAGTGATTGTATGCTTACTTGTTTCAAGCTTCTACTATGAGTTCATGCATTGCAGGCTAGCTATGTTAACCGTGCAAAGCAGATGACATAATCAATTGCAACAAGATCATGCCAAAATTCGCTTTCAAATTAGTGGATCATCCATGACATAACTTAACAAACTGATAAGTTATCTTATCTTTTTCACTAAGTTTTCTTACTAAATCTTCAATTATAATTGATACTTACTACCATTTATATGCACACATAATCAATCTCTTCATAGAGTGCACTTTTACTTTTACATGTTCATATCCTTTTTTTGAGCTAGAAATGCACATGCATAATTTGTTGTCCTAAAGATATTAAGTTTATTTCTTAAAAAACAAATTTTGTAGGCTTGTATGTGTGGATTAAATTAATGGAATAAGGCTATCATAATATATAAAGTTCAAGTAAAGTAATCTAATAAAGTAATGGAATTTAAAAGTATCATATATGTATATATGTTTATTGGGTATGGAATATTATGTATAAAAACCAGATATATTGTTTTCTATTTTATGATAAACCAAATAGGAAATAATAGATATAGAAACATATATAAATATATGGTCAAAGTCCCAAGTTATACATATGACATTACTCTTTTGACATCCAATCATCGGAGAGATAAAAAGAGATAAAAGGAATCTCCTAAAGGCTACATAATGACTTAGAAGACCAAACCATCCAAATCAATGTACCCTAATATTGTGCATGTGTTATTCAGTTTAGGGATTTAATAATTAATCTCATCAAGTGGCATCAAAGCAGTCATGTATGAGATTAGAGTCATAAAATTATTGCTATTGTTTTTTCACTATAAGAAATTTGGGTTTCAGAGACAAAAATTCTACCTCTATACATAAATTTTCATCGCAAAAACTATCATTGCTGATTCCAATCATAGAAATATAACTTATTTTACTCATTTTACACCACAAAATTTATGTCTCTAAAGACCAACTTTCTTGTATTGATTGATTTGTTTGGGGCTCTTTCCTAATCTTAAGAAAATTAGGGTCTTTAATATTGTGATTAAAAAATTAATAAAAAATTATTTTCCTTAATATACAAACCGAGTTTTCCGACTACATAATTCATGTTGTTTAAGGCTCTTTTCCCTAATTGTTAAGAATCAAGATTTTCTATGGAATCCATTGAATTTCTGATCAAGAACCCTGGAATAATATGAATATGTTCAATCCATATTCATGAATTGATTATGGTTACTTGTGAATGATGATTTGTGAAATAAAGATTGTGTCTTTTTTAATCTCTGATGAGTCAGAAAGAAAATTATTTTTTTCAATTTATATGGATGTTGTTTCATGAATAAAAGGCATCATCATCTTGATTTTAATCTATATGACAATTTGTAAATAAAAGGCCTGATCTTGTGATAATGTTTTTATGGCTCGATTATGGTAACCAAGTACATTCGTTATAATTTTGTTATGGTTCTTATGTAATCAAGTAGTTAGCTTGTCATGCAAGTAACTATAAATTCAACGCAATCAAGGGGTTACATGTCAAGCAAGTAACATGCCTTGCAAGTAATTTATTTCTTATATATGTGTGTAGATATATATAGATTGTTTAATCAATATTTTGAAATATGTATTATATTAGTATGATTCGATTTTTTTTTCCAAAACAACATATAAGGAAAGCGAAAAAAAAGGGCGAATTTAAATTATGACAATATTAAATCTATTCAAGAAGAATGGTTGAGGATGCAATCAAAGTAGCCTCTCCTATAGAAATCATTTGTTTTAGATAGATAGAAAAAAGTTATGATATAGGTCATGTGAATACGAACATTGATCGCCCAAAGCAAGGTTAATGTTTGGACAATTTACATGTACAAATGCGGTGATAAATATTTTATGATTATTTAGTTTTTCACGTAAATGATTAGTTAGCCCAAAGAAAGGTTTAATCATTTAATAGAATTTTACTATTAACATTTGATCACTACACCAAGGGTTCCACTTACAATTTTTTTATCTTTGTCCAAAGTACAGGATGTAAATTTTGTGCTAAGTATCTTGTGATGGGTTATGTCATTACATAAATTATAAAGTATAGTTTTAGTATGAATGTGAGCATGATTTTGTTTTTGCTCTACTATTATTTCAAATATCTCTACCAACATTATTTTGGTTGATAAAATTGGGACAAATAAGAAATACCTTTAAGATTTCGGGAAAAGGGTTACTAAGAATGAAAAGACAGTATTTAGTGCATTCTTAGCAAAGTATGTCTCAATAAGGTAAAAAGATAAGTGTGCTACAATAAAGACACCCCAAAATAAATCGGATCATGATGATTGCTTCTTTGTGGTATTAAAGGTTTATAGGGAGAAACATTGAAAATCGTAACATACTTACTCAATAAAAGTACTAACAAGGCAACTAACAAGACCCTATATGAACTTTTCATTATCAATAAGCCTAGTTTGAAACATTTGCACGTATGGGATGTCCAGCTGAGGCTAGAGCTTATTAGCTAAATAAAAATAGGCTTAAAGACTATTAGTTGTTATTTTATAAGGTATTCTAAAAGATCCAAGGGTTACAAATTTTAAGATCCCCTACTAAAGCATTGTTTAAGATAATTAATACTACGTTCTTTGAAGCTGTTGAGTTTTCGAGGGAGATAAGGTTATGGAATTTGTCTTGAGGACAAACATGTTAGAGTCCTCTTGCTGCTACTGATAATGTTTAGGATCAAGTTATAGTACCTGACATTACTTAAGAAGCATATCCAAAACAAGGCAATATAAACGACTCTCCATTCAAATTCAAGAAACTCCAGAACAAAAAACTTCAAATCCTTAAGAACCGGTACCATAAAGATGATCCATTAGAAAAAGGAGAAGTACAATTCTGGATGATTATGTTATATTCCTCTAAGAACATGAGGATGGCATTGGAATGATGAAGAAGATCCAATCAACTTTCATCAGGCCATGGAAAGTTCTGATTCCTAAAAGTGGATAGATGATATGAAGGAAGAGATGAAGTCAATGAAGGATAATAATGTTTAGGACCTTATACCATTGTCTAAAGTTGCAAAACCCATTGGTTGCAAGTGGATACTTAAAACTAAAGGGAATCGAAAGGCAACATAGAGAGATATAAGGCATGTGTTGTGGCTAAGGGCAAAGACTTTTCTCCTATTTCTTTGAAAGACTCTTTAAGGATTATAATGCAACTTATAGCACATTTTGATCTTGAGTTGTATCAGATGGATGTAAAGATAGTGTTTCTCAATGGTGATATTGATGAAACAATTTATATGATACAACTAGAAAAATTTGAATCAGGAGATTCGAAGAAAATGGTATGCAAATTAAATAAATCAATCTATGGGCTTAAGCAAGCATCTTGACAATAATATCACAAATTTCATCAAATTATTATCTTATGGTTTTGAGATGAATGTTGTTGATGATTATGTACCACAAGTTTAGTGGGAACGAGTTTATTTTTGTTATATGTGGATGACATATTGCTTGCACAAATGATATGAGCCTATTGTGTGAAACTAAGAGATTTTATCACAAAATTTTGAAATGAAGGATCTTAGTGGAGCTTTTTTATTAGGAATCCAAATACATGGCAATCGTTCACGAGGTAATCTTAGATTATCACAAAAGAGCTATATTGAGAGAGTGCCCAAAAGGTTTGACATGTAAAATTCTAAACTAAGAAATACCCTTATAGCTAAATGTGGAAACATTCAATTTAAGTCAATATCCTAAGAATGACTTTGAAAGTAAAGAAATGGAAAAGGTACTTTTCCATCTATGGGCTTAAACAAATGTCTCGATAATAGTATCACATATTTCATCAAATTATCGTCTCATACGATTTTAAGATGAATGCTGTTGATGATTGTGTATACCATAAGTTTAGTGGGAGCAAGTTTATTTCTCTGGTATATATTGGATGAAATTTTGCTTGGACAAATGATATGAGCCTATTTGTGTGAAACTAAGAGATTTCTTTCACAAAATTTTGAAATGAAGGATCTTAATGAAGCTTTGTTTGTATTAGGAATCCAAATACATCGCGATCGTTCATGAGGTATTTTTAGATTATCACAAAAGAGCTATATTGAAAGATTGCCTAAAAGGTTTGACATGCAAGATTCTAAACCAAGAGATTCCCTAGTAGCTAAAGGCGACAAAATTCAGTTTAATTCAATGTCCTAAGAATGACTTTGAAAGTAAAGAGATGGAAAGGGTACTTTATTAACGCAATAGGTGAATTAGGGATTTACCATGATTCATTGATTCGTGCACAGATGTCGAAGTGTAATCTTCAATTATCTATTGATTCTACGAATACCTAGATAACTGACATAAAAAATTCAAATAGCAATTGAGTAACTAATTTACCTATATTCTTCTTGCCTAAGGGTGTATACTTATATGAAAGAAGACGAAATTTACCAACAAGGAAAATTCCTCAAAGTCTACAATCATAAAAATATAATTAAATGATGAAAAAATTGTAGCAATCCTAGAGGGGCCTAGAAGATTGCTATAAATCATTATATTACGTGTACACCTGCAATATAAGATTGCCTTGCAAGTCAAACTTTGCAAGGCTTTATTTAACTATCCTCTCATTATGTTATACGTATTTTTAATTATTAAGAAAATAATTTCTTGGATATCGAAACTTTCATAAATCACAAAGACCGCAAAAAATCGATATCCTACCAAATGACAAGATAAGGTAAAATTAGGTTTAAAAAAATATTAACTAGGTTTAGTTAAGAAAGAAGACTAAATTTTATGTTTTTCTTTCAACTAGGATTATTCTTTTGAAATTTCTAATCATTGACCTATCTTGTGAAGCTTGATACTTAGTGTGCTTTGCACTTAGATCCTATCCCTTCCTAATTTTCAATTTACCTGCAAAAGCAAACTACTAGGGAGTCAACTACAACTAACTGAGTAAAGTATATCCTCGCTCCATACCATTCAAGCAATAACAAACAAGCTATTAAAACAAGCATATGCAATGCAGACAAGTAAATGAACAAATATATGTGACTAACCAGTAGCCATATATACGTTCAGATTTATGCCCTCAAGTTAGGAGTTGGGGTACATCCACACATCAGCACCAAAATCGCTACTAATTCAGGAATCAAATTTTATTCAACAAGTTTTTCTTTTTATATATAGAAAATAATTTACATATAACAACATCCTTGAAGCAAGATTCCATAACAATAACCCTGGCATAATCCTAGGAGATGGGTCATCTCCCCAAGACGACTTAGTTCTCATTCCCCTAGAACAGGATCCATGGTATACACTAGGCCCAAACCACTTTCAGTCCTCCATGTTTACCGTCCTCACAGGATAGTGTGGTCCATCTGTTTCATTTTACAATGTAATCATGCAATGCATGCTCAATTTTTAATTTTCAAGCCAATAGTTATTAGTCCATTTATTTGGAAATCAAGTAATTATCAGACACTCGCAAAGATCAAAATAATTAAGCAACACTCATTACTTAATGTTCAGTATAATTTATAGTATTTTCAATATAGATAACAAGCACGAGCAGCCACAAGCATAAACTTCCTAACCCCATACATGAATAATTTAATTTATGATAACAAAATATCATACTCTAAACCTATAAGCACCAAGAAATATATGAAGGTCATTGGAATATACTCACCTGTTTATCTTTGCCCGGTTATCATAGGAATCTATAAGAAAATCAAAAGATTGATCTGTATCCCCTGAGAATTGAGATAATAGATACTCATTACCATACTCTTTGCAAACAAAGAAACTTATTGCGTCTTTGAGTCTTGAACTTGAGTTTTGACATTTCTGAATTGACTTTTATTATATAAATAGCCATCCTAAAGCTTATAAGACTTATGTTTCCTAAATTAAGCTATAGAGTTTGTATAAACTCACTTTATAGTTAAACCATACATATTTATATTTATTTTCATTGTGTTTCTCTGATCTTATTTTAAGTATGTAACTTTAGTCAATTTGTATAAACTCACCTTAGCCAGCATGGAACGTGTCATGAGTTACTCAACGCGTATTTTCCATGCATGTGTAAGTTGTGCATTTGTTGTGATGTGTGTGTGTCTTGGCTGATGGTGCGTGATAGAGCAATGCTCTATTTGAGCGAGTGTTGCTGCTGCATCATAGCAGCTTAGGTATATGGTGTGGGCATCGAACAATGTGGATCATCTAGCATGTGTGTGCTTTCGTATTGTTTTGATAGGCATGCGAGGGCTGGTCATGGAGCACCACAGAGACGCTCAGTACTGGTGATCAGAGGTGTAACAATGGCTTATTAATGGTAGTAGTGGAGCTGCTATGTGCTTGTGTTGGTCATGTGTGACAGAGCAAGTCTCTATTGTTTGTGTGCGTAGTGATGGAAGCAGCAGCAATAGTGGTATGTGGTGTTGTGCGGATTGAGCTGCTATCGGCATGACAGAGTGTGCCATGTGCATGATAGCACAACAATAGCTATTATAGTAAATGATGCTTGGAGGCATGTGTTGCGTTTATGATATGTATCCTACTGGAATGCTTGTTTGTATGTGGAGCTGCAGTGGAGTAGTAGTAGTAGCGGTGTGCGCATGAAAGTTGTTGTATTGTTGTTGTTGTGTGTGTTTTGTTTGTGTCATGCATGATGTGTTATGTGTGTGCTGCTGCATGATAGCAGCATTCATGTGTGTGTGCCATGGTAGAGTAGAAAATAGCTGTTGTATAATCGATCGATGAAGCATGGTAGTAGCAGCAGCAATGTGGGTTCATCTCCAATAGCGACAAAGATGAGAAAAACAGAACAGAACAAAGGAAGAAGGAAAAAAAAAAAGAAAGAAGAGATAGAAAGAGAAAGCAAAAGAAGAATGATGACTACAACTCACCTTCCTTGTTGATGCTATTGTGTTGCTGTTGTTATTATTGTTAAGAAGGAAGCAGCAGTAGCAACATTGGCCAAGAAAGAAAGAGGAAAGAGAGAAGAAGAAGAAGAGAGAGAGAGAGAGAACTAAAGAATTATCTCTTTTTATATATAACAAAGTCAAAGAGATAAGATTTGAATCTCTTATCTTCTTATCCATATAGAAACAGAGATAGAAGTGATAAAGAAAAAGAAAAATAATAATAAAGAATATTAGATTAAAATTTAGTGTGAAATTAAAATATATTTGTTAATTAATTTACTACTTAATTTTATTATTTTGCCTTATAATAATTGAAACAAATATAAACTATAACCAAAATGATTTATATTAGCACAGCACAAATTTCCAATTTTTTATACGGATGATATTTCTGTCCTACGAGATCAATTTATCTAATATGATTTAGGTCCTATTATTTTAAAATAAAATTTGTAAATATTCTAAGTCAAGAGAATTAAAAACTTTAAATTACAACTAATTTAATACTTAAAATTATGATCAATTAGATATTTAAAATTTCGGTCAAGTTGGTTCATCAAATTGACGATCAGAATTTTTTGGGGTTTGCATTGATTGAAAATAATTATTTTAAGGATTAAGCTTCTAAATTATTTATATTACTTTATTTAGAATTTTTATATATGATTTTGACCTGATGCGATTAAGTTTTAAGGCTACGTAATTGAATATAGAGCAATATACATACAAACATATCAGTTATTTCAAAAAGATAATTTTTAAATTATTTCTAAGGGTTATACATTTTTCTTAGATAAATGTTAAATTTAAAACTTACACAATTAATATTTGATTTATGCTTGATAAATCAAATTAGAATATTATACTCAATAGGCTAAAAAATTTCTAAATTTCATGACTACATATATTTCATCTCTAGTGATTTAGAATGTTTATTCGAGCTCTAAATTTGTATATTTTCATTTGTTATTGATCCTATCACGTATATTTCATCTCTAGTGATTTAGAATATTTATTCGAGCTCTAAATTTGTATATTTTCATTTGTTATTGATCCTATCACGTATATTTCATCTCTAGTGATCCACCTCTAAATTATCATTGAATATATATTGGACTTTAAAATTAATTGTTTCATTATAAGCTTGATT
This sequence comes from Combretum micranthum, assembly GCA_024138025.1. NCBI lineage: Eukaryota > Viridiplantae > Streptophyta > Magnoliopsida > Myrtales > Combretaceae > Combretum > Combretum micranthum. The sequence goes on along the minus strand of JAMXBD010000068.1, from coordinate 2,087,792 downwards.
TGTAGGGATGTATGTTTATGTTTATTGAGTTATTTATTCATGAAAAGTAATCTTGTCTTTGATATCTTTACTAACCGGAAAAATTTTATCTCATCGAAAGGATTTATTTGATATCCATCTTGTGTGTGTATATATATATATGTATATTTATTCTATCTTTTATTAAATACATTGGTAATTACCGATATTTAAATTGATGAAAAAAAATAGGTTTGATTGTTTGAACATTTTCTAAAATTTACACAAGACATTATTATATATTTAACGATTACTCAAAATTTAAGTGGACGTATATTTCAAAGTGTTTCATAAATGCTATGGACGACACATAAAGGAAAGTTTCTAAAATGTCTACATAAATCAAAAAATAAATTCCAATATCTTTCCCAAAATTTAATAAAGCATTGTTATTTCTTCCACTGCATCATTAAAAGCCAATTTATTTCTTTCCCTTGTCATTTCTTCCACGGCATCATTCTCCTCCAATTAGACAACATTTGCCCTCGAATTTTCACTATGCAAGAACTAATTGGAATTAATTAGACAAGCCTCAAATAAATTGATACAATCTCAGTTAGTTGACCCGCACTAGTTCATCACTGGTTTAATGTTGCCAGTCTCTTCTTGCACACTCCTTAAACATATTTTCTTCTTTCCTAGAATGGATGAAGATAAACTGAATGATATTCCTCAGCCATTCATCTTTAGTCATATACTCCTATCCAACATAATTAATATAAAATATTTGTATATCAAAAATTGCTCACTACATAAAAAATTAGGGTTTGTGATAAACCTCAATTCAATTTTCACGTCATATATTGCGTTAGTTTGGTATTAGAGCTATGTTTGCTCTTGGATTGTCATGGAACCTAGCTTATAGACTAATCAAAGTGATGATTTGGATCAAAGGATTGAATAGATAATCGATAAGCGGCTGGATGCAGCTTTGGAGCATCAATTTGATGTGGTGGTAGATCAAGTTACAAAGAGGGTAAGTGCACTAATGGGAAACTAAAGGAACATTAACCTACTTTTTGAGATGAAATTGAGAATTCCTGAATTTCACTTTTATTAAACCCTAGTTTTTTAAGATGAGGAGGAAGATGAAACTATTTTTAAGACTAATAACGAACCATCTTTTGATAATTATGATGATGAAGAAGAGGATGTTTTTGAGGGTTTAGGTGATGAAGGACCAATTTTTTATACTCAGTATGTTGAAGAAGAGATATAGAATTTAGAAGTTGTTTTTGCTATGGTGGATAAAGGGGTAATAAGGAGAGAGCAATACTCGAGATGGCAATTTTGATTGTAGAGACAGGTTGAGGAGTTATTTGTTAAAGTTTTTATTCAGCAAGAGTCCTTATGTAATTCCATCCTTTTTACCACCTAAGAAGGGTTGCATGTGTCATATTTGTGTAGCTAATCTCAAGTGATTCTTGTACTGCAACATATAAATTCGAGGGCGAATTTTGTCCAACCTAAGAGGAATGATGCGGTCAAAACAGTTAATGATGTGGTCAATATATTTATTGATGCGGTCAATATTTTTAATGAGGAGTGTAAAGATGGTACAATCAATATTGGAAAGTCAATAGCTTTTAATTGATGTCTTCAATAGGATTTTTTAGTCAAGTTAATAAGATGATTTTTCTCTTGTCTTCTTTCATTTTGAAAAATATTTAATGTCACTCAATATGATGCATTTCAGGGTTTTTTTTCTAGTCTTTTTCCTTTTTGGCAGATTTCAGGCTTACCTATAAATGTATGCATTAGGGAAATAAGATAATAGTTAATCAGTTATTATTTTTTAGTAAAAAATTGCAAAGTCATCACTGCTCTTGTTTTCCAAATCTTGAAATTACATTATATTTCGATTTTTAATGTCATTAGCTTAGATTTTTCTATAATCAATAGGCTATTGAATATCATTATTCCGGATAATCTAAGAATCAATGAAGTTATAATATATATTTCTCATTATATGTTGTGGCATTTTTGCTTCAACTATAGGAAGCCTTATGTATGCTCAAGATTGTACGCATCCAGTATTGTGTAAATTGCTAGAATAATGAGCAGATATTTAAATAATCCTGAGATAGATCATTAAAAAGCCGCCAAGATAGCCATGAGGTAATTACACATAACAAAAGACTATATGCTCATACAAAATACCATATCAGTTAGAGATCATTGGGTATTCTAATTTAGATTTTGTTGGATAGCAAGATAATAGAAGATTCATATGAAGATATAATTTTTACGCTTGTTAGATGAGGTATTTCTTGGAAATGTGCAAAGCAAACACTCATAGCTTCTTCCACCATGGTAGTAGAATTTGTATCACGTTATAAGACATCCAGTCATGGAATATGGCTATAGAATTTCATCACTAGGCTGCGCATTATAAGTGATATTAAAAGACCAAAGATGATATTCTGTGAAAAAAATCGGCAATGTTTCATTCCAACAACAACAAGAGCTCAATAAATCAAAACATATTGACATTAAATTCTTAGTCGTAAAAGAAAGAGTTTAGAATGCATGGGTATCTATAAAGTACAAAGGAACAAACTCCATAATTGGGGATCCACTTACTAAAGGTTTACCACCAAAGTTCTTTCATAAGCATCTAATGGGTGTTATGTATTTTTAAGAAGTTTAATTTCAGTAGGAGTTGGTGTTTTGAACTATTGCTCATTATTATAGAGATATTAAATTATCTGCAGACTATGATACAGTTATTGTTAAAGTTTTTAGTTATAAAGTGATATAGCTAATCCTAGTTATAATGTTCCTTATTTAAATTTGAAATTTGAACTCATATGGTATAAAGTATAAGATTGAACCAATTAGAAATAGCCATGTTAGATCATGTTACATGTAATTTTCATGCTACACATTTATATTTGATCCATGTCATTCAATTATTATTGATGTATGTGGTCGTTGAAGGTTTAGTTACGACATATGTGACAAAGCCTGCTTTGGTCCTATATATATATGATTGATGGACTGGATTGTCTCGGGATGTATTTGATAATGATAGCAAAATTTTTGAATACTTATACAGTTTATACATAATTATAAGGCTACACACATATAGCCCAAGTGGGAGAGTGTTAGAATTATATTTTTTAATCAACTAATTTTGTAGGCTTATATGTGCGAATTAAATTAATTATGTCATAAGACTATCATAATATATAAAGTCCAAGTAAAGTATTCTAATAAAGTTACAGACTTTAAAAGTATTATATATGTGTACATGTATATCGAATATGAAATATTATGTATATAGACTGAATATATTGTTTCCTATTTTATGATGGATAGAATAAGAAATAAATGATATTGATACATATATAAATATATGGTCATAGTCCTCAAGTCATACATATCACATTTTAATCTCCTAAAAGCTATGTATTTATTGATAGATTATTCCCTTGTTTGAATTTTGCACCACACTTCAATAGATAGATTATTCCCCTGTTTGAATTTTTCACCACACTTCAATTGGTATCAAAGCCTTTTTATGGGTGACCACCATGGTAGACTATTCGTCTAATCTCCAAAAGTTGGAAGATCATCTAGAGATGGTAGGAAAAAAAGAAGCATAATGGGTTAAAGTTATAGAATTAAAGCGATAAAAAACAATTAAAAAGTACATAGAAGAGTTTAAGAGAGTTCCATTAATCCAACACTATCGGAATCTCATAAAATTAGTAGTTTTAAGAGGATTGAGACATGAAGTTAGATATTCAATTAGAATGTTTAGACCACTTAATCTGTATCAAGCATTCACCCTTGCCAGCTTACAAGATTCCCATGATGAAGTCGACACTCCACTCTTCCACTCACCTCTTCTTCCTCATACGACCATTGTCTCATCAACTTCGCCCATTCACCATCTTCCTCTAAACCCATCTACTCCGATAGATTCATCTCTAGCGAACGTACCTCCAAATTTGCTCTCTTTGGCATTCTGACACCACCTATGACTATCACTATTCCACATCTAGAGACTAGTAGCCACTTTGATCCACCATTTATCACTACCACTGACCCACATCCAGTAAACACGGATACCCACACTTCACTCAAGTACTCAAATACTAGTATCCATAACCCTAATTTCAAGTACCTAGTAAAACTTTTCCTTCATATCAGCAGAAGCGCTGCTAAAGCCAAATGGGTAGTCTTTGAAATACTAACTTTTAATGAATTTGTGAAAGGTTTTAAAATATATCGTGAAGGAAGTCATGTAGAGGAAGAGGATGAGGTTACTATGATTAGGATGTTTTCTGCAAGTGCTCCATTGGAGGATTTGAACCTAGGGAGGAACTTATCACTTAACCACTAACAACTCGACAAAATAAGCCACAGAGACATCGTCTTGTGGACCACTCTAATCACAGGATATTTCAATTTAAGAGTTTACGACACTCGGTAGAGTGCTTTAAGGATCATGATGAGATGCAGTTGTAGATCGGATGTGTTCAGATTCATTCTAGAGCCTCATATGGTGTTTTGGAATGCATTGATGAGTGGTCTCGCACGAAGAGGTGATTGGGAATGTGGCTTGAGGTTGTTAGGTTGTATGGAGGAAATAATGCTTTTCACTATGGCTTTACACAATGGATGGCTAGAAGGTTCCAAATTGTGTTGGATGATGGTTAGAAAGAGTTCAATTTTAACTAGTTGATTCCAAAAGAATCAGATCTTGAGTAGCTATTCTTTAAAGCATCAGAACTAAAGATCCTAATTGTTTTGTAGTTCAAATTCCTTGAAGTTCTTAGTATGACTTATGAGGTAGAATTATTGTGAGAGCATGTAGTGATGATGTTATTTTGCCATATGCTTTTGACCTAAAGTCCATTTCTCATGGTGCAAATGGGAACTGGGTAAATCAAATTGTCCATGAATGCAAAGGACATCCTTTAGCTCTTAAAGTTATTGGATCTCCTTTAAGAGATAAGCCTGAGATGTACTGGTCTTATATGACCAAAAAGTTATTAAGGGGCGAACCAATTGATGAATCCGATGAAAGCTAACCATTGGAGCCAATGGTGATCAGTGCACAACACTAATCTAAAACAATTAAAGAGTGCTTCCTAAACTTGGTGCTTTCCTTGAAGATATGAAGATACCTTTGGATATCCTCGTATAAATACGATGGAGATACATGATATCGCATTAGATGAAACCTTGGCACTTGAACTAAATGAATTACTTGTAGTACACTTAGTTGGCAAAGTGAATAATTTTTGTACACCCTTGAGGACAAGAGTTTTTGAAGGATTAGGGAATGTTATAGGGTAAATATTTTGTGGAATTTATATATTGTAATTTGTTTTAGTATTTAGAAATATTATAAAGAAAAAAAAAAATAAAAAATAGAAAAATATAAAAAAGGGAAAAAACATGGGTTGACTGAAGAATTAAATAAGTCAACGGGTGCTATTGATTAAAGTTTAAAATAGGCATCTGAATTAGTAGAGATTATATTTCTAGTTCTTTCTTTTTGGGCATAAGGGAGTGCTATCATGTTTTGTGCATATATATCAATAAATTATTATTGAAAAAGAAGAAGAAAAATTTTATCTCCAAAATTGTGTATTAGTTTTCTGCATTTGAAATTCCAAAATTTATTTGTATTCTAGTAGATTTAACTTGTATTCTATCCAACCCAGCTTGTATTCGATCCAACCCAACTTGTATGCAAGAAAATGGACAAGTCCGTGGTTGACTTCCTAATGATGCATGGTGATCTGTTGACTGATTATTGGTTTTTCGTGTTATGAGACATCTATAAGTTCAATCTGGGTTTAAATGTATATACCTAATTATCTACCAACGTATGACCAGAACACGAGTTGTTGTGAAATGTGAGGAATTCATGTGACTAGTCAACAATAGTTTTAAGTGGATAAAAAGATTTGAGGGAATGTTAAGGAACAGAGGGTTTTGTGAGGTGGTTAATGATCCTTGTTAGGAGTTGAAAAATCAAAAAGAAGTGATTCCTTGAGGTAATATTGACTTATCAGTGGATGCTGCACCTAACGATCTATATGTAATATTGACCATGAAAATTTTTTTATATAGTTCTGATTTAGATATAAAATATATGTACAGCTTGGGTTATTTATTTATCTTTTTATTCAAAACTCTAATGCAAGCTTTTGAGAGGGGACAAAAAAGGAGCAGTCAGAATTAGATGTTCATCTTCTCAGGACATGAAATATTTGGCAAACCAATAACCATATTTTTCTTTTTCAACAAATGAAGTCCCTTAAAATTTAGATGGCCATATCTCAAATGCCACAAGTGTGATTCATCATTTTTCACACTTTGCAAAGCATATTCTTCATTAAGAGGTATTGATAAAGGAAAAACTTTATTCATGCTCATCTTGACCTTTGCAACAATACAATTCTTCTTCTTATCAGTAATAATGCATTCCCCATTATCAAAATTCACCATATAACCTCTTTGTAATAATTGACCAACACTCAATAAATTCTGAGTCAACTTAGGGACATAATGAACATCATAAATCAATTTGGAATTACCTTGCTTTGTATTAACAGCAATAGCTCCTTTTCCCATAATTTCATGACTCTTGCCATCTCCAAGCTTTACTTCAGATTTGAATTTATCATCAAACTCAACAAATAGCTCCTTATTCCCAGTCATGTGATTGCTACATCCACTATCAACATACCAAATATTTTCAAATGATTTTTCCATTCATGCAAGAATAAAATACCTGTTTATCTTGATTTTCCTCATAAAAGTTTGCATTTTTGTCATCTTCTCGATCTTTGTAATAACAATCCCTTTCAGAATGATTGGGATTTCTACATCTTTTGCATTTGAACCGACAATCCTTGGATTCATGGCCAAATTTTTTGCATATTCGGCATTGAGATGTATTGCTTCTCATGTTGAATTCTCTTCCTCTACCACGACCTTGAGAATTTTGATATCTACCACGTCCACGTGTAGAGTTCGATGAACTTCCATAATTACTTTCATATCTATCTTGCCAACTTTTTTGTTGCCTATTGATATTAACCTTCGAATGGAAGGCATGCTCGAGATTTTGAGTAGAAAATCTACTCAAACGCTTTTCATGGGCTTCTAATGATCCCATAAGTTCATCCAAAGATAATTTTGATAAATCTTTAGATTCTTCAATAACAGCAACAATATGCTCAAATTTTGTTGGCAAACTTCTCAAGACTTTTTCAACAATTCTCTTATCTGGAATTGTATCTCCGTAGCCTCTAATTTGATTAATAATAATTGTAACTCTTGAGAAGAATTCTTGCACCTCCTCATTATCTTTCATAAATAAATTATCAAACTCTCTCCATAGATTCTGGAGTTTGATAGATATAACTTTATCATGACCTCCATATTGCTTCCTTAAAATCTCCCAAGCATCATGTGATGTGGTTGCACCCATAATTCGTGGTAATATTGATTGACTAACCCCTTGTTGTATGAAAGACAATGCTTTGGCGTCTTTCATAGCATTTTCTTTATGCTCTTTTCGTTGAGGTACCGTCCAGGTTGCTTTTACCTCTGGACTAGCAATAGCGGTTTCATAACCTTCCTCAACAATTTCCCACAAATCTTGTGAGATAAATAATGTCTTCATCATCGTGCTCCATATATCATATTTTTCTCCAACAAACATAGGAATACCTTGTTGGGAAAAATTAAATGTGGCATTACTGCTTGTTGATGCCATTGCAAATATTTGTGTGTATAGTATTTAAGTGTTTGGATATGTGTATAGGGGTCTGGCTCTGATATCAAAAATATGTTGGGTGCAGTATGTAATTATTGAAAAAAAAATAGAATACGACACGAAAGAGGAGCAAGAGAACTAATCATAAATCATCTCATTTCATTGATACATATATATTATATGCTGCACTACATGAGACGTCCTTTTATAGGACTCTATTGGCGGTTGAAGAAGAGGGCTCTAGAAGCAATGGCTGAAAGTTAGAAGTCTCCAGCTGGTGAAGGATTAACACAAGTTTGAAAAGTCAAAAAAAAAAAAAAATTGCCAGGTTGCTTGCTAAAGTATTACACCAAAACTACAGTATTTTCTTAATCTAAAACACTCTAGAATTGGCTGTAATTTCGTCCTAAAATCAGCCGTCATTTTTGCCGCCATCCATTGCTTCAACGTGAAGCAAATTCTCAGCAAGAGTTAAAATTGCAAATTAGTATTTTACACATCTTCATCCCAATTACATATTTAAAAAAGGAGGGACTTTAAATAAAATTTCAAGACGATAAAAATTGTAATAAATTAAAGTTTAATATTAAAAGAAAGCTAACCTTAAGAATCTCTCTGGTTTTTAACTCATCCCTTAAAAGAGGGGGTCATGAAAAATTATTTAATTTATTTAGTTTTCAAACAAATCCGCCTGTGTAAATGTACTTTCTTAAAACATCTTATCAAATGTTGTCAATGGAAAATAATTTTTTCAATTCCTATGAAAGTAGTTCAAATTTTCAATGTTTTTTAATCACAAAATTTATCTTTTAATTTTCTTTATTTTTTATTTTCATTTTTTAAGTTTTAACACGGACTCAGTCAGATATGTCGGCATCTCTCACATGTCAATTTATTTGCCCTAAATGAGGCCGATGGACGAAGCGCCTATTCGGACGCCATCCTTGAACTTAATAGGTTTTTTTTTTTTTAAGCATACGATTACAAAAGTTGGGTTCATAATAATAATAATAATAATTAGTTGCAAATATCCATGCCAACGCTGACTTTATATTTGCTTAATTTTATTATCTTTGGAATTGAATATTTAAATTTTCACTAATTATTTACTATATCGTAATAATAATTTTGTTACAACTCATTTCTCATTTGAGAATTATTATATCATTATGTTGCATTTAAACTTGTAAAAACAATTAAATAAATAATCTGAGTTGTAAAAAAATGTTAAATGTATTGAATAGTCATTTATTACTTAGATCAATGGAGTTATATTTTTTTTAAACTACCCACATTAAAATAAATATATATAATTTTATTATAATATCATTACATTCCGCAATAACAATCTCTTTTAGTAATGCAAAGGAGCTACCAAATCTTGAAAAAAGCATATTTTCGGATCCCAATCTATTATTTTGGCCCCAAAATAAAATAACAAAAAAATTATTTAAAATAATTAGGTATAAAATCAAGGATCTAACTATTATTGAAGTATTTAAATGGACTTCTTGTAGAGATTTAAATGTGCAAACTCTTAATTCTAAAGATGAAGAGCATGCAAACTTGAAGCACCAATGAGATGTATTTAAAATTAAACCAAAAGAAAATCCATAAATTGAAAGGAAAAATGAAAATCCATATCAAGATAAATTCTCATGGTTTTCTTTTGAAATAAGGAAAAATTAATATTTTATTATAATTACACTAAACTCATTTTTTTAATAAATAAGTTTGGATGACCTTATCTGTTAAAGAGGTTGAGCATAATCCCTATCATGTCTGACAATGGCTTGCTTGTCCCTTATCTTGTCCACCTTGCCCATCATTAGGGATGCAATCGGGGCGGGTTTGGGACGGGTCATATAAGACCCGAACCTGCCCCGCTTCCTAATAGGGTCTCTCAAACCCGCTCCGCGACCCTACAAGGTTTTCTATTCAATACCTAAACCCGCCCCTATAGGGTTTTGACCCTGACCCGCCCCCCACCCTGCGACCTGCTTAATTTTTTTTCCTCTTCTCAACACTTCGTTAAATTACAAAATTTAGCATAATTTATTCTATAGGAGCATAATGGTTAGTTATAACTATGCTTGAATGAATTTTATAATATATGCCACAACTTTATTAAGAAATATAGAGGTTCAAAACTATCATAAGAAGATTTTCAAATGTAGATGAAAAGACATTACTTCACTTACATAAATATACATAATACATATGTAGGAACCGTGCCTTGTGAAGACTCAAGAATAGAAAAACATGTTTTCAAAAATGTCGATAGTGAGAGGGAAAGCGAAAAAGCAACAAGGTCAGTGTGTAATGTGTTTACTGTGTTAGCTCAACGAAAAAATTCGTAAGGGCTTTTATATCTTAAATACAATTGAAGTGCAGATCAAGATGTTAAAAGTTAAGAAATAATAAAAATATATTACATAATTGTGATTTTAAAATTTCATATTTAATTTTTAAATTATTTATATTATGACGGGTTCGGGTTACCCATCGGGCTTTTTTAATGACCCGAACCCGCCTCGAAATCCTATAGGGCAGCAAGTAATTTTCCAAACCCGTCCCGCGACCCTATAGGTCAGACCCTATAGGTTTTTAACGATTCGGGTGGGCTGGGTACCCTATAATGATCCGCTCGGTTGCATCCCTACCCATCATGTTTATCGTTCTTAACTACTTGCTCAAGTATTGTCACATCTTGTCAATGTTATCCCTGTCATCATTTGTTTTCCACATTTTTCAGGTTCGAGGTCATTTCTTTTCCACATTTCTTCCATCTCCGTAGGTCTACCTCTTCTGGTCTAATCATCCCTTCTTCCTTTCTTCCGTCTTCTCCCCATATCATTCACCTCCTTTCTCTTAAATATCGATTCTCTCTCTTGAATTAATACACTCTCACTAAGTTTATCAATTTTACTTATTGGAGCATGTTTTTAAAGATCATAAACTATTAACATGATATACTTTTTTTGTCACATTTTAATTTTTATTTTCACACACTATTTATCTCTTTTATTCCCTTCCCCCCATTATCCGATTTTTCATTTATAGAATTTATTCAAGTTGGATTAAATTAGTAAAGTTTACAAAAAAAAAATTACTTATTTCTTTTACATTATTAAAAACAAAAGATAGGATGAAAAGTCAAATCCTCCTTCAATTTATAACTTCTTTAAAAAAAAAACAAAAGAAAAATAAATAAATAAATAACTTAATTTTGACTTATTCTCTTTTTTTATGTATGTTATATTATGAATTAAAAGTTAATATGAAAGAGAGAACTTAATATTTTTATATTTTTTATATCCATTTTATTTCAAATTTTTATGATTTTTATAAACATATTTATAATTTTTCAAAATCATTTTACATATGTTGTAAAAATTAATGATTTTACATTTCGATTCTATATTCTATTTTTATCGATCTATGACAATTATATGGAAAATTTTGATTTTAACATCCTTACTTGCAGGTGCTTTGTAAGAAGCAAATAAGAGGAAAACACTCTTTCGTTTTATTATCAACGCTAACTTGAGAGTTAGGCACTTAGAAAATGCCTAAAGTAATAACTTTTTTTTTTTTTACAAATTAATTACATACTAAATGAATAAGCATATCTACATGTGTATAATCAATTGGGCCTCTTAAAAAATAAAAATTAAAACCAGGAAATACTCAAAAGATTCATTGCACTCCAACATGTCACTCCAACAATTGTGATCCACACAATACTAATCTACAATTTCTGCTGTTCTGATTTAATGATGAATTCCACGAGTCGAGTCAAACATGTCGATCATTGTTGTCTAGCACAAGTTGGCCCCGCTCTCTGAGACAATGAAGAAAACAAACAAGCATACTGTCACGATTGTCAATATTGGCTTTCAACGACATGGTCAGAGACTCGTGACCGGGGCAACTGGCAATGCTATGGATAACAGGAGAAGTGAAGTGATGTGTCATATAATCCCAGTTAAAAATTATAGGACGAGCTTTAATCTTTTAATGAAATAAATAAGATTCAATTAACTTTCTCAACAGTTACAAGTTCATAATAATAATATAAAGAAAAAAACAAAAAAAATTGGTAATTAAACTTTACACAAAAATTTAATTTAGTATATGAATTTTGAATTGATCAATTTAATATCCGACCATACTTTATTTTACCACCCAATGATCACCATTTGTTCTGTTTCATAATGTAAAAGAAACAAATTATCAATACTAGACAATGTTAGAAAAAAAAAAAAGTAGCAAAAATTCAATAAGACTCTCTTTTTGTATCAGCTAATAGAACAAATGATAGTAAGAAAGTGGTAAAAATAGTTTAAAAAATTCGATTAAGTATTAAATTGATCACTTTAAAACAAATCGAACTTTTCTCAAATAGTTTTTAAAAATAGCGTATTCATAGTAAACTTAAAATTGCAACTGTACAAGTAGAATGGGTTATGTGGGTTAACCCGTTTAACTCGCAAAAATACTGGTTGGCTAAAAATTTCAACTTGCTTTACTTTGTGGGTCCTGTTAGCCCGCCCTACATAACCGAAGAGATAAAGTGGGCCCACCTATTTGTGGGTCAAGTTGGCTCGCAAACCTATAGAGTTTTTTTTTTTTTTTTAATATGAGCAAATACATAACAAAAAAACTACTAGTAGTAAATAATTTTATATAAGTACAGCATTATAAAAATTAACTAAACTAAAAGAAAAAGAAAGTAAAATATTAATATAAAATAAAAACTTTTTATCCTAATGTTATATCTTTCTTTTAATCTTTATTTATTCTTTAATGGCCAAAAAAATTTATTTATATTTTAAATATATGTAAATAATTTTTTATTTTGATTGAAAATAACACATAAATTTAGTATGGTCACATTTTCTTTTTTTTAAGGCAGTAGGATAATAACATTGTAATATTAAAATTTTGCAAAAAGGAAAAAAAAATAGTGGATTTGAGAGCTAACCCATGTAAATCATGGGCTAAAGTAGGCTTTGGAGCTTCCCTAAATTTTGTTGAAAAGTAAATTTGTTTGATGTTTTATTTAGATTTAAAAACTCATATTACTATATATTATTAGACAAAATAAAATTAATTTTTAAGAATAATAAATGATTTTCAAAAATCACAAAAATTTCTAGTTTGAATGTAGACATATTAAAATATACTTCCTAGGAATTAAGGTAAAAAAATAATTCATTTAATACTTTATTTAGACTTAATAACTTAGGTTACTATATATTATAATCCAAAAATAAATTAATTGTTTTAAATATTAGATGACTTTAAAAAAATTGCAATTTACTACTAGAAACACTATCATCCATAAAAATTTCATACAAAAATAAATCCGTTTGATACTTTATTTGTATTTCCTAAGAACTACGTCTATTAAGCCTTTAAAAATAGTAAAAAAAAATTTAAACTTCTCAATTTACATCCTAAAATAATAAACTATCATTTTTATGCATTTTACTTAAAAATAAATGTAAGGACCCAGATTCGCTACTTATTTAAAACATACAAATCCAGTCCTTAGCCACATGTAATACAAAATATTACATGTAAGGCTATATATAAAAAAAAAAAAAAAATTTGTAGAATTGCTGGCCAAATCTGATATAAGAACCATTTTCTAACATTTGGTAAATGGAAAATTTTACAAAACATTACAAAAACTCATTTATCACTTGTGCTAACAAGACAAAAAGGATTACTACGTATATATATATATATATATATACATATATACACAAAACATAGATATATATATAAATACACACACATACTCAAGATTACAAAACATAAATAAGAAAACATGCATATGATAGCATATATAAACTCTATCAAAATAACTAATAAATATTATATTGATCCAAAAACACACTTATCCTATTCTATTACAAAATCTTTCTTCAAAAAACTTGGGGATTCCACTTCTCTCACTCATCCAAAGGTCTTCAAAATCAGTTTTATATCCCATTTGAGTATAAAACTCATCTTCTTCAACACCTGAAATAGAAGATCTTAAGCTAAAGGCTCAATACACAAGTAATACAAACAAATTTGAAGTGACAGACACATTTATATTATATGCAATGCATCAATTATCCATTTATAATATAATGATTAAGTTTGTCAGGCAACAAAAGAGTATTCAAACTTTGGAGCAAGCCACTAGGAAGCTGGATGTCCTGAGTAATGACATAATGCTTAAGGGGTTGATATAGACAACCCGAATACCCATATCTCCTAAATGATATAACCGACAAAGAGAAAAATAATTTCATATAGGGTTAGTAGCCGTTACTCAACTTTACTTAACTTAATTCATAATATCACTTGGTTCAACTGGTCCCATAAATGTGAACTACATCATATTATTTCTTTGTAAGAATAAGTAAATGTTACATCGATACTATTCTCCATATCAATTACCCATTGAGCCATTTATAAATTGTCAAAACACAATAACAGGGGTGGCCTAAGCGCATAATCTACCGTGTCCTCTTAGACAAGATTGCTGCTCTCCGGACCAAATTAAACTGCAAAAAACACAATCAATTCAAACAATTTATAATTCCTATTTAATTAGAATCGATTTAAATTATGCTTATCTTAAGCAAACAACAAACAAAGTTATTGTGTAACTAGAATAACTGGAATACTTTATAAAAGACCTATAGACTCTTTCAACTGAGATTAATTGTCTAAAATAAAAGAATTCAACTCAAATAAAATAGAACATTAACTTTAGATAACTTTTGAAGTTCTTGATTCAAAACAAAACTTGATTAAAACTAAATTCAAATTGTTCATTTAATAGTTAGATAAACATATATATATATATATATGTATATAACATTCCTTTATTTTAAATTTTGAAGATATATATATTTCTTATATAGAAACAGGGCAGGGTGCAGGGCCTTCTACAGAGCCGTGCTCGAGGCCGTGCTAGACACAGAAAAGTGCCCAGAATCCGAATTCACCTGCAACCTACTCAACACACACTTGTGCAAGCCCGTGCATAAGTCGTGCTGACGTCAAAAAAACATCAAGAGGCTAAATTTTGGTCTGCACAAGCACGTGCATGCCCATGTTGGAAACTGTGTAGATTGGGAAAAGTAGGGCAAAGACTTTTACAAAAATCCCCTATTTTCTTTACATATTTTTCTCAACTTTTACATGTCCTAAATCAACTTAAACACCACAAAAACTATATACAACCCATCTTGTACTCACAACAGCATCAAAAACATAACTACTTCTCATTATTCACATCAAACAACTTCAAACATCACTCACCAAGAATCAAACCATTCATCTCCAACTTTAACCTTCAAAACAACTTCAATACTTCTTGTACTATAACAACGCACTTCAAGAACTTATATACTAAAACTTCAAAGTTCCAAAAGCTTTCTGCAATTTTTCAAAAAATCTATGCTACAGTGTACGCAGTCCCAACCCCGCTGGTGTAGGGGTAAACGTTGCCAGCGTACATGGCAACGCTGCCAGTGTTGGGGGTATCCACGGGTGTGGACCATTCCTGTGGAACTCTCGAAAATTTTGAAAAATTAGAGTTGTAGTCTACACCGGCTCAACGCAGCCGGCATAGTCTACAATGCCGACAACGTTTGGTTGAAAGCTGCCAGCAATGGCAAACCTAGAGTTTTTAGTACATGCTACATAGGACTATGCCCTCGGCATTGAAGGTTGGCGTGTCCTCTACAATTCCCATTTTCAAGAACTTCCTCAAATATTTTCTAAAGCTTGATATATGATCAATTGAGTATTTGTTACATATCTATGATATTATATGATGTTTAAATGCTCTGTTATGATCTTGTGATAATTTATTTGAGTTTCTTTTTATTAGTTATGTTAGAAACTAGTTGAGTTGTGCTTGAACTAAGTGAGAAATCCAATATTTTTTTTTGTACAGTGATAAATCCTCGCTCGGCCAACCCTATTAGTTCCCGAGTTAATTCAGGTACGTATAACTTGCTTGATTCTTTATTAGGATAAGCATCCTTTAAAATTACTTTAAATTAAGAAAATTTAATAATTGCTTGTGAATGAGGGTTTTTTATACCGTTGAATCTAGTTTGGAGAGCAGTACCCTGCTCAGATTGGGGCCATGATAGTTTTAGGCACTTAGACCACCCTTGTCATTTTGAAATGACTTTCATAAGTGGTTCGGTGGGTAATTGATAGGGCATTCAGTATAGGTATAACACTTGCTTATTCTTGAAAGGATGTAATATGATTGAATTCAATGTTTATGGGAGCACTTGAATTAGGTGATATTATGGATTGAGTTAAGTAAAGTCAAGAAACGGCTAAGAACCGTAAATGAGACTACTCTTTTTCATTTTAGATAAAATTAACTAGGAGATATGAGTATTTGAGCTACTTATATCAATCCCTTAGCGTCGTGATCGTTACTCAGGTTCCCTTAGAAATCCCTATTGTTTGGAGTTTGAATACTCCAGTGTTGTTTGGCTGATTAATGATTAACTAATAATTTAGTGACTATTGCATTTGCATTTAGCTTAAGCATGTGTGGATCACTTCGCATTTGTATTCGTTACTTATGTACTAGGCCTTTAACTCATATTTTAACAATTTCAGGTGATGATAATGATGAATTCTACGTGATTATGGGATATGGTACAGATTTTGAGGATTTCCTAGATGACCTGGAGGACTAAATATGACCATGACCATGATGGAATTCCTATTTTGTAATAGATTATTTATAGTATCTTTTGATGTATGTAGTTGATGTTATAGTTTGAATTATCTTTTGTAGCTTTTGTATAAGGCTTGTAAGAAGCCTTTGTTTATAATATCTAAACTTAGCTATATGTATATCTTGAAATTGTCTCTCTTATGATATATGATGGTGGTTATGTTGTGTTTTTATTAAAAGTTTTAAAAATCAATACTTTTTGAATTAGTTGACTTTGAAGATTTAGATAAACAATTTTTCAAACAATTCTTCTAGGACAATCTTACATATAATTCTACGGGTTATATGTGGTTGGGGAGCTGTTATCACCTGTTTTAATTATAGGGGTGATAGTGGGTCCTTACATATGTGCTAATTAATTATGCATGAAAATTTTTGGATATTTCATGCTCCCCTCCTTTAAGAAGTTTTGTCCTCGAAACTTATCATAATCATTCCTTAAATAACTCTGGTTACTTCTGTCTTATTATGCTTTCAACTTCCCAGACAGCTTCCTGTTCATTCTGGCCAATTCACTGCACTTTAACCATAGGAATTGTCTTGCTCCATAAAGTTTTATCCATCCTTCCCAGAATTCTTATAGGTTTTTCAATTGTAGTCAAATCTGGCCGAATTCCCATTTGATTTGTGTCGATGATAGCATCTGATCTACTACACATTTTCGTAACTAAGACACATGAAAAACGTTGTGTACTTCGAATAAATTCGGGGGTAAAGCCAATCTATAAGCCAATGGTCCAATTCTTTGTAATATTTCAAATGGACTAATATATCTTAGATTCAACTTCCCTTTGACACCAAATCTAAACACTCCTTTTGACGATGACACTCGGAGAAATACATGATCATCCACTTCAAACTCGAGAGGTCTTCGCCTTGTATCCACGTAGCTTTTGTGTCTATCTTAGGCAACTTTCATTCTCAGTTTGACAATTTAGATCGTATCAACAGCCTGTTGTACTAAATCCGGGCCGATCAAAGCTCTTTCTCCTACTTCATCCCAATGTAGAGGAGATCTACACTTTCTTCCATACAGAGATTCATATGGAGCCATTGGTATGGTTGATTGATAACTATTATTATAAGCAAATTCAACTAAAGGCAAATAGTCATCCCATTGCCCTCTAAAGTCTAATGCATAGGCTCTTAACATGTCTTCAAAGATTTGAATTGTTCTTTCCAATTGCCCGTCTATCTGTGGATGAAATGTGGTACTAAACTGAAGATGGGTACCTAAAGATTCATGCAAACTTTTCCAAAATCGACTGAAAAATTTGGGGTCTCTATCCGACTCAATTGATTTTGGTATTCCATGTAATCTCACTATTTCCTTTATATAGATTTGAGCCAGCTTCTCTAGCGAACATCTTACTCCCAACGGAATGAAATGTGTGGATTTTGTCAATTGATCCACAA
Source organism: Combretum micranthum (assembly GCA_024138025.1). Taxonomy (NCBI): domain Eukaryota; kingdom Viridiplantae; phylum Streptophyta; class Magnoliopsida; order Myrtales; family Combretaceae; genus Combretum; species Combretum micranthum. Next base: position 2,069,832 of record JAMXBD010000068.1, on the reverse strand, counting down.
TTAGCCATACTACTTCATGCTTTGCCAATGTCCTTGGTAAAGCAGATACAAAATCTATTGTTATGTTTTCCCACTTCCATTTAAGTATTGACAAAAGTTGAAGTTCACCTCCAGGTCTTTGGTATTCAAATATAGTTTGTTAACAGGTTAAGCACTTGGACACGTGATCATCTATATCCCGTTTCATATTATCCCACTAAAAGATCTTCTTTAAGTCCTTGTACATTGTTGTGCTTCTTGGATGAATAAAGTAAGATGAAGCATGAGTTTCTTTTATAACTTCTTTTCTCAAATCATAACTTTTTGGCACAAAAATTCTATTCTCATGTCTCACAAGACCTTCATCATTAAGCCTTAACTCTTTTTTCTTCCCATTCCTTATAGCATTCATCAACTTTTCACTTTCAGGATCTTCTTTCTGACTATGTTTAATTCGATCTAGAATAGTAGGTTGCTAAGTTAAATGGCAAGCATAACATCAATTTTCTTCAAAGTCACTTCGATATCCATTTTCCTAAATTCTTCTTGTGATTCTTTTTGACCTGTGCTCAAAGTCACCATATTTCTTTGCTTCTTTCGGCTCAGAGCGTCGGCTACTACATTTGCTTTTCCCGAGTGATATAGATCTTAACATCATAATCTTTAATTAACTCTAACTAACGTCTCTGCCTCAGGTTGAGTTCCTTTTGAGTGAAAATGTATTTTAGACTCTTGTGATCTGTATAAATCTTGCATTTCTCCCCGAAAAGATAATGTCTCCATAACTTCAATGTTAAAAATATCGCTGCTAACTCAAGATCATGTACAGGATAGTTCTTCTCGTGTGGTTTCAACTGTTAGAAGCATAGGCTATAACTCTGCCGTCTTGCATAAGAACACATCCTAAACCCCGGATTGAAGTAACACTATATAAAAAATTTCTTCTCACTAACTGGCAATTGTAACATTGGAGTTGATATTAATCATTTCTTTAATTCTTGAAAATTCCTTTCACATTTGTCATCCCATATGAATCTAATATGCTTTTGTGTAGTTTTGTTAACAGGGATGCAATCTTTGAAAAGCCTTAAAAAAATTTAGTAATAGCTTGCTAACCCTAGGAAACTCCTCACTTCAGTGGCGATTGTTAGTCTTTGCCATTCAATAACAGCTTTGACTTTCTTAAGTAAACTGAAACTCCATCTTTCGATATCACATGTCTTAAGAAAGCTATTTCTTCAAGCCAAAATTTACACTTACTGAATTTAGCATGTAATTTCTCATCTCTAAGTCTTTGTAACACTAGCTTCGAATGCTCTTCATGATCTTTCTTATTCTGTAAATACACCAAGATGTCATCGATGAACACAATTACGAACAAATCCGAATAATCTTTGAACACTATTCATGAGATCCATGAATGCGGTTGAAGCATTTGTTAAGCCATTTATTATATAATGATTAAGTTTGTCAGGCAACAAAGGAGTATTCAAATCCGGAACAAGTCAATGGAAGCTGGGGGTCCTGAATAATGACACAACACTTAGGGGGTTGATATAGACAGCCCGAATACTTATATCTCCTAAATGATATAACCGATAAAGAGAAAAAAATTTATATCTAGGATTAATAGCCGTTACTCAACTTTACTTAACTTAATCCATAATATCACTTGGTTCAATCGGTCCCACAAATGTGAACTAAATCATATTATTTCTTCTTAAGAATAAGTAAATGTTATACCGATATTACTATCCATATCAATTACCTACCGAGCCACTTATAAATTGTCAAAACATAATGACAGGAGTGGCCTAAGTGTCTAATCTACCGTGTCCTCTCGGTCAAGGTTGTCGCTCCCCGGACCAAATTAAATGGCAAAAAACATAATCAATTCAAACAATTTGTAATTCCTATTTGATTAGAATTGATTTAAATTACGCTTATCCTAAGCAAACAACAATCAAAGTTACTATGTACTTGAAATACTTGATAAAAGACCTAGACTCTTTCAACTGAGATGAATTGTCTGAAATAAAAGAATTCAACTCAAATAAAATAGAACATTAACTTTAGACAACTTTCAAAGTTCTTGATTCAAAACAAAACTTGATTAAAACTAAATTCAAATCCTTCATTTAATAGTTATATATATATATATATACACACACACACACACAACACATTCCTCTATTTTAAATTTTGAAGATATATATCTTTTTTATATAGAAATAGAGCAAGGTACATGGCCTCCTGCACGGCCATGCTCCAGGCCGTGCTGTGCACAGAAGAGTGCCCAGAATCCGAGTTCACCTGCAACCTTGCACACCCATGCACAAGGTCGTGCTGAGGTAAAAAAAACTTCCAAAGGCTAAATTTTGGTCTGCATGGGCATGTGCACATCCATGTTGGAGCCCGTGTAGACTGTGAAAAAGTAAGGCAAAGACTTTTACAAAAATCCCCTGTTTTCTTACTATATTTTCTCAACTTTACATGTCCTAAGTCAACTTAAACACCACAAAAACTATATACAACCCATCTCATACTCACAACAACATCAAAACATAACTACTCCCATTATTCACATCAAACAACTTCAAACATCACTCTTCAAGAATCAAACCATTCATCTCTAACTTTCACCTTCAAAATAACTTCAACACTTCTTGCATTCTAACAATGCACTTCAAAAACTTACATACTATAGCTTCAAAGTTCCAAAAGCTTTCTCAAACAACTCAATAAGTTAATACTCCTTAAACCTACCAAAAGATTTGTTTAACAGAAATTTAAAGGAAAACAAGGAAAATAAATCATCACCAAAAGGCATATAAACTAACCTTAAACTTCCTTCAATTGTAGTTAATAAATGGAAGAGAGTTCTTGGCGAATCTTAGATGGAAACTTGAATAAAATGGTTGGGGAATTATGCTTGTGAAATCCGATGAGTTTAGGGTCTATTTAGTTTTGTTTTGGATGTCTATTTTATCTAAAATAAATGAGTTGTGTTTAACTTTTGAGGTAGATTTGGAGAAGAAATGGAGTGGGCTTTGGGCTTGTTTTGGCTTAAAGTTCATAGAGAAACTTGGGCTTGGGTTTTTGGTCTTAAAATTTCTACTATGTTTGGCTTGAATTGAGTTAGATTTGTTTTTACACAACTTAAGCTTAACATGTATCAAATTAACAAGCAATATAAATATCAAATCACACTAACAGACATAACATACTACACTACTTTAACGTTAATTTGTGTTAATAAAATTAAACATACAATACATCACAATTAACAAATCATGCTAACACATCATATTTTATTATTATCTAATTATCCACTATAATTCTATATCTCAAACAAGCATTACATATATGCTAATTAATTATGCATTAAAATTTTTGGATATTTCAATAAATTCGTTTAGTAATTAACTAATATCACAAAGCTTATATTCTTAGGTGATTAATTCCTATCCAGCAAAAACAATAGTATATTTATTCAATTTCATCATGAAAAATTATTCGAAAGGTCACATAAAACATAAAATATATATACATATATCATATCATTCTATATTAATCACATGCATATCACAAATAGATCATACAAAAACAATACCAAAATTAACATAATTTTAATTACACTAATTAACACATGACATTTTAATTAAATCATACAATATATATTTTGTATTTTCTTTACCATAACCAATTATATACCAATATATTTCACTAATCATACTAATTAATTAAACTACTTACTTGTAATAGAAAAATAGCACAAAATCCTTTACAGCCCCACACCAGGAATTTTAATGAAGTGTGTTTTCCTCTAATCGCAAACTCTCTTGAAATCATCTAAATTTGAAAAAGAAAATTGAGATTAGTATTGGTTTTAGATAGGTAAATGAATGGGTAGAAGATTTTATACCTAATAGAGTTTTGATAGGGAAATGGGTTTCGTAACATTTTAGGATTTGTTTTGAGAGTGAAATTTAAAGAAATTTTCTACTAGTTCTTAGAGGCTATTTTGGTGCCATTTGCTAGGGTTTCCTTAGGGTTTTTGTAAAATAAAAGTGGGACAAGGAGAAAGACATTAGGTGGTAATATTGGAAAGATTATAGAGCTCTATGAGTTGACAAAAGGACAATATTTGAATAAAAAATTTTGTTGAACATTATTTAGGATAACAATAGTTATGTATTAAGTTCTAGAAAATTTTTAGATAGGTTTAAAGCTAAGATGATTAGTGGGTTTAGTTGGCAATTTGGTTAGGGTCTTAAGACGTAATTAGGGGTTAAATGAGTTTAAGAAATAGATAGATTAATCTAGGAATTTTAATTCAACAAATTTGAATATGGTAAAATAAATTTAGTTAAATAGGTGGTTGGATATGTAGTTGATAAATTCATATATTAAATTTATAGAAAATTGTTGAAATTGGGAAAAATGGGAAAATTGGAAAATTATAATTTAGGTGGATGACTAAATTAGAATTAGGGTTTGGTTTAATTTATTTGATATGATGCAATAGAAAATTGATGTGGTTTAATCTCTATTTTTATTTGAAATTAATTAATTAATTAATTACTAGCTTGAATTTTGCTAATTCAATGACCATACTATATAATTTACTTAATCTACTTAGTTAAATTATCTAACTCAAATTTTCAATTTACATTCTAGTTTGATTCAAATTTTTTCATATTTTTATACTATTTAATTCATACTTTATCTTAATTAACCTAATAAAATTCGAGATATTTTAATTATTATATCACTGGATTAAAAGATACCAACAAGTACTCTTACGTTGCTGGCATGATGACTTTTCAAATAAATTTTAGAATGACACATGCTAGAACTCTATTTAGCTTATGTGGACAGCTTCTAGATGCTAAAGATGATTTCTTGCCAGGCATGGAAATGAGGCTGTGGCAAGGAAAAATGGCATACGATGATATAGATCGACAAATATCTAATCAAGTAACAGTCTGCATCAATATTAATAGTCAATGAAGTGCTTGATGTACGAATAATGGGACGACGCAATGATAAGCTGTAAGTTCGTATTTTTAATAGGACAGATGTATAATTTAAAAAACACAACAAAGTTAATTAAGTGCAATAACCATGTGAAACAGTCGACAAAATACCCAGAGTTATCATAGTGCGACCAGCCGCGGCAGGGAATGAAGAATCAGTCAAAACAAGTAAAGGGTTATAGATCGATGACATACTTGACGCGCGCGTCGAATAGTGGTGTGAAAAAAAATCGAAATATCGAATCAAAATAAAAAAATCAATCTGTTAGTTTCGATTAAAGGTTACGATTTTTATTTTTTCTGATTTTTGGTTTTTTTCACTTTCTGTTTTGATTTAAAAATTATAAAAAACCATCAGTTAACGGTTAATCATTTTAATTATGATAAATATTATATATATAATTTATATATATATATATATATACGTATGTCAATCTTTCCTTTTTCCATCAGTTTCAATTTTCATCTTTTTAGAAATATATAGTGAGACGATTTTCTGGCAAAAGGGTCCTAGTTGGACTATAATAAGCTGAACAATTCCGAAGGTTAACAAAATGAAAAAAAAAATAAAAATAAAAAAATTTAAAGAGCATCACGGTACATTTTCAACTTACAGATCGCATGCTGTGCATCTCTAACGAAAGTTTTCAAGAAACTGTTCCGTGTTAAATATCAATTAAGATATCCTGGTGAAGGAGAAAGGCAAGTTCCAACAAGGTAATAAATACAACATCATGTATTTTTTTATTTTAATATATATATTTTAATGTATATATAGTTTGGTATACAAAGTCTAAACAGAAAAATGACATCCATATTTTAATAAACTATATAATTTTAAAAGAAACTTTATGATAAAGGCTAAAAAATAAGATTTGTTGAAACTTTTAATTTGATTTGTCGAAATCATTATGTTAAATGGTTAAAAATCGAAAACTGAAAAAAAAGATTAATTGTTAAAGCGGTTAATTGTTTATAATGGATCGATTAAGAATCGATATATTAAAAAATTGGTTATTATGATTAGGTTCAATTGACCACTCCTAGACTGTCGAGTCGATGTCTGGCTAACATTCAACTCCATCAGCCTGCGTCAAAAATTCAATTCGCAATTCACGGCTCATGATGTCCGGGCCGGTGATTGATACCTAGTCCAATAGATGTTCACGAATCATGTGCCTGAAGGTAGGGGAACGGTCATAGACCTTTATTCAGGATATATATATATATATATATATATATATATATGTATCTGTGTGTGTGTGTGTTTAATACTAATACGCCAGGTGTTCAAATAAATAAATAATGACTATAAAAGTTTTTAAACAAATGACGCAATATAGATTTTATATAGCTATTCATGTATTAAAAGTTTATAAGGCCTTTCATATCACTAATTAATCTATGTCATCTATTAGTACTATTAAAACTTTTTTACTATTCAGAAAGAAAACAGCTAAAGAACAAAAGGATAAGTATGGTCTTATATATTTTTCCACATAGTAGGAAAAAAGATTTATTAGTACTAATATGTCACGTATTAAAATATGTGAGTAAGTACTGATATTATTTTGATAAATAGCGGTAACAATACAACATTTTTAAAAAACTACTCATGCGTTATAGTAATTATATCTTATAAGCACTAATAATTTCATGTAAGATATTAGTGCTATTGAAACTTCTCTAATAGAGTAAGAGTTTTGTTTTAGTCTTTATATATAATGGAAAGGATTGAAGGATTGAAATCCTTGATTCTCTTGTAACTACTGAGTTTTTCAGTTTCTTCTTATTATTTTTTCTCATGAATCGTGTTTTTCTTGTTATAATTTGCGTGCTCATTATAAATATATTGATAGATCTATAATATTATTATATAAATTGCTTAAATATTGCGTGTTCATAATTTTTGTTCGGTTATAATTTATGGACTGTATGTTAAAATGACTTAAAATATAGAATGAATTGATTTAATTCAATCAATTCTATAACAAACTTCATTAAATTACTAGTAAGGCAAAAGAATATGCATTGCAATTAGGTTAAGATTTAAAACATATATCAATTGGTTAACTAATATATTATTTCTAGGAATAAGAAAACTTAATCAGTTAATTAAGGTAATCCATTCTTTGGAACAAGGTGATTACAATGCTTCAAAAATGTGATAAGTTGAAAAGGAAGCTAATAGAAATAATCTAAGATGTTCATGAGTCATTAGTCAAACATAATAACTATTACAAAAATGATTTTAGGCAACATTATGCCTACCAATAGTTTGACAACTCTTACCATAATTTTAATATCTAATTATCTTTGGCAACCGTTCATTAAAAGGTTTTGTTATTTTCTTTTTTTCCTAATTTTTTATTTTTATTTTAACTTGAGAAAAAATAAAATCATAAAGAGGGCAAAAATAGGTGTCCACACAAGTCAACTCCATCCATAAGATGTTGCTTTGTTTGATAGATGTATTATGAGAGGAGAAGAGTAAAGACAACATCATGATGAAAATTTCATTAGCTATCTGGCATTGGGGGAAAAACATATGCAATTCTATGTTAAGAAGGGTTACATTAGACCAAAATCATATTATACTGTGTATCTTGAAGGCTCTATGTGAATTCTAGTCTTTGGCAAGAAGATAGGACTAATGTCTAGTATTAATGATGGAAGTAAAAGAATTCTGAGATGCGCTCCCCCTTTATATAGAATTGAAAAGAATAATGACTGGAGCTAGCAATAAGTGAAATGTACCAGGTATTAGAGTAATAGTAAATAGAGGAAAAGGAAAAAGAACAATTAAGGGACATGAGTCTATTAATCAATACTAAAACAATTGAGGTAGGCAAATATTAAGCAATAAAGTAAGGTCTGCGTTTTGATTAAAAAATTGTGTTAAAGGAACCAAGCGTGTCTATAACAAAACAAGCACTAATAAGGGTTTTCATGGATGGAGTGCAATACCCATCCTTGAGATAATTTCATCTTAAAGTCATTTATTTATTCTAAGTTATGTTTCCATTGGTAGGAGACTATTGTTATAGCTAATTGGTTAGTTATAAAAGGTTTCCAGAGGGTACCCATGTCTGATACAACTTCATAGAGTTCATATTATTGTAATTTTGTTATGATTTATATATATGCAAGTGTTTGGAGAATATTATAAAGCAATCAAGTCTATTTGTGTTCATACCATATCTAATTTGATTTGCATTTTCTATTCTAAATTTTTTCTTTTTAGTCATCTACAATATGGATCATTTTCAAGTTGCATCACCAGGTTGTATCGAGAAACACCATTCCACCGATTGGATTCAATCATGATTACTTACAACTCAAAGCATATCAATTTGCCAATGTTCATGCTTTTGGTTATCATTGGTATTAATCTATACATAGAATAGATAGAATATATTATTTGGCTTGCTAGTAACATAAAATACATAATAGCAACTTTGGTGAACATACATGTGAGTATGAAGTCTAAAAAATGAATATTTTTTTCAAAATTTCCAACATTGATCTATTTTTACTTCATGGAACCTTACAAACCATACATCAAAGAAAAAAGGCAAACTATCTCGGATATAATTCTGTAATGGAGACCTCATTCTTTGATAAGTTGTCTAATTTATCCTTGGATTTATCTACTTCAGATCCCCTAGAAGTATGTTCTTGCGTAGAAGATATGTCTGATGTGATGTTGCTATAAAAGAAAAATGCGGGGTGAGATGTTAATGCAAGAGAAGTAGAGTTACTATTAAGCATGAGTATTGCTGAAGCCATGGTAGGTCTCGCTGCTACATTCTCTTGTACACAAAGCAAACCAATGTGGATGCAGCGTACCATTTCAGCTCTAGAAGTAGATACCAAAGTCGGATCAATGACATTTGTTAATGACCCTTCTCTCCAATTCTTCCATACCTTGTACGAATTGAGCATCATCACAATACAAAACAAGAGTTAGTTTCAAGAAAAAGTAATCAATTGCCATGATATTCATAATTTCAATTATAAATCCTTACATAATGTAGAAGATTCTCATTATATTCTCCGTCACAGAAGCAATCATTTTTTTGACCGCTCACAATTTCTAGAACCAAGACCCCAAAACTAAAAACATCAGACTTCACTGAAAAATGTCCGTGCGTAGCGTACTCTGGTGCCATGTATCCACTGCATATCACAATTAAACAACATAAAGAGAAATTCGTTGCAAGTTTCAGTTTTTTAATTTAGTATACGTTGTACTTACTATGTTCCAACAACTCTACTTGTATCCGCTTGAGTTTGATCTAGCACAAACAATTTTGCCAAACCAAAGTCTGAAATCTTAGGATTCATTTCAACATCCAATAAGATGTTGCTAGCTTTAAGATCACGATGAATAATTCGAAGCCGTGAATCTTCATGTAGGTAAAGAAGTCCCCGAGCAATCCCAATAATTATCTTGTAACGAGTTTCCCAATCAAGAAACTTACGCTTATTTAAATCTAAAAGTCACAAATTGGAAATCATATAATTAAAGATAACAAATACCCGAACATGATGAGAATTAAACAAAGACAAATATAATATGAAGATCATTAATAAATGGCATACCAAAGATGAAGCGGTCCAAACTTGAATTCTCCAAAAACTCATAGATAAGTAATTTCTCATTTCCTTCTAAACAAAAACCTTGGAGTCGAACCAAGTTTCTATGTTGCAACTTGACAAGTAACATGACCTCATTCTTGAATTCTAGTTCCCCTTGTCCGGAATTTTGAGACAACCTTTTCACTGCACTTTGTTGTCCATTGGAAAGACTACCCTGAACATACACAAAATGAATTATGAATGCATCTTTTCATCAAATTATTATTACTTTCAAGAATTATATGGCATTTTTTTTTCTCTTTGCTGTAGATACAAAATATTACTCCAGGTATTAAGAAGGTTAACGATGTATAAGAATGCGTACCCTTATCGGAGTATTCTTACTTTCAAGACTTCCATGTGGCAATTTTTGTTGTAAATACCAAACATTACACTCTAGGTATTGGTTAAAGATACATAAGAAGATGAGAACACAACAACGGCGTTTTTTCTTTTCCTCAAATCAATACAATTAATATCTTTTCTTCCCTCTTTTTTACACAGAGTTGCATTATTTCTTTTTGTTTTTTTTTTTTTTCAATCTCTGTTTTCCTTTAACAATAAACCTTGTGAAATTCATAGATTACAGTTTTCAATTATATGTAATTATGGGTACGATGAATCATTTGCAACATCTATGTGAAAATGTTGATGAGCATCCTCACATGCTTGTAAAGTGATTAAATTAAAATTTTATTTGTCAAATGTTATTTTCTTTAAAAAAACAAAAGGTACTCAAGTATGAAACAAGTAAAAAGTTTCTTTTTAGTGTTTGGGGATGCTACCACATCTATACTGTATAAATTTTGAAATTGTTACCTCATAAACGGCTCCAAATCCACCTTTTCCGAGTTTTTTCTCCTCAGAAAAGTTATTAGTTGCAGCTTGGATGGTGGCAAGATCAAATTGCACATAGTCTACATCACAAATTTCATCTACAGCTTCTAACCATAGAACAGAAAAATAAAAAAGAGTCAAACAATTGCCTTGTTAACAATAAATCTACTAATTTTCTTGATAAACTAATAGACATATTTTCCTTACTTCCACCTGATAGTGGTTTCTTTTCCTTTTTCCATTTCATGAAAACGACGACGACGACGATGATGAGTATTACCACCACAATGATTGGTACCACTATTAAGATTATTGTTCTAGATGTGTTACTCTTGTTATCTGCAAAATCAAAATTTCACTCATTATAGCATATTTAAGCGATACAAAAAAATCAAATAACTAATTTGTACTAGGAAACTATTGTCTATCCACTTTCAAATTCAAGATAGGGAAGTTCTTTTAAGGCCATCTGCCCGCCCTTATCTCCAACTGTGAAAGCTTCATAGTTCAAGACTGCAAGTAATGCGAATTCGCGTTTATGTTTTGGTTTTTTTTTTCTTTTTCTTTTTTCTTTTTGTATTTTAGTTTACTGCTCTTATATGGTTGGCAGAACATGTATTATTGATTAATTGAAATAACCGTAATTTTTTACAAGTTATTTATTTTTGTAAAATATAGCATTAATTTCACCATATATAAATATATATATATGATCCTTTTCAATTATAAAGTGATATAGTTAATTCCAGTTATAATGTTCCTTATTCAAATTTGAAATCTGAACTCATATGGCATAAATTGTAAGGTTGGAGCAGTTAGAAATAGGCATATTATATCATGTTACATGTAATTTTCATGCTACACATTCATATTTGATCAATATTATTCAATTATTATTGATATATGTGATCGTTGAAAGTTTAGTTATGATATATGTGATGAAGCCCCGTTTCGGTCCTATATATATATGATTGATGGACCGAATTGTTTTGAGATGTATTTTGAAGTGATAGCAAAATTTTTGAATACTCATATAGTTTATACATAATTTTAACATTACACACATACAGCTCAAGTGGGAGAGCGTTAGAATTATTTTTTAATGAACCAATTTTGTGGGCTTATATGTGTAAATTAAATTAATTACGTAATAAGACTATCATAATATATAAAGTAGTAAAGTAATCTAATAAAGTTATGGACTTTAAAAGCATCATATATGTATATATGCATATTAAATACAAATATTATGTGTATAGACCGAATATATTATTTCCTATTTTATGATAGATAGAATGAAAAAAAAAAAAAGGAAAAGCTAATACATTTGCAAATAAAACAAATACAAGTGAGGTTTTTATAATTACTCTTATGATTTATACATGACAACCAATGTGCCCTTTATGAAGACCCTGTAATTCAATAGCCAGAATTATTTGGTCTGTGGTGTACCGGAACTGTCTTTTGGATGGGGAAATAGGTGTATCATCTTCTTATGTTTTCTTTTATTATTTAAAGTTTATAAATATTAGTAAACAATTAGTTATAAAGTTAATTTGAAATTAGGTTGATGTATTTGCTACTTTTGATTATTCCCTCTTACAAATTTCACAAATCAAAGGCAGACCCATCGGAACGAACCATTGACTAGATCCATCCGATTTTGCCCAACTTTTTGAGATATTATGTTTCAACATAATGTGTCTTAATTAGATGAAATAAATAGGATGGAGACTAAGCAGAAAACAAATCACTGTTTCGAAAATCATAGTAATTAAATTTTACATGCACCAAACTTGAATTATTAGAACAACATTGAATAACTTAAATTTATTATCGGGAGCTTAAATGGATTGTTATGAAAGATACAAAATAGTTATGAAAGTAAAAATTAGATATTTATTCCCATTACCTATATAAAATTTTAAGTTGTAAAATTAAGGCAAAAGAAGAAGCAATTCCATAATTATTTCTTTTTTATTTTAACTATGAAAATATTATGGCAAAACTAGGTAGTATAATAACTCTTCTCGGGAGTAATATATATATCTACGATAAAAGATTAAAAATTAAACTATTTATACATCCAAAAAAAGAAAATTTCCATTTCCAATCAATTCAATCGATTCTTTTATATTTAAAAAGAAAAAAAATTAACAATCTGAAGTCAGAAAATCATTTACATGATAGAAAATATTGGTTTTAAACAAATTCGTAAACTTGGGGAGAAGAAACTATTGGTATTAAACAAACTAACATAAAGAAAAACCGTAAAAAAATAAATATGGGAACTGAAGTGGTTATATATTACTTTATCTTTGGAAGGGAGGGGAAAATATTTTTCAATTTTACAGTTAACGAGGGAATTTAGTCTTTATTATTTAAAAAAAATAAGATTAAAGACATTGAGGTGATGTCTTTTAAAATAATGGGAAGACAAAAAACAAAAAATAATAAGATAAGGTTAGGAAAATGGATAATAAATTAGTGGATAAGATGCAATACTTCATAATAACCACGGTACCTGGTGGAGATGACGCCGAACCATGTGGAGATGACGCCGAACCATGTGGTGGCGGTGAAGGCAGGGGACCAACAAGGTCTAGATACGTATACACCTCATACTTGAAACTACAGCTGGGACTCATAAGTATCGCACCAATTTTATCCAAACAACAGTAAGGCAGTCTTGAGTAAACAACATCAAGACAATCCGTGCACTGCTCTTCAGACAGATCCGGCGTGCACTGCGCCGACGCGAAGATCGGGACGTAACCGGCATTAGTGTTCCCCGCCGCGAACTTACGCAGCGAACCGCCGGTCGCTGCGTCGTTTCGCAGGCTAGTGTAGAGCTCACGGAGAGCCCGGTTGAATGAACCCGGATCGGACGCATTTTTAGAATTGTGCAACAAGTAACTGTACTCAAGATTTGTCACAACATGCCCTAGTAAGGTCTGGTTTGAGTATCGCAATGTACAGTTCTCATTATACACTACAGCTTGCTTTTTATTTGGGCAGAGCCGTCCTAGCTCGTAAACAGAGGCGCTGAGGCAGGTTTTAACAGGCCCGGTCTTGTATATCGCCGCGGCATAGGCCGACAACGTTAGGGGTGTCGGAGTTTTTATTAGTAGAAGTAGAAGAGTTGAAGAATCCATAGTTTATGCTGTTATTAGAGGTAATGGAAGAGAATAAGGTATCTAGTTGTGATTGGTAGGCAGTATTGCTTGTGAAGTTGTTTGAACATCGTGGAAAAGGAAATAGTTCCGGGACAGTAGTTGAAGAAACCAGATGGATAAAGATCATGGAAAGAAAAAACTGGAGCGATGATGAAGAACACATGATGTTCTTCATTTTTTTTCTTTTTCAGTCCAAATGTCTCATGCGACGGTGTCCTTAGTTACAAGTTTATTGGATGGTTTTAAAGGAGAGCTGCTCTAGCTCTGGTTAACCAAGGATAATTTTACATATTATATATATATATCTATATATATACATCTATTATAATATTGTTTGCATCGTCGTTTTGACATCATTTTCAAAACGAACAAATGCTAAACCAATAAAGATATCATACCGATGAAAAACCGATAGTTTTATTTATAAATTAATCAAACTAAACCGATACTTAATTGATACCGATTCTAAATAGATACTAAATTAATACTGATCCAATATAGATTCGATACAAATAAAAATCTAATACTAGAGGCCAAGTTCCTAATCTCCAAATTATGAATTTATATTTTTAATTTTGAAGAATACACAATAATTTTCAAATCTATGCTAAAACATTAAATCCTTATAAAATCTATAAACATATTTTTTTTTTTTTTTGGGAGTCTAACAACAGTTTTAATAACATGTATGTATATATTTTAAGAAGGGTAAATTACACAAAATCAACATGCATTTTCACCATTTTACAAATAAGTGGCTTGTAGTTTTTTCAATGACAAAATAATAATCTACATTTTGTATTCGTTACTTTTTCTACCTGCCATTCATGTGCTAAAAAGGAAAAAAAAAAAAAAAGAAACTTAAGAAACTATTTTCATACCCATTCTTTGATCAAAATGGACAAAATAACTCCTAAAAAAATCTAAAGAAAATTGCAATACTATTCTAATTGAAAAAAAAAAAAGGTAAACTAAACTAGAAGATTAAAACATTTTAGGATAAATTCATTTAAGGTCATAATTTCAAGTATTAAAAAGATGTCATAATATTTAAAGAAGTGGATCAATCAAAATCTCTGTTGATATGTATCAACAGAAAAATAATTCGTATATTTAATTAAAACTCAAAAAATTCATCATGTTGTGACACGTATTAGAGACCTCAACTAACCTACTTCTCTAAATATTATGATATCTTTTAAACCACTTGAAATATTATAACCTTTAGGTGTAATTTACCCAAAAGAAAAACCTAACCTTGAATACAATGGATCGAAGCCTTAAAAAATTAGCTTTTTGTACAATCAAAATCCTAACCCCCAAATTTTATCAAAGAAATTTGAGAAAATCTGAGCTTATGAAACTGACATACTTGAAAAACCATATGTCTATTTCATTTTCACTACTATAAAAAAGGTAGCGACTTTTTTTTTTTAATTTCATCATAAATGTAGTAATATATCTTGTTTTGTTCTTCCTTTTCTTTATATTAATTGCTGAAATTAGAATGAGCATTTATTAATGAAGAAGGTACAAGAGGATTCTTCAATGTGAAAGAGTGGAGTAAGGCTTTAGTACTTAGTAGACCATGAACCAAAGTGTATTGTATTCAATTAAAATCACAAATAGCAATTAAAGTTGTTACCCTTTTATGAAAGCTGTCGAAAAGCAAGGGTTTGGGGTTTCGATCTACAATTTGGAGTTTCCTATCAGTTGATTGGATCCTAAGAAAGAGTTGCAGTACATGTCAATTTTAGGTTCCAATCGCTCAAGGAGTTGTTTTTTAAGGGTTGGATTGTCTCTATTTAGCGTTAAATCCTTCATTTTCAATCGAAACAGGATCGTGATTTCGTTTAAGATTTCTTAAGAGCATCATGGAGCTGCCAAATTGAAGAATCGAGATAAAAATGTTTTCAAGATTTTTACTATAGAGAACATGAGTGGCTAGTGACTTACTTAACAGAAAAAGTTACGGTACACAACACATAAAATCATAGGTTATCAACACAGATCATTAACATGTAATTTTCCCTTTTAATAATTATACAAAGTGAAATTGCACTTTAAAGAAATTGATAATTTGCATAATGATCAAAGATACTAAGCTATCCTTGTTTATCATGTCCACAAAATTACAATGATTTCCTTTTGTCTATGTCAATCAGGTTATTAATTTGGATATATATAGATTGCCATGCCATGAATAGAATCAAGGTGTGTCCAGCCACCATGTATAACACTTACGTGTTATACGTTAATACTATAAACTAATCTATAGTTTATTGTGATCATTTGCTAATCAAATTTAAATTCTATAATACTTAAATTAGATTATTGAAACAACTAGATTTACAGTGATAAAATATATTTTTACAAAAAATTAAAAAAAAAGGTTATTCAAAAGCTACTCTTGTGAGTAGATCAACATTCATAAATAATACCAACCCATCAGGTATCTCAAAACAATGAGTACCCGTGTCCTAATGGAAAAGAAATAAATAAAGCTTGAAAAATTAGTTACAAACCATAAGCTCTATAAACAGGGCCGTAAAGAAATACAAGTTGAAAAATAAAACAAATCTAACAAATCCTAACCGCTCCACTCATCAACAAATTCCTTCAAAGTCACCTTGTACTCAAAATAATCAGCAGCATCCAAGTCAACACCTAAAAAGAAAGAAATGAGTCGAAGCCCATATAACAGTAACACAAACACATACAAGATGGGTATACATACTTATTCTAAATGTAATAAACACCCAATAGTTTATTTCTTTAATTCAAGCGCAACAAAACAACAGTAGAGCACTTCCACCTAGCAGGGTTATCGCTTCTTGGACTAGGTTAAACGACTATACACGAGCAACAAGCAATTATTAAGACCTTCTTTAAGTATTAGTTCCTTTAGAATGCATATCCTATCACACAATATACAAGTTACTGCATACTTGACATACAATCTACAACTAGAACAACATCAAATGATAGGTCAAAGGGTAAGTCAGAAGCTACCAATGTATCTCCTCAAAAAGTTAATTTATATAAGCATTTAAATCAATTATCAACTTACTTCAAACTCATATTAAATAGTCATTTTTCTAGTAAATATACATTTGAAACAATATACTCCTCTTATTATTCATGGTCTAACATACTACAATTATATTATATTTAAGCCAATTACAAGTTAATATGGTCTTACAAGAGTTCACTAGTTAGATTAATAGTTAAATAATAATTATTGGACTCTAAAGAATTTACTAAGACAATATTAGTTATTAAGTCTATCAATACACTCTATAATTCAAAGTACACTAGTATAAGTATAAACTTAACTCATTTTAATTTATACAACTACCAATATATATTATTGAATATTTATTTATTTATTTTTAACAAGGGGATGGGATCATGCCGTGATGGAGGTCATGATATACATCACTAGCCTCATCATGCTCGTGATCAAGGGTGTCCGAAATTATACAAAAGGAACAAAGAAGATCACGCCCCCGATCACAGTAGTGATTTAGGCTGTATCATTTGAAAAATTTTCGGGTATGGGCATTATCATGCCCTTGATTGCCTATCTCTACATGTATCACCGATCGTATCATGCCCGAACATGCAAGGTGTCAGTTTCATGTTTTCCTTTGTCAACTTTCCCTAAATTTGACCTACTAACTAGCTAATTTGTTTACAAATTTTGATATAAAACATCTCAAAGTCAACATTCAAACCCATATTCATGATTCTATAACACTCTTATACACATTACTCATCATATTTCTTTCATACATTTTATTAAACACCTAGTATACAAATGCCTATACACATTCTAGTTTTAACATATATGTATAAATATCCTACATCCATCAATATCATCATAAATCCCACATCTATTTAACACTAATTTCATCAAAATCATGTATTCACAACAATCAAACAAAGAAAATCAATTAAACTTACTTTTCTAGAAACCACTATCAACTAAACCTTCACTTCCCTAATTCCTTAGTTTGATGGGGCTTCTTCAAGCATGCTTTCCTACTTTAATCTTGACTTTTATCTTCAAATTCACCCAAAGACTTATGTGTGTTTTTATTGGAGAGGATTTTATTATGAAGTTTTGGAGTGTTTTTGAGAGAGAACTAAAGAGAGAGGATTGGAGAGGGAGAGAGGCAACTGAAAAACGAAATGTGAGGTTAGATTTTTCTAAGGAAATTTTATTTATCTTCATATGATGGGCGTGGTGTTAGGCTTGAGCTTAAATGATGGGCATGGGCCTCCTAAATGATAGGTTTTACGAATTTTAAATAATTTGAAAGAGTTAAGAGAATTTAGGAAATAAAAATTAATAAATTGAATTAAAAATTTAGTTTAGGAATTCAATTGGTAGGAATTTGATATTTAGTTTAAGTTTGGAATTTAGGACTTAGGAATTGATATTTATGATCAAGTAGTTGGATTTAAATTTCTAGGGATTAAGAAATTGGAATTTAGACTAAAACAACTAAATATTTAGGAGTTTGGGAATTCACTAAATTAGCTAAGTTGTATGTTTAAGGATATAAGGAATTGAAATTGAAAGAAAATAGAGTTCAAATTGATAGTTGCAAAGAATTGAGTAATTTGATTCATTGAAATAGGTAATTGTGGTATTTGAAATCTCTAATTTCAATTAAATATATTTACTAATTCGATTATGTCATTTTATCTAATCATTTCTTATATTTCACTTGATTTATTTAATGAGTAAATGAAAAAAATGGTACCTCGACTTTCATAGAAAGAATAATTAAGTACTTGAAATTTGATGTTGAACAATTTGGTATCTGAACAAAGTTTTCATTGACATTTTTCATACCTCAAGTTTGGTTTTGAACAATTTGGTACTTGAACAAACTTTTCACTATTTTTTTTTTTCATATCTAAAGTAAGTGAAATGAAGTATGAAAAAAACCTATGAAAAGTTTGTTCAGGTATCAAATTGCTCAAAATCAAACTTCAGGTATGAAAAATATCAAGGAAAACTTTGTTTAGGCATCAAATTAGTCAAAATTAAAATTTTGGTACCCGATTGTTCTTTTTGCGAAAGTTAAGGTATCATTTTCTTCATTATCCCTTATTTAATTAAACTATCTAAATTAAATTTAAATTAACGTTCAAAATCAACTACCTATTATACTATTTAATTATAGCATTCCTTACTTAGGTTGGCATAAATTTGGGATATTTCATAGATGGTATCAGAGTAAAGTTAGACATTCATCATTCCTTTTGTTTTTCTTAGTATTTTTTGTATCTTGTTTTCACTTTTTAGTTAAGGATATTTTGATTAGAATAGCAGTTTGCAGATTGAAAACGTTGAATGTGGTTATAGCTAACATAATTTTCAATGGAATAGACTATTTGGCTTGGATTAGATTAGTCAAGTGAGATTATGTGCTAATATGAATGGTGGTATATTTTTTGATGTTCCTCACTTTTACATCCTATTTTTGCTAAACAACCAAATGGTAGTATAATAGTAGAATATGTTGGCTTAATACACATATATTCTTAATGAGCTCTTATAATTTGAGCAAGGGATGCGAAGAATATATTTCATTTATTTTCTTTAACTCTCACAGTATTTTTCATATTAGCTCTTGTGTATTAAGGAAGTTTTAGTAGTTAGGCTTTGTATAAATACCATCTTTATAAGTTATTTCTATCTTTTTTTCTTTACAGTAAACGACACTAAAGACCAATATAACGTGTGAGTCAAACTCGATACTAAGGATGAGGATCATGACAAATGTAGTTAGACTATATGGCCATTGATAAAGTTAATTTTATAATAACATATTTATGGATTGAGAGCTGTTACATTGCTTTACCCTCTTCTTTATCTTCAAAGCGTTAATCACAAATCTTTGAACTAGATTTTCACAAATTAAGATAGTAATTGTTTTTTAAACTACCTATTTCATTACCATAAATTGACAAATTATTAATATTTATGCAACATTTGTCCAAGCATTTATATAATACCCAATAAATCTTATTTTCCTATTCCTAACTTTTGTGTCCTTTTTCAGCTCTTGTGATTTCCTATTTGAATCATTTTCTTTGAACTTTTCCATTTAAACCCTTCTCTATTTTTTTTTTTCCTTTTACGTTTTGAATTCTTTAACTTAATTTTTCCATTTGAATTTTTCAAATTTTTATAACAACATGAGAAAGCCCTACATCATATATTAATGTGAGTAATATATAAAATTACTTCAATAGGTGTGTCTCTCTCAATATACGTATATCTATATATTGTATAAAAACTTTTCTTCAAAAAGTTTTGATCGTCAATGAGATCATAGTCCAATAGCATTATATAATTGATCTTTCGAGTGGGATGTATACGTTCGATCCAATAATCCATCCCTTGTTTTGTGAAGGAAATTAAAAAAAAAAAAAAAGTTTTGACAAAATCATTAATACACGGGATGAATGGATTGGGGAATGGGGTAGGGTGTGCTTGGAGTGAAGGTAGGAAAAAAAAATTAAAAGAAGATATGAAGGTAATAAAAGCTTAAGACCTTAAAGTAAAAGCTATAAGATGATTGAGTCAGAGATAGATACCAAAAGGACTGGCTATTTTTGTTTCTTTTACGCAAAAGAACAAGTGAAATCGAATCATATTATAAGCAAACGTCAGTGAGAAATATCTTATTGTACGGGTATTGACCACCACTTTAAAAAGATTATTCTAACTCTTTTTCTTTAAAAAAGAAAAAAAGAAAGAAAAAAGCCTATAAATGGAAACACATTAACGAGGATGATAACTTTTAAAGGAAATGGGCACAGCAAAAAATAAAAAGGAAAGAAAAATATACTTTTTCATTGCACGCTTAAGATGCACACAACACAAGACCGATAAAAAATCTATTGAGAATTATATTCAATGTATTTACAGTCTCTATCAATTATGGACGATAATATTTTGATAAACATTATCAATTATCAATATCAATGAAAAAATGGTTTGGTGAATTTTCTTTTTTTTTTTTTTAATGCTTTTATCTTCTTCTTTATCTCACATGGGATATTTTTACTTTTATTAAAATGAACCTTAACATACAATTTGGTCCCTTCAATGAGTGTTTTGAATAAAAGACCGCATGTGCATGCGTCTATATGGTCAGGTCTAGGTTGAGCAAATTCAATTTAAACATTGGTTACTTAGTTTTTTAAATTATCTCTTCAAATTCCATTGCAGTTACAATCTCTTGATTGCAAATTTTATTTTTTATTTAGTGAATAATATATGTGATAGAGAAATTATTTTAAATTTTAAGTTTATAGCCAATTATTTTGTATTATTATTCATTTGTAGCTGAAATTTTCAATTTGGTCAGTTAACAGTTTTCAAATAAAATTTTTGTTGCTTTACAAAGAGAACGAATTTAACATATTATTGAAAACCACGACATACTATTCTTTTAGGGATGATTGTACTTTACTTGTTTCAAGCTTCTACCATGAGTTCACACATTAGAGGCTAATTGTGTTAACCTTGTGGAGCATATGATGTAATCAATTGCAACAAGATCATGCCAAAATTTGTTTTCAAGGTAGTGAATCATCCACGACACAGCTTCACAAACCGATAAGTTATCTTATCACCTTCACTTAGTTTTCTTACTAAATCGTCAATTGTCATTGATACTCACTACCATTTACACATAATTTTTTTTTCAAAGAATGCACTTTTACTTTTGCATATCCATATCCTCTCTTTAAGCTCAAAATGCACGGGCATGATTTGTTGTCCTAAAGGTGTTAGGTTTAATTCTTAGTAAACCAATTTTGTGGGCTTATATGTGTGAATTAAATTAATTGTGTAATAACGCTATTATAATATGTAGGTTCAAGTAAAGTAATCTCATAAAGTTATGGACTTTAGAAGTATTATATATGTGTGTGTGTGTGTGTGTGTGTGTGTGTAGTATGAATATCATGTGTAGAGAGCGGATATAATGTTTCCTATTTTATGTTGGGCAAAATAGGAAATAATAAATATAGATACATATATAAATATATGGTCATAGTCCCTAAGTTATACGTATCACATTACTCTTTGGTATCCCATCATCAGAAATAATAAAGAGCGATAATGGGAATCTCCTAAAGGCTATATAATGATTTGGAAGACTAAACTATCCAAATCAAAGGATTTTATACATCTTCCACATCATGTATTTAGGTACACTTCCAAAATTACTTCTATGTGTTTATACCTTAATCTTGTACATGTATTAATCAATTTAGGAATGAATAATTAATCCTACCAATTGGTATCAAAGCAATCACATACAAGATTAATGCTACAAAGGTATTACCATTGTTTATTTACAACAAAAAATTTGGACTTTAACGACAAAAATTTTGCCTCTAAACATAAATTTTCGTCTTAAAAACCATTGTCATTGATTTTATTTATAGAAATATAACTTGTTTTACTCATTTTCCATCGCAAAATTTCTATCTCTAAAGATCAATTTTTCTTGTAGTGATTGATTTGTTTATGGCTCTTTCCTAATCTTAAGAAAATTAGGGTCTTCAATATTGTATTAAAAAATAAAAAGGTTATTTCCCTAATATATAAAATTAGGGTTTTTCAATTACATAATTCATGTTTTTTAAGGTTCTTTTTCCTAATTCTTAAGAATTAAGGTTTTCTATGGAATCCAATGAATAAAGATTGATCAAGAATCTGGGATAATATGAATATGTTTTAATCCTTATTCATGAATTGATTATGATTACTTGAGAATGATGATTTGTGAATCAAGATTACGCCTTGTTTTAATCTCGATGTTAATTCAAAAATAAAGATTATCTTTTTAATTTAGATGGATGTTGTTTCATGAATAAAAGGTGTCACCTTGCTTTTAATCTAGATGACAATTTGTGAATAAAAGATTTGATCGTGTGATAACGGTTCAATAAAGGTTGAACCTTTATTTAAATATGAATGTATACATGTTTAATAATTTGTTGTTGATTCAAGAAATTGCGTGTTATTAAGGATTTTCGGATTCTTGAATCATGCTTATTGCTCAATAACGATAAGCAAATGAAGTTCATGCCTTATAATTTTGTTATGGTAATTTTATGTAATCAAGTAGGTAACTTAATCAAGTGACTATAAAATTAAGTGGAATCAAGTGGTTAACATGTCATGCAAGTAACTTACCTTGAAAATAATTTGACTTCTCAATATATGTATATATATTAGATGTGTTAATAAGCATTTTGAAATATGTATTATATTAGTATGATTATAATATTTTTTTTCCAAACGAACATATCAAGTAAGCAAAAAAAAAAAAATTGCGATATCAAATTATGACAATTTTTGTATCAACTATTCAAGATGAATGGTTGAAACGTTATGTTGCCAAAGTAGCCTCTCATGTGGAAATCATTTGTTTTGGATAGATAGAAAACGCTATGTGCATGTATGTTATGCGAATTCTGATCGGCCCAAAGGAAGGTTAATGTTTATAAAACTTACATGTACACATATGGTGATAAATATGTGATGATCATTTATTTTTTCATGTAAATGATTAGTCAGTCCAAAGAAAGGCTTAATTATTTAAGAAAAAATTACTATGAGTAAATTGCGATAAAACGTATCAATATTTCTGGGTAAATTCATTTAAGATATCAACATTTTAAGCAGTTAAAAAGTGGAGTCAATATTTTGCAAAGTTCAATCAAATGAGGTATCAATATTTTTATAAAGTTCATTTAAGGTATTAACATTTAGATTGGATTAGTTTTCAATTAAGTTTCTTTAATTTTCTTTAATAGTAAAAAATTGATACCTTATTTCACTCACTTAGCAAAACATTCATACCTTTTTTTAACTACCTGAAACATTGATACATTAAATGAATTTATCTCTAAATATTAATTCCTCTTTTTAACTACTTAAATATTGATATATTAAATGAATTCACTCTCAAACGTTGATACCTTTATATATAATTTACCCAATTTACTATCAATATTTGACCATCACTACAACAAAAAGGGCCTTTGACCATGTCTAATAAATGTGGCTACACAAACGTCATAAAAAATCCATAGGTAATGTTAAAAATTAAAACGTCCCTAGTATAAATTAGGGTGCCTTATGCCACATTTTTTTTTTCATGTAGCCTATAAACGTCATAAAAGATCCATCACAGATTAGATGGGTAATGTTAAAAATTTAAACATTGCCAATATAAATTTAGGTGTCAAGTAGACTTTGTTAGGCCACGTTTAAACATGGCCTACTATTATGTATTCACCGCACTTATGTGTGGTTAAATATAATTAATCCTCATCCCACTAAATATATGGGAAGGAAATTTATAGTCAACAATGTCTACACATGAGTAATATTTTTATTAGCGGTGTATATGCATAGGTAAGTTAATAAATTGACGATGTTTAAACATGGCCTTACATAGGTTGAATAACCTTTATATATCATTGGACCAAAGTAGCAATTTATAAACTTGATAAATGTCTTATTTCCCATAATTTCAATGTGGTTATTCAAACACATAGAATTTTTTAGAGTAACTATTCAAATGGTAATTCTATATACTATACGAAATATTCAATTAAATTAGAAATATTTAAACATGGCCATTAATTTAAACTAGTAATATTTGCATGTGGCTATTCTTGTTGAGAAAGGGCAAGCATTAATGTTTAACATGGTTTGGTTTGTCAATATATACTTGTTTATTGTATATTATATGCACAAGCAGTGATATGCACGTAATTGATCACATTATAACTGCTATTACTTTTGTACATGAAATTTATTTATAAATAGATATCACTAATACATTTTGGAAGGTACAATGGGCTCGACATTTAATAAGATCCAATATCAAAAAATTACCTAAAGACCACCAAGACCATCCTTACGATAAAGAGAAAAAAAGTAATATACAATATTGTTTAGCGTCCTTAGAAGAAACATAAGCACAAGCTCCAAATTATATAAAAATGAGCATGTGTATACACTTCATCACATTTGACCCCATTCATGTCAAATGGCTTAGCCGAAGGAGGAAAAAAAAAACAAAAATTTGAGTCTTTAATTTTCTTCCTCACTGTCAGCACCATCATCACCATGTGATGGATTTGGAAAAGGATCTTGTGCACTTGGAGAATGATCTCATTCATTTGTATCATCAATAATAATGACGAAGCTATTCACTCCAACAACCTCATATAATGCTTCACCAAACTGCAAAACAAGTTAGCATCATTGATGAGAAAGGTGCATATATTTTGATGAAGTAAAAGGAGAAGCTAGCCCTATCAAATAAGGTCAAAAGATAAAAAGATAGAAAATGATTGCTTCTATAACTTTCCCTATGTGCTAAAACCACCAAACAAGTCCAATGATTTTAGAAGGGATCTAGCTGATATATAATCATCTAACTTGTAAACTAACCACATGACAAATGGCAAGTGGACAACCTTTTCTCAAAGGATGTTAGTTAACTATGTGGTAGTTGTTCAACTTGTCATTCAATTATTATAAGTAGCTTTTGAAGTTTTACAGACAATTTCTACTCAATGAACATGTGTAAGGGCATTCAACTAAAAAAGAATTCGGATTAGCTATACATTTTAGTTTATTGGGACTAATGAGGGTATGTAAATGACATCCGAAAGTAGTATTAAATTGTCTTGCTAAATACTCTTTACACATAAAATTTCAATAATATCAGAAAATGCATGTACCTAGAGTTGACATTTAGCATGAAGTGTTTAATAATTTAATCCTTTTAGAAACATGCAACAAAACAGAATCTAAAATGTTTACTATGATAGATTTTTCTTAGATCCATGCATATGGGTAATTGAACTTCCACATCTAAGTTTCTGTAAACAGTTAAATCTAGATCCTCATTTTTTCAATATTTAGTGCATAGATGAAACAATTTACATGGATGAGGCAAAACTCCTCTAGCAACTAATATAACATAAGTTGTCAAGTCAAATGACCTTCTTCTCAAGCCAACATCCCTAATAGGAAGCTCATCATTGAAAGAAAGCAAAAAAAACTATGGTAAATAAGAAGTGACAACGACTAATAATCAAGAGAGTATAAAAACAATCTTCCAGGCTAAATTTGACTAAGTACTTAAACTAAAGTTTAAACAGGAATCTCTCTAAAATATATATATATATATATATATTTAAAAAAATATGATGTAGATCAATAATCATAAGCGAAGAAATCAACAACTAATTTCTCTTACTCAAAATATTCATGCACTTCGTGTTAAAAACTTCATGAGCCATTGATTAAGCCACAAAAGACTTGACTATCTATGGGGGAAATACTTTAAGTTCAATTACATGTAAATAGATAAGTAGATCCCATAGCTCAGATAAAAATGGCATTAAGAAATTAATGCAATATTCGATTGTATTCACATGTCCTGGTTTGTTATTCTCCTTTGACATTTTTTCAAAGAAACTATTATATAAATGTGCATGCTTTGAGGCAAACTACTTTGTTGAATTAGCCATAGATTACTAGTTCAAATAAACAAAAAATTAGATCTAGAAGCAAATGATTTTAATCAACTAGATTGACTAAAATAACTACATCTAAGATCAAGACCGAGTAACCAATAATTTTACCTCTCTTAATGATCTAATCCTGGGAAGCACATGGTATCAGATTTATGTGATATATCAATTCCTTGGAGAATGGTGCATTAAAAAGTAGATATGCTCTAGAAAGGAGAGGCAGAAAAAAAAATGCATAATAAACATCAAGAATGAATGATATCAAAGTGACCTTCAAAGATCAAAAACTTATAATAATAAAATATATATTAAAAATCCACACATACTTTTTGCATAGGAGAACACTTCTTGATATGACAAACAAGAATATAACCAACATAAGATAGAATTTGGTAGGCTTTATACATGAGCAGATATGCACTTAAAATGATCAAAACAAATATGATTATGAATTTTTTATTTCTTCTTGTCCTAAAAATTAGGGAAATAATGAGAAACATTGTCTCTAATTCAAGTTAGTCTTACACATAGAAACAAAACAAAGTATATTGTCACTTTCAAATAACTATTAAAATGATTGGACATCAAGATAAATAACATTTAGATAATAACTATAGTATAGATAGAAATCAAGTATCTGTGCTCTGGTTCACATAACATGAGATGATCCCCTTTATATTAGGCAAAGTAAGTAAATATACTTTGTTCATGAACATAAATTATAGATGATCCCCTTCATATTAGGCATAGCTACATGGCATTATAAAAGGTCTGGATGTGCAACCATTGTTAATAGTTCACACATATGCAATATTTTCTTAAAAGGAAAAAAAAAAAGAAAAAAAATTTACCTACACCCTTGGCTTATTAGATGCAGCAGGTTCAATAGAAATGATTAAGGTCAACTTTCCAGCCTCTCTAAGATACGATACATTCCCGTCCATGAGTTTCACTAGTTTCCTTGATGAGTAGACTTGATGCCTTCCTTGGGAATGTCTTCCTCATTCTTAAACATTTTGTTCAGCACTGCTTCTAAGATGCCACCACAAATGTGAGTCATCCTAAATAAACAATGGAAAAATTCATTAAGTAACAAGCAATCTATAATCCCTGAGAATTTTCATACAAGTGCAATGAATAGGGTAGCAAATGCGTGATAGATCGTAAATCTGAGACCCAACAAAAGCCCTAGAATGGGACTATAAATCTATAACTTAAAACCTTCGAGTAGAAATTTTTTAGATACCAAAAGATACCAAAGACAAGATTTCATGACCTGAACCAATAACTCAACGTGTAATCACAACTAGCCTTAGATTTCAAATGCAGTAGAAGATGATTAATTTATAGAGCTGATTACCTATAAAAAAATTACTTAAATATGAACCAATAGGGTTATAAATATGCAATGAAAATGAAAATAGATCCATAACTATATATCTAGACCTCAAATAAAGAATTGGATTGTACCATTGTGTTAGTTAGAGAATTTCGAGTCTATAGAGACTAAAACCTTAATTTGAGCTATCAGGCTCAAAAACTCTAATCGCATAGAATAAAACCTTAAAAACAATCAATTGCTTAAACTTTAAATTTAAGATTTCAATCAAGGGTAATCTAAGAAAAATGTAAAGGCCTTAAATGAATTTTAGAGAAGAAAATCCCCATATACCTAATACAATTATACGGTATGGCCCTATAATCTAAGTGATAACCTAGATATTTCCTTATATAAGTGATTCTTTTATTCACATATGTGAAATATAGCTCAAATTGGATGATCAAAATCGGTCATCGTATAACAAAAGCAAGAGACGCCACTTGCATCTTTCAAGTAGATCAAATTGGCTAATGAAGTCAAATTGAAAATGACAACCCAACAAATGACAAGCTTCCATTTGACTTACGCATTAAATGAACAAAAAGACTTAAATTTTGCTTGTGAAGGTCGGTTCATTCCCTTTCTTTCACAAAAAATTTCCATAAGGAATTAGAGACAACATTTAGCTAACAAATGCAATTCCATTTCCCCTCCAAAACCATGATCTCTCTAGAATTTTCAAGGCATGAAGACAAGTCAACCAACTTGTCCACTTACCGTGTAGAAACATCCCTTATATCCAACAAATATCAACATCAATCTACTTCATTTATAACTTAACAATTAATCCTTATAATTAACAAATAAACAAAGGCAATCACTCCTAAAAGCTTTGAGCTGTGACCCTCTTTCCTCACTCAAATATAAGTCAAAATCAAGGGACAATAACATCAATTTTACTGCAATTCCATTCGTGAACCCCAATAAAAAAAAAAAAAACTTGACAAAGTCCAACATTCAAAACTTCCTATTCCAATCATGAAGGTGAACCGTGTACCCCACCTCTCTTCAAAACAAAAACAAGCTTTACACATAGAAAAAGATTCCTAAAACTTTAATAGGATTTCAAGATGAAGGGACCATAGTCCAAAGGTAGGAATTGTCTTGAACAAGTTAATTTACTCCTAGAAAATATTAACTCATTTTGCTTCCCTGCTCTAGGAATTCGGCTCACATATTTTGTTATTGTTTTGGTGGTGGTGGTGGTGTGGTGTGTGTTGTGTGTGTGTGTGTGTGTGGGGGGGGGGGGGGGGGGGGGGGGGGGGGGGGGGGGGGGGGGGGGGGGGGGGGGGGGGGGGGGGGGGGGGGTGAGGGGGACGCGGGAGAGGATTGGAATTTCACTTCAAACTCCATCCAACCAAGGTGACTTCTATACTATCCTAAAGCCTATATTATATCTATGCATAGAAAACTGAAAAAAAAAAATCAAAGGATTGGTTGTTTATGAGACCCTGTAGGTTCGATCACCCTAGGTACTTAAGAGAAAGCAATTATCTTCTTGCATCATTGCTTGATTCATGTTCAATCCTAGCTAAACAACTCCTTTAACAATAAATTGCATGAAAAACTAATTAATATTCTTAGCTAACCACAACCCTAAGCTTTGGTCAACATGAGGAATGGAGTTTATCATGCATGTCCATGATTAAATCTAGCTTATATTTTAGTAAAATGAACATATAACATGATCTACTATGAAGTGAAATCTAACTATTATGATCTTTAGTATACCTATACCAAATTTTGACCCTATAACTATATAATGCACTACACTATATAACTATGTAATCTAGACTCATTGCAATATGTAATCATGAATGAAAGACTAGAATAGCCAAAACAACCTAGGAATAGAACCTTAGACATTCAGCTATACATATGTTCCTAAGGACAAATCATGTTTAAATGCATAATGAAACCTATTTGAACTCCTAAACGTATTAGAAAAATGAATAAGTGATAAGATCTTAGAATATGATCCTACAAAAGATAGAAATTTCAACCTACATATGGAAATAAGGTTGACAAAACAAAGTAAATATTAATTGAAATTACACTTACACTTGTACGTAGGCAATAGAGAAATAACTTAGGATTATTGGAATAACAATCGTATAGTTCGTAAGTTTAATGTATAGCTAGACAACATAACCTAGAATCAAATGTTAAAACATGAGATAAACCTTATAAACCTAATATAGGTGATGGTAAAGCTCAAACAATAGGAATGTAGCACTTAGATGAATTTTAGCTTGAAATGCTTAGAATAAAGTGATCACTCTAAAATATAGATACAAACATAAACTAAAATCAAGAACAACACAATGAAAGTAAAATTATATTATAGATATTGGTTACCTTAGGGTTATTTCACTAAAAGATCCACTTAAACCTTGAAAACTTGATAACAAGGTCATTAGAGAAAAGATGAAACACTTGAAAGTAGAATTAAAAATACAAAACAAACCTTAGAAATGCCATAGTATACGTATGGAATCCATAAAGTAAGATAAGCAAAAGCTGCAAATTGAATAAATTAAGTTGATCATCATATAGTATCGAAACGAGCTTTCCAATGCCTATCCATATGTAAAAAATCCGAGCTAAAACGAGTATTTAGCTTAGTTGAAGATTACATGACAAAAACTAGTATTTGAAATCATTTTTCACTTTTCTTGAGAAAAACCATCAATAGGAACTTTATAGTAAAACTAGAAAAAAAAAAGAATTTACGAGCCTTAAAATGACCATTCGTAATATAAATTTGGATTAGAAATGAGAAAGCAATCCTAGAAAGAATAAAAACCAATTTTTGACACTTAAGCACACATTATGATTTATTTTATATAGTGATATATGTAATTGATGAATGTTTTATTCATCTAATAGGTGATTTCAACTCAGTTGCAGATTTTTTCTAGTTGACTGTTACGACTGAGTCACTATGAGTAGGTGAGTAACTATAATACTTTTCAAATATAGATGATAGAACTCTAATAATAGATGCGCCTTTTGGCATAATGACTTGGAGTTCATTAGAACTCCAAAGTTAAGCGTACTCTGAGTAGAGCAATCCTAGTATAAGTGACCTCTCGAAAAGCATTGGCACCAAAGGATAAAAATGTGTAGCATGTGGCCAAAGCGAATAATACCTCTATAGGCGGAGTTCCAAGGTGTTACAAATGGTGTCAAAGTAGTTCACTAGCTAGAAGGTTCCAAACCTGTGTAACAAAACTGATAAGGATGTCAGTTCTATAAGTGAGGTAGTATATAATACCTCTCAAATATAGATAATAAAACTCTAATAAAAAATATTCCTTTTGGTGTAATGGCTTGGAGTTTGTCGGAACTCCAAAGTTAAGCATGCTCTATACAGAGTAATCCTAGGATAGGTTACCTCCTAGGAAGCGCTAGGACCAAAGGACAAAACCATGTAACGTATGGCTATAGCGGACAATACCTCCATGGGCAGAGTTCCAAGGTGTTATAGTAACTTTGATCTATCACATTGTTTGTGTTTGTAGCGTAGTTTCACTTATAACATGATATGGATAATAAAATTATTATGTATGTGGTCTCGGGTATAATGCATGTATATGGTGTATGATTGAATTGCTAATCTATACTAAAGAAAGTAATAATAGACTTTCTTACGAGCTTGGTATGTAGTATGTTGATTATCTGCTTATTGCTTGATCACCTTGAAACTTACTTTAAGAACTATTGGTAACATAAATGAAATGGTCATGAATAGCATAACATGCATAAATTACATAAAAGGGTGTGACAACCTGCTACATATTTTTATTTCGGTTCTTTGGTAATGCTTGGTTTTGCTAGATCAAAGATTCCTAGTTCTACGAAAGATTACTTTGTTATGTTTGGTTCCATGGGAATTAATTGGCAATTGAAGGGCATACCCATGGTATTGGTATGAAAAGACTAACACTTAATGGAATTTCTAACCCTTGAAATAGGAAATGAGTGTTAAAACATATTTAAGCTAAAGTGATAGTTAATGCAAGTGTTATTGATGTTCCCATATGCTTAGCTTTTCCTAGACAGGTAGGTCATTGAGGCAAGATTCCTTCAACCCCGATGAGGGGGCATATATCTCAATCCTATTTAGATTCTGAGTTATTCAAGCTTGTATTTGAGCATATGATTGATTGATGCCTACATATAACTTATAATAATTTGTTTGATAACTTGCTTGATATGTAGTATATTCAGGTTATTCAGTAAGCCATGTTTTATGCTCATACCCTATAGCTTTTTCAGGGTTATCCCTTATCCGTGGCTTGTATCGTCCTGGAGTTTAGCACTAGTAAGGTTTTCAAAGCTAAAAGGTTTATAGGATAGGTAGATAATAATATCTACTGATACATTAGATGATGTTTTGGATATCAGTTGTGTTCTTGAGACTTTACATGATTAGAAATGGTCTGTAATATCTTGTTATTCAAACAGTTGATATAGTAGACTTATCTATTATAATGTATCTTATGTGTATTCATCATTCTTATAAAGTAACCGAAAGATCATGTTTGTTGAAATAACTTATCTTCTAAGGTATGACTAGTATTAGCATATACATATGATTCTATTTAATATCTTTCTGTTTCCTTAAAAATAAAGTCTTAAGGCATCAGTTAGCATCATAAGATATGTGTTACTACTATGGTATCCCTAGGGGTGTGACATGATCAAAATCAAATAATCTGGCATTTTGTACATATCTCCTTGTTGATTCAATAACAATGGCAAGAAATCGCTCACGAAACTGTTGATTCAACATTTAAGTTAGAACATTAATGCCAAAAAGTTAGCATCCATAACTTGGATTAGAATGGTACCACCTCACAACATTGTCTAGCCTTCAAACCTGCAATTTCAAACTCTCCAAGTTGTTAGAGACTTTAGAAAAACATAAGAACATAAGTAATGTTATTGATATACTAAAAACAAAACCAGGACACATACAGACATATTTATAACATATGTGTCGTATATCACAATCAAGTAGAAAAAGATAATAGATCATGTGAATCAAATGTAATCCACATAGGTTAAAAAAAACTGACAAAAATCCACAATTGGCTAAAAAAACCCTAACTTTTGAATCAAGAGAGATCTCTTGAAACCAGAGAGTGCAAAAAAAAAAAAAAAATCAATGTATTCCATGAAACCAAATCCCTTTCGGGCATTATATCTAACATTTTATATGCTTCATAAATCTCTTATATTTTGCGTACATATTAACAACCCCAATCACTCATTTATCTATTTATTATTGTTTTATGCAAACCCTTAGTTAGGACCTTAGTTAAGAATAAGAACAGACACAATTCCCCATCCAGAAGTTCAATCAAGAGTTATGAAAGATACAAAAGCTTAAATCTTAAAACCTTTTTTTTTTCCTAAAATAGAAATCTAAAGTTGATCGGTTATGGGAAGAACAGGAAATTTGGTATCAAAATCAACATTTTTAAGTGGATAATAGATTAACACTTACTTCTTCCAATGAGAATTTGGCTGCAAAATTTAAAAACAAGAAAAAAAATTTGCATAAAAATCGAGAGAGAGAGAGAGGGTGACTCACTGAGTTAGAGTACAAGTGACTCACTGAGTAAGTTTCAAGTAGATGGGAGCATTTAGGGTTTGTTGTTTGAGAAGATAATGAGAGATGAAGGCATTTTGAAGAGGGCAAACTAATGGCAAAAAAAATAAATAAATAAAAAAGGCAGATTGGGATTTTGCAATAAAAAAAAAATAATAATAATAATAAAAGCTTACTTGTGAAGTGAAATAATGTCTTGTAGAATCCTTAATATGGTACAACGTACAAGTTATTTTGTATTATTATATATATATTGTTTTTCTTTAATTGATTTTTAAAAGCTAAACCTAAAGTCTAAAACACTTCTACAGATTTATATTATATGAATATAATTTATTATTGTTGTTTAATAAACCTTTGCTATCAAAACTAACCAATCCTTATAATTATTTTGAACATAGATTTAAGTATTCAAAAAATATAGACACAAAACCATAATTATAAATTAAATTATTTTTTACAGAAAAAAAAAGAAGAAATTAAGATTACTAATCATAGCTTAAATTATTTTTGAAGGAATAATTATTTTTTTAAAAAATTAGTTGCTTTAATTTTTTCATATGTAGACTAAATTTAAAAACAAAAAAGTAAACTTGATTTTATTGCATTTATTTTATTTAATAATGAGAATTGGTGAAGTTTACTTTTACAAAAGATTTACAAATTCAATAATGGTTCAGAGTAATCGAAATTTAATCACAAATATGCGGCATTTCTTGGAAAAGTGCAAAGCAAACACTCATAGCTTCTTCTACCATAGAGATAGAATTTGTATCATGTTATGAGACATCCACTCATGGAATATGACTGAGAAATTATGTCACTAGGTTGTACATTGTAAGTGATATTAAAAGACCACTAAAGATATCCTATGACCATAAATCGGCAGTGTTGTATTCTAACAACAACAGGAGCTTAACGAAGTCAAAACATATTGATATTAAATTCTTAGTTGCAAAAGAGAATAGATAGGTGTCCACAAAGCACATTAAAAAAAAATCCATGATTGAGGATCTGTTTACTAAATGTTTACCACCTAAGGTCTATCGTGAGCATATTACTCATATAGGTGTTATGTATTTTTAGGTTGTTTAATTTCGGAAGGAGTTTGTGTTTTGAACTATAGCACATTATTATAGACATATTAAATTGTCTGCGGATTATGACATCGTTATTGTTAAAGTTTTCAGTTATAAAGCGATAAAGTTAATTCTTATTATAATGTTCCTTGCTCAAATTTGAAATATGAACTTATAAAGTATAAAGGTCAGACCAGTTGGAAATGAGCATGTTAGATCATGTTACATGTAATTTTCACGCTACAATTCATACTTGATCCATATCATTCAATTATTATTGATGTATGTGCTTGTTGAAGGGTTAGTTGCACCATATGTGACGAAGCTGGCTTTGGTCCTTTATTTATATGATTGATGGACTCGATTGTTTTGGGATGTATTCGATAGTGATAGCAAAATTTCTTAATACTCATATGGTTAATACATAATTATAAGGTGACACACATATAGTCCAAGTGAGAGATTGTTAGAATTATTTTTTAATAAACCAATTTTGTGGGCTTGTATGTGTGAATTAAATTAATTGTATAATAAGACTATCGTAATATATAAAGACCAAGTAAAGTAATTGAATAAAGTTATGGACTTTAAAAGCATCATATATATATGTATATGTATATCAAGTATGAAATATTATGTGTATAAACCGGATATATTGTTTCTTATTTTATGATAGACAAAATAGAAATAATAGATATGAATACATATATAAATATATGGCTGTGGTCCAACTCATACGTATCACATTTTAATGTCCTAAAGGTTATGTACTGAGTTAGAAATTCATAGGATTTTGTGCATCTTCCACATCATGTATTCAGATGCACTTCTACAATTATTTCTATATGTTTGTACCCTAATCTTGCGCATGTGTTATTCAATTTAGACATTAAGTAACCAATCCCATACACATAATACCAGTGTTTTCTCAGCAAACTTAGTTTACATGAGGATGCAAATATGACATGCATTTTTCTTGGTCAATAAACAGATTTTGCTGGCATACAACATCCCTTTAACTTCTTAACTTCCCAAAACTTAATCTACGTCCAATGGAACTCCTTAATACATTCACGGCTATTTAAATAGAAATAGGTGTAAATCATAATCGGAACACACAGTATTTACTAGTTATGTTCCGAGCGATATTTCATTGACAAGTGCATGCAGGAAAATGGATAAGTTCGTGGTTGACTTCCTAATGATGCATGGTGATCTGTTGACTGATTATGGTTTTTCGTGTTATGAGACTTCTCTAAGTTCAATCTGGGTTTAAATGTATATACCAAATCATCTACCAACGTATCACCAGAACACAAGTTGGCGGTGGTGGGTCATGAAGTTTGAGCCGAAGAGAACCGTTGAATGCAAGACACGCGCTCTTGTTGTGAAATGTGAGGTATGCATGTGACTAGTCAACAATAGTTTTAAGTGGATAAAAAAATTTTGAGGGAATGCTACTTAAAGTTATACCTCTAGCATCGAGAACAACATAGGAACAGAGGGTTTTGTGGGGTGGTTATTGATCCTTGTTAAAAGTTGAAAATTTAGGGAGAAGTGATTTCTTCAGGTTGTTATTAACTTATCAGTGGATGCTGCACCTGGTGGTCTATATGTAAATTCAATAATATTAAATTATAAAAATTTTGATTAAAATAATTTTTTGTGTAAATATTAAAATATTTGACCATGAAAAAGCTTTTATCTAGTTTTGATTTAAATATAAAATATATATGTACAGCATGGGTTATTTATTTATTTTTTCAAAACTCTAATGCAAGCTTTTGAGAGAGGGAAAAAAAAAAAAAAAAGGAGCAGTCAGTATCATGTTGGGAAAAACTTGTTCGTCTTCATCCGAATTACATATTTAAAAAAGGAGGGACTTTAAATAAAATTTCAAGAAGATAAAATTTGTAATAAATTAAAGTTTAATATTAAAAGAAAGCTAGCCTTAAGTACCTCTGTGGTTTTTCAACTCATCCCTTAAAGGAGGGATCATGAAAATTTATTTATATAGTTTTCAACCAAACCAGCCTGTGTAAAGTTACTTTCTCAAAACATCATATTAAATGTTGTGCATGGAAAATAATTTTTTTAATTCCTACGAAAGTAGTTCAAATTTTTAATGTTTTTAATCACATCATTTCTTTTAATTTTCCTTTATTTTATTTTTTAAGTTTTAGCATAGACTCAGTCAGATGTGTCCGCGTCCGTCCCTCACATGTCAATTTATTAGCCCTAAATGAGCCCGATGGACGAATCCCCTATTCGGACGCCATCCTTGAACTTATTATTATTATTATTAGTTGCAAATATCCATGCCCTTGCCGACTTTATATGTGCTTAATTCTATTATCTTTGAAATTGAATATTTAAATTTTCACTAATTATTTACTATACCATAATAACAAATTTGTTAGAGCCTCATTTCTTATTTGAGACTTATTATATCATTTTATTGCATTTAAACTTGTAAAAACAATTAAATGAAAAAATCTGAATTGTAAAAAAATACTAATCGTATTGAATAGTCATTCATTACTTAGGTCAATGGGGTTATCTTTTTTTAAAACACCTAGTTAAAATTTAAAATATATAAGTTTATTATAATTCATTATGTTCCACAATAACATTCTCATTTAGTAACGCAAAGGAGCTACCAAATCTTGAAAAAACATATTTTCGGATCCCAATCTATTATTTTACCCCCAAATAAAAAAAATTAACTATGATAAATAGGTATAAAACCAAGGATCTAACTATTATTGAAGTATTTAAATAGACTTCTTGTAGAGATTTAAATGTGCAAACTCTTAATTCTAAAGATGAAAAGCAAGTAAACTTGAAGCACCAATAAGAAGATGTATTTATAATTTAACCAAAAGAAAATTCATAAATTGAAAGGAAAAATAAATATCCATCTTAAACTAAATTGTCATTGCTTTTCTTTTGGAATAAGGAAAAAAATAATATTTTAATATAATTACACTAAAATTATCTCTTTAATAAATGAGTCTAGGTGACCTCATATATGGAAGAGCTTATGCATAATCCCTATCAGACAATGACTTGCTTGTTCCTCATCTTATCCATCTTGCCCATCATGTTTATCATTCTTAACTCCTTGTCAATGCCATCCCTTTCATCATTTGCTTTCCACATTTATCAGGTTGAGGTCATTTATATTCCACATTTCTTCCATCTCCAAAGGCTTTCCTCTCTAATCATCCCTTCTTCCATCTTCTCTCCCGTAACATTCACCATTGTTCTCTCACTTATCGATTCTCTCTTGAACTAACACGCATTTACTGAGTTTTCCAATTTTACCTATTTAAGCGTGTTTTTATAAACTCATAAATTATTAACATGATACACCTTTTTTGTCACATTTCAATTTTTATTTTCACACACTCCCTTTATCTCTTTCCCTCCCTTCTCCCTATTTTCCTATTCTTCATTTATAGAATTTATTCAAGTTGGACTATAGTTTTAAAGTTTACAAGAAAAATTATTTATTTCTTTTACATAATTAAAAAAAGTTAAGATAAGTTGGAAAGTCAAATCCTTCTTCAATTTATAACTTCTTTCAAACAAAACAAAATAAAAGAAAAAAACTTAATTTTGACATTATTTCCTTTTTATGTATATTATATTATGGATTAAAAGTTAATATGAAAAGAAAAACTTAATTTTTTATATTTTTTATATCCATCTTGTGTTACAAATTTTTACTACTTTTTGTGAGCACATTTATTTCTTTTTAAAACTATTTTGCATAGCTATAAAAATTTATGATTTTTTATTTTAATTTTATGTTCCAATTCTATAAATCTATTATAATTATACGAAAATTATGGTTCGGACAACCTTACTTATAAATACTTTGTAAGAAGCAAATAAGAGAAAGACACTCGTTTGTTTTATTATCAACGATAACTTTTGAGTTAGGCACTTAGAAAAATCCTAAAGTAATATCTTTTTTATATTTTTTACAAATTAATTACATATTAAATGAATAAGCCTATCCACATGTGAATAATCGATTCGACCTCTTAAAAAATAATAAAGTAAAACCAGGAAATACTCGAAGATTCATTGCACTCCGACATGTCAGTCTCCAACAATTGTAATCCACACAATACCTTTCTACCATTTCTGCTGAAGTCCACGAGTCAAGTCAACTACGTCGATCATTATTGTCTTGGACAAGTTGGTCCCCCTATTTAATTAAAACGACGAAGCAAACAAACAAGTATACTCTCAAGGCTGTCAATATTGGCTTTCAACGATGTTGTGGTCAAAGACTTGTGACGTGGGAACTGGCAATACCATGGATAACAGGAGAAGTGAAGTAATGTGTCATATAATCCAATTAAAATTAAGAAAATTTTATGATTTTATTATTAATTTTAATAGAATTAGTTTTGTTATTATTTAATAGTTTACATTATATTTTATCATAATTGAATTACTAAAATAATTAATATTTTATTTATTATATTTATTTTAACGATTATAGTAACAACGGATGGTCCCATTGATGGGATCATAGAAGCTCCCGATAAATTATAATAGATGAGCTTCAATCTTTTAATGTAATAAATTACATTAAATTAACTTTTCTCAACAGTTATAAGTTCACAATATTAATATAAAAATAAAAAAATTAGCTAAACTTTAAACAAAAATTTACTTTAGCATACAAATTTTGAATTGATCAATTTAATACCTAATTATATTTTTCCTAACTATTTTACTACCTAAGGATCACCGTTTGTTTTTTTTCCTGATGCAAAAGAAACAACTTATCAAACTAGACAATGTTAGAAAAAAAGTACTAAAAATTTAATAATATGCCGTCTTTTTTAGATCAGCTAATAGAGCAAATTGTATTAAAGAGGTGCAAAGAAAGTTACAAAAAGTTTGATTAAATATTAAATTAATCACTTTAAAATTCTAGTACCAAATGGAATTTTTCTAAAATAGTTTTTAAAAATAGTGCATTCATAATAAACTTAAAATTGTAACTGTACAAGTAGGATGGGTCATGTGGACAACCCATTTAACTCAAAAAAATACTACTAGGCTAAAAATTTCAACCTGAAAAGTAAAGTAGGTCATTTTGGCTTGCCCTCCATAACTCACGAGATCAAGCAGGCCACCTACTTGTGGATCAAGTTGGCTCGCGAACCTACAGAGTACTTTTTTTTTAATATGAGCAAACACATAAAAAACTAGTATTAATAAATAATTTTATATAAGCAAATATAAAAATTAACTAAACTAAAAAAAAAAAAGAAAGTGAAATTTTAATGTAAAACAAATTTTTTTATCCTAATCTTATATGTATCTTTTGTTCTTATTTATTTTTTAAATATTTGTAAATAATTGTTTATTTTTTTTTATTGAAAATAACATATAAATTTAGTATGTTTACATTGTAATATTAAAATTTTGCACAAAAGAAAAAAATTTAGTGCGTTTGTGAGCCAATCCACATAACCTGGGCTAAAGTAGGGTTTGAAATAGATATGTTAAAATATAATTTCCCAAAATTTTACTAAAAATAAATTCTTTTGATATTTTATTTAGAATTAAAAATTCATATTACTACAAATTGTTAGACGAAATGAAATGAATTTTTAAAAATAGTAATGATTTTCAAAAATCATAAATTTTTCAATTTGGTTGTCGACATATTGAAATATCACTCCCATAGATTTAGGCAAAAATAAATTCATTAAATATTTTATTTAGATTTAACAACTCAAATTTACTATATATTGTCATAAAAAAATAAATATATTTGTATTTCCTCATAATTTCATAAAAAAATAAATTTTTTGATATTTTATATGTATTTCCTC
This sequence comes from Combretum micranthum, assembly GCA_024138025.1. Taxonomy (NCBI): domain Eukaryota; kingdom Viridiplantae; phylum Streptophyta; class Magnoliopsida; order Myrtales; family Combretaceae; genus Combretum; species Combretum micranthum. Next base: position 2,029,613 of record JAMXBD010000068.1, on the reverse strand, counting down.
ATAATTACATCTATTAGGCCTTTGAAAATTAAACAAATTCAAAAAATTTTTAAACTTTCTAGTTTACATCCTAAAATAACAAAATATCATTTTTCACGGATTTTACATAAAAATAAATTCGTTTAGTATATTAACTGATATAACAAAGCTTATATTCATAGGTGACTAATTTTTGTCCAATAAAAAACAATAGTATCTTTATTAGATTTCATCATAAAAAATTACTTGAAAAGTCACATAAAACATAAATGTATTTATTTATCATATCATTTCGTATTAATCACATTTATGTCACAAATCTATTAATTCATGCTAAAATAATGCCAAAATCAACATATTTTAATTACACCAATTAACACATGATATTTTAATTAAATCATATAATATATAGTCTGTATTCTTTTTATCATAACCTATCACTTACTAACATATTTCACTATCATACTAATTAATTAAACTACTTACTTGTAGTAGCAAAATAGCACAAAATCCTTTACTACCCTAATCGTAGAAAATTTGATGAAGCACCTTTTGTCTCTAATCCCAAACCCTCTTGCAATCACCTAAATTTCAAAAAGAAAATAGAGATTAGTAGTGTTTCTATATGGGTAATTGAATAGGTAAAGCATATAAGATTTTATACCCAATAGGGTTTTGATAAGGAACGGGTTTTGTAATGTTTTAGGATTTGTTTTGAGAGTGAAATTAGAAAAAATTTATGCTTGTCTTTTGAGGCTATTTTGGTGCCATTCAATGAGGTTTCCTTAGGGTTTTTGCAAAACAAAAATGGGATAAGGAGAAGGACATTAGGTGGGAATACTAGGAAGGTTTAAAAAATTCTACTAAAAATTATTCAAAATAAGAATAGGGATGTGTTATGACACATATGTGATTTTAGAAAGGAGAATTTGTGTATTTCATTGATTTTGATATGATATGTATATTTACAAGTCTGGTACTGTCAAGCCACTATTTCTAAAAATAGATACCATAATATATGCTATCTACACCTAAATATATGCTATTTATGGTTAGGAATATGTTATATACAGCAAGTTACACAAATCAAGGCTAATTACAATATAATCAAGTAGAATATCAACTCATAATAAATCTAATCAAAATGTAGGCTCCTGGTTATCCCCCTTACCACTTGGAGCATCCAAATTTTAGATGCCCAACTAGCCAAGAAAAGATTCAAATTGTCGTTTGCCTAACACTTTAGTGAATATGTCAACAAGTTGAGTGTTGGTAGGCATAAGTTAAGTAACAAGATTACCTTTTAAAAGTTCATCTCATAAGAAGCGGTAGTCTACTTCAATGTGTTTGGTGCATTCATGAAAAACAGGATTGGCAACAATATGCAAAGCAACCAGACTGCCACAATAAAGTTGCATAAAGCGAAGATGAGCAACATCGAGAGAATGCAAAAGTGCTTTTGACCATTTAAGTTCACATGTGGTGGTGGTCATGGATTGATATTTTGCTTCAACAGATGAACATGACACAATGCATTGTTTCTTAGTGTTCCAAGATATAGGAGAATTTCTAAGAAACACAAGCCATCTAGAAAGAGAACACAAGGTTAAAGACAACTAGCCCAATCCAAGTCACACCAAGCATAGAGTTGAAGATCACAGTTCGCATGTAGTAAAATGCCTTGACTAGGATTGCTTTTAAGATATCGTACAACTCGAAGGGGAACTTCCTAATGGTCTAGCAAGGGCATTTGCATGAACTGGGAAAGTATATGGACACAATAGGAAGTTCAAGTCTAGTGACTGTGAGATAGATTAGGTGCCCCACTAACCTTCTGTACTGTTCTGGATTTCACAATGGAGCGCCTATGGCCAAGGTAAACTGATGATTTTGATTTAAAGGAAAACTAGCGGGTTAGCCCCTGATAAAGTAGCCTTAATGATGATGTCAAGTGCATATTTGTGTTGGCAGAACAAAATGCTAGCAGGGCTACAAGCCACTTCAATGCCTAAGAAATATTTCAATAATCCAAGATCTTTCATGTGGAAACAAGCACTCGGGTATCACTTAAAAGATTGAATTGCTTCAATATTGTTACCAAAAATGACAAGATCGTCAACATAAATTAAGACATTAAGCTGAATATTGTCATGTTATAATGTGAAAAGAGAATAATTGGAGTAGGATTGAGTGAAACCATATTGTTTCAAAGCTCTTGCCACTTAGCAAACCAATAATGAGGGGCTTGTTTTAAGTTATATAAGTATTTGTGTAGCCTGCAAACTTGGTTGAATTGTTGATATCATAATCCAAGATGCATCGTCATTTGCACCTCTTCATCAAGATCACCATGTAAAAAAGTGTTATGTACATCCATTTGGTGAAGTTCCCATTACTTGGAAACTGCAACAACAAGGAATGTTCTGATAGTAACCATCTTTGCCACTAGTGCAAAGGTCTCATGATAATCCAAGCCTTCAACTTGATTATTGCCCAAAATCATGAGTCTAGCCTTAAATTGTTCAACAAAGCCATAAGAATGATATTTTATTCAATATACCCATTTGCACCTAATAGCCTTTTTGCCTAAAGGAAGGGATTACACAAACCAAGTGCCATTGTTTTTAAGAGCTTAAATTTCTTATTGCATTGCATGATGCATTTTATGGATCTTTGATAGCATTGGCAAAAGTTTGTGGTTCTATCCCTGTAGTTATAGCTACCAAAAAATGCCTATAAGGTAAAGAAAATTTAGCGCAACTCACATAGTGAGTGTCACGCCCGAGGAATACTCTAAACGTGGCAATCCACCGTGCACAATATTAAAACCTAGAGATGACTTCCTTAGTCACACAAAGGCTTTCATATCATGCACAAGGCGTACAACACATCAGAGGGAACACGTTAGAGTAATGCAATTTACTTTGATAACAACTAAATAATAAGATAAGAAAAATACTTAACATAAAACATAAGCAAGATTAATTACAATTCTTATGTGCGTACCCTCGCCAATGTCTTCAGAACTATACAAATATACTTTCTAGAAATCTCAGACATTAACATATCATATATAACTTATAAAGAAATTACATGAAAGTAAATCCATCATATGGTTTCACTTGTTCCACAAGAGCTCAAAGATTCGCCAACGATTTCCTTAATACTCCGATCCTTGATCATAACCGTAAGCATACCTATTTCAAAAAAAGCCTATGGAGATATAACCTTACAATGAGCTTAGTGAGTTATTCTCTTTTATTAGTATAGTGATTTCAAGCAAGTTTATTAATTTTCACGCATATGCTATGCATGCTATGCAATATACACATGATTACATAAATATATATGGTTATTTGGAAACCATGTATATAATAGATTTGCCCCTTCGTATCGAAGGTTGGAGAATTTAGGTATGAAGATCTTTACCATCTTCACGGCTAGTCCTCGAGTACTCTGCTCTTAGTGATCGATCGGCGCGGCTCATCCTTGGGATGTATCCCCGGTATGCCTTAGCCCCCTAAGAATAAGCTTGACCTCTAGCCCTTTCCGATTCTTCTCGTAGGAGTAGTAGTCCTTTATGATGTGACTCGATAGATGCAATGTGTGTCCATTTAATTTATATCAAGGCTGAGTATAATTATGGTAAACTTAAAGGTGATCAAACAATCATCATACATACATAAGCAATATGTAATATTAACGATATACTTAAACAATCATTTGTGGATTCCGATATGCTTGGCATATATTGTCACACATACATAAAGGCATATACATATAAACTCATACCCCATATATGTTCATTTTATCTTGTACCTATAGATCTAGTGAAACTATCTATAAGCACAAGCAAGGTAATGAAATTAAGAGGGAAGACTCACTCGTTCATATTGCAATCTTCTTAATCGTAATGATCCTTAGGAAGGGAAGACTCATATTCCTTGTCACCTAGACAAAAAAAAAAAAAAGCTGGAATTAGCATTTCATAGAAGTTCTATTTAAACTTTCTAATTCTATTTGGTTATTTTCGTCGAAATTCGAATTATGTGAAATCCCAACTTAAAACGGCCATAACTTGCTCATTTTAATTCAAAATTTCGCATATAAGATGTCGTTTGCTACCTATTCGAAAAGATATCTATTTCTAAGGTTATTATTATCATTTGAAGTCATTTAGGTTCGAAGAAGGGTCAATACCTATTGTTTACGAAAATTTCAACCTTCAATTGAAATTTTTCTAAATTCTATCTCATTCGAAATTCCATAGCAAATACATAAATATTTATATAGTTGAAAAATCCTTTTTAATATATACATAGACTCATATTATATGCATGATTCTAGTTATGTTGTCTCCAAAGAGAAAATTTGTATACAACCTTTGTGAAAGATAGAGTTTTATGAAGGGTCATCATTTAACTTGTGATTAAATTACTATTTTGTAAATTTGTGACTTAGCAACAAGAAAATCATAATTCAATATATATTTTAAAATCCTTAAAGATCTTATATTTGTTCACAAATTCTTATTTAACAACATGGTCTCACCTATTTGTGACATAAAATCTAAGTGTATTTTCTTTTAAAGAATTTCTTAAGTTTGATTCTTTCAACAAAATTCTAATTCTTAGATTTTATAAGTATAAAACTCAATTAAAGAAAATTATGATTTCATATTTATGTTCAGTTCATGAATATTTTTTTTTCCGTTAAACTTCTTTTGACTAATTATTTTCCGGAACATGAACTTTTATGTAGTTATGAGGAAAAATCATCCTAAGTTGTATAACAAAAATGTTTCAAGTTTTATCATATGAAAAAATTAAGTGAATGATTTCTTCTAAACTTTTATGCTTATAATATTCCTTTCTTAATTCAAAATTTCTTAACACATAGACCTTTAAGGGTTGTTTGAAAAATCTTTAGTTTATTACAAGTGAGTGTCTAATTATTATAACTATTATTTCCTTAATTTTATAAAAAGAAAATGAATTTACTTCTTAAAGCTTAGTTTCATAAGTTGTATACTGATTTTGTTTCTAAGTGGATTTTAACTAGTGAGTTGATCTTAGCTTGACTTGAAAAAATTGTTTTTCTCTTAGCGTTTTCTAAAGTGTTGGTAATAATCTCATAAGTTTTTTTTAAGAGAAGTTTGCATATCAAAGAATTAGCAATAATAAATTTTATTTATTATTTTGGTAGTTTGAAAAGAGAGAAATGAAACTACTTAGTTAAATTTTTAAGGAGTCTTGCATAACACTAAAATTTACGATGATCTTGCCTAAATTTTTAAAGAGAAGTTGTTAAAACAATATCTAAGTTTTAATGCATACATTCCTAAGTGACAAAAATTATTTTTATGGTGAGCTTAGTTTTATTTTCTTTATCAAAGAAAAGAATTTATTTTATTTTTACTAAGACAGCAACATCATGACTATGCATGAATATGAACTTACAGTTAAATAATATGACAAAAATAATTTATGTGAAAGATAAAAGATATAGAAATAAAATAAGCACATAATAAAAGTCAAGTATTGAGAAGTCTTAGTTTGTATCAAGGCTTTCTGGAATTAGATTATGGACATATCCCCTAAAAAAAATTAAAAGAAAGAAAGAAAATTATTGACATAAAGGGAAGAGTAATTAAAAATTAATTTTAGAAGAAAAGTTAAGTAATATGTGGTGTAGAATTTTTACAAGAAAGAAATTATAAGAAAAAGGTATATGGGTTGTAAGAATAGATAGTAAAAAAAAGTAGAGATAAGTTAATAGTATTGAATAGTAGCAATATTACAATAAATAGTAGACTAGACAAACAAAATACCTGGAGCAAGAAAAATACGTGTAAACGAGCTATATCAGATATTTTTAGATTCCAAAAAATTCTAAAACTGATATTTTTGGAATCCTCATATTATTACGAGTCTAGCGATATTATTAGAATATTTTATTATTCCAAGTATCAAGACACGATTTTTTAAATATGTTCCTGTTCGGGTCTAAGACGAACTAAATTTCAATGAATCTGATATTTTTAAGCTTCACTATATTATTACGGACTATAACCTATTATTAACTTAATTTTATTTTTTAAGGGATTAGAGTGTGGGATTGCTAGATCTAAATTCACTAAAGTTTGTTATTGCTCTAAGTTGACTTTAGGGTTTCAGTTTGACTTTTGACTTTTTTAATTTATTCATAAGATCATAAAATTTTTGAATTTTTTTACTGTATTATATTTTTGGTTCAAAATTTATGTTTTACTTTTTTTACGATTTATTTATATATTTTTCAATTCCCGAGATTGTTTAATTAGGTCTATGGTTTTGAGTTGACTCTGCTTAACTTTTAGTGGTAATTGAAATATTTTATTCTAAAATTCGCCGAAGGGTTTTTAAAGTTAGTATTTTCTAGTTGAGTATTACTTGGATATATCGCCTCAATTTGTGTATTAGGGATCAAATTGATAAATTGTTTCACGTATAGATTTCGAATCAAATGATTATTAAATTTCTATTTCTATTTTTTTAAGGTTCTCTTTTTCTTAAGGTTTTTGAAATTTCGTATTTTGACCTTGTTTAGAATTTGGTTTTAACTTAGGTTGGTTTTCAGAGTCTTAGCTTCGGTATTTAACTCTAGGGTTATTTTCTAATAATTATGAAAAATTCAGGGGTTTGTAGTGAGTTAAGGGAAATGGGGTGCCTAAGGAGCATGATGAAGGGGTGGACCACGTTAAGGGGCTTATCTCGTAGCCTAGTAGATAGTAATTTGATGCAACGACCACATCTCAATGCTTCAATAGTGTTAGTGCCCATTGGTCCCCCCCTTCCCCCCGGGTGCAATGTTTCCTTGTTCTACATGATCAATGAGAGGTAAAGAACCTTTCCAAGTAGCTATTGCAATGTTCAAAGATGAATTGGCATATTCAGTGGAGACTGAGAGTAGTGTTGTGTCAACTATAAGCATGCTGACCATGCCTTGAGGAGAAAATGGGGCAACAGGATCTCCAAAGCTTTAGATGAAGGAGGGGATTGGTCTATGTCATATATGTGATTGGTTTGGTTATCATCATCACAAGAACTTAGTGAGGCACTAGGTAGAGTGGAAGATCGACCATGTGGAAGATCTATCACATAGGAAACTGATCTTCACAAAATATAGCATCTCTTAAGACAAAGAAAATGCCCCATTCCAAGTCATACATTCTCTATCCTTTCTTTCATAGGGATATCCCACAAAAACACACCTCCTACTTTGAGTTGAAAACGTATATCCCCTGTGATCCAAATTATGTACATAGCACAAGTACCCCGCAACTTGCAGATGTGCAAGGGAAGGTGCTTTCCCATACAAAATCTCATAAGGAGTCTTGCCATGCGAAATTATGGTGGGGGTTCGATTTTTCAAATGTTGCACGGCCAACACACATTTTCCCCAAAATGCAATTGAAAAATTGGCTTGGAAACACAATGCACAAGCAACATTTAGAATATGCCTATGTTTATGTTCCACTTTGTCATTCAGATGTGGTGTTCCTATGCATGAGGCTTCATGTACAATTCCATGATCACGAGAATATTTCACCAAGCATGTAAATTCAATTCTATTATCACTGCGAATGGTTTTCATTTGCTTTTAATTGTCGTTCTACCATTACTAAGAATTCACGTAGATGTTTTGGAACCTCCCTCTTATCAGTATGCAAATAAATCCAAACAACGCTGGAAAAATCATCAATAATGGTTAAGAAATATCTAGCTCCACAAAATAAAGGTATACGATAGGGACCCCATAAATCACAGGTTATCACATCCTTTTTTTTATTATATCTTGATGAGCTACTGTCATTATCTACTCTCTTTGTCTTGTTGTTAGATCTCATGAACTTCTTAAAATTTTTTGCCATCAAAACAAGTTCTTCATTATTATCATTATCTTCTTCTTCACTTAAATCATGACTTATAGCTTTCAAAGCAATAACCTTTTATTTGATTCATTCCCTTACTTTTTAATGAGATCATGTGTTTTAAGTGCTCCAAGGAGTTCCTCTTTACTCATAACACTTAAATCTTGTGCTTTTGTTCTCTTTGCTTCTCAATCCTTAGTGGTGACTTGAGTAATTTTGAATTTCTTTCCAAGTTAGTAAAATTCTTCCTATATACACTCAAAGGATTTATAATATTGATGAATCTATTATGCATATTATCTATAGATTCATTTGGAAGCATTTTGAAATTTTCAAATTGCCCACACAAAAAACTTATTTTTGTATCTCTTGCCCTTGAAGTTCCTTCATATGTCTTTTCAAATTCATCCCATATATCTTTAGCTAATTTGTATGTACAAATTCTATTAAAATCACTTTTATTTAGCCCACAATGTCGTATGTTTATAACTATATCGTTTAGATCTAATCTTTTTCAATCTTCTTCATTATAATCTTTTTCATCTTTTCCCTTTAATAATCAGGCAGAATATCAGCTCATAATAAATCCAGCCAAAATATCAACTTCAGGTCAACATGTTAGGTTCTAGAAGGTTTTTAGGTAGGTTTAAAGCTTAGATCGTTAGTGGGTTAAGTTGGTAATTTGGTTAGGATCTTAAGGTTTAATTAGAGATTAAATGGGATTAGGAAATAGGTAGATTAATTTAGGAATTTTAATTTAGCAAAATTGCAGATGGTAAAATAAATTTAGTTAATTAGGTGGTTGGATATGTATTTGATAAATTCTGGTATTGAATTTATAGAAAATTGTCGAAATTAGAAAAACAGGAAAATTAGAAAATTATCATTTACGTGGATGACTAAATTAGTATTAGGGCTTGGTTTAATTTATTTGTTATGATGAAATAGGAAATTGATGTGGTTTAATATCTATTTTCATTTGAAATTAATTAATTATTAGCTGAAATTTTGCTAATTCACAAATCATACTATATAATGTACTTAATCTACTTAGTTAAATTATCCACTTCAAATTTCTAATTTATGTTTTAGTTTGATTCAAATTTGATCATATTTTTATACTATTTAATTTACATTTTATTAATCAACCTAATAAAATCCGGAATATTTCAATTAAGCTATCACAAGATTACAGGATGACGAGCAATGTAGGCATGATGACTTTTCCAATAGATCTTGGAATGACACATGCTAGAACTCTATTTAGCTTATGTGGAGCTTCTAGATGCTAAAGATGATTTCTTGATAGGCTTGGATATGAGGTTGTGACCAGCAAAAATGGCATATCATGTTATAGATCGACAAATATCTAATCAAGTAACACAGTCTGCATCCTTATTAATGGTCAATGAAGTGCTTGATATAGGAATAATGGGAAGACGAAATGATAAGTTATAAGTTTTTATTTTAAATAGGACGGATGTATAAATTTAAAAAATACACAACAAGGTAAATTAAGTGCATTAACCATGTGAAATAGTTGACAAAATAGTGAATCAAATAGCAAGAACAAGCAAAGAAATTGACAATGTGTTTGGTAACCTTTTGAAAAAGTGAAAAAGTGAAAAAGTTGTAGAAAGCAGTGAAAGTGAAAAGAAATGAAAGAAAACTAAAGGAATAGAAATATTTGTTATATTTCGGTTGCAGAAAGCGGAAATGAAAGAAATTGGTGGAAAATAGGAAAAACAAAATAAAAGATGGACTAAACTACCCTTTCTCTTATTCCATCCTATTTTATTTACAAAGGTATTTTTGTAATTCCAATCCTTCTCTACACTTTTTCATAGCTTTCTCTCCAATTTTGGAGAGTGAATTTGTGACTCTTAAAAAGAAAAATTTTCTATCCAGTTCCATCATTTTCTGTAGCTTTTCGTTGTAACCAAACAAAAATTTTCCTTCATTTTTCATAGCTTTTCGCTTTTTCCCTCAGTTTTTCGAACATCCAAACGCAGTATTAATTCCAACACATGTCCTGTTATTGTGCGACTCGCTGTGGCAGGGGATGAAGAATCAGTCAAAAGAGGTAAAATGTTCTAGCTCGATGACATACTTGACGCGCTAGTTACGGGACGAGTCCATGTCTGGCTAATTTTCAACTCCATCAGCCTACGTCGAAAATTCAATTTGCAAGTCACGGCTCATGATGTCCAGCCGGTGATTGATTCCTGGTCCAATAGACGTTGACGAATCACGTGCCTGAAGGTAGGAGGAAGGGTTACAGATCTTTATTGAGGAAAATATATATAATATATTAATATATTACGTGTTAAAATTAGATATAGGTATGATTCGATTCCGAACCAAACATCGGATCAGGACCGTTACTGATGGTTCTTGAATTGGAACTGAACCATACCATCTGGTTCTAAAACCGGGATAGAACCGCTAGTTTCCTCAGTTTCAGATCAGGAACTAGTGGAACCGACGGTTTCAAACCGGTTCTAGCTAGAAAAAAAATGAATAAATAAATCTGCTGTCCAACAGCGGAAAAGAAAGGAAAAAAAAATTCAAAAGCTGCTTTACGGAGGAAAAATTGAAAAAAAAATAAAAACGTAAGTAGCCACAACTTTAGACTGCGTTGGTCTAATTCATTGACTCTGTAAGTGATAGAGAGGGAGGGCAAAAATTAGAGGGGGCCTGGGCGGTAGGGAGAGAGGGAGAAAGAGAGATTCAAAGGCTGCTTTCTAGAAAAAAAAAAAAAAAAACTTAATTACCATACGGAGGGAGGGCCTGGGTGGAACCGCGGAGGGAGGAAGGGGAGGGGAGGAGGACAGCGAAAAAGGGGGAAAGAACAAAACAATTCAGCTTGTTATTTTTTTGCCTATTTTTTTCGGTCTCCAATGATCCTGGATTTGAAAAAAAATTGAAATTTTTTTCAGTTCTCGATTCCATAACCAGACCAAAAACTGGCGGTTCTCTAAGAAGCGGATTGGAATGATGCTTTCGGTTTCGGTTTTAGTTTCAATTTCTATTTTTCAAAATCGGAACCTCCAATTCCAGTTTAGGGTGATTCGAAACCGGTACCATATTTACAAATGAATGATTAATGACTATAAAACTGTTTAAACAAATAATCGCAATAGCATATAGTCATTTAAAAGTTTAAGAGTACTTACATATTACTAATTAATTCATGTTATCTATTAGTACTATTAAAACTTTTTAACTATTCAAAGAGAGGGAGCGACTAAAGAACAATAAGATAAGCACAATCTTATATATTTTTACATGGAGTAGGAAAAAAAGATTATTTAATACTAATATACCACGTATTGAAATAAGTGTGAGTAAGTACCAATATTATTTTTTGGCCAACAAAAAAAATATCGATATTATATTGATAAATAGTGGTGACAATACACAGCTTTTAAAAAACTACTCACACGTTATAGCAATTGTAAGGTATTAGTACCGTTGAAACTTCTCTAATAGAGTAAGAATTTTCTTTCAGTCTACATGATTAATGGAAATGATCAAAGGATAGAAATCCTTGATTCCCCAGTAACTACTGAGTTTTCTAGTTTCTTTTTATTATTTCTATTCATAAATTGTGTTTTTCATCTAACAATTTGCGTGCTCATTATAAATAGATTGATAGATTTATAATATTATTATATAAATTGTTGAAATATTGCATGTTCATAATTTTTTATCAATTATAATTTATTGACTGTTTGTTATAATGAGTTAAAATACAGAATGAATACATTTAATACATCGATTCCATAACAAACTTCATTGAATTACTAGTAAGACAAAAGAATATGCATTTTAATTAGGTTAAGATTTAGAACATATATCAATTGGTTAACTAATATTTTATTTTTAGGAATCAAAAGACTTAATCAATTAATTATGGTTATTTATCCTTTGGATCAAGGTGATTACGATGCTTCAAAGATATGATAAGTTGGAAAGCAAGGTAATAGAAATAATCTAAGTTGTTCATGAGTCAATAATCAAATGTAGTCACTATTACAAAAAAAGGTTTCAGTCAACATTATGCGTACCAACAAATTGACAACCCTTATCTTTGGCAACCATTGATTAAAAAGTTTGGTTATTTTCTTTTTTTTCCCAATTTTTATTTTTATTTTAACTTAAGAAAAATTAAAATCATAAAGAGGGCAAAAATAGGTGTCCAACAAGTCAACTCCATCCATAAGATGTTGCTTTGTTTGATAGATGTACTACGAAAGGAGAAGAGTATAGACAACAACATGATGAAAATTTCATTAGCTATCTAGCATTTGTGGAAAAACATACACAATTCTATGTTAAAAAGGGCTACATTTGACCAAAATGAGATTATACTGTGTGTCCTGAGAGCTCTGTATGGATTCTAATCTTTGGCAAGAAGATAGGACTAATGTCTAGTATCAATGATGGAAACAAAAGAAATGTGAGATGCGCTACCCCTTTATAGAACTGAAAAAGTATAATGGCTGAAGCTAGCAATAAGCAAATTGTGTCAAGTATTAGATTGATAATAAATAGAGGAAAAGACAAAAGAACTATTAAGGGACACGAGTTTATCAATCAATACTAATACAATTGAGGTAGGCAAAGATTAAGCAATAAAGAAAGGTCTGTGTTTTGATAAAAAAAAATTGGGTTTAAGGAACCGAGCATGTATGTAACAAAACGAGCACTAATAAGGGTTTTCATGGAAGGAGTGCAATACCCATCCTTGAGATAATTTCATCTTAAAAGTCATTTATCTATTCTAAGTTATGTATCCATTGGTAGGAGACCATTGTTATAGCAAATTGGTTAATTATAAAAGATTTCTAGAGGGTACACATGTCTAATACGACTTCATATTGCTCATACCATATGTAATCTTATTATGATTTATATATATATATGTAATTATTGTTTAGAGAATATTATAAAGCAGTTGAGTCTATTTGTGTTCATACCGTACCTAATTTGATTTGCATTGTTTATTCTAAATTTTTCCTCTTTAGTCATCTACAATATGGATCATTTTCAAGTTGCATCACTAGGTTGTATAAAAAAAAAAAAAAAACACCATTCCTTCCACTGGATTCAGTCATGATTACTTACAACTCAAAGCATATCTATCTGCCAATGTTCATGCATTTGGTTATCATTGGTATTAACCTCTACATATAATAAATAGATTATAGTATTTGGCTTTCTAGTTACATAAGATACCTCATAACAACTTACATTGGTGAACATATAAACACTCAAAAAAGAAATTTTTTTTCAAAATTTCCAACATTGGTCTATTTTCACTTCATGGCAACTTACAAACCATACATCAAAGAAAAAAGGCTAACTATCTTGGATATAATTTTGTAATGGAGACCTCATTCTTTGATAAGTTGTCTAATCTATGCATGGATTTATCTACTTCAATCCCCTAGAAGAATGTTCTTGTGTAGAGGATATGTCTGACGTGTTATAGCTATAACACAAAAATGCTGGGTGAGATGGTAATGCAAGAGAAGTAGAGTCACTATTAAGCATGAGTATTACTGAAGCCATGGTAGGTCTTGCTGCTACATTTTCTTGTACACAAAGCAAACCAATATGGATGCAACGTATCATTTCAGCTTTAGAAGTAGATACCAAAGTGGGATCAATAACATTCGTGAATGTCCCTTCTCTCCAATTCTTCCATACCTTGTCAGAATTAAGCATCATCACAATACAAAGCAAGAGTCAGTTTTAAAAAAAAAAAAAAGTAATAAATCACCACGACATTCATAATTTCAAGTATAAATACTTACATGACATAGCAGGTTCTCAATATATTCTCCTTCGCGAAAGCAGTCATTTTTTTGACCGCTCACAATTTCTAGAACCAAGACCCCAAAACTGAAAACATCAGACTTAACTGAAAAATGTCCATGTGTAACATACTCCGGTGCCATGTATCCACTGCATATCACAATTAAACAACATAAAGAGAAAGTCATCACAAGTTTCATTTTTTAATTTACTATGTGTCGTACTTACTATGTTCCAACAACTCTACTTGTATCTGCTTGAGTTTGGTCTAGCTCAAACAATTTTGCCAAACCAAAGTCTGAAATCTTAGGATTCATTTCAGCATCCAATAAAATGTTGCTAGCTTTAAGATCACGATGAATAATTCGAAGCCGTGAATCTTCATGTAGGTAAAGAAGTCCCCGAGCAATCCCAATAATTATTTTGTAACGTGTTTCCCAATCAAGAAACTTACGCTTATTTAGATCTAAAATTCACAAATTTGAAGCCATATAATTAAAGACAACGAATATCAAACATGATGAGAATTAAACAAAGATAAATATTATTTGAAGGTCATGAAAGAATAACATACCAAAGATGAAGTGGTCCAAACTTGAATTCTCCAAAAACTCATAAATAAGTAATTTCTCATTTTCTTCTAAACAAAAACCTTGGAGTCGAACCAAATTTCTATGTTGCAACTTGACAAGTAACATGACCTCATTCTTGAATTCTAGTTCGCCTTGTCCGGAATTTTTAGACAACCTTTTCACTGCAATTTGTTGTCCATTGGAAAGACAGCCCTGAACATGCACAAAATGAATTATGAATGCATCTTTTATCAAATTATTGTTACTTTCGAGAATTAGAAGGCTTTTTTTTTCTTCTTTGCTGTTGATACAAAATATAACACTCCAGGTATTAAGAAGGTTAAGGATGTATAAGAATGTGTCCCCCTATCGGAGTATTCTTACTTTCAAGACTTCCATGTGGCAATTTTTGCTGCAAATACTAAAAATTACACTCTAGGTATTGGTTAAAGGAACATAAGAAGATGAAAATACAACAACAGTTTTTTTTTTTTTTTTAAATCAATACAATTAATATCTTTTCTTCCTCTTTTTTACACACACAGTTGCATTATTTCTTTTTCTTTTTTTTTTTTCAATTTTTGTTTTCCTTTAACAATAAACCTTGCAAAATTCATAGATTACAGTTCCCAATTATATATAATTATGGGTATGATGAATCATTTGCAGCATCCATGTGAAAATGCTGATGAGCATCCTCACGTACTTGTAAAGTGATTAAATTAGCGTTTATTTGTCAAATGTTATTTTCTAAGGACAAAAAAAAAAAAAAAAGAAAGGTACTCAATTATGAAACATGTAAAATGTCTCTTTTAGATATTCGACTTAGTATTTGGGGATGCTACCACATCTATATTGTATAAATTTGGAAAAAGTTACCTTGTAAACAGCTCCAAATCCACCTTTTCCTAGTTTTTTCTCCTCAGAAAAGTTATTAGTTGCAGCTTGGATGGTGGCAAGATCAAATTGCACATAGTCTACATCACAAATTTCATCTACAGCTTCTAACCATAGAAGAACAGGAAATAAAAGAGTCAAACAATTGCCTTGTTAATAATAAATCTGCTAATTTTCTTGATAAAGTAATAGACACATTTTCATTCAATATGTTACTAACAAATAAAGGAATCACAGGAAATTGCATAACAGGTCCGTCAAATGAAAACTTACTTCCACCTGGTAATGGTTTCTTTTTCCTTTTCAATTTCATGCAAACGGTGATGACGATGACGATGAGTATTACCACCACAATGATTGGTACCACTATTAAGATTATTGTTCTAGTTGTGTTACTCTTGTTATCTGCAAAACCAAAATTTCACTCATTTTAGCATATTTAAGGGTTAAAAAAAAATGAAATAACTAATTTGTACTAGGAAAATTTGTCTATCAACTTTCATATTCAGGATAGGGAAGTTCTTTCACCCTCTTAGTCATTTTTCCAAAGCTGTTAATAATTGGCAAGTTTGGGTATATATATGTATACATTCTCGAACATATAGAATTAAGATGATAATTTCTAAATGACTTACGTACTCTCACCTAATAATGTGCATATCGAATGTTGAAATTCAAATAAGCAAAGACAGGGATAAAGGGGATTCGTTATAGTTAGTAATTACAACAGGAAAAATAATAATAATAACGATAAAACTGTAATTTAAGGCCATCCACCCTCCTTTATCTCCAACAGTGAAAGCTTCATAGTTCAAGACTGCAAGCATTGCGAATTCGCGTTTATGTTTTGGTTTATTTCTTTATTTTATTTTTTTTTTTTTTTAGTTTACTACTCTCATATGGTTGACGGAACATGTATTATTATATATTAACTGAAATAACTGTAATTATTTTGTAAAATTTAACATTAATTTCACCATCTATACGACATGAACCAAGACAATCTTATTGGAAGATTAGTTTTTATAGCATTCGAGTTCAAGGACTTAGCTACCACGAAATTTGTTACTAAGACAAAAACTATCCTAAGGTACTCTTAGGATTTATATATTATACCTTTCAATTTATCTTTTGGGGGAAAAAATGCATTTCCCCCTCAAGATCATCATCAAAATTTACTAATAATCATAACTAATCGAAGCCCCATCTTTGTGATAATTTGAGATTTGGGAGTTATAGTAACAGTCGGAAGGAAAGCATCCCATTATCTTGGTTTTTAAGGTAAATCTATTATTTCGATTTTAAAATATATTTGTATTTGCCAATATAATTTTGAATTAAATAGATCTTACTATGTTTTTAGTATTTGCAAATATATAACTTGTGTGTGTGTTTTTTTAATAAATAGATAACCTAATTAAATACTATGAACGAGATACATATTTCAGCATCTTATTAATTATTGGAAGAAAATTAAATGAATAAAATATTGCTACATAGAATTAAGTAAGTAAAATATCAAAAATAGACAAAAAAATTTAAAAATCTAAAATAAAATTTTAAGAAAATTATTAAATACTATTGATATTTTTTTATGAAACTCGAGTCATCTAATTATAAAAAAGAAAAAAAATCATATATTTGCAAATAAGATAAATATAGGTAAGGCTTTTATAATTACTATTATGATTTATACATGACAACCAATGAGCCCTTTATGAATTAATGCCCCTATAATTCAATAGCCAGAATTATTTGGTATATGGTGTACCGGATCTATCTTTTGGATAGTGAAATAGGTGTATCTATCATCTGGTCATGTTTTCTTTTATTATGCAAGTTTATAATATTAGTAAACAATTAGTCATAAAGTTAGGTTGACGCATTTGCCAAGTTTGATTATTCTCTCTTACGAATTTCACAAATCAAAGGCAGATCGCAGATCCATCGGAACGAACTTTTGACTTCATCCACCCGATTTTACCCAACTTTTTTGTGATATTATGTTTCAAAATAAAATAGACAATCAATTTAATGTGTTTTAATTGGATGAAATAAATAGGATGTACACTAAGAAGAAAACAAAATACTGTTTCGAAAATCATAGTGATTTAATTTGACAGTACACCACACTTGATTTTTTTTTTTTTTTTTTTTTTTGGGCCGAAGTACACAAAACTTGAATTATTAGAACAACATTGAATAAATTAAAGTGATCATCGGGAGCTTAAATGGATTGTTATGAAAGATACAAAATAGTTATGAAAGTAAAAATTATATGTTTATTCCCATTACATATTAAAATTAAGGGAAAAGAAGAAGCAATCCCATAGTTATTTCTTTTTAATTTCAATTATGAAAATATTATGGCATAACTAGGTAGTATAATAACTCTTCTCGGGAATAATATAGATATCTACGAAAAAAGGTTTTTTTCTTTTTTCGGCCTTTTAAGATAAAAGGTTAAAAATTAAATTTTCATACTTCCAGAAGAAATAGTTTTCATGTCCAATCAATTCAATCGATTGTTTTATATTTAAAAAAAAAATTAACAATCTGAAGTCAAATAATCATTACATGATGGAGAATATTGGTTTTAAACAAAATTCGAAAACTTAGAGAGAAGAAAATATTGGTTTTAAACAAACTAACATAAAGAAAAACCATAAAAGAAGAAATAAAATTTTTCAAAAGGCCATTGAATTAAGTATCTTGGGATGGTAGGTGAAAATATTTTTCAATTTTACAGTTAACGAGGGAATTAAGTATTTATTATTTAAGAAATTAAGATTAAAAACATCAAGGTGATGTCTTTTAAAAGAATAGGAAGATAAAAAGACAAACAGAAGATAAGGTTATGAAAAAGGATAATAAATCAGTGGATAAGATGCAATACTTCATAATAACCACGATACCTGGTGGAGATGTTAAGACTGCCGGTGTTATTGTTCGCGGTGGCGACACCGAAGCATGTGGTGGCGGTGAAGGCAGGGGACCAACAAGGTCTAGATACGTATACACCTCATACCTGAAACTACAACTGGGACTCATAAGTATCCCACCGATTTTATCCAAACAACAGTCAGGCAGTCTTGAGTAAACAACATCAAGACAATCCGTGCACTGCTCTTCAGACAGATCCGGTGTGCACTGCACCGACGCGAAGATCGTTACGTAACCGGCATTAGTGTTTCCCGCTGCGAACTTACGCAGCGAACCGCCGGTCGCTGCCTCGGTTCGCAGGCTAGCGTAGAGCTCACGGAGAGTCTGGTTGAATAAACCCGGATTGGACGCATTATTGAAATTGTGCAATAAGTAACTGTACTCAGGATTTGTCACAACATGTCCTAGTAAGGTCTGGTTTGAGTATCGCAATGTACAGTTTTCATTATACACTATTGCTTGCTTTTTATTTGGGCAGAGTTGTCCTATCTCGTAAGCGGAGGTGTTAAGGCAGGTTTTACAGGCCTGGTCTCGGAGATCGCCGCGGCATAAGCCGACAACCTTAGGAGTGTCGGAGTTTTGATTAGTAGAAGTAGAAGCATTAAAGTATCCATAGTTTATGCTGTCATTGGCGATAATAGAAGAGAATAAGGTATCTAGTTGTGATTGGTAGGCCGCATTGCTTGTGAAGTTGTTTGGACATAGTGCAGAAGGAAATTGTTGTTGGACGGTTTGTGAAGAAACCAGATGGACAAAGACCATGAAAAGAGAAAACAGGAGCGATGATGAAGAACACATGATGTCTTCCGGTTCTTTGTTCAGCCCAAGTGACTCATGCGACAGTGTCCTTAGTTACTAGGTGTTGGATGATTTTAAAGGAGACAGCTGCTCTAGCTTTAGTTTTTTTTTTTTTTTTTTTTTGTTTACCATTTCATTGTAATGAGCAATTTAAACTAGGATCTTTTACTTAAGAGACCAAAGACCATGAGTAATTTTACAGATATAAATCATAAATATAAGATATTATAGTTAATGGAAAATTTCTTAAACTCCAAATTATGAATTTGTATTTGTATTTTGTAATATACACTGATAATTTTTCGAATCTTTGCTGAAATTTTAACTCCTTATAAAAACTATAAAAACATATTTTTCATTTTTTTTTTTTCTTTTTTTTTTTTAAGTCATACAACGGTTTTAAAAACACGTATGGATATATTTTTAAAAGTTACATGATGTGATGTTGCACTATAAAGGAATTGATAATTTGCATAATAATTGAATGATACTAGGCTATCCTTGTTTATCATGTCCTCACAATTATATTGTTTCGTTATATCTACATCAATCACGTCATCGATTTGGATTTCTATAGATGGTATTAAAGTAAAGTTTAACGTTCATCATTCCTATTTTTCGTTTAGTTATTGCATCTTGTTTTCACTTTTTTGTCCAAGGACACGGATTAGAATAGTGGTTTACAAGTTGAAAATGTTAAACTAGATCTAATGTACATATCAGTGTCCAATAACCTAAGTGTGGTCATAAGTGACATAGTATTCAATGGAGTAGACTATTTGGCTTGGAATACATCAGTCAAGATGGGATTAGGTGCTAACTTGAAGTTGGGGTTTGTTAGTGGTAGTGTTTCAAAACCTAACCAAAATTTACCGGATCTTATTCGTTGAGTTAGGAGTAATTATATGGTTCGTTGTTGGATTTTAAACTCCATGACAAATAAAATTTTAGTGAATTATCTTTATACTCATTTAGGCTTTGTGTTGCAAAATGAAATTAAAGAATGATACAAATAAAGTCGAGGTTAATTGGTTTTTCAATTACAATATGAAATTTGTAATCTAAAACTAATAAATTCATGAGTTAGTGCATAATATATTGCGTTAAAAAGGTGTTAGGAGTTATAAGAATTGCATTGTTATCCTAATTGTAGTTATGGTCGGATAAAGTATTGTACTTGTAGATTGAAAGAGTAGGTTGTTGAATTAAGTATAACCAAGACATATTCGATTTTTAATGGGACTCAATAAAGATTTGAATCAGTAAGAAAACAATTTCTACTAATGAAACCCATACCTACGATAAATAAGGCATATTATTTGGTGCAATAAGTGGAAAGACAAAAACATATCACATCTACTAATGTGAATGATCTTAAAGTAGCTACTTATTAAATGAATAGAACTAAGGTGTAGTCGATAATAAGGGTT
The DNA here is from genome assembly GCA_024138025.1 of Combretum micranthum. Taxonomy (NCBI): domain Eukaryota; kingdom Viridiplantae; phylum Streptophyta; class Magnoliopsida; order Myrtales; family Combretaceae; genus Combretum; species Combretum micranthum. The sequence goes on along the minus strand of JAMXBD010000068.1, from coordinate 2,009,259 downwards.
TCAATGATAGTGAGCATTGTAAGGCTAATGCTCAGTCAATAAAAGATTACTTTAAACTAATATTGTATCCGGAATGGTGTAAAGAAAAGAAAGCTAATCGAGTAGCAAACAAGATGGAGGCCAATAATGTTCAATCGATAAGGTTTATATGAGTGTATTTTTTAAAACCCTTAATTCTTGGATTATTGATATAGGAGCCACGAATCATATAACTCCATACTATTCTTTAATTTTTTTTTATTCACTTTTACATCCCACTTTCATTAAACAACCATATGTTTGTTGGTGCTTTAACCACCTTTCCTTTTAATACTAAGAATATCAACTTTAATTGTTTGATTGTTGGTTCAAGTGCTACCAATCATATATCACCTTGCTTTTTTTTTTGTGCTCTCTGATGTTCCTTCACTTTTACATCCTATTATCATTAAACTACCAAATTATACTATAATAGTAGAACTTGTTGACTTAATACACATAAATTCTACTAACTCTCAAAAAGTCTCATATGTACAATAATTTACTCATAGCTTATTATCCATTTATTAAGTGCTTAATGACAACAAGTCCATTGCCTAATTTGATTTATTTTCTTATTACTTTCTAGGAAAAAAATAATCAAATATTGCTTTGGCTAAAGTACTTCATAGGTTGCACATTTTAAAATCAGAAGTAATGGGAAGTTGTATAGTGAATTTTACACGATGTTTTTCATTTTGTTGATTCTTCATGTAATACAATAGATCCTCCTCATTTGTTTTATGACAATTTGGTCACTCTCCATTGTCTAAATTGAGTCATTTAGACCTTTGTAGACATTTCAATGACTTCTCTTGTCCGTGATGCTTGTCATGATGCCGAAAATTCACCAACCCATTTAGTAAAAGTATACATCAATCTTCACATGCTTTTCATTTGTCACACATTAATATTTAGGTTCCCCATTCTCTTCCTTTAGCAATCAATGCAAGGTTCTTCCTTATGATTTTCGATGATTTCATTTGTTGTATTTGAACTTATTTGATTAATAATAAGTCCCATGTGAGCAACATTCTTAACAAGTTTATTCAGTTGATCAAAATTCAATTCAACATTATTCTAAAGGTGATTAATAGACGATGGGACAATTTTTTTTTCATATGAATGTCTAGCCATGTTGCATGACCTAAGCATTGTTCACCAATTAACCATGGTTTATATACCTCAATAGAATGGAGAGTAAAGAAACATAGAAATAATATTAGAACAGGTTAAACATTGGTGCTACATGTTAGTTTACCTAAACAATTGAGGGGATAATGTCCTTCTCACAATCAATTATTTTATCAATGTAATGCTCATTTAAATTGAGTTGGAAATCTCCCTATGAAGTGTAATTTGAAAAGAAACCACTATATGATCACTTGTGAGTTATTAAACATTTATGTTTTGTTACCTCCAAATGTGCACACAAGGATAAATTTGATCTAAAGGAATTAACAAATATCTTTCTATGTTATGCGCAAGGCCAAAAACTTTACATGGTTTATGACATTCTTGCATATTGGATTGTTGTTTATTGTGATGTGTCTTATAAACATATTTTTCCTTTCAAACACACTTCTACGTTTATGCCTATTTATGACATTAGCCACCATCTTTTGCTTCTAATGTTATTTATCCAATTTTGTCTCAAAGATAGCAGCCTTCTACCGTTTTGGATCAATCTCAATTGAAAAAAAAAAAGGTAATAATTAGTCGCAAATATTCATGGCCATGCTAACTTTATATGTGCTTAATTCTATTATCTTTGAAATTGAATATTTAAACTCTCACTATTTATTCCCGTTGACTGGTTATTTATTATACTGTAATAATAATTTCATCACAACTTTATTTCTCACTTAAGACTTGTTGTATCATTTTGTTGTATTTAAACTTGTAAAAACAATTCTATAAAGAATTTAAATTGTAAAAAATATTAAATATATTAAATATTCATTCATTACGTAAATCAATGGAGCTATTATTCTTTTTTTTTTTTTCAAGTATACTCACAATAAAATGGAAAAAAAAAACAAAATATAATTTTATTCCATTCCATAATAACAGACTCGTATATTGACATAAATGAGCTATCAAGTCTTGAAAAGCATATTTTTGGATCCTAATATATTATTTTACCCCAAAATAAAATAATAAAAAAATTAATTATAATAAAAAGGTATAAAATCAAGGATTTAACTATTATTTAAGTATTTAAATAGGCTTATTGTAAACATTTAGATGTGCAAACTCTTCATTCTAAAGATGAAAAGCAAGCACACTTAAAGCACCAATGAAGAGACGTATTTGTAAGTTAACCAAAAGAAAATGCACAAATTAAAAGAAAAAATAAATGTCCATCTCAATTAAAATTGTCATTGTTATCCTTTTAAATAAGAAAAAATAATATTTTAATACAATTACATCAAACTTGCCTCTTAAAAAAAAAAAAAAAAGGATTGTAGATTATCTTCTCCGTTAAGGAGTCTGTGCATGGTGCCTATCATGCCTGACAATGGCTTGCTTGTACCTCAATTTATCCCCTTGCCCAACATGTTTATCATTCTCGACTCTTCTTGCTCACTAGGTTGTCGCACCTCGTCAATGTCATCCCTATCGTCATTTGTTTTCCACATTTCTCAAAATCAAGGTCATTTCTTTTCGACATTTCTTTCATCTCCTATGGTTTTCCTCTTCTAATCCAATCTTCCCTTCTTCCTTTCTTCCCTCTTCTCCCTCAAGACATTCATCCCCTTCTCTCACTAAACTCTCTCTGTAGAACAAACACACATTAATCGAGTCAACTCAGTTCAACGGATCATATAGACCATTACCTTTCACCTACCGAAGCCCTTCATCGTAGCCATTAAAGAAACTACTGTGTCAGATAAAACTATCGAGCTCCAACACCAATCCATCACCGACGAATGACTTCTCACGCAAGTCCAGACCTTCACATGGCCAAGCCGAACACCGCAACCTAAATTCACCACCAAAACTGAACCCAGAACACTACATCTACCAACGAAGCCAAACCACCATCCCACACTAGACTGGCAAGCCGATCGGCACCAAATGGTAATTTTAAGCCCAAAAATTCGTTGAGTTTAATGTAACTATGTTAAAATCTTATTTTGAGTAAATGGGTTTAATAGAAAATAGACTCATCTCTTCTTAAATTGTCTAATTTTTAGATTATTTTTTATTCAAGGATATTTTCATAATTTTTTATTAAAATATTATTTTTCTTTAACCCTTTTCTTTATCTCAATCAACTATCCAAGTCATATTATACCTTATCTATTTTCTTTTAAGAGTTTTTATAAGTATAATTGTCAAAATCACAATTTTATCCCTACGATCTTGTGACTTTATGATTTTATGACATCTTTCAAAGATAACTAGTGTGTAGAATTTTTTTTTTTTATAGAATCTTGTGTTTTTAACTAAATTTACCGATTTTACTTATTTGAACCAAATATGATAAAATATAAAAAATATATTTGTGTTTTTATAAGGTCATCAATTATTAGAATGAAATACCTTTCTTATTGCATTCCAATTTTTATTTTCACACACTCTCTCCATCTCTTTGCTCATTACCCCTATTATATATTTATAAAATTCATTCAATTTAAGTTATAGTCATAAAGTTTATAAAAAATATATAATTATTTTTTATACGATTAAAAAATAAAGATAAGTTGGAAAGTTAGATTATCATTCAATTCATAGCTTCTCTCAAATAAAATAAATTGATTTGATTCTACTCTCTCTTTTTTATATATGTTATATTATAGATTAAGAATTATTATAAAAGAAAAAGAATTTAATTTCTTTTTTTTTAAATCAATTTCATATTTCAAATTTTTACAACTTTTGTAAACTATTTATAATTTTTCATGATTATTTTACATAGATTATAGAAACTTATAATTTTATATTTTGATTTTACATTTTAATTCTATAGATCCTATTATGATTCTACGTAAAGTTGTTAAGTTTGACAACTTTATTTATACCTATTATGTAAGTAGCAAATAAGGGAGAGGGGGATACATCTTTTTTTTTTTTAATTATCAACAATAACTTGTGAGTTAGAAAAGAGTCTAAAGTAATAACTTTTTTCTATGTTGCAAATTAATTACATACTAAATGAATAACTATATCTAAATGTGAATAATCGATTCGGCCTCTTAAAAATAAAAATATAAAACAGGAAATACTCAAAGATTCATTGCACTCTGACATGTCAGTCTCCAACCGTTGTAATCCACACAACACGTCAACACCAATCTACCATTGGTGGTCTATCCGCCAGTCGAGTCAACATCATTGGTCTTTTTTTTTTTAAGTCTAACAACGGTTTTAAAAACACGTATGGATATATTTTTAAAAGTTACATGATGTGATGTTGCGCTATAAAGAAATTGATAATTTGTAGAGCTGGATAAGTGGGTTAAATGGGTCAACCCGATCCGGCCTATGCGGGCTGGTGGGTTAAACAGATCAATAAATTTTATCCCACTTTAATAAACGGGCCAAAATTTATAACCCTAACCCAATCCACACGGGCTGGTGAGTTAAACGTGCCAACCTACTAACTTGACTCATTTAAAATTTAACAAAAAAATAATATTATACTAATAGTATTATAATTTAACGTCATCTCTCATGATTTTTCAAGTGAAAAATACTAATATTGGATACCCCATTTCAACAAAAAAAAATATATTATATTTGCTTGGGTTGAAGACTTGAAACCCTATTCCTTTGCACTATGGTTGGATCAATAACTTTCAAGGAGGGTCTTCCTTGGCGGTGGCAAAAAAAATCACGCCTCCAAATTTACTGTCTTTGTTGATAAATCTTCCCTTCCGAATTGAAAAGCCATTTCGAATCGCATAGTTCTTGTAAAAATAATAGGCATCTTCTTTGCGAAGAAAACGTTGTCCAATAAAGGGTCCATATGCTTTGTTCTCTTCAACAAGATTCCTTGTTGTTCCATTGCTGGTGTTGGAGGAAATGCTGCAAAGCCTCAAGCTTGTATCCACAACAGGCTTATCCAAGTTCAACCCTATTGCTCCATTGCTTTGATTGGATCCACTCCTACTGGATTGCCCTTCAAATTCTACATAGACATGTCAACAATGCCACGAAACGTAAGTTAGTTTTCATAAACATTCGACAAATATATAAACGCAAGTGGAAACAACACAAATAGTGAACGGTTTGCACATGAAAAAAAGTAGCTTGGTCTGCTCGCTAGCATATAGAAATAAATGCAATTATCATTGTTCCATATATAATTATCGCAGAAATTCCAATTAAACTTCTTATTAGTAAAATAATAGGGGCTAAGACATTTTGCAACCTATTTTAAGTTTCAAATTTAAGTTTAAAACCTATTTTAATCTAAAAAAAAAGTGGGCGAACCCGGCCCGTTGCGGATTAACCCACTTTAACCCGTAGGTTAAACGGGCTGGGTTTTTTTAGCCTGCTTTTAAACGGGTTGAAAAAAATCAATCCTAACCCGTTTTAAAAGTGGGTTAAACGGGCCAACCCACGAGTTACGGTCCATCTGTCCAGCTCTAATAATTTGCATAATAATTGAATGATACTAGGCTTTCCTTGTTTATCATGTCCTCACAATTATATTGTTTTCTTTATATCTACATCAATCACGTCATTGATTTGGATTTCTATAGATGGTATTAGAGTAAAGTTTAACGTTCATCATTCCTATTTTTCATTTAGTTATTGCATCTTGTTTTCACTTTTTGCGCAAGGACACGAATTAGAATAGTGGTTTACAAGTTGAAAATGTTAAACTAGATCTAATGTACACATCAGTGTCCAATAACCTTAGTGTGGTCATAGGTGACATAGTATTCAATGGAATAGACTATTTGGCTTGGAATACACCAGTCAAGATGGGATTAGGTGCTAACTTGAAGTTGGGGTTTGTTAGTGGCAGTGTTTCAAAACCTAACCAAAATTCACCGGATCTTATTCGTTGAGTTAGGAGTAATTATATGGTTCGTTGTTGGATCTTCAACTCCATGATAAATAAAATTTTAGTGAATTATCTTTATACTCATTTAGGCTTTGTGTTGCAAAATGAAATTAAAGAATGATACAGATAAAGTCGAGGTTAATTGGTTTTTCAATTACAATATGAAATTTGTAATCTAAAACTAATAAATTCATGAGTTAGTGCATAATATATTGCGTTAAAAAGGTGTTAGGAGCTATAAGAATTGCATTGTTATCCTAATTGGAGTTATGGTCGGATAAAGTATTGTACTTGTAGATTGAAAGAGTAGGTTGTTGAATTAAGTATAAAGAAGACATATTCGGTTTTTAATGGGACTCAATAAAGATTTGAATCAATAAGAAAACAATTTCTACTAATGAAACCCATACCTACAATAAACAAGGTATATTATTTGGTGCAATAAGTGGAAAGACAAAAACATATCACATCTACTAACGTGAATGATCTTAAAGTAGCTACTTATTAAATGAATAGAAATAAGGTGTAGTCGATAGTAAGGGTTTCAATGATAGTGAGCATTGTAAGGCTAATGCTCATTCAATAAAAGATTACTTTCAACTAATATTGTATCCGGAATGGTGCAAAGAAAAGAAAGCTAATCGAGTAGCAAACAAGATGGAGGCCAATAATGTTCAATCGATAAGGTTTATATGAGTGTATTTTTGAAAACCTTAATTCTTGGATTATTGATGTAGGGGCCACGAATCATATAACTCCATACTATTCTTTAATTTTTTTTTATTCACTTTTACATCCCACTTTCATTAAACAATCATATGTTTGTTGGTGTTTTGACCACCTTTCCTTTTAATACTAAGAATATCAACTTTAATTGTTTGATTGTTAGTTCAAGTGCTACTAATCATATATCATCTTGCTTTTTTTTGTGCTCTCTGATGTTCCTTCACTTTTACATCTCATTATCATTAAACTACCAAATTATACTATAATAATAGAACTTGTTGACTTAATACACATGAATTCTACTAACTCTCAAAAGTCTCATATGTACTATAATTTACTCATAGCTTATTATCCATTTATTAAGTGCTTGATGACAACAAGTCCATTGCCTAATTTGATTTATTTTCTTATTACTTTCTAGGAAAAAAATAATCAAATATTGCTGTTCACACAACACGTCAACACCAATCTACCATTGGTGTTCTATCCGCCAGTTAAGTCAACATCATCGGTCATTGTTGTGACCGTGGCAACTGGCAATGCTATGGATAACGCAATAAAGAAAACAAACAAGTAGACTCTCAACTCTCAAGACCGTCAACATTGGCTTTCAAATGTCATGGTCAGAGACTTGTGACCGTGGCAACTGGCAATGCTATGGATAATGGGCGAAGTGAAGAAATGTGTCATGTAATTCCCGTATAATGGACAGGCTTCAATCTTTAAGGTAATAATTAACTTTTCTTAACAGTTATAAGTTTATAACAAAAAATGATAAATTTAGTGACTAAAATTTAAAAAAAAATTAATTCAGTATATAAATTTTAAATTGATTAATTTAATACATAATTATATTTTTCGTGGCTATCATTACTATATAATGATCACTTTTTGTTATGTTTCCAAATGATAAAGAGACAAGCATTCAATACTAGATGGTATTAGAGAAAAATAGTGAAAATTCAACCATAAGTTGTCTTTTCTACATCAGCAAACAAAACAAATGATATAAAATATTAAATTGATAATTTTTAAATTCTAGTAATAAATCAAATTTTCATGTAAAGTCTAAATTAAAAATTTTACATTTAACAAAATTATAAACAGCCATTTATATAATCCCAATAATCCACATGTGTGAAACAATGGGCACAAAAAGTTAAGGGATAATACCAAAATGGTACTGAACTAGAAAGTTCAATTGGATACTTGAGATTTTATTTTGAATAATTAGGTACCTAAAGTTAGATTTTAAATAATTTGGTATCTGAACAATTTTTTATTGACTTTTATTCATACCTAAAGTTTGTTTTGACAATTTTAGTACCTGAACGAAATTTTTACGAACATTTTTCATATATGATTGAATTTGCTTCAAATATATATAAAAAAGCCTACAAAATCTTTGTTCAAGTACCAAAATTATCTTTAAGTACGAAAAGTCCACAAAAACATTCTTTAAGTCTCAAATTATTCAAAATGAAACTTGTAGTAGTGGATTGAATGTACCATTTTTGTAATCAACCCAAAAGTTAATGCGATCGACTCATCAATTACTAATAAAAATTCGTCAATTCTTTATGTATTGAATTTATTGCCAAAGAAAATTAAAGTTTTGAAATTTATTGACGATCATGTTAATACAGAAAATCAAACATAAGCTTCCCATATATTGTGAACAAACAAATTGATAAGTTTAACGTGATCTAAATGGATTTTGAAATACTCCAACAATTTAGACATTAAATTATAGTAAGTTGGGTAGACCCAATAAAACTTTAGGAATTGACTTTATATATGTGTATATATATATATATATATATATATAAGTATAAATAGAAATATCTAAGAAGAAGGTTTCCTCCTCCCTTTCCATTTCTTTCACAAATCTCAATCTAGAAAGACTCTAATCCCATCAAGATGTTATGGATTATGAGAGTCTAGCTTTAAGGCATTTAATATTTTTTAGAAATCTAATATTTCAAAGGGTGATTCCATAAAAAGGTAATTTATTATATCCAACAATCTCAATTTTATTGTGGATTCATACTCTAACTAAATGTTTCTTATAAGGATCAAAAGAAATTCATTCATTAAGTCAAGAGTTAATGTATAAGAGAAGCGGAGTAGAAGGGTTGTCGTTTCATTTTTGAAAATGCACTAGGATATTCAAGAGGGAGGGTCAATTGAGTATTTGAGTTATTGAGCACCAACAATTATTTTTGTGCCATGGATCAGATATGCAATAGATCAAATAAAGCGGATAATAATATGAAATATAAATAAGATAGGGAAAAAGAAAATTATCCAAGATATAATGTGGAGTTCGGCCCGCTTTCTACTATTAATGGTCCACAAATGCCTACAAACGAGGACTTCGCAACCACTTTATTTATTACCACAAAAATTACACTTAAGAAGAGCAATACATGGTTTACATCGCTTTAGGAAATAGAATATTTCCTTCACACACTAGAGGCTCTCTTAAAGATCTACACATATAGGAATGGAGCTCTAGAAAGATTTTCTCTCTTAAAAATTACAAATAATGAACGAGAGAACAGAAAAATTAAGTATGAAAACTTGCTTGTTTGTTTGTTTGTAAATGAAAACTCTCAAGAGTTGTAAAAAAAAATTTTTTTGAATCTCCAAGTTAAAGAATATTTATGGCTTTCAAAAAATTTAAAGCCTATTGGAGATTTCATCAGTCATAAGATGACATTTAATGCGTTCAATGTTTGGATTTAATAGAACACCAACTCATCTATCTATAGTCATCACATGTTGTGCCTCAACTTTTCTTTGTCGTGGCCTTGTCGCGCCTCACATCTTGGGCTCGACATCCTTAATCACTTGAAGTTACTAGACCGGTTGTGTCGCGCCCAAAACCTTCTTCATCTTGCCTTTGCCGCACCTTAATTTTATGACTTAACTACTTCTTATGTTAGACTTTTCTGGACCGGCTTGCTAGTCCCACATACACTGGCTTGCCAAAGCAGTTTCTGCAAGAATAAACGTAGCGCACACATATACACAAGGTAGATTTCTACATTTATTATTTCTTCATTGCTTTTATTAGTTATCTTTACATAACTTTTGTTCTCATCACAATCACATATAAGATTAATTCAATTTAATAATCTCCCTCATTTTGATAAGGGCAAACAATTATATATAAAAAAAATTTTGATATTTTATTTCCTCTTCCCCCCATATTTTTGCAATTACAGCATCAAATTAAAGATCTTAAGATCAATTAATTTTCTTCCCCTTAAACATCTAATTTTTGCACAGTTGTCTCATTTTTCCTTTTCAAAATTATCGTATACTTTTTCCTCCTTTGACTTCGTCAAAAGATTATACATAAGAGAGGGAGTAAAAAGAGCAGGAAATGGAACAGACATAGTAAACAGGCATAAGAGACTCAGTTGAGGTTAGAGCATAAGATCACATTGTCGGCTAATTAATACATATTAAATCCAGAAACAAAAAGATCAAGGAGGAGGAGGAGGGCAATGATGAATAGTATAAAAATGGTTCATGAATCCTTTGATATCATAACTGAAGGTCTGAAAATCGGAGCAAAAATCTTAAATATGGTCATCAATAGTAGTGAATCTGGAATCCATGTGCTTCCAAAGCTGCTACCATGATGAAATAGATGTACTGGGATCACAGGAACTAAGAGGTAGAGCAGAAGACGCATCATCATCAAAAGACTGCATATCTACCCTAAAACCAGGTAGGAGAGCATCGTCTTTAACCAAAGGCTCCATAGGCTTCTTTCGTACCCATCTTCTATCTTGTCTTTTCCAAGATCCTAAGCTGATGGTATTGAATGAGAAGGTAGGGACCTGAACCTGGTAAGTCTATATATGGAACTCCACACCCTTATTCCTTAGCAATTAAGTGATCAATATGCTGCCTCTTAAAAGAGCTTGAGTAGGTCTATTGGTCACATTCTTAAATATCCTAAACATCGTATCAAAGAAGTGAATCTAATCACCTCTTACAATGTGAAACATAAGCCATAGATCTTGTTGAGTCAGTATAGTTTGCTATCCTTTGTAAGGCACATAATTATCTGTTAGAACCTAATGAAGAATTCAAAGGGACAACCTAGAAGAATAGAGATTGTGTGATATGCACCAATTTTCTCTCGTATCAGCTACAATGAATAACTCCTCATAATATTGAGCACCATCAAATGTGATGAGCATTCTAACTCCACCATCCTCAACTCCAATCAAACTGCAAATATCATAGTAGGATATCTCTAATATTTGTCCATTCAAATAGGTATACAGCATTGCTCACACAAAACTAGAATTGCTGAATCTAGATTCCATTCCAATACACACACTCCCATCTTTCTCCAAACAATCAATTAAATTGCAATAAAACAGTCTAACAGCTTCTTCACTGATTTCAGCAAGAAAAGACATCGACCCTACAATATTATTTACTGCTATTCCAAACATATTTGGAATTCTAAAAAAACTATAAAACATTAGCATTGCAGTTCTTACCCAGATAAGCGGAAGATCATGAAAGAGAGAATACATGCCGAATGCTTCCATGATAGGAATAAAAACCCATCAAATGCTAATGGAACAGGTGGTGCACGACCCCATACTGTTCTCGGCGGCATGTTAAACTAGAACAAAAGTTAGAGAAAGAGAGGAAACATAAAAAGAGAAAAAGAGAGAGAAAAGAGGAGAGAAGAGACATGAAAGATGTAGGAGATGGTAAAGTGGTAGTGGGAGAGAGGAGGTGGTAATAGAGGTGGTGGTAAAGAGTATTTTAGAGAGAAAGATAAAGCACGGTAAAGAGAGAAGAAATAAGAAGAAATGACAAACGAGAGAGAGAGGTAGATATATATATATATATATATATATGCAAAAAGGAGGCCACCAGCAAGCCAGTCTAAAAAAAATGCCCAAATTCAATCGAGGGTCAGATCAAGCCCTCGATGGACGCCTTCGATCACTTATTGGAGAGCCAGTCTTTTTCTTACTGGGGAGCCAATGCATTATTTTGAGCAAAACAGAGGCAACTAAGCCTCATGTCGAGCTCTCAGCATGTATACCAACGAGCCGCTGAAGGGAAAACCGTCAACCCAATCTGTGTCAGAAATGCAGTATAAAAAAAAGAAATAATATATTTAAAAAATAGATCAAATCACACATATATCAAACATACAAGCATGTATTATATTTAGCAACTAGTTTAACCCAAGAACAAGTTCTAGATTAAGTTGGATAAAAAATATTTAGTACTCATCTTGCTTAATCATGCCCAATTCTGTACGCAAAGTGCAAAAATGATCCTCACTCATGGGTTTTGTAAAAATATCAGCAATGTGATTATTTGTATCAACGAATTCCAAGTTAATATCTTTATTTAAAACATGATCTCTAATTAAATGATGTCTAATTTCCATATGCTTGGTCATCGAGTGTTGGATTGGATTTTTCATTAAATTTATAGCATTTGTGTTATCATAGCAAATTGGAACATTTTCAAATCTTAAACTATAATCAAGCACAGTTTGTTTCATCCATAAAATTTATGCACAACAACTACTAGATGATATATACTCAGCTTCTGTAATTGAAAGTGCAACCGAGTTTTGTTCTTTACGTGACAAGATATTAAAGCATTTCTAACAAAATGGCATGAGTCACTAGTACTTTTATGATCTACTTTGCATCCAATAAAGTTAGAATCAAAGTATCCAATTAGATCAAAAGAAATAAGTTTTGGATACCACAAGCCAATTCCAAACATGTCTGCAAGATACTTGAAAATGTATTTTACAACACTCCAGTGTGATTCTTTTAGGGAAGATTGAAATTGTGCATATACACATCCTAAGAGAATGATGTTAATTCTAAAAGCTATCAAATATAATAAACTTCCTATCATGCCTCTATAAAGCTTTCACACACATTTTTGCCATTTTCATCTTTATTAAGCTTTATACTAGTACTCATAGGTGTTGGTTTAGATTTGAAATTATCCATTTTAAACCTTTTCAACAAATCTTTTGTGTATTTCGATTGATTGATAAATGGTCCATTTTCAAATTGTTTGATTTGAGGACCAAGAAACTAATTTAGTTCCCCTATCATACTCATTTCAAATTCATTTATAAGACTCATATTTGTAGCTCCAAATATAATGTCATCTAAATAGATTTGTACAATTAATGTATCAAACTTGTGATTTTTAATAAATAAAATTATACCAAATTTTTCCTCTTAAAAATCCATTGTTTAACAGGAGGCTACTAAGTCTTTCATACCAAATTTTAGTAGCTTGTTTTAGTCCATAAAAGGCTTTGTTCAATCTAAATACATGATCATGGAATTCATTATTTACCTGGTGATTGCTCTACATACACTTTTTTCTTTATAAAACTATTTAAGAAGCACTTTTGACATCCATTTGAAAAAGAGTAAAATTCTTAAAACCAGCAAATGCCAAAAGCATTCTTATAGATTATAGTCTAGTAACCAGGGCAAAGGTCTCATCAAAATCAATTCCTTCTTCATGATTATATCCTTTAACAACCAATCTAATCTTATTTCTTGTTATTAAACTTGACCCATCAAGCTTGTTTCTAAACACCCATTTGGTTCCTATAATAACTCTATTATCAGGTCTAGGAACCAAAATCTAAACATCATTTCTTGTGAACTGGTTTAACTCTTCTTGCATAGAATTTATTCGAAATTCATCTTTTAAGGCCTTTTCGATATTTTTTGGTTCATTTTGAGATAGAAAAACAAGATTTCTTAAATTCCTAAAAGATTATCTTGTTTGCACTCAATTTGAAGGTTCACAAATTATTAGATCTTTTGGATGTGATTTAGCATATTTCCATTCTTCAGGTAGATCATGATCAATAAAAACATGCACATCATCCGAATTATGTTCATTGTTGTTGTTTTCAAGAGAATTTTTATTAGAATCTGCATACACAACATCAACATGATCATTAGAACAAGCATTAGGTGAGGAATCATCAAATGCAACATGAATTGATTCTTCAACAACTAAAGATTTTTTGTTAAACACTCTATATGCTTTACTTGTCAAAGAATATCTTAAAAAGATTCCTTCATCACTTTTAGAATCAAATTTAGCCAATTGTTTTTTTTTTTCCATTGTTTAGAATGTAATATACAAAATAAGAAATTATAAAGAAGGATAATAGAGTCATTGAGATTAAACAAGAGGGTTTTTAAGTCAAATCCTAAGTTAAGATTGATTATTTTTTTCTTGGAAAAGAGTTGTTGAGATGGAAATTCTGCAGGTGACACCTAAGTTCAATGTTGCCATTCTGGGAAGCTATGCCGCCAACATAGAGTTGGTGTTAAGAGTGATCAAAATGTAAAACATTAACGCTGCCATGTACGTGCCAGCATTGCCTGCTGAATTGTCGGTATTGGATGAGAATGCTGCCGGTATAGAATCGATGTTAAGAATGGTCAGTAGCTAAATCCTTAATGCCACCTTGAATGCCGCCGGCGTCGGATCTTGTAGTACCAACATATACTGGTCTAGATCGAATTTTGGATTTCAAGGCCGCAATGTATACCACCAGTGTTGAGAGTATGCTACTAGTTTTGCGTACTATGCCACCAACGTAGGCCTAAAACTCTATAAATAGGATGTTTTTATGACAGTTCAAACACATGTTGTTTTATACGAACTTTTCCTTCTTCAGAGCGTCTCTAGGGCTTGTTTCTTCTGTTCTGGGTTTATGGCTTCAAAGGAGGGCTAAATCGATCAAAGTAAGTGGTTTCGCTCATTTGTAACAAGTTCTTTACGCATCAAACATGTTGTTTAGGGTTTTGTTTTGATTTTTGAAGGGATTTTTGAGGAAAACCCTAGTTCTTGTTCAAGGTCCGATCTTTTGGGAGAGCAATCAGGAATTAAGAATAAAATCAAAGTAAGTGTTAACTTCTCAATCTTAGATTTAATATAAGATAAATTTTTTATGGTTAATGTCTGTTCTTGCTGAATTGCACATTAGGGTTTTTTGGAGAACAGTCTGTTCTTATGGGATTTTATGTAATCCAATCGGGAAAGAAGGTACAGTTGTGGTCTCCATTAAAAGATTAGGGTTTTGGAAGAATTTGATATGTTAGGGTTCGTTTTATGATGATGTTTTAAATTGTTTATGTCCATATGTTATAATCAGGAGATTTGGAGAATTAGATTGTTGTTCTTAAAGGATTTTGTGGTTTGGAAATCTGTTCCTAAATTTGAAACAGGTACAACCTTACCTTATTTGCTATATATGTTTGTAGGATTAATATACTGATTATTTTGTTGTAAGAACAGATTAATTATTAACCTAATACTATTTGGCTTAATTGCACTGTATGTTGTTTGTGTTTGATTACTATTAGTGAAGACCTAGCAGACAGTGATACTAATGCTGGCAACCTACTGATCTTTATGTGAGGTTGTCCTTAGTGGACTCATGCATTGAAATGATTCTGGTATATTAGGATTTTGGCAGTATGGCCGAGGTATTTGGGGAGTACCCACTCACCATATACGTATATGTTTTACTTATTTTTGATATTGTTTGTTTTTCAGGGGTCTGAGATGCTCCAGGTTTGGGACTAGTGTACAATGGTTCTAGACTCTACTGTTTTGATGGCTTAAATAAGATAATAAATTGTATCGTTTGCATTAGAATAAGTTACACTTGAATATATGTTATGTGTGCATATGCATTTGTTTTATGGTTTAGCGTACTAGGCAATTTCGCTCATTCCTTTCATTTTTCAGGTACAAGTGAAGATGATATAATCTTTTATCTATCTGGATATGATTTGTTTGTAGATCAAGGGGATGGCAATAGTGGTTCCTAAATATCCTGCTAAGGATTAATAGATTTCAGATACAGGAATTTGAGAGAATAATTAATAGATCTTTTGAAGACTGATTAAAAGATTGTTTTTAAGATTTGTTATGTTTCTAGGAGTCTTATGAGATTGGATTTTATGTAATAGATAATTTTATATTTGTAGTTTATGTTTCAGAAGTTTGTTTTTGAATAATAAGAGAAACCTTTTATGTGAGTTATTTGATGAAATATTCTTTGTAATTATGGATTTAGTTTTGATAGCCTTTGTGTGTCTTTTATAAAAAAGGACACGTGACAGTTGTAATTACCATCTGGTTAAGGTATTACATAGAATGTAATATTTAGTGCCAAAAGGATGGAAATAAGATATGTTAGGTCTTTTGCCTTTCCAAAGTTCATAAGGGGTTTTCTTTAGAATCGATTTATAAAAACTCTATATGAAATATAGCATGCAATATTTATCGCTTCAGCCCAAAAATATTTTAATAAATTGTTTTCACACAACATGGTTCTATCCATTTTAATTAAAGTTCGACTTTTCCTTTTTGCTATACCATTTTGTTGTGGAGTTCTAGTGCCGAAAAAGGGTGTTCAATGCCATAATTACTGTAAAAATTTTCCATTTCATAATTTTCAAATTTCCCATGATCGCTTCAAGTTGTAATAATGTTAAGACCTTTTTTTCATTTTGGGCTTTCTTATAATATCTAAAAGAGACATGATTTGTTTCGTCTTCAGATACAAGGAAGAAAGTCCATGTGTATCTAGTAAAATCATCAATAATAACTAATGTGTATGTCTTTCCTCTTAAATTCAAGGTTTGAGTAGGACCAAATAAATCCATGCATGTGCAATAGTTCTAATGGCCCTAGAAGTGGAAGAAACACATCCTTAGACTTGAAAGTAAGTCTTGTTTTGCTTTCCTTGTTAAATGCTTGGTAAATCTTGTCATTTTGAAAATTTATTTTGGTGAACCTTTGACAAGATTCTTTCTAACAAGTTTTGAAATAATGTCCATGCTAGTATGTCCTAGTTTTCTATGTCATACCCAACTATTGTCATTTTAAGAATATGGACAAGTTTCACTTAATGATTTAAAATCATCTAGATTGATTTTGTAAATATTTCTTTGTCTATATCCTTCAAAGCATACTTAGTTATTGTCGATATTTTTAATAGAACACTTTTTGGCAAAAAATGTTACTTTAAAACCATTGTCACATAACTGGCTAACACTTAATATATTATGTTTTAGATTATCTACAAGCAATACATTTTGAATAACCAAATCTCTATTAATGAGAATGTTACCTTCACCTAAAATAGTTGATTATCTGTTGTCCCCAAAAGTAACACTCCTTTGATCCTTCAAGTCTAGTGATGTGAACTTAGATGTATCCTATCATATGCCTAGAGCATCTACTATCCAAGTACTATTTGTTGCTGCTACTTGAGAATCCTTATAAAACAAATCATTACTTCTTTAGTACCCATTTTAGATTGGGTCCTTTATGGTTAGGGGAACAAGTACTTCTCTCTTTAGAACTCAAACTAACTTGCTTCGATGATTTAACTATAGTGATTTTTTATTGCACAATTATGTGCAGTATGACTAGCTTTTCCACAATAATTGCATGTCTTATAAATTACTTTAGCAAATTTTGTTTTGTGGGACTTGCAACTATTTTCTCAACTATAGCTAATTCCAAATTTATTTGAATTACCCTTTTGATTTCCAAGAAGTGTGTTCAAATTATTCTTGTCATTTGTAAATTTGGCTATAGTAGCCTTTGAATCATCCAAGCTAGTTTTTAACATTTTATTTCCATTTTTCAAAATTTCTAGCTCTTTTATTATTTCATCACTACAACTATCAGCACAAGCACTGTTATTATTCTTTAAACTTTTAACTTCAATGTCTAGTATATCATTTTCAATTTCTAATTTTTTATTCATTTCCTTTAACTCATTATTATTGTTTTTCAGCTTTTTGCAATTATTATTTATCTTTTCATTTTCTATTTTCAGACAATTTACTTCATCATGCAGCTTTTCATTTTCATATTTGACTTCTTCATGATTAGTCTAAAAATTTTCTAATTGCTCCCCTACTTCCGTCATTAAGGTTTTTAACATGCTACACTTTTTTCAACTTTAACTAATTTGCAGCATCTTTTTCATATATGGCATGCAACTTAGCATATGAAGGAAAGAAGGAGATGTTACCTCATTATCTAAAGCCACAAAGCATATATTTTTATCATCTAAGTCAAATGCCTTCATCACTCTATGTTGTCATGTATGCCTTTTCTTTTCCTCCTTTGATCCCTTTTTGAGTAGTGGGCAGCACTGTTGGACGTGTCCTGGCTTTTTACAGTTAAAGCATGTGATCACATCATTCCTTTTGTGCTTTGAGGTGTTGCTATCTTCTTCCACTTTTTTTGGCTTTCTATTAGGCCTCATAAACTTTCTCAGCTTTTTAGCCATTAAGACAAGCTTCCCATTTTCATCTTTATCTTCTTCATCAGCGGATTCTTATCTTGTGGCTTTCAAGGCAATAGCCTTCTTGTTAGTTTCCTCTCCTTGTTTCTTGATGAGCTCATAGGTTTTGAGCGCACCAAGAAGTTCCTCCTTGCTCAAACCACTTAGGTCACGTGCTTCTTTTACTGCTATCCTCTTTACTTCCCAATAAGTTTGGAGTTAATTTCCAAGTTAGTAAAGTTCTTCCCAACTAAACTTAAAGGATTTATAATATTAATGAATCTATTATGCATTTCATCAATAGATTCATTTGGAAGCATTTTAAAGTTCTCAAATTTGACCACAAAAGACTTATTTTAGCATCTCTCACTTAGAGGTTCCTTCATAAGTCTTTTCAAGTTCATTTTAAATTTCTCTAACGTTGCAGACATACATATTCTATTAAAATCGCTTTCATTTAAGCCATAAAGCAAAATATTCATGGAAATTTCGTTTAAATCTAACTTTTTCCAATCCTCTTCATTATAATCTTGTATTTCTTTTCCTTCAATTTTTAAAGGCTCATTTTCTATGATATTCCATAATAATCTATTTTGGGCTTTAAGAAGAATTTTAATCCTACACTTCAGTAGGGGTAATTACCCCCACTTAGAAGCGGAGGTCTATTTATAGCTTGCCCTTTTAGAAATCATAGTGCCTTAGAAGTCATGTTCTTTACTCTATTTGGCGATTAAGCACAAAAAAAAATAGAGAACTGGCTTGATACCAAATGAAAATGTACTAAGATACTCAAGAGTGGGGGTAAGTTGAGTATTTGAGTTAATGAGCACCAGCAATTATTTTTTATGTAAAGAATCAGATAAGCAATAATAAAATGAAGCAGATAATAATATGAATATAAAAAAGATAGGGAAAGAGAAAATTAGCCAAGATATAACATAGAGTTCGACCCACTTTTACTCTCGACGGTCTATACAAATGCCTCCAAACGAGGACTTCACAACCACTTTATTTATTACCAAAAATTATGCTTAAGAGGATCAATACACAGTTTACACCACTTCAGAAAATAGAATATTTCCTTCACATACTAGAGGCTCTCTTAAAGATTTACACATATAGGAATGGAGCTCTAGAAAGATTTTCTCTCTTTTAAAATTTACAAATAATGAACGAGAGAATAGAAAAAATTAAGTATAAAAACTTGTTTTTTGTTTGCAAATGAAAGCTCTCAAGAGTCGTTAAAAAAAGTTTTTTAAATCTCTAAGCTAAAGAGTAATTATAGCTTTCAAAAAATTAAGAGCCCATTGGAGATTTTGCTTATGAAATGGCAACATTTAATGCGTTCAACAATTGGATTTAATAGAGCACTTGCTCATTGGTCCTTAGACCCACTGGCGAGCCAGTTTGTGGTCATCACATGTTGCGCCTCAATTTTCTTTGTCGCGCCTCACATCTTGGCCTCAATAGGCTTAATCACTTGAAGTTACTAGCTCGGCTTGCCGATGCATGACTTTCTTATGTTGCGCCCAAAACCTACTTCATCTTGCCTTTGTCACATTCTAATTTTAAGGCTTGACTACTTCTTGTGTTAGACTTTTTGGATCGGCTCGCTGGTCCTACATACACTGGCTCGCCAGTGCTATGTTTGCAAGGATAAACATAGCACACACACATACACAAGGCAAATTTCTATAATCAATATTTCTTTATTAATTTTATCAATTATCTTTACATAACTTTTGTATTCATCAAAATCACATTTAAGATTAATTCATTTTAACAATTTTCAAAAGATGATGATATGGTATTGGCAAATCTAGGTATCACGTATAATCTCTTAGTGATTGTGGATATTTACTTAAGGTAAACATTTTTAATACATTGACTAGAAGTTTTTATTATTGGAGATTGTTGTAAGAGAATTGCTCATTGATGGAACTATGAAATTATATTACGTCAAGAATGGCTAGTAATAAGAGATTTTTGAATGAATAGTTATTTTTAATGTGAGTCTTGCAATTGAAATTAGTGTTATGGAGACCTGGTGCTTTGATTCATTTTGATGTGGAATTCTTAGAGGAAATGTGTTCGTGTGGTAATTAGAGAATTTGAAAACATATTTTAATTGATAAAATTTATATAATAACAAAAGAAAAGGTTATTATAATTAAAAGTTAGTTATGATAAGTTAGTAGTCAAATAATTTAGTAATTAACATGTCTAGTATAAAGAAAGAAAACTAAACCAAATTAAATATATTAAAACTTACCATTTGAATATGATTTTAATGTTATTGTTAACCAATCAATTGTGATAGAAGCGATAATATTAATAACTTTTCATAACAATATGGCAATAAGATATAAACTAAACATGAATAGTGGTTATAAAAAATTGATTAAAAATTGGATTAATTACTATTGTTAAGAATAGATAAAAAAAAAAAAAACCATAATAGATAAACGAATATGTAATAGCAATAATAGCACATGTCTATATATGTATATATGTATATATAAGTAAATTATTAAAGAATAAGTAATAGTAACAATATAAATATGTGAATATATATATATATGAGTGTACTGATAAATAATAGTGATAGTAATTGTAGTAAGTAAATAAATAGATATGTAATGTGATCGATTAAGTACATAAGTGGTGGTGATGATGATGATGATGATGATAATGAGCGTATCAATTATATATATAAGAAAAGGCTACCATGCCATATATTTTAAATAGTCAAATAGTAATAAAGGTGTAATAATAGTCAAATAGTAATAAAGGTGTAATTAATTAAGATTGAAAGATTTAGGTAAGAACCTACATTATAATATAATCAATCTTATTTAGTAATAATAATAATAGCTTACTTTGAATTTAGAGGTAGCGACCTTTGGGTAATAATCAAAGACAATAGTTTTAAGCTAAAATCTTAGAATCACTTAGTACAAGTTGTGACATATGTGTTATACCTGGTATCAAGATTGGGTGTTATCGTGACTCAGTAATTCTAGAAATTTTGTATCTAAGTATGCAGTGACTTATGTGCTATTTGATAAAGATAGGCATCCTAAAATGAATGAACATGTAAAGACGACTAATAATGTCATGACCCTAAATAGGGGCCTAGTAGGATTTCTCTAATGCCGTCATATCACGTGTGCACTCATAACACAAGGATCGCCTTGATAGTCAGTGTTTGCAAGACTAATTAATTATCCTTTCACTGTGTTATACATATGTGCATTTATTGATAAAATAATTTTGGATA
This sequence comes from Combretum micranthum, assembly GCA_024138025.1. Taxonomy (NCBI): domain Eukaryota; kingdom Viridiplantae; phylum Streptophyta; class Magnoliopsida; order Myrtales; family Combretaceae; genus Combretum; species Combretum micranthum. The sequence goes on along the minus strand of JAMXBD010000068.1, from coordinate 1,987,842 downwards.
CCAATAATTCCATAAATCACAAGAACCATATAGAATCAGATACCTTATTAAAAGACAAGATAAGGCAAACTTATGTTATCCATCATCCACTATCAAATGAAATTACTAAAGCAAAGAAAGGAAGTTAAAAACGGAAATAAATCAAGTTATAAGTCTTTTCAGTTTAGTCCATCGACATTCTAATCCTCTAATTATCTTGACTTGATCTTTGATACCCTATACACTCGGTTCCTATCCCAATCCTAGCTTTATGATTTTTTTGCGAAAGCAAACTATTAAAAGGTAAGCTACATCCAGCTTAATGAGATATTTTCTTCAATCTCATCATAACAATTAAATCAACAAAATTTTAAGTTCAAGCATATGCTATGCAACAAGTACATGAGGCAAACAAGTATATATGGTTACTTGGAATCCATATATATAACTTATTTATGCCCTTTGTATAAGGGTAGGGAATGCTTTGAAAAAGGCCCGTATGACCACCAATTTTAGTAGACTTTCTGGCTCTTACCAACCACCACTACTAGTCTCCAATCCCACACATGAGAGTAATAGCTAAAAGTAATGTGACTCGATAAATGCAATGTGTGAACATTTTTTTCTTAAGCCAAACCGTTATTAAGATTCATTAGGGTTCATTAGGAGAGTAATCAAATAATTTAATAATCACCAAACAACTGTGCATATAAGTAATCAAAGAACTTAAACAATCAATTCGAAGTCGCGATATGCTTAGCTGTCACTTTATCACATAAGCATAGAATCACATACATAATCCATGAATTCCCATAAACATCCATTTTATCTTTTTCTTATCAAACTAGTGCAACTAGTTACAAACACATATAAGGTAACGAAATCATAAGGAAAACCTTATTAGTCCATAGTGTAATTCTTAATCTGATTCTTAGGAACGTAGCTTCAAGATCTTCATCACCTAAATAAGGAAAAACTCAAAATGAGTGTTTCGGATCAACTTCATCTAAACTTTTACTTCTATGGTTACTGTTCTCACTATATTTCCCAGTAGCCTAGTTTAGGTCTTAAAACGACCATAACTTGGTCATTTTAGGTCTGATTTTCGCATATGAGTAATCAATGTCTACCTATTTCAAATTCTCTATCCATTTATAGGTTTTTTTTCAAATATTTAAATTCATTTAGGTTTTGGAATAGAGTAATCATATTACGCCTAGACCTCTATTTAACTTCTTTTTTACATTTTTCACAAGTTTCACCTTATGTAGAATCTCTAAGCCACGTATTTATTATTCTTATACTAAAAAATGTTTGAAACATAATAATATCTTATAATACATGCATGATCCTAGTGACATTGCTCTAAAGGGTATCTTCATTTAAAAAAAAAAAAAAAAAAGGCTTTCGTAGCAAAGGGAAGATTTTTTTAAATTCATGGGTAGTAAACTTTGAATTCTTGTAATAAAAATTTATTCTTTTGACCTTTCAAAGTGGGTAATTCCTAACGTAAAAATGAGGTTCTATACTTATTTTATTCTTTTTGAATAGTTTGGTACGTTTAGGAATTTTATAAATAGGTTTCATTTAGTCATCTATTTTCAAAATATTGGTCTCTATGTGATTTTTAGGAAAAGAATTTTTTTTAAGTTGCATCTCTTTCAAAACCATGCCTAGGGTATTGGCATTCTTAGAAAATAGTGTATAAGATTTGTTACTTGGTTTTCTCTTTTATAGACATTAAAAATCAAGTTGATCTGAGAATGAAAAATCAAAGTTCCACATTCGTTCTCAATACCTATGTATCACGGCATTGTTGAGATAATTAAGAGAATGGTTTTGTTTCCAAATTTCTCTTTTGACAAATCATTCTCCGTGTATTAAAAATGAGTTTTAGAAAATATTTTACATAATAAGGAATTACCAATATGTGGAGGTTCATAATTTTGTGAATGCTAGACCCTCTAAACTAACACTATAATGACAATCTCAATATTATCATCTTGTTCTTACTTTTTAAATTTAGAGACTTTTGGGCCATCATGGCATTTTAATTTTAAAAATCATTTTGGCATTATAAACAACATCACTGTGAGCATTTTATATATATGAACATAAAATTAAACTTGTGGACATTATAATATTAAAATGAATATAAAGTAAAATATTGACAAAAATAATAAATAAGAACATAGAAATAAAAGGTGGGAGTCTTTGTTCATATTCAAGGCTCCTTGGGACTTGAAATAATTCAATCACCAAGAAAAGAATAAAATAAAACAAGATGAAATGAAATAAAATGGGAGTCTTAGATTTTCTAGGCTCTCGAGACTTTGAAGTGGACAAGTCATCATAAGACTTGATTATGGGCAAGTCTAAAACTAGATTTAAGACTAGACTTCTTGAAAATTATAGTGGCTAAGTCTCGAATATAAAAATAAACTTGAAATAAATAAATTTTCATGAAAGTAAAGAATATAAGATAAATCAATTACAAAGTTATATTAGTATACATGAAGTAAAAACTTAAATATAAACATAAACGATAACAAAATTCAAGTATGATGTCTTGCATTTTCATTCCCTAGAATCATGTATCATGAGGATACTTTCATGGAATTTGCATGAATATGCGTACATAATTTTATAAACATAACATATGAGATATGTTTAGAGTTTTACCTAAAAAGATGTAGAGAAAAGTATGTGTGTGTAGGGGAAATGAGAAGGATGAGTAGCGATGGTGGCGGTGCTGGGTAGTGAAGGTAGAAGTTTATTGGAGAGAAATGACAAGGGATTTTGACAGAGTTTTAAGTCTTTAAGAAGTATAACGTAAGGTATTAAAAGTGAAGGAGGTAAGGGAATTTTTAGAGAATAAATGAGAGGGAAAAGCATAAGAAAAAAAATGACAGAGAGAATAAAGGAGAAGTGGTGCCAGTTTTTAGGGAGAAAGGAGGAAAGAAAGAAAGAGAGAAAGAAGGAGTTAAAGTTTGTAAAATGGAAAATATGTAAGATGAACAGAGGTATTTACAAAGAAGGAGATGAAGTAAAAGAGAGGTTCCTTCTTGAAGAGATCAAGAAGGAAAAAAGAAAAAAGATGGAAGTGACATAAAGCTGACCGGTAGAGATCAAGATATGCGTATAACTTTATTTAATTGACAATTCGATAATTCAACAAATTATTACATGATATTAGAAAGATAATTTAATATTATTTTATCATTAATTATTATTCAATTTTGTTATCCCAACTTGTGTGCTAGAGACTAGGCATGGTAATTTTTTTGTTTAACTGATGAAATTTTGACTCAATAAATTAGTACGATATTATAGGAATTTGTTTTATATTATTTTATTATTAGATATTAGCTAAATATATCATCTCGATTCTCATTTTAGTGATCAAATATATGAATTTTTAAATTAGGTTCCCAGATCGATTAAGCTATCGTATTTTGGATCGTTTAGATTGTGATATCTTGTTGCTAAACAATTTACCTTTAGGGTTTCATGCTTTATCTAATTCATTAGATATTCTAAGGTTATTGAATTTTCATCTGATCCCATTTAGGGTTTATTGGGTTCATAATTAACTCGAATCAATTTTAGGATTCTGAGTTTAACCTAACTCTTATGATATTCTAAAGCTATAAGATTTATTTGATTCAATCTAGAATTCAAAGGTTTGCGTTTGATATGATACAATTTAGGATTTCGGTTTTGATGTGAATTCTAGGGTTTGTTATGTGTTCAATTTATTTGAAATAAATTCTAATAAATGTTTCTAATATGATTTTGGTCTACTTTATTTGATTAAAATTATATTATTATCTTTCTCTATTTACGTGTTTGTTGTTTAATATTACAACCATCGATACAGTATTTACACACCAAGTGATTTATTAGATACGTAGTTTATGCCAATAATTGCATGCTTTCCTAGGTAATTGACTTTGGGTTCTATTGGCTAATTATTATGCGTATTCTAAGTATATTGGATTTACTAGTTCATATTTTAGGATCCTTAGGTTCTAAATCGAATTGGCTACTTTAAGGTTTCAATCTTATCACCATGATTATCAAAATCACGAATCGAATATACAATTCTATGAGTTTATGATTTTATACATTTTTTCTTAATTAAAAGGGATGGAAAATTATTAAAGTGCGGGTTTTATGTAGAATTATGAATTTAGATGTACGATTCTACACATTTACAATTTTACCAGTTTTGCATGATTATGTACGATTCTATTAGTTTTGCAAGCTCGGATGAATAGTAAAATCACAATTTTGATAACCATGCTTGTCATTAATTCCAAGGCTAGTTTGTCAAGATTCTAGGGATTCTCATCTATAGATATTTCTTAAGGTTTTCTAGAAGAGTTTAGAGTTGAGGGTCTCATGAATAAGGTCCGAGCAAAGATTTTGGCTTTACTAATTTTAAGTTTTATGGTTCAACTCCAGCCTACACTCCCAAAGGTTTACCTCCTTCTTCATTCTAACTTATCTTCATTACTTATTCAATAATTCCTCATTTATATTGTCAAGATCATAGTTTAGATGTGTCTAATTTAAATGTGGTATCTTCCATTCACTTAGCAATCATCTTCATTAGCTAATAACTATCGATTCAACTATATTTTAATGATCAGCAACTTAATCCTTGTCTCTAATTCTAGTAACCTCTAAAACCACTATGTGGATCCAAGCCTGGTCTATTGATTTACGACTTATGTCTCCTTTATGGATGTATGATTATCACCACACTTGATAATATTCTCCAATAACTTGATCAGATACGCCAATATCACAACATAGAATGATCGGCTTCTCACTTTCCTCTGCTTGTCTAAAATCTCTACATAATCCTCTTATAATCATTTGGTTATTAGTCTTCGAACTAACGTAGCATATATTTAGTTATCTCTTAATTGGGGATCTAATTCTAAGGAAATCAATCATTCCATCAACTTAATATTTCTTCCAAGTCAAATAATTATAATACAATCCTTCAGGTAACATTCCACTTTCCCTACAAGATCATAAAGGTGATATTTATTATTCTCCAATTCCCTTCCAGTTATCAATTTATTTATTTGAGATCCATACCTTAAGGGTTTGGATTACTTTCTTCTAGATGGACCACATTTGTCATTGATGCATCCATCGCATCCTTGTGACTTCTTACTTGTAGTTCCTAGACTTCTCTTTGGATAAAGATGGTATCATATATTTCTTTTAAGTTTTTTGGACCTATAACAATCAATTTATTATTGATCATTGATTGTCCAAGTGTATGGAAGTTACATTTTGTGTTTCAATTTTATTAGCAAGGATCATAATCTCCAAACTATAATCACACTTTAATATTCTCAAATCGCAAAAAATCAAGAGTGATCTTTGTGAATTTTCTCAAAGCTTTCAAAAAATTTATGTTACATTATTGGTAATTTATCGTATTTAGATTATGAAAATTAAGGAGTTTACAAATAATATTTGAGTGATGGATTATGCAAGGTCATTTCTTAAACTTAGGCTAAGGGCGACAACCTTACAAGGCAATACCAACACTGTAGTTAGATGCTTATGCTATCGAGGATGGCTCGGTAGATAGCTGATAGGAGAAAATGGTAGTGGGATAAAGTCTACTTATGTTCAATGTGAAGTTACACTTGTACAGTTTAGCATCATGGGTTCTGTTAAACTGAATGATGTGATTGACTGAAATAAGTAGAAATCCGTAGCAGCTGTAACCCCTAGAAGAAGCTATTACTTTATTAAAGATAAGAGATATAAGTATTTCACCTGCTTATATCAATCCCATGAGTAGTTACTGCTACTCAAGACTCTCAAGTTCTCAGCTTGTTATCGGAGTGTGAGTAGTCCAATATCGATTTACGACATTTAATTAAAAAGATATAAATTATAGGTTATTGCATTGTATTTAGTCTACGTGTGTATGATCATCTCGTGTGTGGTTGTGTTGCTGTTGCACTAGGCTTCAGCTCATCCCTTTTGGGAAATTTTTTTTCAAGTACAAGTGAGGGTTAAAGTTATTTTTCAAGGCTTCTAGGCTTGGGATCATGATCGTTATTAGAAATTAATTGTACTATAAAATAGGTTGTTTTAATTAAACTTTATAACTTTCAGTTGGTTTGCAGTATTTGAAATCGTAGAGACGTAAAATATTGAGATTGAGAATAGTATGTAATATTAAAGCTAATTAAGGTTTATTTATTTTATGTAGATTTTAGTTGTTTTTAGCCTTAGCATACTCATAATATGGTACGAGTATGTGACGGAGTATTCACATCCTTTGTTTTTGGGGCATGACAATTTAAGTGGTATCAGATAGGGGTGAGCAAGTGACTCTATCATACAAAGTACCTACCTGGAGCCTATTTGATTAGGTAGGGTCAGGGTGGGCATTAAAGCTATAGGGTAGGGTACAAGTATCAATTTTTTGGAACCTGTTTTCACGAGATATTGTTCGGGTATGAGGTCTTCAAATCCTATACCCACCTTGGAATATGTATCATATATCCATCCTATTAAATATTATATAATGATATTAGTATATAATAAATAACGATATTCCATATTTTATTTTGCAACTACTTATATTCAAGATTATTATTTGTACTCTACATTTCAAAAAGTTTTATTATAGAAGAATTATACTATTTTATTTTAGAATGACTTGTTATTTTTATTTTAAAAGAAGTATGGTTGTATGTACATACTTGAACTCCCTAATTATATAGAGATATTGTTTATATTATAATACTAATTAATATATAGAAGTAGTTCCAAAGTTTTCAATTTTTAAATTTTGTGTTAGTTTATAATTTTACTTAATATCACATAAATAGATTCCATAAGTATTTGTTGTAGGTTTTTTCACACATAAATAGATTCTATATATTATAGAATTTGTGATATTAACAAATTACTTTTTAAAATTTCTTTTTGCATGTTATTTATATTGAATGTATACAAAGAAGATAGTGTTACATATTATATTAAAACATATCAAAAACTATATACTTGATATTTTAAAAAGAAAGAAAACATTTAAAGATTTTGTAAAAAAAATTACAGGTTCTACAGGATAACATGTACCATGTAGATTCTACAGGATACAAGGTACAAGGTGGGCTATAGAATAGATTTTGAGTATAAAATTCAATACCCGATACCTTATAGGATAAGGTATGAGTAATGTTTTATATCCTACCATCCTGTTCTTGCCACCTCTAGTATCAGAATATAGATTCATGATCTTTAGGGTAGTTAGGTAATTGGTCCAAACGATATTAAGGTGGTGATATTGATTGAATATTAAATTTAATATTTTAAAATTCAGGTAATAAATCAAATTTTTATGTAAAGTCTAAATTACAAATTTTACATTTAAAAAATTATATAAAGCCATTTTTACAGTCCCAATAATCCACGTGCGTGAAAGAGTGGGCACAAAAAGTTAATGCGACTAATTCATTAATTACTAATAAAAATCCATCGCCTATTTTTATGTATTGAATTTATTGCTTTAGAAATTTAAAGTTTTGAAATTTAGTGATGGTGACGTAATAGAGAAAGTCAAAAATAAGGCCCGATGTATTGTAAACAACCAAATTGATGAGTCCAAGGTGATCTAAACGGCTTAAAATATATAAATATTATTATTTATTTGAGATGTGACTCACAGTTGAATGGTAGGACTAAGCAAGTTTAGTTTAGTTATTGAGATGATTTGAAGAGATTTGGTTTAATGAGCTAAAGAAAAGAAAAATAGTTTTTTCTACATCAACAAACAGAGTAAATAGTATTAAGTAGACGATAAGATTTGATTAAATATTATAATTATCATTTTAAAATTAAGGTAATAAATCGTTTTTTTTTTTTTTTGTAAAGTCTAAATTACAAATTTTACATTTAACAAAATTGTATACGACCATTTTTTACAATCCCAATAATCCACATCCGTGAAACATTAGGCGCAAAAAGTTTATGGACCGTCTCATTAATTACTAATAAAAATCCATCGTCTATTCTTTATGTATTGAATTTATAGCAAGAGAAAATTAAAGTTTCGAAATTTAGTGATGGTGATTTTAATAGAGAAAACCAAATCTAAGGATCTTGATAAGTCTAACGGGATCTAAAAGGGCTTAAATATATCTATACATATATACATATATATATATATATATATTATTTATTTGAGGTTTGATAAGATGACTTGGAGAGATTTGGCAAAGAGAAAAAAAGTAATAAAAATTCAATGATGAGCTGTCTTTTCTACATCAGTAAACAAACCAAACAGTATTAAAAAGGTGATATTGATTAAATATTAAATTGAACATTTTGAAATTCAGGTAATTAATTAAATTTTTATGTAAAATCCAAATTACAAATTTTATGTTTGAAAAAAATTATATACTGTCATTTTTACGGTGGGCTCAAAAAGTTAATGTGACTGACCCATTAATTACTGATAAAAATCCATCACCTATTCTTTATGCGTTGAGTTTATTGCTATAGAAAATTGAAGTTTTGAAATTTAGTGATGGTGATGTTAATAGAGAAAATCAAATATGAGGCCCCCGATGTATTGTGAACAAACAAATTGATAAGTTTAACATGATTTAAATGGCTTAAAATATATAGGGATAATGTCAAAAATGGTATATGAATTTTTACAAAAAATTTAATTGGGTACCTGAAATTTAGTTTTTAATAATTGAGTACCCAAATAAAGTTTTCATGGACTTTTTTCATACCTAGAGTTTGGTTTTGACAATTTTGGTACATGAACAAAATTTTCACAAACCTTTTTCATACCCGATTGAACTTTCTTCATATTAGATGGTGTCGGGATACTAGAACCAGAGACATTCGGATGCCAAAATAAAAAAATAGCCATTGGAGAAATATATATTGGTTAAAATTGATACAATGGTAGGTAACGGCTAGAAAACTTGAAGACTTCATAAATACAAGTGTTTGGGGACTTGAAAACAATTGGTTGAGCTTATTAATTGCTATTAAATCATTGTAAACACTCTCTCAAAAATTGTATTGTAATTAGTTTTATTTTATGAATAAATTACATCAAAAAGTCATAATTTTTGGAGGAAAGTTCATTTGAGGTCATAACATTTTAAGTGATTGAAAAGAGGCCGCAATGTTTAAGGAGTAAGTTCATTTTAGGTCACAATGTTTTGAATGGTTAAAAAGAGATTACAACATTTAGATAAATGAATCAATTGATATCTCCATTGACACATGCCATAACATGCCAAATTTTTTAAGTTTTATTTTAAATATTTTTCCTTTTAACATGTGTCAATGATGATCTCAATTAACTTACTTCTCTAAACATTGTGACATATTTTTAACCACTCAAAACGTTGTAACCTCAAATGAACTTACCCTCAAATGTTATGAGATTCCAATATAATTTACCCATATTTTGTGAGTGAAAGATATAGTATAGTGTTATTAGCTTTGTATTTAGTATCGCCTGTAAAGATCTATACCATAATTTGTTGTGAGTGATTTAGTGGAATCTTAAGTTGAGCCTTGTATGCTTGAGAGCTTCTTGCAAAGGCTCAACTCAAGTTTTTGTAATTGTGTTGTTGTAGCTCCTTGAGGAGCACTTTGTAATTATTGTGTTGAATGAAATGTGAAATTCCCCTTAATGAGGCATTATTGTGGACCGTGGAGACTGAGAGGCAGATCAAACTCCACATTATGTGTTATCTCTTCTATCCCTTACTCTTTTATTATTGTATTTTAGATTGTTGTTGTTTATTCATTAAATTGTATTGATTAGGCACTAAGTTTTTGAAAAGATCAAAATTAGTACATTATCCACATTCCTTAGTTGTTACTAGGTTTCTACAATTTGTATCAGAGCTAGAACTCTAGGATAAGTATTTAATCGCATCTAAAGTTTAAATCATGGCTAATAACATACTAAGATTTTTGGAGAATCAAGAATTAGATGAAAGGAGATTAAATTTTGCAAAATTTCTAAAATTGAACAAGAAATTGAAGGAAAAAAAAAAGAAGATGCCAAAACATCAAAAGTAAAGGAAAAGATTCTCACTTACTTTAAGTGTAATGAGACAGGCACATCCAACAATATTGTCCCAATACTAAGAATGGTGGTAAGGAAGGTAAGAAGAAAGCTATTGTAGCTACTTTGAGTGATGAGATTCAAGTAATGATGATGTGTGCTTCATGGTTCATGATGATGAGGTATGCTCAACTTTCTTAAATATTCCTTATGATGAGTTGTATGAGATGTATGAAAAATTTTGCATTGAATTGGTTAAAACAAAAAAAGAAGAATAACATGTTGAAATCATTAATGACAAAGGTTGGAGACGAAAGTGATGAATTTAGAAGTGAATATGAACAGATGAAAGATGAAAATGAGAAATTGCATGAAAAGGTTGAATATTTGAAATTAGAAAATAATAAGCTAAAAAGCAAGAATGATGACTTGAGCAATATGAATGAAAAATTGAAAGTTGAAAATGATTTTAATAAAACTTTGAAAAATGATGATAAGGTTAAGGCCTATGCTAATGTATGTAATGATGATTGCTTGAAAGAGTTAGTTGAGCTTAGAAATGAAAATGAAAAGTCAAAAACTAACTTGTGTGAATCAAATGCAATCATAGTCAAAGTCACCGAAGGTGAAAAGAATTTGGGCACTTTCCTCGAAAATAAAAATATGATTCTAACAAATATGAAATTGGTTAAGATAGAAATAATGGTTGCAAATCAAATAAAACTAGGTTTGTAAGAGCTACTCAAAGAATTTGCAACTATTGTGGAAAGCTAAGTTATGCATTTGGGTCATAAAAGCAAGTTTGTTTGGGAACCTAAAAAAGAGATTTTTGCTTTACCAAACCCTAAATGACGCAAGCAAAAATGGGTACAAAAGAGATTATTATGTTTTTTGTAAATGGCAAAAAAGAGGTTCTCGATGGCAAAAAAAAAAAACGTATAATCTTTCCTTAATTGAATTTGATGGTTTGTACTCTTGATGTGTTGAAAATGCATTGATATGCCTAAATATGCAAAACGTTTATGTTATAGTTTTGTTGCATATTTTGAGCAAATTTGGGTTTAAAATGCACGAATTTGGTTTTTCATGAGTTTTGTACATAAATAATGGCTATTCATACTTAGTGAAGCTAAATAGACATGTATGAATAAGGGTGAGTGGGTACAAGGTAGTTAAAGTATGAAGTGCTATCCGTACCCTACCTTATATGCTACAGGGTATTAGATTTAGTACTGGAGCCTACCCAACAACATCTTTTACCCACCCTATACCCTATACCCTATGAAACCTACAAGATACACCGTGGAACCTATTGATTTATTTATGAAATCTCTTTCTTTTTCCTTGTTTTCTTAAATTTTAGGTTTGTAATATTTGATATGGTTTCATGTAATATGTGTAACTACCTTATTCAATGTAAATAGCATGTGCAAGGGAATTTAAAAACTAATTTGTTAATATCACAAGTTTTGCAATATGCAGAACGTATTTATGCGAGAAAACTAAAACTTATAACAAAAATCTGTCGAACATGTTTAGATATATTAAATAAAATTATAGAAATTCATAGCAAATTCTAAAAATTAAAAAATTTAGAGCAATTTTCATATTAATTAGTCTTAGAAGATAAATAGAAAATCTATATAATTTGGGAGCTATATACAATTATAGGCATTCTAAAATAAAAATAACAAGTGTTTCTAAAATAAAATAGTACAAATTCTTCTGAATTAAAAATTTTTGGAAGATAATTTATAAAATAATAATCTTAAATAAAAAAGTGGTCATCAAATAAAAAATGGAGTATTGTTATTTATTTTGTGTATATTAATATCGTTTTATAATATTTAATAAGATAGATATATGACATCCTAAAATATGTACTAGCACAAGTTCCAAAGTGGGTACAAGGTATGAAACCTCATATCCATACCCTACCTATGAGAGCAAGTTCTATAAAATGTATACCTTGACCAACCCTGTAACCTTAAATGCCCACCCGGATCCTACCTAGTCGAACAGGGTCTGGGTAGATATTATATACGACGGGTTACCCGCTCACTCCTATATATGAATGCTTAAGTTAGCATGAAGATGTTTTTATGCAAATTTGAGTAAATCTTTTAGAAAATCCATGCTTTAAAATCTTTAAATGCACAAACTTACAATATATCATTTTAAATGAGTTAAAATGTATGAAAATATTTTTAGACTAATTTGTGCACTTTTGAAAAATCTCTTATGATAGTTTTTTGCACATGTGTCTTTTTCTATGTCATGATTGTGAGTCATAGGGGGAAAAATATTAGCACACAATTAACATGTTTAGGAGTGAATATGAGATTATTTTAAAAATTAGATGTAACTTTCATTTTTCTATAGTTAAAATCAAAGTTTTTAACTCATTTGCTAAAATTATTTTAAAACTTGGATGTTTAATTGAGGGAGAATGTCAAATTAAGAAGGAGTTAATTGTGTAAGGATTATCCTCAAAAAAGGAGAGATGTTCGGACACTAGAATTAGAAAATTAGCCATTGGAGAAACATATGTTTGGTTGAATTGATACAAATGTGGGTGACGACTGGAAAACTTGAAGACTATAAATATAAGTGTTTGAGGACTTGAAAATAGTTAATTGAGCTTATCAATTGCCATTAAATCCTTATAAACACCCTCTCAAGGTTGCAATGTAATTAGTGCTATTTTCTGAGCAAGAGACATAATATAGTGTTGTTAGCTTTGTATTTACTATCTCTTGTAATGCACTATACTATAGTTTGTTGGAGTGATTTAGTGGAATTTTGAGTTGAACCTTGAGTCCAACCTTGTGTACTTAAGAGCTTATTGTAAAGGCTCAACTCAAGTGTTTTTTATTGTATTATTGTAGCTCCTTGAGGAGCACTTTATGATTGTTGTGTTGAATGATGTGAAGTCCTTGAGTAAGGCATTGTTGTAAATTGTAGAGAATAGGGGATGGACCGAACTTCATGTTAAACCCAGTGTTATCTTCTCTATCCCTCACTCTTTTATTATTATACTGTATATTGTTGTTTATTTGTTAAATTGTATCAATTAGGCATTAAATTCTTGAAAGGATCAAAATTAGTACATTATCCACATTCCTTAGTTATTACTAAGTTTCTACATAGTCTTGCAATGTATGGAAGAAATGCAGGCATGTTGCATGCCACTTTTATATAAAAGAGGAAATTTTCATAACATGGGTAATGTTCACATACGACTCCTTTTAAGATGTGACCGCATTGCCGGCCGCATTTGAAACTATGGGGACTTTGTAAATACCTGAGAGAGGAACATGGGCATGCCAATGATGTTTCGAAGTCTAAAGGTGAGAATAAAATTCATACTATCCATGGCGCCATAAAGATATGTTAGACCTGAGATAAAGCACTAATAGAAGCATTAGTAAACACGGTGTGCTTAAGAATGTGCCAAACTTTGAGGATAAAACACTTAAAGTAACAAGGCACATGCTGGGGCATAGTGAGATGCACAATGACCTAGGAATTTAAGCAATCAATAGAAGGGATCGAAACACAGCTGTGTGCTTGAGTATGGTGTCAACTATGGCTACAGAAGACAAAGTGTCATGACCCTCTAATTCAATTTCAAACTCGTTTTCCTACATGGTTGCACTACATCCCCTATAGCTAATCTTCGAAAATCCCTCAACATTTAGTGAATTTTCAACTTCCTATCCCATATATCATTTCAAACTCCACTTTTAAGCACAAATAATGCTCATTAATGATCATGATGTCTACAAAAACAAAGAAAAACATCAAAAACAACTAAAAAACCAAAAACAAAAACAAAAAGATTAGACATGGGTTACCTCTTATGAAGTCCTTGTCTAATGCCATTAGCTCGGCGTTTAAATTCAATCTCAATTCAACTTGGATCCCATGGAAAAGAATTCCATCGTTTAGATCTCAAGAATCCATTTTATAACCAACAATTTCATAACATTATTCATCAACATTCATAAATTAAACGACAAGTCTTCAGCACCAGGTAAAGATATCTTTAAATCTCCATACACTATGAATAACCTAATCTTCCCATTTTCCTCAACCAATATCAAAGAAGTCACAAGAATCTTATCACTGTATGACTCAAGTAAACTCTCCCACATGTTTCCTCTTTTTCAACATGTTCTTTGATAAGTTATAATTTTGCCTTTATTAAAGGATATTTTGAGCTTGATAATGATCTTTATGTATAATTATATAAAAATGGTACTTAATTAGTTTAATTGTTGATTTCAGGATTTAGATGATGATTTGAGCATAAAAGAAGGAATTTGGATGAATTAAAGCAAGTTTTAATCAAGATGAAAAATTTGGAAAATTGCAATTTAACACAAAAGAGTACACAAGCTAGCTTGCGTGGGAAACATAATGTAGTACATAAGAGGAAACACAAATGATGTAGAGATTTGTAAAAGGAATAGAGGAGTATTCTATTTGCTACATGAGAGAGAATACAGTTCTTGTTGAAGTCAATTTCAACTGTAAAAACACTATCTTCCGACATGAGAGGGAACATCAATTCTTGTTGAGTCTCATGTGGGGATCAGAGACATATCTTTTTGTCTTTATCAAAATTTATTCCAAAAGATATGGTCAAGATACAAGATATGCTTCATCTAAACACATGTGAGATCAGAAATAATGATTTAGAGTCCTACATTGATGAGAAGAACAAGACATACGAGGAGATTTATCTAGACAACATATAAAAAGAAACACATTACATAGAAAAAGATATAGATAGCAAATTAGAGAAATTAGAGAGAGATTATTATTTAAGATTTCTAAGCTGCATTAGGGTTTGCAACCTTGAGATAGAAGACCATTATCAAAAAATGGTTTTTATGCTACTTTACTCTTTTAGAATTTGTGCTTTGATTGTTTTAACTATGGAAGAGTGGAGAATTATTACTCTAGCTTTAAAAAAAAAAAAAAAACCTACTTTATTATGCAAATGGTGTAAACCCCTGAATTCTTCGGAACTCTTGAAAAATTATCCTAGAGCTAAATACCAAAACCGAAAACTTAAAACTGGTGCAAGTTAAAATCGAACTCTAGAAATCCTAAACAAGATCAAATGTGAAATTTCATAACCTTAAGAAAAACAGCACTTGCAAAAACAAAAGCGAAAATCCATCGTTTGACTCAAAATCCTTACGTTAAGCAATTTATTTATCTGATCTCTAACATGTAAATCAAGATAGTATGTCCAAATAATGTTTAATAACCAAATATGACGAAATATTTTTTAAGTTAAAATTCGACTAGTTAAACAAAACCGCTTCTTAACACGCAAATCGAGATAACCTTATCGAATAAGAGTTAATGACAAAAATTATAAAACCCTAAATTATTCTGTTAATCTTAGAGTCAAAATTTAAAATTAATACTAAAAGTCAAACCGAGTCAACAATAAACCTTCAAGGACATTGACTCGATTAGATAATCTCGAGAATTGTAAAATATTACATAAATCATAAAAATAGAGTAAACTTAATTTTTTTAGCCAAAATTATGAGTATATTATAAACTCTAGATTTTTAAACCTTATGAATAAATCGCGAAACTGGAATTGAAACCAGATCCCTAAGAATTAACCTAGGTTTACCCCAGGACCTAAAGTGTTTAGATCTAGTAATCCCGTGCTCGAAACCTTAGAACAATAAAAATGAGTTAACTATAGATTATAGTTCAGAATAATGTCTTATAACCTAAAAAGATCATATTCGACGAAAATTCTTCTGATTCGAACGCAAATGGGATTAGTTTTTGAAAATAGGATCTCAGCTGAAAACATTCCAAAAATCAATCTAGACTCGTAATGAGATGAGGAATCATTAAATATCAGTTATAGGATTTTTTGGCATTTAAAAGTATCATATATAGCCTATTTATGTATATTTTTATTACTATCGGTATTTTATTTTTCTTGTTTACTATTCATTATTATTCATCTATCTCTACTTTTTCTTCCTACCTACTTCTTATAACCCATATACCTATTTCTTACATTTACTTTTTCAATATTACTTTTTGCTAACCTTCCTTTACACTTTACTTACTTTTCTTTACTAAAATTAATTTTTAATCACTCTCCCTCTTTCTTTCCCATATGTGCTGGCTGTCCTCCTCTCTCTCTTCCCCTCAATTATTTTCTTTTCCAGTTATTTTAATTACCTCTAATGTCCACTCTACAACTCTATAAATACTCCCGTCCTCCTTTCTTTGCACATTCATTCATGCCCATAACAAAACTCTTGCAAAATTTCTCTACAAATCCTCTCTCCTCTCTATTCCAATTGTAAGCCTCCTTCATCCCATTCATTGTGTTTTTCACAAATTCTCTCCTCATTCTCCATCTTCCATCTTCTAACATAAGTGAAATACTTAAACCATCTCTTTAGTTTATGTTAACATAACATGAACACCATGTATGTTATGATTTCAACAAAATCCCCATGAGCTTATGCTAGGAAATAAAATTATAGAAACAACGTCTTGTTCATATCTTGTTAACTCCATGTTGAAATTATGTTATGTTAACATATCTTCCTCAATGTTATTATGTATAAGTATGTATAATATATATATATAGAGGAGAGAGAAAGCCTAAAGCTCACTAATCTAACATTTCATTTATGCTTTTAGTTCCTCGTTTATTTATTTATTTCATGTCAATAAATAAGACTAGTCAACTTCTAGTCTTAGACTTGTACTTCATCAAGTCAAAACAAAGGGGACTTGTCCATAATCTAAGTCCTAGGGAGCCTTGAAAATTAATCTAAGACTCATTATTTTCTCATTTATTTGCTTTACCTTATTTATGAGACTGGCTATATTCAAGTTTCGGAGAGCCTTGATGAAGCCTAAGACTCTCAAAATTATTTCTTGTTATTCTTATTTTTTTTATGGGACTTATCAGTCTCTAAGTCTTGAGAAGCCTTGAAATAAATCTAAGCCTTCTATGATTTTATTTGATTTTGCTTTTCTTATTTTCATGAAACTTGTCTATTTCTAGGTTTCGAGAAGCCTTGATATAAGCTAAGACTCCATATCTTTATTTTCTCTATATTTTCTTATTTGATTTTCTAGCATTTATTTTTACATAAGCTTATGCTAACAAGTTATATCTTAGTATAATTATTAAACTCATATGGATAGATGGTCATAAAGTAATGTTGATGTCTTAATAAAAATTTTAAAATGGAAATAGAAATTATTTCTTATTTCATAAAATGAGACTTATCTTTCCAAAATTATTTCCAACACTTAGGAAAGATTATCATAAAAGTAGCTACTTAGCTAAATTTTCTAAAATCTCATAATAAGTCATCTAAGAATATAAGCATTGAGAATTCCTTATTATGCAAAGGCTTTCCAAAAATTTAACTATTAATTATTCTTTATTATGCAAAATATTTTATAAGAATCTTATTTCCAAAAAGTAGAAAATATCTTCATTAAAAATTTAAAAGGAAACACCCAAGTATATTTTTCAAATTTCCAAAATGAATTTCTCAAATATAAATGTTGATAACTCTTTGTTATGTAAAGTTTTCTAAAAGTTTTATTTACAATACATGAGCAAACCTTCTATAAAGACTCAGACCCACCACTATAGTTAAAACCAATGTTGTCAGAACCAAACCAGGGTTTGACCCGGACAGGCTAGGGGGTCAGGGGTCGAGGGTCGAGGGGTCGGACCGGGGTCACAAAAAATAAAAATATAAGGAATAATTTAATTATAAAAGACCAATATGTGTATAATCACTCAATTAAATCTATATTTGGATCAAATTCATCAATTAATTATTAGATAAATATGATTTAATGATTATATTTTATAAATTTATAATAAAGTATGAATAAATATTTAAATTTCTAATTTTTCATTTCATTATTTTATTTTTATTTTTTGGATCCGGGTCAACCAATCCGGGTCGACCGGTTCAACCTGGTTCGACCGCCCGGGTCGACTGGGTCATTCCGATTCTCACCAAAAACGAGTTAACCGTCGAACCCGGCCTACCTTCATTGCCAGTTCCGATCGAACCGACCGGTCCGGGCCGGTTCTAACAATCTTGGTTAAAACAGGTAAATCTAGTTCCTCAACTACATATAGCCTCCGGTATTATATGTAAGGTTATCTATAAAGAAATATTTGAGTAATTGTTTGTCTAAATCTCTTATAAGAATAAATTCTAAAAATTCTTATCCTTGGAACTTCATAGAAAATCATAACAATAACTTCAAACTAAACCAAAGTTATAAAACTTAACTACACACATATTTACAAGGAGATATTACAAACAAAGGCTTATAAAGAAGCCAATTACAAAGGATAGAAAAGTTAAATAAAAGCTTTAATAACCATTACATATATTTCCCAAAAACTCTATTCTACACTATTACAAAAAGATCCATCAAAGGCCAAGGTCAATCTTTAAACCTCCCAACTATCCAAAAAGTCCTTAAAATTTGTGTCATATCCTATGCTAGTATAGAACTCATCATCGTCATCCACACCTGAGATAGATAAAGCATAAGTTAAAGGCCTAGTACACAAGTAACGAAAACAAATATGAATAGCACACAAGCTTAAACTACATGCAAATGCAACTACCATCAAGTTATTATATAATCTTTAATTAATCAAACAACATGGGAATATTGAAACTCCGGAATAATAGGGAATCTGGGGTCCTGAGTAACGATCTCGATGCTCAGGGAGTTGATATAAGCAGCTTCGATACTTATATCTCCTAGATGATAAATCCATAAAAGAGAAATTGTCTCATCTAGGGTTCTTAGCCGTTTCTCATCTACAGTTAACTTAATCCATAATATCACCTAGTTCAAGTGTTCCCATAAATATTAAACTAAATCATACTATTTCATCTTAAGAATAAGCAAATGTTATACTGATACCAATAACCCTATCGACTACCCGCCGTACCACTTATAAAAGTCATATCTCAATGATACAGGCGGCCTAAGTGCCTAAACTACCATATTAATCTCATAACAGGGTGTCGCTCCCCAAACCAGATTCTACGGCGTAAAGCACAATTAATTCAAACAAAGTTTAAGTTATCTTGAATTATAGTTAAGTTAAGATATGCTTATCCTAGGCAAGCAAACAACTGCATTCCGTGACATACCTGTGTTATATCGAGGATCAATGGAAGCACTCAACCGAAGATTAATAACTGTAGCAAGAAATTCATTTCATATCAAAATCATTAATCCTTACTGAATTAATCACCACAAATAATTACTAATTACTACACAACACTTTATTCATATAAACATAGATATTTATATCCTTTTTCAATAATCATCCATCTATCATTACTAATTATTTATTTACTTTTTTTTTATGAACAGTACCAAAAGGTAGGCCAAGCCCGTAATAGAGGCCATGATACAGATCAGGCCCCCAATTACGGTCGTGATATAGGTCATCTTAAACTTTGAAAAATACTCACAGAATATCACTAGCTTTGTTATGGCCATGATCATGATTAAAAATCCTTTCGAGGAGATAACGGCCTCAAATACGACCATGATCTATCTTTAAAAGTCCATCCAACAAGATAACAGCCGTGATCGAGAGGACACTTGCACCCAAGAGGATGACAGCCACGATCACGTTCGTAATCAATAGGGCATTTACCCTATGGTACTTGTTTCGAAATTTCTCTAAGTTTTATGTCTTTCAACTCTTTTATAAGCTCTTATATTTTTACAAAACATGTTAAACTAGTCTTTAACACAATATTAACATCCTCAAGCTCTCACAAGTCTATTTCTCACAAATGCACACACAACAACTTAACTCATAAACACAATCTCATCTTTAAGCTTATTAAACTCTACTATCACCTTAATCTTTCAAGTTATACTTATTTATTACCAACCATATCTATACATACATCATATCACCATAAACATCATTTTTCATTTCATCAAACACCTTGGGTACATATTTCTATTTGCTTATCTACTTCGACAGACATAATAGCATGCCTTCAATCCACATAAAACATCAAAGTTCTACCTTTAACTAACATAAACACTAACCAAAATCATAGATAAATAAGGCAAACAAATAAATCCCTTTTCTTACTTATTTAGTTATCTCTAGAAATGAAGTTTACTTTTCCTACTTTCTTGCCTTTCTTCTTACTGCACTTGGGCTTATACCTCACTTCTTAGCCTTGGGTGTAGTTTTTTATGGCTTAGAAAGAATTTTAATGGAGGAAATTTAGAGTTGGTTTTGTATGGGATATTTTGGCAGCCACTTTGACTTTTAGGCATTAGTAGCTTGTAGAAAAAGTGTTTTAGACATGGGCGTGGGCTTTAGGTTGTGTTTGGGTTTAGCTTATTGAAGGAATTTGGATTTGGACTTAGTTTGTAGGACATTAAGGTGGCAAAATCTGCTAAGTTGATTTAGTTTTGACTTTGGTTTTATTTTTAGAAACTCAATTTTTATCAAACACATAAACAACAATAAACACCAATATCTATTACACTAACACATTATATTAATATCAATATCAAATTACACTAACACAAACATTAGCATATATTTATATTAACATAAATTTATATACTATACTTTAAATTTTTATTCTAACATACAAAATCAATTCACACAACACACACACACACACACACACACACACACATATAATAGGAATGTTAGTTATTTCACCTTCTTATTGAAAATAGGAATTTAAAATAAGTCATTTACATAAATTTTCTCATACACCAAAACATAAAACATTTTAAAAATGATACCACTTAATGATTTTTCTTCACAACCACATAAAGATTCGTGTTTTAGAAAATAATTAGTTAAAAGAAGTTTAATATGGAAACGAAATATTCATGGACTCAAATAAATATAAAATCAATGTTTCCTTTAATTAAATTTCACATTTGCAAAATCAAAGGAATAAAATTTTATTTAATAAACAAACTTAGGAAAACTTCAAGAGAGAATACACTTAGAGTTTTATCTCATAAATAAGTAAAATCGTATTTTATTAATTAAATTGTTAAATAAAAATTTTTTTGAACAAATATAAGACCCTTAAAATTTCAATAATATATATTATATATATATTGAACTATGATTGTTGTTGTTAAGTCACGTGTTTACTAAATAGCAAATTTAATCACAAGTTAAAGGATAACCTTTCATAAAACTCAACTTTTCACAAAGATTGTTTACAAAATTTTGCTTTTAAGACAAAATCACTAGGATAATGTACATAATATGAGTTATTGTCAATAGTAAATGATTTTCAAAGGTAGAAATATTTATATGTTTGCTATAAAGTATCTAAGTGAAGTAAAACTTTGGAAAATGTAAATTTGAGGGCTAGAACTTGTAGGTCAAATCTGTACCGATCCTTTTTGAAAACTAAATGGCTTTACATGTTAAAAATAAACTTAGAAATAGATAGATCTTTCTGAGTAGGTAGAAAACAACTACTAATACATGAAATTTTAGTTATAATGAGCAAGTTATGGCCGTTTTAAGTTAGAGTTTGCCTTTATCCAAATTTTAAAGCGAATAACAAATAGAATTAGAAAGTTTAATAAGAACCTCTATAAAATACTCATACCATGTATTTCTTTTGTCTAGATGACAAGGAGTTTGACGTGTCATTTCTGGAGGACTACTTCCACTAAGAATTGCTCTAATGAACAAGTGAGTTTTCCCTCATGATTAGGGATGCAATCGAGTTGGCCATTAATGGGTTTCCGACCCGTCCAACTCAATAAAAACCCTATAGAGTTGAACCCTATAGGGTAATAGGATCGAGTTTGGACATAGGTAAAAAAAACCTTGTTTGTAGAGTATTAGGTTCGTGTTTGGATACTAAAACCCAATGGATACCCACCTGACCCGTTAGTCCTAATAAAAAAAATTATAATGTAAATACATTTATTAAATATAAACATAGTAAAAAACTAAATTTAAAGACAGTTGGCAAAGAGAAGGTGAATTGCTATATTATTAAACTATTATTTTATTGGCTTAAGTCTGCTAAATCTATTGAAAAAAGAAAACAGTAAGCAAGGCGGGTTCAGGTTGATAATTAGGCATATGATCGAGTGGGTAATCGGGTTGATAGTTAAGTGAGTAATTGGACGAGTGGTAGGTTTTAGAGTAAACCCTATAGAGTAGGTTTGAATATAAAAGAAAAACCTTACAAGGTTATAGGGGTGGGTTTGGTATGCCCTATAGTGTAGCGGTTCGGGTTTGGGTTTATATGACTGGCCCGAAACCCAATCCGATGTATCCCTACTCATGATGTCGTTACATTGCTTGTACTTGTAGATAATTGCACTAACCTATAAATACAAGAGAAAATGAATATATATGGGGTTCTGGGTTTATATGTAAATGCTTCTATGTATATATGACAAGGGATGCTAAGCATATCGAAACCAATAAATAATGGTTTAAGTACATTATTAATATTATGTGTTGCTTATGCATGTTTGATGCCTATATGATCACCTCAAGTGTACTTTAATTATATTCGACCTTAATATATATTAATGGACATGCATTGCATCCCTCGAGTCACATGATGAGGACTACTACTCCAACGCGAGGGATCGAAAGGGTCAAAGATCAAGCTCATTATTAAAGAACTAAGGCATACTAGGATACATCCCAAGGATGAGTTCGCGCCGATTGACCATTGTGAGCAGAGTACTTGGGGACTAGCAGTGATGCTAACATGATCTTCAACCCAATTCCCTAACCTTCGATACAAAGGCGTAAATCCATCCTTTGTATAGTGTATGGATACCCATACATAATTATTTGTATCATGGTTATTTCATAGCATATATAGCATATGCATGAAAATTAATAAAATTGTTTGAAATATGGTACGAATAAAGGGAATATATCACTAAGCATATTGTAAGCTTACACCCCCAAAATCTTTGTTAAAATAGGTATACTTGTGATCCATTAGGATCGAGACATTAAAGGGATCGTTGGTAGATTCTCGAGCTCTTATGGAAGAAGTGGGAGTATAGGATGAATTTACTTTCTTGAAATTTTATTAAAAAAAAATATATGATATATTAATATTTTAGAGATTACTAGGAAATGTATTTATGTAGACTTGAAAATATTAGGGGGAAAGCCCTAAGAATTGTAATTGACCTTATTTATATTAATG
The DNA here is from genome assembly GCA_024138025.1 of Combretum micranthum. Taxonomy (NCBI): domain Eukaryota; kingdom Viridiplantae; phylum Streptophyta; class Magnoliopsida; order Myrtales; family Combretaceae; genus Combretum; species Combretum micranthum. Next base: position 1,964,502 of record JAMXBD010000068.1, on the reverse strand, counting down.
ATAACTATTTCTCTTGCCTTGTTACTTTAATTGTTATCAACATAAATTGTGCCACTCTAATGCATTCCCTTGATTGTGATGTACACCTTGTGCATAATATGGAAGCCAGTAGTCATTCCTATGCTTTAATATTGTATACGGTGAGCTGTCACATTTAGGGTACCCTTCGAAGCTTGACAAATGGGATTTATTAGTTTTCAATTATAAAATTACTTTTTTTGAATTCATCTGTGTTCTTATTTCTACTAAATTGATATTCGCTAGCATATTGATTTAATTATTAGATTTCATATAGGTGGATTGAGAAATTGCTTATATGAATAGATCTTGCATAGATGATGAGAGTTGTATGCACACCTAGAGATAGGTACCATAATTATTCCGTAGTAGAATTAAAGTCTAGAGTTAGGTTTTATTTCTAATAAGGGATTCATTATTCTTTAATGGGATTTCTAGATTGTTGTTAATTGAAATAGATTTCAATATATTAATCTTAGGTTAGGGTTTAGTATTCTTGAGAAAGATATTAAACTACATAAGGAATTCTACGGTTTAAGATGAGTGATCTATAAATTGAAATTATCTTTTTAGGGTTAAATTCACATAATAAGTAGTAGTGATTTGAAGGTTAGAGTAAGTTGTAAATCTAATATTTTAAAGAAAAGTAATCTTGAATATTCATAGCGATATTGATATTGATTAATCAATAATAATTGAGATCCTTAATATTTTTAGGTTAGATAATATGATTAAGGTGATTACTAGTAAATGAAAAAGATTTCAGAGGAACGATACCCGATATTAATTGATATACTATATTATGATTGGTATACTTGCCATTTAGAGTGATCATAGGATAGTGTGTATATTAGATTTAAATTTGATCATAACTTTATATCATTCTTCATCAATGGAGTGAGAAAAAATTTCTTTTCGATGTCCTTAAAATCAACTTCCTTCATCACCATTTCATGCTCAATACATTCATCATCATCCACATTCTTTATTTAGTCATCTACATTGCAAGGGTACTTTTAACTCTTGTGGTGATGTTGGATTAAAAACAAAGATCTCTGGCCCTTAATCAAAGGTTGTTAAACATTCTTCACTTGGCTCCTTAACATTAAGTAATGGAGATAATTGAATGTATGGAGGTAGCATCATAAAAATATGAATTAGTACAAATGCAATACCATTGTTGTTCCCTATAATACCAGCAAACAAAAACTATAGAGCTCTTAAGTACTAACTATTGAGATCTAATAGACACATTCCAATAGTGGTTTTCTTAAATCCACCAACCATAGTCCATAGAATTAGAATGCCCACTACAGCACAACTCAACAAAGAGATTCACCACAAATTCGAGGAAATAATTAACAAAAAAGAAAAGGAAAATGACTAGACTAATAGTATTAGAATTTCAAAATATCATCCTTCCTCAACAACGGCACCATAAAAATCAATGGGAGATCGAGTCTTAAAATAATTCCTTCTTTAAATCTTCTTTCTAACTACGATCTAAGAGGCAAGAGCAGCTATCAGTATAGCATAGAAAGCAAGGTTGTACTCCTCAGGGAACTTAGTGATTACTCTTGCTCATCATGTTTCTATTATCGAGCCTATAAAAATAGCTGAGTTGAATTAAATAATCTAAAATTACAACTAATCTAGTAGAATTCGCAATATAATAAATTGCACAGTTTGCACAAATTAAGATTAAATCCAAATCACAAAGTTCAAGATCTTGTTTCATCATTAGGTTTGATCACGTAACTCAATAAGTTTTGTATTGACTTGTCTCAAAGATACATTGAAGCCTACTTCTGACTCTAAGTTTATCAATTGAAATATCTTCCTAATCAATAGCAACTTAAAATTGCATTAAGATTTAGAATTCAAGATTAATTAACTGATTGGTAGAAGGATTTCACTACTCTATCTCTTAAGTTATGAACAATCATCATCAATAGCTAGATCTATTCATTAAAATGATTTTTCAATCTATTCAAATGAAATCGACATGAATCCATATTATGCACTATACAAATTCAAGATCTAATCAGCTCAAGTTATTGAATTTAAGAAATTAATACTAAATCAATCAAGGGTTTGTTTGGATGCTCGGTTTTTCATCTGTTTCTGTACTTGTATTTTATTTGTATTTGATCTACATTTATATCTAATATGTATATAATTTGTATCTGGTCTGTTTAATCTGTTTATGAGTAAAAATGTCTATTTTTCATCTGTATATGTTTCATAATAAACATCATATTTGAAAATGTCTGCGTACCATCTGCACGCCAATGAAGCAAACAAACCTTAAAGCATAATAAAGTTACATGATTTCAACCTATGGATCCACAAGATCTAAGTTAATGCAATTACTCCATGGATCTAGCAAGATAATTCAATAACTCAGAGAAGTAAATGAAGATGATGATGAGATAAAGCCTGCTAAAGTCGTGATCCTTCGTAATTGGAAGTCAATAAGGTCCAATAAGTAATCTCCTTCAAGATCAGCTATGAATTCCAAAAGCACGACCAAGATCTACAAATTCTTTCTAATTCTTTGTATTTTCTTACTAGGAGTACTATCTAGATACTTAATATATTCCTAAGATTTGGTGAAAAGTGAGTCTTTATAGTACAAAGAACATTGACGTTGCAAAAAGGCATCAAAATAATAGAATCCACGATAGACACATGAAAAATGCTTTGAAATGCAATCGTGCCTCGAGCTACGTCTTCCTCATCAATCAACAATTCTTCTACTACATGGTCGAACCTCTTGATGCAGCATCAATTGTGAGTAATACACTAAGTAGGCACTCCGTGTCCTTGCACACATTATCAGTTGTGATCATTTCTTCATATATAAACTAGAAGCTCGCATAGTCATGTCTCCAACAGTGCTTTCGACTAGTAATAGAATCTTCTATAAAGCACGCTTGCATCTCAAGTAGTGTTATATCTTGGAGTATATCATACGAAATCAATTAAAACTCCTTCACACGGCTACGTCTTTAACAACATTATCACCTATGTATCTATTCCTTTAAATGTGTCCATGCCTAAAACCATGTATTCATTTGAGCGATTCTTCTTTGATCAATACTTAGGTACGATCATGGCTTTGACTCGGTCTACATGTTTTTGCATGTATTTGTTGATCTTTTGCTATTCTTTGACAACTCAAATCTTTTATATCTAAGATCAACAAATAAAAGTATTAAGTATCAAGTTTATAGGATTATTGATAAATAAATGCAAATTGAGATCAAATAATCCTTATTGTTGAGTAATTCAACCTATCATTAAATATCATTTCAGCCTAACCAAGAAAGCAAATTGTGGATCAAATACGAGCCAATATAAATTAGACCATATTCTAGTTGCATTATTGTGTTGCATAAAACAAAAATGAAAAGAAAATACCATTCCTTTATATAATCTAGACATGATTTGATACTATTTAAACCATATACACTTGTTTATTTTCATGCTATTTCGGTTTTCCTCGAGTTTGGCCTATAAGATAAAAAAAAAAAAAAAAAAAAAACAAAGAACCTACCGTATGGCTTGCAATTTGTACAACATTACATAGAACATTAATAAGGATCAAGATAAGATTGATCAAGATTTGAGGACAAATCTTTGAGCTCCAAGAAGATGACCGGAATCATGGGTCACTTGAACTAATAACTCGAGCTAAAGCTAAGGCTAGTTGAACTTGGCTCAAAGACTCTTTACAAATTATCCTGAATAACGATAAATTGGGTTTTCTTAGAGGATATATGATGCACTTTGGAGTAGGATCTTATTTGATGTTCTTAATTGTAAATTCATCATCAAAGGAGATCACGTCCGCCATCATGCCCATGATTCAAACCACGATGGAAGAAGACATTGGTGACCAAGCCCATGATTGAATATGAACTTAGACATTGTGAACCAATGGAGATCACAACCGCTATCACGCCTTTGATCTGACTCATGATCGAGAATATAGCTATAATGCAAGTTGTGAGCACATTATCAACGTATGAATCAAGGACCGAGGAGATAATGGCATGGTCATGCCCATGATGCTGACCATTATCAACCATGTAACACTCATGATGGCTCGAAGTATAGAGAAGAAATTTGATCCAAAGAGGATCACGGCCCATATCATAGCTGTAACCAATAGAGGGGGTCACCTATCCTGTTTTGAGCATTTTTAATTCGCTAATTTCCTATTTTATTTGTTTTTCTTTTACTTTTCCATATTTTCCCATTACAACATGTAAGAATATATAAGGGTCTTCAAGGTTACGTTAGTTAAGTTTTGAATCTTTCTTTTGTTATTGATTGAGATCAATTGCCTTGTTGGCTTTCTTAGAATTATTTCCAAAACCTGTTGAGTAATATTGAGTTTTTCCCCAAGATTATTCTTTGTTGTTTCTTTGATCGTGTGTCATATCAGTTAAGTAAAACAACTAGTTCGAATCTTTTCTTGGTGCATTATATCCAAGGATAAATCATTCAACCTTTTACTTTCTTGTTTTATATAATAAAAAAATCAAAAACATATATTATATCTTAATAATTCGCTATGTAATTCTGATACGGATCCCATCCGTAACAAACGTTTATAGTATTTAAAACAAATATGTCAATACTGTTAGATTCTCTTAAAATAGGTTTTGATGATAATAAAAGAGTAAAATGATTACTAATGAGTTTATTAAGTGTCTAGTATCAAGATTAAAGAGAAAGAAGAAAATGATGAAGATTATCAGAAATCCAGAATGTTTTCTAGAAGGTTACTTTAAGGATAAAGAATTTTTTCAGAAATCCAGAACCTTTTACAGAACCTTTCACTGCACTTTTACAGCAGCTCTATATCACGTGATTTCACTATTCATCTTCTCCAACTTGATACAAATCATTCCAGTTCAGTACAAAAATGAATCTTGAAGACCTAACGCCAAGTAAATGAGTTTATTTGGGTAATATGCTCATTTGTTCCACTTAAGTTGGTTTAATCTAAGGGGATTTAATGTTTTCATCAAAGTTTCTCTCTCATCAACGTCTTCAACGATGGAAATCTTCATGAGTACCAGACCTGTTTGGACAGATTCTACACATTTTTCTACTTCAAGACAAGTGATTTATCAGTATCTACTATGTCCATGACATTTATTTTCATGGGATTTTGCCTATAAGATTAAAAAGAAGATAAACGTTATTTTTGATAGGATGAGGAAGAAGATCACGATAAACAACTATAACGAATAACAATCAGATTTTTTACGAAAATAAAACAAGGCCTATCATCATCCTTCCATTACATAATTTGAATTTAAAAAGGATAAAGCTCATAAGATTTCATCCGAGAAATACAAGGAAAAGCCTATCCACAACTTGCAACCAGTTTTGAAGATCACAACAGAATTTAAATTTGAAAAATGGATAAGGAAGAATAGATTTAATCGAGATTATTAGGAAAGTTTATCCATCTTCCAATAGCTTTTGAATGTTTGAGAAAGAGTATATTTACCGAAGCTAAGGAAGAAGAAAAATAGAGAGGCTGATACACTTGCGATGCTTTGGAAAGAAAATAGAGAGACCTGCACCTGCTTTTAAAAGGAAGAAAGAACATAACTAATACCATTCACGTTGCAAACAAAGCTTTCTCTTTCACCAAAAAAATATAGAACCTTATATAGAACCTCACGAAACTTTGCTATTTCTCCTTCTAGTCTTTGAAACTGATCTCTCTCTCCTCTAGAAGAAAACAACGTCAAGAAACACTCTGCTATAGAAAAAGAAAAGAGAGATAGAGAAGGAAGAAAAAGAACACTTACTTTACAGAGTGATAGAGAAGGAAGAAAAAGAACACTTACTTTACCAACGCATAAGGTTTCATAGAATCTTGTGATCAAAGAAAAGAACACCTTCTTTACCACAAGAAGCAAATAGAAGTCACTACTACTTATAATCCTACACGAGCTGATTGGTGCATTTTTTTATTCTTTATTGCAATCTTTATTTTGTTATTTCCTTATTGACAGAAGGAACGTGTTGTTGCCTTCTAGTTTGTTAATTGCAAGATTAGACTTTATAGATCAATTGTAGCTAGATGATAACTGTGAGAATCGAGCAGAGAGGATTGCACAAGCTTATAATTTAAACTTATTAGATATAGTGGAACAAACCCGTAGGATAACGGGGTCCCGGCTCGAAGCTGGAAGAGTGGGCTGAAGTATAAAGCGAAACCACTATACATCGCTGCTTGATTCTCTTATTCCCCATCTTTTTAATTTCCACAATTTATTTTCATATTTGTTTAATTGTTCATATTGTTCTCATATTTGAAAACGAAGGGGAATAATTTTCAAAAGGCGAAAAATTTACAATTTTTATTAATAATCAATCGAACACCAATCCTCCACCACTCTCCCCCCCCCCCCCCGTCCCCCCCACCCCCCCCCCCCCCCCCCCCCCCCCCCCCCCCCCCCCCCCCCCCCCTATTTTAGTAGGATCAACAAATACAAGTCTAAATCATGTATGCTCAATTGAAAACATCTTAACAGCCCAACCCCATACTCCCTCCTGAAATGATGATCTTACAACGACAACAACAACAACAAACTATTTTAGGTATAACTATATAATGGAAACATCATTTTTTTTTTTATAATAAGTGGTCAATTTCATTCTTAGAGCAATCTCCTTCGAAGCCAATGGAAATGTTTGTGTTGAATATATGTTTGATGCATTGTTACTATGCATAAAAAATGTTGGTTGAGATGAAAGTGCAAGAGTAGTTGTATCATTATTTAGCATGAAAATTATTAAAGCCATGGTAGGTTTAATAGTTACATTTTCTTGTACACAAAACAAAGATGCAGTGTGTCATTTGAGCTCTAAAAACAAATTTCAAAGTTGGTCAATGATGTTTAATAATGTTCCTTCATTCCCACTCCTCCATGCCTAGTAAAAGTTGAGCAAAGTAAAAATCAGTTTTTCAGCTATTATTATTATTAGCCAAAGCTATAGTTATTATGACACTCATAACTTTTCAAAGTGAAAATAATTACATAGCTTAGAAGGTCCTTGCACATTCTCCCTCATAAAATAAGATTCACTTTTTCAGCTATTATTATTATTAGCCAAAGCTATAGTTATTATGACACTCATAACTTTTCAAAGTGAAAATAATTACATAGCTTAGAAGGTCCTTGCACATTCTCCCTCATAAAATAAGATTTCTTCTCTTTTTACCACTCACAAGTTCCAAAACCAATACCCTAAAACAGAAAACATCACGTTTAGCAGAAAATTCAATGCATAGATTTGGTGCCATGTATCCACTACATATCAAACATTAAGAAACATAAAAAGGTGTTGAAAGGATAGGTTAGTTAATTTGGGATTATCATACTTACCATGTTCCAACAATTCTTGTGGTCTTTGTATCGGTTTGATCCAATGTGAACAATTTACATTACCAACGTCCAAGATCTTAGGATATAATTTTCTATCTAGCAAGATATCACTAGCTTTAAGATCATGATAGATGATTCGAAATCATGAATCTTCATGCAAGTAAATAAAGCCACGAACGATCCCAATAATTATTTTATAATGAGTGGCCTAAGGAAGTAATTCATGCTTATGGGATCTATAAATCACAAAATTGAAACCATAGAATTAAAACATTTAAAATTCCATCTAATGAATATTGATGAGCATCTTGCCCACTGGAAAGTTTGCTATTTACTTGGAGGTAATAGAAAGGAAATAGAATAACTATTCATAGGAATCAATTTGTCACCTAGTTTACTTGCACAAATGAACTAGGCATATTTTTTACCAATAATCTTTCCATTCCCTATGCAAAGAGAATAAAAATTAAAAAAAAAAAAAAAAAACACCACCTGCCACATGTTTTTTTTTTAATTACCTCTTTAGCCCCTCTCCCATGGGAATAAAAATTAAGCGGTGTTGCTATTGTAAACCCTAAATTTTTTAAATCGATTTAGCTTAAACCCTTAAACCAGAAGTCAAATAGGTTTCCAAAGTCAACAAAACCCTAGTTTACCGTAACCGCTTAAGTCCGGCATTGATTTTTTCTTTAGCCCTAGAAAACAAAGTTGGAATAATTAGCTAGAATAGTTCGTAATAGCTATAGGTTATATAAAAATATCAGTTTTGCGAATTTCGGGTGTCCTTTGAACCCGATCGGACATAGTTCTTGAAAAACGTGTCCCGGGGCCCAGAATAGTAAAAACATTCCGAATATACCGTTAGACTAGTAAAAATATAAGATTTCCAAAAATATCAATTTCGTAATTTTTAGGTAAGTAAAAATAACAGATATAGCTATTATATGCATATTTTCTTACTACCGGTACTTTATTAGTCATATCCACTTTATATTACACTATTCATTACTATTCTACACTATTCTTTTCTCTACTTTTTCTTACACCTACACTTACAAACACCATAACCTATAACATTTACTTTTTACTTTTCCCATAACTTTATTTCACATCCACTTTATTTATTACTTCATTTAATCCACAAAATACAAAAAATAAAATCACTCCCCTCTAAAACCCCCATGGCCGGCGCCTATCCCTCCATTCTTCCTCAATTTGTTTCAATTTTTTTATTTATTTTATCATACAAAAATCCCTCCACATTTTCCTATAAATATTCCCACCCCCCCCCCCCCCCCCCCCCCCCCCCCCCCCCCCCCCCCCCCCCCCCCCCCCCCCCTCTCACTTCTTTCACACAATTACTACCCATAAATTCATACAAAAAACTCTCCCAAAATCTCTCAAAATACCATCCCAAAATACTCTCAAAATAATTCCACAACAACTTCTACCAACAACTAAAACCCATAACCACATAAAACAATATCAAAGTTTCTTTAGGTAACCACTATTATTTTTCTTCTTCTTCTTCATGTCATGTAACTTTACATGACCATAGTATGAGTTTCCAAAGACTACAAGTTATGGAAGCTACATTATGTTCATGTATTGTTCTTGTTCATGAAAAATCTATTTATGTTCATGTTATTATTTTTGTTATTATAACTAAATATTATTATCTAAATATACATATGTACATATTCTTTAAAGCATATAAGCTCACTTGCAATTTATTTATTTTATGCAATGCAATTTATTTATTATTCTATTGCAATTTATTTATTAATTTTGTTGCAATTTATTTACTTATTCCTTGTTATTTTAAGACTAGTCTCTAGTCTTAGACTTGTCCTTATCAAGTCAAAACAAGTTTTTCTTTTTAATTTTGGGACTAGTCTACTTCTTAGTCCTAGGAGCCTTGAAAAAGCTAAGACTCCAATACTTGACTTTATTATTATGTTATTTTTTTACTATTATTTCTCATAAATCATGTTCAATTAGATTGTTGTCCAAATTTTCAATTTCTAAAAATAATTAACAAAAGAATATTTTGTCACTTAGAAATAAGTTTATGAAAAGTATAAAGTCTATATTCTAACAAAAATAAAATAATTTCTTTTCAAGTCACCAAAAAGAACCCACTATAATTCTTAAAACTACTTTTACTATGAAAAACTTCTTAGATCCTTTATTGTTCCACTTTATTTTTCAAAAGAAATTGTTGATACAAGAATGGTTTTTATGAAAAAGATGAACAAAAAGAAAGGATAAGGGATTTTCAACTAAAGACCTTTACAAACAAATAGGCAAAGAAAAATTATGTAGAAAAAAAAATAAATAGGAAAAGTAGTACTAAAATAAGAGAACTTAGAAAATAGAAAATTTTATTTTCAAAAAGTTACTTGGGAAGAATAATAAAACAAACATAAAACATTTTTTTGAAAACAAAAGAAACAAAATATTCATTTCAAGACATTTACAAAAATCAAACTTTGTAAACTATATTTTTCTAAAAACTTCAAACCGACATTGTCTTACTCAAGGAATATAATTGGACAATAAAAACCTTGAGCATGCTTAAATATGAGTTAATAACTATAAAAAAAGGATTTTTCAACTATATAGATAACTAAGTATTTATCAAGCAAGTTTTGAATGGATGAACCCAAGTTATTTTTGAGTTAGAAAATTCGTGGTGAATTTCGTCACCACTGTTTCGGGGCCTAAATGATGTAGTTTGACAAAAATAGTTTTATATATGAATAGATCTTTTCGAGTATGTAGAAATCGGTATACTATATGTGCGATTCCAAGTTAAAATGACCAAGTTATGGCCATTTTACATTGGAACTTTCCTTTATACGAACTTTAACGTTCTTTTGACATTGTTTCGCCAAAATTCAAGAAAATCATCAAGGAATACTCATTGTGGGTATTTTCTTTAGCTAGGTGACTCCGAGGAAGGATTCCTATACCCCGAAGATTATTTCGATTAAGTGGAGTGTGTGAACGACTCACCCGCATAGAGGAATAGTCGACATGGCATCGTAAGTCTATTTCCTTAAAATGCTATACTTGTTGTGCTTATAAATTAGTTGCATTAGAATTCGGAAAAGATAAATCGATATGTATGTAAAATAATTCTTTGAAAGAGTCCTAAGAATATCAGAACCAGAATTGATTTAAATGCTTGTTTTAGTATAACCTTTGATTTGTATGAAATTCTTTGATCACCTTAAATTCAATATTAATTATGCTATGACATCATAAATAAATGGATTCATGCATACCACGAAATGAGTCACATTGCATATGGGTTATTATCCTTGAATGAGAAGGATAGTAGGCTCATGTCTAAAGCAACACTTGGCGGAGTATCCGAAAGCGATTGCTTGACGGCTTAAGGAAAATGCTTGGCGGAAAATCCGAAAGCAAGGTTAATTCAAGTAGATTCGGAATGCTTGGCGATGAGTGCTCGTGAGCATAAAACTTTTTAACTAAAACTACTTGATTTGAGGTTAAGTATCACCAAACCCCAAATGGAGGGCGCAAATCCATTCAATATATAGTTCCCGAAAAGCTATATGCTTATTTGCCCACGTGTATGTTGCATCACATTTGATTGTTTAAACAACTTGTTTGAAATCTTGTTACAAGAATTTATTTATGAAAATAGTTCTCACTAAGCCTGTTAGCTTATACCCCAATAGATATCTTTTGCAGTTTCCCTACTTGTGGTTGAGGCCACGAGGACCCTGCAGCCAGGTAATTTCTTTTTGGAGCAAAGAGATTCTAGATAAAGTTTAGCTTGGATAAGATATGTAATCTTCTTGTAATAGATTAGAGATTAAGGGAAAATGTCCCTGAGTTTTGTAAGATTATTGTTATAAGTAAATGAATATTATGAGTTCTCTTTTCTTAAACATGTTATTGTATCTTGTTAAACTTCATAATCCCAGGTATAGTCCTCTAAACTTGTGAGAGCACGCCTTACACTTGATATCAAAGCTTTTGGGAATGGCTAAATATCAAAGCTTTTGGGAATGGCTAAGGTTGTCATACATAAGTTTTAATATCAAGTGTGGCGGACTGTTACGTTTAGGGTACCCTTCGGGGCATGACAGCTATTTTACCCCTAGTAAATTTAATCATTAACAAAAATACACATAACAATACAAAAAACCCTCCTTTTTTTCTTTAACATAACTATGTCATTCTTTATTTTCTTACTAAGATTTAGCAAATTATGTACAAATCTACTATGCAGATTATATATAACATATGCATATAATACACATAATTAATATTCTAGAAGTTACATATAAGTTATAACTTGTATATATAAGCAATATATGTGAATTATATATGTTATGTATATTCTACATATATATTATAGAATTATATATATATAAAAAATAAAAAGCATTGATAAAATATTAAGCCATATTTCATATAAATAAGTTATAAGTAATTTTTTATGCATATATAATTTTAATAAATATATAAGCTATGAGTTATAAGTTATATAATATATAATTCAGTCTAAAAATTATAAACACAAAATCTAGAGATTAAGAATATATCAACTATGTATTATATATATTATATATATGACAAATAATAGAGTAATGATAAAACATGCAAGTTGTATATGTCAGTCACAAGTTATATACATAAGTTATATTTTATGTGAATGAGTTCTATATGTTTTATGTTTTATAAATTATAAGTTATATATAGAATCCACAATTCATATATATAAGTTATAAGTCATACACATGGGTTATATATGTATATGTTATATATATAAATTATAAGTCATATAATACATCATTTTTATTTATAAGTTATGATTTATATGTATATATGAATGTCTAAAAGATATAAATACATAATTTAGAGATTATAAATATTATATAAATGGCAAATAAATAGAGCATTGCTAAAATATATAAGTTATATATACATATATGTTATATTTTATACGTTATATATACAGGTTATATATGTTATGTGTGTGTGTTTGACATTTGGACAAACACATAATCTATATATATATATTATGTATATATGTATATGTATATGTATATGTGTATGTGTATGTGTATGTGTATGTGTATGTATATGCATTATATATTTCGTATATAAATTATATGTATATATATTTATATATAATGTATTTGTTATGAATAGCATATATATGTTTATGTGTGTAAGTATAGGTATGAAAATATAAGTATATTTATATAACTTTTTTCTTTATAATAGCCAAATAAGAGTATAATGGCAATTTTAATTTTATTCTTAATTTAACACTGCAATTAATAAATAAAATCAAGTACTATAATATGGAAATAATTTCTTATTTAAGACATTAATCGAAATTTTACTTAAACAAAGGTTAAAATGAAAATAATTACCAACATATAGCTCTTAAATTGCAACTTAAAAATAGGATATATGAAATTTTGTATACCGTACATATACCGCGTTTAACAAATGTGATATATGATTTTCCGTACACATATTGCTTCATAGAGTTTCAATAACTTTGGGATAGTCCCATTGAAGAATATACCTTTTCCGACCCCATCTAAGGCCTTTGACCACCACTCGTAGGCAACCACCACTCGTAGGCAAGGATTCTAAGTCAAGGTATGTTGAAGCTGTTTTGACAATTAGCATATCTTCTCATCTAATGTGAGTCTATATACCAGGTCTTTTGCCCTTTTGCCCTTTTAGGTATTAGTAGCGATGTTCTACAGAAGGGCAGCGATTTGGTTGATGGGTTGGATGAGTCACAAGAGAAGGGAGGCTGAGTTGACTCACTAAGAACCAAAATTGTTATTACAAAGACAAGGATTGATGCAAAGAAAAGGAGAGATAGTCTTTGGAGTCTCTTTTGTGTTTGTGTGTGTGTGTGTATGTGTGTATCGGTATAATAAATTGCAATTTGATCTAGCATGATAAAATTTCATGTGCATTCCCATATTGCATTAATTAAACACGATTTGCCTTAAAATATTATATAGTGCAATAACCAAACGCGATTAAGGTACAATACCCAAACGTCATATTACATCTTTTTAACATGACTTAGGCAAAAATATGACATATCCTAACTAATAAACGCGATTTTGCGAAGTAATTTAGTTTTTTTTTTCAATTCAACTACATATTGGTAATTATTTAATATAGGAGGGGTACACACGTGTTTCTCCCTAAATATGTATTAATCCTGGTAATAAAACTTTGAATGAAGTAAATACTATAATACGTCATTCCTAATCTATTACTAGTAATACCATTTCAAGCATAACTTTTATATTCCCCCTATATTTCATTTTTCCAAGTAAATGGGCATTAATTATATCCCTTTTATGGAGTGATCATTACTTTCAAGAATTTCATGACATGTACTTCTCACATGAAACTGAATATAACACACTATATATCTATTATCATAAGACACTGAGGGATACTTACGTGAAAATAATCTTCATTTCATAGATAATACCATTAACATCAAATCACAATCGTAAGTTTCACCTAAACTAGTAAATATTCACTGGCAATCTAGCAAGAATCATGGTCTACTTCTATTCCTCTTTTGTTTACCTATAATTCTACAATAGGAAAATATTTCGCTATTGAGTGAATCATGTATCCAAAAATTTTTGTGGGCAACTTACTAACTTATAACTAAACTAAGTGACAGACATAAATTCCCAGTGACCTTAGGTTTCATTGTTAAGAAAAACCTTAAACATAATCTCCTTCTTTTAGTCTATTTAGTCCAATTTTGACACGTATACATTAGGTTAAGGTTAAAGAACTTCATTTCTAATCAACATAAGAGATTAATTCATGGATCGAGATGACAAATCAAAACCAATGTGCATTTAGAGCTGTACAAATGGGTTATGCGGGCCAATGTGCAAATGGGTTACGCGGGCTAGTCTACTTTGGCCTGCTTTGCTATGTGGACCAAAACTTTTTGCCCAACTCGCCCCACGCGAACCCACAAATATATTTTTTATTACAAAATTTATGAAATTCAAATTTAAATTTAAATTTTTAATAATTTATATATATAATATATCTATTTTTATCTCATCAATTACCTACATATTAATCCTAGACGATAATCGTGTATGAAAGAATTATAAACTTCTATTTTCACATTTTTTATTTCAACATAAAAGAATTTATTTTAGCTAATGGATATTAGAATTCATTACAATTTTTTTTCTTTAGCGTAGCAAGAAAAAATACATCATGAAAACTATCAATTGATATCGTGTTGCTTATTTTAAATGGAAGCATCTAAATATCTAATAAATATAAAAGAAAAAAGTATTGATATAAGGACTAAGGATATAATAAACATAAAAGTTGAAAGTTTAATACATCACCCCATAAAGATAACATAATCAACATTCAACAACTAAATAATAGAAAAGTGAAGTGAAGAGGAAATAAAAGAGGGTAATGTACTAGGTTCTTTTTTATCAAATTTATATTTCTTTCTTTTTTATGTTTTTTAAGTGTGGGTTCGTGGGACAAACCAACACACAACAAGTTGGCCTGCTTCGACTCGCGGGTTATGTGGGGCAGGCCATTTTGGCCCGTATATTAAACGAGCTAAAATTTTTAGCCCAACCTGCATTTTTTTTACGGGTTATGTTGGTTGGCCTACAAAACCCACCCCACATGCATAGCTCTATATGCATTAGAGAAAAACCAACCCAGGAGTGGGATGAACTCAAGCCTGCTTAAAGTGGCCCAACCACTGGTCGAGGCAAAGATCAATCAACCTTGGACAGTTGACTAGAGGTAATTGGTTAGTGGCAATTCAACCAGCCAATGTGGGCTACCTACTGCTCATTCATGATTTTCCAAAAGTTCGGCTTGTGCATGTTTTAAAATTGTCTCCGTTTGTGATTTTCTATTTTAGCTGTATAAGAAGTTTTGCCCAACCATGATTTTTGAAGTAATATGTGATTGCTTATTTCCGTTTTTTAGTCTTGCAGTTTTCCTAGTTAATGTATTTTATTTAGTCTTATTATCTTAGGAATATAATTTCTTACTCTATTATAGAATTTGTGTACAAATATATGGTTTGTATTCATTATGATTCAAATGTAGTGTATACAAGTATTTATCCAAGTAGAAACCCGGTTACATGAGTAAAGGACTAAATTACCCCTATACAATAATGATTGTTATATTATTGTAACACGCCTCCTCAATCTCAAGGTGATGGAGTTAGTGTGAGATTGGAGCAATGATCAAGAAATGTAGATGTAGGCAAGTTTTTGGTAAGGATATTTGCACGTTGGTGGAACATTGGAATGTGGAGAGCAAGAACTTAACTAGAGCCAACCATTTCACATACAAAATGATAGTCAATGTCAACATGTTTGGTGCGATCGTGGTGAATTGGGTTACTTGTTAGTTATATGCTCCAAGATTATCATAACATAAAATTATGGGGCGTTTAATGGGGACCCCACCTTACAAGCAAGACGATTAATCCAGGTTGAATCTGCAACAGTATAGGCTAGTGTACGATATTCAGCCTCAATAGAACTGCAAGATACAATAGGTTGCTTCTTAGATCACCATGAGATGAGGTTGAGTCCAAGAAGATAGCATACCTAATGGTTGAGCGATGAGTGTTTGGATAGCCAACCAGTCCGCATCAGCAAATATGATCATAGAATGCTAAATATTCGTGTAATGGGGAGACCCAAAGAAAGAGTGCCTCCAAGGTATCAAAGTGCTCGCTTAGCTACCCATGTATGATTGGTATTTGACGATGCACATATTGACTCAATCAATTGACTGTAAGTTGATGTCTAGTCGAGTAATGGTGAGATACTGCAAGGCACCTACGATCTCATGATAGGTAATGGGGTTGGACAAGAGAGGGAAACCTTGTGCTCTTAGTTGACTTTAACGAGAAAGTGGGGTTTTGATAGGTTTAGAGAGATGAATGTGATGACGCTTTAGGAGATCAAGAACAAATTGTGATTAACTCAAGTGGATACCTTGAGGAATGTGCTTGACATGAATGCCAAGAAAGAAGTGAAGGTCACCAAGATCTTTCATAGCAAATTGATGAGAAAGAACAGAGATATAATAAGAGAGCATGGTAGGGTTATTTCCAGTTAAGATAATATCATCAACATAAACAAGGGGAACAAAGGTGTCAAAGTCCTGGGAGTAGTCAAAGATGGAGGTATCAGCATTGCTTTGTATGAAACCAATGTCAAGGAGAAAAGTGTTGAATCATGAAAACCATGCACGAAGAGCTTGTAAGAGACCATAGAGGGACTTTTGTAGCTTGCACATATAGTTAGGGAAGTAGAAAGAACAAATCCAGGGGTTTGTTTCATGAGGATCTCTTCAATGAGAAAACCATGGAGAAATGCTTTTGTAACATCTAGCCAGTGAATAACTCAATGAGATGAGATAACATGAGAAAGAATGAAGCAAATAGTGGGTTTGACAACATGACTAAACTTTTCAATGTAGTCAAGACCTTCCTGTTGAGAGAAACCTTGGGCAACTAATCGTGTTTTTAAGCGATCAACTTGATCATTTGCCTTGTACTTGATACAAAACTATATTTTGGTTAGGCTATGGAGGTACAAGAACTCAGGTTTTGTTTCTGAGAAGTAAGTTAAATTCTTCCTTTATGGCAGTAGCCCAAGCAGGATCTCAAAGGGCTTCAGTATAATGACAAGGCTCATAAGGAGAGGTATAGATGTTGAGATTGATGATGGGTCTTGGTTTTGCCGGCTTTAGAGTGCATAAGCATTTGGTGAATAGGTTAAGGGGGATTTGAGGGAAGGGGAAAGAGTGTGTAGCGAGGTGACAGTGGACATGTAGAAGGAGTTTAGAAGATGATTAGGGTCAAGCCATCGTGCAAGTTCAATCATAGACACGAGTTATGGGTGGTTTAATTGAGTGATGGGAGAGGGGTAAGTAAGTCAGCAGGGAGAGAATTTGAGTGCGCAAAGTTTATAGGGGAGGAAAGTTGGGTGGTCATTATAAGTGGAGGAACTAAGTAAGAGGAGAGTGAAGGTAAGGTGGTGGTAACTGATCTATTAGCACATTTCTAGGGGATAGGGAGGTAAGAGCAGCATAAGAAAAAATGGACTCATGAAAGACAAAATGTCGACTTATGTAGACACGTCTAGTTGTAGGGTTGAGACATCGGTAGCCTTTGTGTTGAGCAGAGTATCCAAGAAAGCGGCATGGAAGGGATCGAGGTGATAATTTATTGGCAGACCCGGTGTAGTTTTGGGGTAGTAAAGGCAGCTAAAGGTAAGTAAGAAGTTGCAATCGGGAAGAGTGTGATAGAGGAGTTCAAATGGGGACTTATGGCCAAGGGTAGCAGATGGTAAGAGGTTTATAGTGTACATTGCAGGGAGAACAACATCAACTCAGAAGTTGGGTGGTAGATTTGCATGTAGACAAAAGGACGGGCTAGGTTGGCCATATGTTTGTGTTTACACTCAGCAATGACATTTTTTTTGGGATATATAAGGATAAGAGAGTCTGAGATAAATACCATTACCTCTAAGAAAGGTAGTAAATGCATTATTGACAAATTCACCATCACTATCACTATAACAGACTTTAATGCTAGTAGAGAAATAGTTTTCATCCAAGGATTTGAAATGTTTGAAATGAGAAAGAACTTTAGTTTTATTGTGCATTAGAAAAATCCATGAATATCAAGTACAATTATCAACCAAAAATACATAATATTGAAACCCTAAATCTAATCTAGTTGGCAATTGCCATACATCATAATGAATGATTTCTAAGGGCTTCTATACTCGTTGGGATGAGAGCTTGAAAGGTCGGGGGTGAACTTCCTAATGCTACAAGAAGGACATGGACTAGGGGATTGTGATGAAGCTTGGACTTGAAAGTATTTATTGCGAACAAGTTGATAAAGGACTTCATTATTTGAATGGCATAACCTGGAATGCCAAATGTCTCTTAGAACAATAGACATAAAGTAAGATTGTGGGGAACAAACAAGAGAGTGACAAAATGGATAGACTGATGGAGAAGGATCTGACCCATTGGTGAGTCCTGAACAAAGAATGAGGAATCATCAAATTGTATAGAGCATTTGTTATCACGACATAGTTTAATAATAGAGTGTTAATTGTGGGTGAGTTATGGAACATGTAGGACATTTTTTTTAATGCAAGTTCTGATAATTTGTTTGAACAAGTAAGTCACTTACGTGAGAGATAGGCATAGCTGCACCATTACCAACAATTACTCGATCAGAACCAACATAAGGAGTCATATTAGGAGTATACCTACATCCAGAGTCATGTGGTGTGTAGCACTTAAATGAGGGTACCAACAGCCTCATGTGATTCTCCAAGAGAGGATTGTAGCACATCTACATAAGCCTCTTAAACCTGTGATAGCAGTGGAGGGCAATCTAAGCGGGAATCATGTGTGGAAAGACAACCTAGCCCCCTAGATCTAGATTGACCACAACCTCAAGTCCTAGGGGTGGTCTGGGTGTAAAGGGCAATAGGATCTGAAGTAGGAGTGTCATTTCGCTTGAGCCATTGTTCTTGATGGATGAGTTTGCCACGAACTTGCTCAAAGATGAGAGCTATTGGTGAGTAGGTAAGTGTAGTGACAAGGGCATCATTGTCTCATAGAAGACCATGAAAAGCATGGGTGATGAGATTTATAGAATTTAGTGGTTGACTAATTGAGGCAAGTTGGTCGGCAATAGATTTAAGGTCACGAAGGTAATCATTCATTGAGTTGTTTTGCAATCTAAGATAAAGGCGACATTGTTTTAGTTACATTTTCCTAGCCACATAAGTCTCAAGAAATCTTTGGCAAAGAGCAGTCCAAATGTCATAAATAGCTAAAATATCATGGATCTCCATTAAAATGCCAGTAGAGATAGTGGTGAGTAATGTTGATCAAATGGAGTGATTGAGTTGAAGCCAATGGGCATAGATCGGGTTTGGTAGCAGAGCACTTTCAAGAGTTGAAATGATTTCATGGGTTGGTGCTTGGATGATGCCATCAACATGGTGGTAAAGATAAAAGAAGATAAGGAATGAGGTCATCACGGCGAGCCAAAGTTGATAGTTGTCATTGGATAGTTTGATGGGAACAACAACCATGACATTAATAGATGGTAATGAAGGTAATTAGGGAAGGTCTAGGGAGATAGTAGTTGATGAAAAATGGCTAGTGGAGAGAGCAGATATGGTTTTGGGAAGGAAAAGATGTGGATGAGTTGTGGGATTTGTGTGAACGATATAAATGATAGGGTTGGTGGTGTGGAGCAGGTAGACTTTATAGTGGCGTGGTGGTGAAAGGAATGGCGAAGGTGACGCAACATAGGATGAAGAGACGGAAAATCCTATGTCGGCAATCGATGCCGTCGGCCTTTAGTTCTATACTGCCGGTATTGGAGCGGCGTACTTTACATGTCTTTTGAGTTTTTCAAATTCGTAATTAATAATGCGGTCAATGCCTTTAAAATATCATTTAATATTTTTAAAGAATAATTTTTAGCATCATTTAGTATGATTTTTAATAAGATTTAATGTCTCTTAATAAGATGTCAGTTTCATAGAATTTAATATCTTTTAATAGGATGTCAATTTTAGTTTTTCCTTTTAAATGCTAATTAATATTATTTAATAGGTTTTAGTGCTTTTTCGGTTATGGCAATTTTTACGCTTGCCCATATATATGTAAGTCCTATGGCATATGAAAGACAGAAAATGTTGTTTTGAATGAAATTTCTTTGAGAGTGTTCTCTCTATTCCAAAATTCGTCATCTTCGAGTAGATTTCGATTTTTGATGCCAAATATCTAGGTATTCTTAGAATCAATTGATATTTGAAGATCACAAGCCAGGTATTCGTGCGCGAATCAACGTCTTGCGATAGTTTCCATTTATTTTGCTGCGTCAATTGGTATCAGAGCCGCGTTCGCTCTTGGAATATCATGGCACCTCGCAAACAGATTAACCAGCGATGTATCGATGAAATCTATGGTCATGATGACCTAGGTCGACAAATCGAGCAGAAAGTCGATTGATGGTTGACTGTTATGGTGGATCAGGTCACAGAAAGGATGGAGGCACTTTTGGTGAATCAAAATAAAGATAGAAACCCTAATCCTAATCCGGTGCCTAATTCTGATTTGATACATGACGTAGGTTATGTGGAATCAAATGATGAATCCTCTTTTGTTAATGAAGATAGTAGTCGTAGGGAATTAAGGATGAACACAGAAATCCTAGAATTTGATGATGATTTCTCTTCTATTGATGGGGATTACTATGATGGAGAACCAATATTTGACGTTTACGAGGAAGATGAAGGGGATGTCTTTGAAGGAAGAGGCAATTTTGAACTAGTTTATGATGAAGTTATGTTGGAGGCTATAGGTGATGAAAGACCTATTTTTGATACCGAGTATGTTGAGGAAGAATTCATGATTTTGATATTGTGTCTACTTTAGTGGGTAAACAGGTTAAAGGAGAACTTGAGTTATCTCAAGTAGCCATTCCAACAGTGAAGAAGTTTCAAGGTGTGTTTCCTAAAGAATCGCATGATGGCTTACTACCTCTGCATGATATTCAATACCAGATCGATCTTGAACCAGGCATAACCCTTCTAAACCATCTTCATGATTGAATGAGCCCTACAAAACATGAAGAGTTGAGGAGACAGGTTGAGGAGTTACTGCGTAACATGGTAAAAATTCGAGGTCGAATTTTGTCCAGCCTAGAGAGGATGATGCAGCATAGGATGAAGAGACGGAAAATCCTATGTCGGCAATCGATGCCGTCGGCCTTTAGTTCTATACTACCGGTATTGGAGAGGCGTACTTTACATGTCTTTTGGGTTTTTCAAATTCGTAATTAATAATGCGGTCAATGCCTTTAGAATATCATTTAATATTTTTAAAGAATAATTTTTAGCATCATTTAGTATGATTTTTAATATAGGATGTCAGTTTTAGTTTTTCCTTTTAAATGCTAATTAATATTATTTAATAGGTTTTAGTACTTTTTCGGTTATGGCAACTTTTACGCTTGCCCCTATATATGTAAGTCTTATGGCATATGAAAGACAGAAAATGTTGTTTTGAATAAAATTTCTTTGAGAGTGTTCTCTCTATTCCAAAATTCGTCGTCTTCGAGTAGATTTCGATTTTTGATGCCAAATATCTAGGTATTCTTAGAATCAATTGATATTTGAATATAACAAGCCGGATATTCGTGCGTGAATCAACGTCTTGCGATAGTTTCCTTTTATTTCTTCTGCGTCTGAAGGATAGCGACATCGTAATAGGAGGGGTTTAGTGGGGCTGTGGAGTGATGGAAGGGCTTGGAAGGGGCGGCAACATGGTGGTCGGAAACACCGTTACTGATGTCTTGGTGGTTAGATTTATGACAAGTGGCTTGGAAATGGAAGAATTCATTGTAGATACAGATGATTCGAGTTGTTGTTGGTAAAGTTTTATCTTTCTTGCTGTTATCGGTGCAGACTTGTGGTAGAAGGACGCAAACAAGTCGGAGAAGAAGAACGATGATGACATCGTGAATTGTTGTTGTGATAAATGTTCTGTTTTCCTTGCTATTATTGATGCGAACTCACCGAAGAAACCAAACAGAGCAGGCCATCGAAGATGATGAAAGAAAGTGATGTACTAGGGTTTTTAATTATTTTTGAATTTTGATAATGCTTTCATTTATGTACAAATATATTATTAGTATTCCTTATGATTCAAATGTAGTCTATACAAGTAATTATACAAGTAGAAACCCTGTTACTTGAGTAAAGGACTAAATTGCCCCTGTACGATAATAATGATTGCTATACTACAGTAACAATTTGAGCCTATAAATAAGCCTAATATTATTCATGTAAATCAATTTCTGGTGATTATTATTGAAATGTTTGAGAACTAAGTGTTATCTCATTATTTGAACTTATTAATATGTGATGTTCAATTCAATTATATCAAGGTTTCTAACTATTATATAATCAGTGGATCAAGTTTTTTTCATTATATAATACCAAAATTCTTAAGATTTTCGTTGTTAAGGTATCTCTATTTTAGAAAAGATGTTTTATATGATCAAAGCCTGCTTTATAAGGTCTAGAAATTTCACATTATTTGCCAAGCATGCAGAACAGTGGTAGTAAAGCAAGGCTTCTAAAAATCACAACAACCTAGTTTGATTTGTATGTCCAAAAAAAAAAAAAAAAAAAAAACCTAGTTTGATTTGAGGACGATACATCAAAATCCTAACTCAAGTTGTTCATATCTTAATTTTTCTTGTTTGATTTGCTTCTAGATGTCAAATTTAGCAGGAAGTAAGAACGCTGAAGAAGAAACGTGGATAGATGAATTGAAGGCTATGGTGGCACAAATGATGGAACATCTAACCACTCAAATGAAGAATCTCAAGACAAAGTTAGATGTTTGAGACGAAGAAGACATACCTGAACGAAATTCTAAACATCTCATGAAGCAGGAGGATTATGATAATTTTATTGGGTATGGTGACTATTGCGAGTATGGTAAACGGTAGGAGAAGCCACGTCAACGAAGTAATCGGATTGATAATATTTTCTTTTTTTTGGGCCATTGATGGTAATATTAATAGTATTCACTTTATAATTTCATCTTTTCATGGAATAAGTGATCCAACGTGTATCTTGAATGGAAGAGGAAGATAGAACTACCATTTGCATCCATCACTACTCTAAAGAAAAAAAGATCAAATTAGCTATAGTAAAATTTTGTGATTATGCTAGTATTTGGTGGACCAACTTGTTACCAGAATGAGGAGGAATCTAGAGGAGCCAATTTGCAGCTGGCATGAGTTGACCATTACGAGGAAGGGGTTTGCATTAGCTCATTACTACAGGGGACTTTATTAGAGGTTGTAGGGGCTGTCTTAAGGGATTAGGATTACGGAGGAGTATTTTAAAGATATGGAAATTCTGATGATGAAGGATCACTAAATTTGGTACCTAAATTTTGTATAAAAATCCAATTTAGTTTTACATTTTAAAAAAAATTGATATTTAATACTCAATCTAACTCTTTATGATTATGTTCACTACCTACCTAAAAAAACTATCTCTATTTGCAAATGTAGAAAAAGTAAGATATCATTGAATTTTTACTAATACTTTTAAACCATCTTAACACTAAAAGGTTGTTTATTCTATATCAGGAAATACAACAAACGGTGTTAGTGAAGTAATAAAAATAGCCACGAAAACTTTGGTTAGATATTAAATTGGCTACTTCAAAATTCAAATATCCAAATTGAATTTTTGTACAATATTAGGTATTTCCTAATGATGAAAGCAAATGTCAAGGAGATAGAGAGGCAACACACAATGGCCAAATTCTTAAGCGGGTTGAGTACGAACATAGCCGATTCTTAACACTATGGAATTGGGGAATTGGAAAACATGGATCATGTAGCACTGATGCTAGAAAGTAGTCTTAAAACTATTGAATAACTTAATTGGATGATCATAATTATGTCAACATTTATATATATATATATATATAGCTTTTATTACAAATAAATCTACAGACGAGTCAAGTTCAAATGGTACAATGCTAAGTTTAAGCTCATGCTTGATTTGAAATTTCAAAACTCAAATCGACTGAGTTTAAAATTCTAAGCTCAATTCTGGCTTGATATAACATTACATAAACTTAAGCTCGACTCAATTAAACTCGTCTAAGCTCTATTTATTAAAAAAATTTTAATTTTAATACAAAATACTAACACTCAAACTCAAGTCGAATTCGATTAACATTTACTCTCAACTCAAGTTGAATAGAGATTGATTAGGCTTGCAAACTCATTGAGCTAAATGTGACTTGAGCCAAGCTTAATAAACTACACGAATAACTTTAAATTGAACTCAACTTGACTATTATTGAATCAAAATCAAGTAAACATCAAGTCAAGCAAAGTAGTTTGTGAATCGGTTTGATTCATTTGCACCCTTAGTAGCAAGAGTATTTTTATCATAAACTCAAGGATAATTTAATAATAAATGGAGAATTAGACAAAGTAATCCAAAATTAATTAGATAAATTACACCTGAAAATCACAACATTTAGATTGAAAAAGTATTTTATGATATTTAATTAAGTATTTCTCTCATTCTACATGTCAATAGTAGGGTTTCTTGAATTTTAATTAAATATTTTTTCTGTGACACAGGTTAGTGGTGACCTCAATTGATTTACTTTTCTAAAGCTATACCCTAAATAAACTTACCCCAAATTGTGATTTTCTTGTATAATTTACCCAAAATTAATATGGTAGACCAAAGGGATGCTTTCTTTTGAAACAGTAGAAGGACCACCTTGGCACTAGAGAAAAGATATTTTTTTTTTTTTTTAATATAAGATGACGCCTGATTGGATGTCTAGACTTACATACAGATTTCCCCATTAAGACCATATTCGATTTTCGATTAAGGAAATAGACTCTAGCTTTGTAGAAAGGGTTTAGCTTAGATCCCACTTCATCAAGGTATCCAAACCTTAGCTGTGGTTATAGAAATCTCGGCTCCATAGAGTTTTAGCTTAAGCTGCCCGACGTGCTCGTATTGCTATGGTCATACAAGCTGGAATAGTTAGTGGTAACAAAATCGTATGCAACCATACCATGCCAGCTTATATCTAGAGTTAAGATAAAAATTTACTCTCTTACGGTTCCTAGCCAATATTGTTATAAAGGATCGTAGATTTTTGGGATTTCTGGGTTGAAGTTTTCTCCATTGTCCTTTTCCAGTAAAATTTTGTTCTAAACTCTTTTTATTCCAGCATTGTTACTACGGACCATGGAAGATAAATGTGTGCACACTAGAAGGCTGCACATTTCTATACAAAATCCAATATCACACACGTTATGAAAGTGAAACATTACCAGAAGTCATAGCAGATTATAAGTTCACGCCAAACTGATAATTTTCAACTCCATTTAAAGACCTTTTATCAACTTGTCCAGAAAGAAGACAATTGACACCGTTCTTTCAAAAGCTGACACTGCAACCATTAAAGAATTACCTTGTGAGCTCTTGATAACATTTTACTTAGAGCATCAATGTCCAAATAAATGAGGGAAAGAAATGAATGTCTTGCGTCTTCTGTTAGGGCTCAATGAAATCTTAGTATCTGGGTTGCCAAAACAAGCATAGTACAGCTTTTATCTATACGCTGCCATAGTTAGTGGTTACAAAATTCTGCTCTGTGCAACCTAAATACAATGAAATTTCAAACCTGTGGGCAGAAATAGCAGGCTTCACACTACAAGTTTCTGTGCCCACCCTCTTCATCCTAGCAATTTGATCACGGCCAAACCAGAAATAAGACAACCCTCCTGTTCAATTCACTTCCGTAGCTTAGTTGTATGCAGTTTTTTGACTGAGATTTGAATTTAATCTAGTAAATAGTAACAGTGGACTTTGCTATGTAGCCCATATCTTTTAAAAAATCACGGTAGCAATAACAAAAATACCTTCAATACTTTTAGCTATGTGCTATCTCTAATATACTTTATGAAGATACTCCCAGAGAATTGTGTATGCCAAACAATCATATGCTGTACCAAGTTAGACAAAGTGTGAATCTTCAAGAGGAACTGCCATTTCTTCTCTGGATGTGATGAACACAAAATCGAATGTGACACAAATATTAGATATAATTCCTCAGGCATCTAGAAGACATATGATATAAGAAAACACCGAGGAAGCATTCAGGCTGGATTATTAACCAGGAAAGGAAAAAATAAAATGAAATAAAATTGAGATAAAAATAAAAAGGCAGGAATAAGACGAGACAATCGTGCCTTCCAACATGCATAAAGACAAGAATGTGAAAGTTTTTTTAAGTATAGATGTAAAACATACCTGAATGGCCAAAGAGTTGCTATAATTTTGACAACCTATCCATAACGTCTTCATCAATGGACTCAATGCACCAGTTCTGGTCATTGCTTCCTGCATCTACTGTGGAGATGTATAAGATTCTTTTGTGGTGGTGGCAAAGGGTTCGTCGGTGGCCAATACTCACGTATGTTATACCAGCTGCTGTGATGAGCTGGTATAGATGGGCCTGCAAAGAAACAACACATTACACCCTATGCAAGAATCGTAGGCTAGGAGATCTGCTATTAGAATGCAAGATTTGTAGTTGTTATGCCTCCAAACTCTTACAGAAACAAAAAGAAACCTAGATATAGATCAGCAGCAATCCCACATATGTCAAAAAACCAAAGCCTCCTTTAAATAATTGAGGCTATTCATTCTTCCAAACCAGGATTTTCATTCCTCCTTTACATGGAAGACAAGCATAGAAGACACTACTTATGCATTTACATTCTATGACTGATATATCCCAATAAAAATCAACGAGAATATATAGGGCATGGAGAAACATGTTGTACAATCTAATCTTAACAAGTAAATCCCAAAATATATCACCATATTTTTGAAGTGTTAACCCCTCATCCAGCCTCTATAGTAACTTGCTAGTATTCTTTTTATCTGTCTACTAACTCTAAGCTGTTACTTACACAAGTGTCGTAATCCTACTCATCTAAGCCACTTATCATCAATTTCTATTCTTCTTCTTCTTTATTGTTGGGTGGGGGATTAGCTGTAAGTAGCCAGTATTCTTTTTGGTATATCTTCTTTGTTTGGAATGTTTGCGTCCCATCTATATTTGTATCTAATCTATATATGAGTAATAAAGTCTCCCAGCTTTTTTCCATCTATTTTTGACAAAAACCTGGCACCAAACAGATACCAAATAGAAAACATACAAATGGATAGTGTACTCTTGGCCCCCTAAATCAGTCCTCTTCACCCTAAACAGATTGTTATCATGTGAATCATTTCCAGTCATGGTCATCAACTGATTATCTTCACAAAACCTACAAGGAACAAGTACTTGAAGATTGTATAATGGTTCAACTGAACTTGAACCATTAGGTATCGCACGTTTAGAACTGAGAAGGGAACTTTCCTAGCATATCATTGTGATTACTGGCTCAATGATCAATGTACCAAGGGAAAACATGGACCTATTTTTATAGCAATAATATAGAAACACTAATCTAATAAACATCGGAAGAACAAATGTCTGTTATGTAATTGCCCCATTATTTCCCACCAGCACTTTATTCTCAAAAAGGGAAGCAATTCTTGTGGACAAGATAAACCAAAATAACACGGCCCCACATACTTAATGAGAAAGAAAAATAGTTGCTGGTTGATCTTTCTATTGGATGAAAAATTATACACAGCAAATGAATTTCTTAAGGTTAAATTTCAGGTATACAAGATCATCAGGATGTATTATGTAGAAAGAATATGCCTACAAAGTGATCACTTTTTAGGTTTTCATCCATGTGCTTCTCCAGACCATTTATCAAATTAAGATGTAAAGGAACACTCATGCACTGGTTTTGTACTCCAAACTGAATGGATTGACCACATGACTTGCCGATACTCGTGTAGTCTAGTGGTAGAATTCTTGAATTCTTAGTCACACGTCTAAAATTCAAATGATAATCCAAACTTTACTTGCCCCAGAAGAAAAGGACATGTTTCACTGCAAAACATGCTGATCACTGAGTGCACAAGCCCTAGATATCTCTATTAAAATATAAAAATCCACGTAATTCAATGATTTTTGAAACTCTTTCTATTCATTAATCATGTTCACCTAACAAGAAATTAATATGGCCATTTGAAAGAATTGCTGCAGAACATAAATGAAATACTAAAGCTAAAAGGAGTTGTATGGTTCTATAATTATGCCAGCAAAGCATTACTGATGATCACCGCTGATTGGGATCATCCAGGTGTGAATGCCAAAACCAAAATATGGGCTTTGCAGACTATGTTGCTTATCTTATCTTTTCTGCATAATCCTATAATCAAAGTTCAAGTTTCAAATTTAGTGTAAACTCATATAGTTCACTGTACCATTAAGATGAGAAATTCAAAATCTACAAGATCTTGATAAAGGAAGCTAAGTGAAACTATCCAGCTGGCACTTAATGAGATGTGGCTGTAAATTTTGTGGGAGTTCATTGTCGAATTAAATGTTAAAAAAACTAAATTGCACATACATTTTAACGTAACTAGAGGATAATGCACCAATGATGCACTGTAAACATATAGTAATTGAAAGAAAAAAGAATAAAAATAAGCTTAATCATATTTAAGCATGTAATAACTACTTTGAACCGAAAGTTTATGCATACTATCTTATGAGAATCTAGGGGAAGAGAGATATCTACAACAAATTATGCATTATAATATAATGAAGAGACTTGGGGGAGGGGGAGTGAGCCAAGGCAATTAATAACATTTGAAATTACCACAGACACCACAAAACTCTTGCACTTTAATATTATAGATAACAATGCTCATAAAAAGTGAAATCAGCCCCCAAAAAATGGACGTGAATTTATGTTACTCATAAAGAACAAGTTAAAATGAGCGTTCTCGTTGAAGTGTTGGAAGTACCTCATTGGCCTCATCCAAAGCACTTGTTGATTCATCCAGTAAAGCCAGCTTTGGTCTCGAAAGCAAAAGCCGAGCAAAGGCTAGTCTTTGCTGCTCTCCAAGGGAAAGAACACTGGACCATTCATAGGTTGAATCAAGATTATTAAAACGAGATAATATATAATCCAAGCGAACTTCCTTTAAAACCCTTAGAAGTTCATCTGTTGTTGGAACTTTTGGCATGTTGTGGACATTTTCTGAATTCGCTTCAGGTGCTAGGAAAGGTAGCATACCTGACACACACACACACACAAAAAAAAAAAAAAAAACCTCGCTTCATACTTCTGGCATAATGACATTTTTTGACAATTCTATACTGCATAATTATGATCTGCTCCTAAATATGGTTGGAAAATAAAGTCAACTAGAAAACTTCAAGCTGAAACATTACACAAGGTGCAGAATTGCAAATAGAAAAAAGTCAATAGAATGCGTGAGTCATAGGAACACAGACAAGAAAAGACTTACATGGCCTTGAAATATTTTTCCTTCATATTAAACACATCATATTCTGCAAAGTACACATCTCTCAAAATCGACTAATATGTGTTTTGATCGACTTGATTTGTTCATAGTATGATGTGACAGTATTACAATGGTATATACAGAAAATTCAGCTAATTTGAAGATAATTAAATTTATTGAAGGAAACTTAAGGCCAAATCTTAAGGTACAGAGAACAGCAGCAATATAGTCTGATACTGCAGTAACTCAATATCCACATAAGACCAGAGCATTCATATGAAACCGTTAAACTAAACTTCTTGCTAATTTTGAATATTACAGAGAAAGGTATCAGTAATTTATTGGTTGGATGAGAAAGGATTTTCTACAAATAACAATTCTAGATATCCAAGTATATGTCTTACTTTTGCATGAACTTCCTACACATTTAAGGAAGTTTTGCTGGTACATGTTTTTACTGATGACACCATTTTGGATGTTTAAACAAAAAGGACGGCATGAGAAGCAGACTTTTGAAGAGAACTCCAAAGGCAGTTAATTAACTTGAATAGGATCAAGGCAGCAAAAAAGGTGTTAGGCTTTAGTAAAGGCTTCATGAATGAAATTGTATAAAAAAAGTAATTGAGCTATTTTAAAGTAAGAATTCCTTTTGCTGCAAAGGAATAATGCAAAAAAAGATATAGAAATCACAGCCATAGGCCATAAGGGTTCTGATAATTCCAAAATTCATGGAAGACAAAAGCCCCAGTCAAAAACTAAAAGACAAGCTAGAGGCAGAGGAAATGGGGGCTTTGCTACCTATCTAGCACTTATGCATTCATTTTCTTGATTACTGATGACCAGAAGCATAGGCTTCTATATCTATATGCGATCAGCACGACTTAAATTCATTTGTTGATGTTCTGGGGTGTCTGGTACTCATGAAACCAGGCACAAAACTGGAGATGCATTTAGTTCAAGTTCTTAAAATCGTGGTTGACCAGATTTTAATTTATGAGACCGTTTAACCAAAGAGAGGTAAGACTGACCAAAAAAAAAAGTTGACCAATCAATTAGCTGAAGTTTTAATTTTCAGCTAATGTGTCTTCTTGAATATGTTTCCTCTCTTCTTCCAGATAGGTGTTCCCAGTCCCCACTCTAGTTCAAGGCTTACTGTTAGAAAAATAATTACACGCTACTAGATATGTTAGATCAGTATCTTTTCTGTTTTAGATTCAAGTAGGCAGACTATCTTAGTTTTGGAGATGTTGTTAGATTAGTGCTTGCTGTTTTTATCATAGGATGCAAGGAGACTTACGGTTTGTTTGTTTGTTGGTAGATTAAAAATACAGACACTTTTTTCAAATTTTTTTTCAAACAAATTATTTATAAAAAAGTAGATATAAATAAAAAAAAGTTGGCAGCTCTCATTAAAAGATGAAATAGATCAAATATAAATAAAATAAATATAAATCGAACATATTTACACATCATTTTGAAAAAGATATAGATATAGATGAAAAACAAACCATCCAAACAAACCTTAATCTTCTCATCTACATTTTATGCTATTTATACTTTGTAGACAAGAAAAAATTATGAGTTTAAGACAATATTTTCTCATGGCATCAGAATTTCAGAGCAGAGAATCGATCACACATAATGAGTAGCATATATGTTCAAATTGAGAAGATGCTAGTAAATGGGTCTCTTGGAGGAATGGAATTAGTCTTTGGTTCCCTCAAGAAACAAGAAAATCAACAAATTAGTGGATCTCACAAAATTCTTGGAGACCATCCGTTCTACATATCACCTGAAGTAAACTGAGCAGTTCAAACTTTAGGAAATGGTTCCAATCCATAGAGCTCGTCATTAGAGGGAGAGACAAGTTAGGGTACATGTTATTACTCCAAAAGTGGTGGCACCTATAATCCAGGGTTATACCAGGTGAGCTTGTAAGGCTTAGTGAAGTAGAGATGAGATATCACAAATGTGGTATAGCTGTGATGTGCTGCCTAGTAGCTGTTTTGTTATGTAATTTCCATATTTATGGTTCTAAATTGGTATATCATAAAGAATTTATGTTAAAACCTCACATAGCAGCAAATTTCAATCAATACTTTGTTTTCATAGCAACAGCATGAGCAAGTCATGGAGATTGGTCATACATTCATAAAAGATACAAACCTGCGTCCAGATTGCATACCTGATGTTGTAGCACTATCTGACTCAGGAACTGTACATGCAGCCCATGCAGGATATAGCAGTTGTTGACGCAGGGTTCCCAGGTTCATATAAGGTCTTTGAGGAAGAAAAAATATGCTCCTAGAAATAGTTGGTGGGGTCCCTTTAAAGTCTTTAACTTCCAAACTATCCAAATTTACTTCAAGAGCAGGCCCATTAGCAGAAGTTGATGGCTCAGCAACTGGTCCTTCGTCCAGGTAGAATGTGATTTTTCCTCTTCCACTGTTCCAAAGACCAGCCATGGCTCTCAACAATGAAGTCTTACCACTCCCACTTGGCCCCATGACCTACTAATTCATAGGTATATTGATAAGTAAGCTCAAATCCATGTGTAGAGATGTATTGATACATAATACATGACTACTAGTTACCTACCAACAGATGCGTAGTGATGTATTGATACATAATACATGACTATTAGTTACCTACCAACAGATGATCATTGACATTGATCTGCAAGGATAGGTTCCTGATCAGAGTAGTTTTACTTGTTGGTGTCTCTAAGGTCAACTTTTCCACATCAAGTAATGTTTGAAACTTCTTCACAGGACTAGATCCATTTGAATCGAAATTATCGGAATCCTTGGTGTTATCAAACAAGATGGATCTCTTGAGCAGAATCATTAAGAGACTTAGTCATGTTGCTCTCCAGGGTATCATCAAACTCCCCTGAATGCATCTATTGTGATAAATCAGAGAGCTAGTGGAATGAACAATTAAGTAAGCTACTAAAGTAAAAGGTACTATTTTAGAAAGTACACGAGATCAAAAACCATTATTACATTACAGTACTTATACAAAATAAAGTTTAAAAAATTAATCAATAAGGAAAAAGTCTGAATGTTTAAATTAATCACAAATAAAATTCAGCAGCATTAGATTTTAAAGTACTTCTTGTCATACAACAACAACTAAACCAAATCTTGAAAAGCGACATAAATAAGTTCTTCACCACATGACAAGTTGATCTTGGACAGATAGGTGATCTAAACACCATCTTAAATGGTTCTTGTAGCTTATCCAAAATTGGATCAATATCGTTTTTCAAGTAGACATTCATTCCGGCCACTAATTAACTTTAATCCCCAGTGCCAGTCGAGATAAAGTGTCCAATATGCTGCCTCATCAGTCATTGCCAGTGGTATGGTCATTCAACAGAATTCAATCCTGAGTTTGTCATCACCCTTTAACCAAATAAGACTACCAGGAATCTTCTCCAGACATTGGTCATGCTTTAGTACTATAATAGCTTCTTCCTTAAGCCCCCTTCACTTTATGGATCTCAACTCACCGCTATAAAGCTATTAGATACAGCATATCTTAAATTAAACATATTTCATGGATGGGATATCTACGAAGAAAAGGAACCAGGTTAAGAGACCTGTGA
Source organism: Combretum micranthum (assembly GCA_024138025.1). Lineage (NCBI taxonomy): Eukaryota > Viridiplantae > Streptophyta > Magnoliopsida > Myrtales > Combretaceae > Combretum > Combretum micranthum. The sequence continues at coordinate 1,931,338 of JAMXBD010000068.1, read as the reverse complement.
AACAATCTGCACTAAATTCTAAAATGTTAAGGAAGTATAATCTCCATTTAAAACCTCGCAACCAGAAAAGTATTAATTTCCAATGAACTTCAAGCACTAGTCAAGAACCAAGAGGTCTAGATCACAAATAAGCAGGGAGATGTTGGAAGAACTAAATAGAGGCAATAATATTTCCAACTCATATTTCATCTTATCCATCCTTTTTAAGAAGTGAAAAAGAATAATTACTACTATCACAATTTAAGCAACAAACAGCAACATTTGACAAAACAAAGGAAGTTGCATACAGTACCTAGACGATCAACAACAGCTGAAAACGCACTTATGGATTGAAACTGATAAACGATCAATGAGAAATCTCCCAGAATATGGTTGAAAGCAGACACGGACTGATTTATGACTCCAAACTCAATTTTGCCAGAGAAGTACATGGGAGCAACCACAGCAACAGGAAGAATCTGGATAAGGTATCTGTAACCACTGGTAAAGAACTCCAGGTTTCTAGATGCTATTAAAAGTTGCTGCAAAGGAAAATCAAGAATGTATCACAATAATGCCATACAAGATAATGGAATTAGTGTTGGACTTAATTAAAAAGAATCTGACAAGCAGTGAAGATGCACATCAAGCATTTCAATTAAAAAATAAAAAAATGGCTGTCATTTTGCAACTAGAAAAGTATAGAAAACAGATTCCCTGTCCTGATTCACTTACTAAAGTTTCGATACTCCCCACAACACCACCACCACATTTAGCCCCTTACAAAACCCTTCCTGATCACCCGGATTGCCTTAAATAAAGGGAAACTTATAAGCTATTCGTATACCATATTAAAATAAGCACCACAACCATTCTGATCCGATCTAAAAACTTAAAGCCTATAGATGTGGTATAGCATAATATGTTTAATAGTTAACATAAGCATCTATCATTGATTCATTTACTAGCACTGTTCTCCCCAATCAATGTCTTGCAATGTTTCAACAGATTTTGCTTTAAATCATAGATAAAACGCTCCTAGTATGAGTTATCAATGATGGAACTCTTATCAATGAATAGTAACCAACTAAGGGACATCATCACTGTTTCATAAGGCCTTTTCAGATGTTTCCAGCATATTTTGATCGAATCACCAGCTGTTAGTATCTTCTGATCATACATGCGCTCATCCAATACACAAAAATGGCAACCAGGTGAGTTTAAAAATCATGATAGCCCCATTAATACACAAAAACGTGCACATTCACCCATATAATTTCATGAAACATGCATCACTTAAGTAAAATACAGCACTTGACACAACACCAGCCCTTACCAAAATAAAGGATATAGTTTTATCCCAAATAACACAAAAACATATTATGCTATATTCTTGGATTTTGATATTTTGGGGTTATGCAAGAAAAAACTGTAAAATGGGATGTCAAATCAATAAACAGACTAGCGGGAAAACAGATAGAGATAAGTTGATCAGGTAAGAGCAAGAAAATTAGGGATCCACCATACCGTCAAGTTTTGAAAAGCACTGTTGAAGCGTTGCAGGAGAAGCTGCAACTCATTGTTCTCGCCCCATAGAAAGCAATGGACTCAGCATTTTCTCGAACCCGTACAAGGCCATAACGAAAATCTGCTTCTTTCTTCTCTTGCAAGAAATTAAGATTGACCAGACCCTGGAAATTAATTGAAACGGGATAGGATTCAAGAACAGACATGTCAAAAAGCAATCAAAATGCAAATACAAAGAGCAATATTACCTTGCCAAGGTATACACTGATCGCTGTGCCACCAATCGAATAGACAAGAAGAACCACAAAGAGAGGAGGGTAAATCCCAAAGAGGATATTGCTGAATGAAATCAAATCGACGGCCGCATTGAAGAGAATCAAAGAGAAGGCAAGAGCGGTGCCGGTGAAGGAACTGAGGTCATCAACAATGCGCTGATCGGGATTGTCAATTATGGACTGCGATTGAATTTTGTAGAATGTCCTGTCTTTGAGGTACCGTTGCATGTAGTATTTGGTCATCCAAGATCTCCATCGGAGCGACAGAGTTTCTCTCACGTAATCTCTGAGGACAAAGAACTGTAAACAGACAATGCGGTTACACATTTTTAAAAAATTTAACTACAACTGTATGAGCAACTTCCGCAATAAAATCACGGCACTTCAAATCCTAATATAACAAAATCAACACGATTAAGTGAAATTAGACATTTACGATAACACGAAACACGCACCGGAATGCCAGTGGCGAAAGCACCGAGGTAGTAGAGGAGTTGCTTAGTGAACTGATCCGCGTCCTTGTCTAGCATGCAGTTAGTTAATCAGTCAGTCAGTTAGTTGAAGATCACGACGAGAACACTTTTAAAAACGGTTACTCAGATTCAAATAAACATACTGGCGAGGGCATTGTAGAAATCGCGACCGAGGAAATTGAAGCCGACGCTAATACCAGTGGTGCCGAGAGTGAGTGCGAACACAGCGGCGAGCTGTAATCGCGCTTGAACTTTATCATCCGAGTTCCAATAAGGAGCGGCCACCTTCCAGAACCTTCTCCAAAGCAGCTGCGGACTCCGCGGTGCTGTGGTTGGCGAAACATCCTTCTGTTCCTCCACATTCTTCTGCTCCTCCTCCACATCCCGAGTTTCCGAAGACGTTGCTCTCACAGCTCCCTTGCCGTTCCTTTTCCGGCGGAAGGGTTTGGTGGTAGTTCTAGTCGATGAAGAAGAAGGCATCGGGAATCGCATCGTCCAAGATGGAAGACAGTGTAAATGAATTTGCGCGTCCTTATATTTATATTTGTTAGTACAGAACGTGTAACTACAGGTGTTAAATGGGAGGTGAAAGTAAACAGCTTGCGCTTGCATTTTTTTTTTTTTTCTTTTTAGGTGTAGGGATTATGGTGGATATGGCAGTTGAATCAAGAGGCACCAACTATTCTCACTCACATGGTTTGGTTTGTTAGGCTTTATTCAAAGAAATCGTGTATCCAAGATGAGAAGATTAGTATTTTTTATTACTTTGTAGTTTGCCTTATCCAATTTTCAATGGGTTTTAGCCATCCTCCTAGCGCCACGACCAACGTTGTCAAATTATTCCAGCCACGGAACCACGTCTCACCACAGCCTTTCGTTCTTATTTTACTTTGGGGCAATGTTACGTCAACTTGAATATTTTAACCATGGTTTTGAACAACTAGCACCCATCTCATCGGCGATTTTTTTCAGATAAACATTATTTTTTAAAAGCATTTGTAAGATATCAGTTGGTTGAAAGGATAATTAAAGAGTACGATAGTAAAAACGAGGAAACGGTATCAGTTTATTCAAATAAAAATTATATAAATGTAAAAGTAATTATAAAATTATTAATCAAAAATCATGTCAATTTATATTTGTATATAAGACAATTCATTAAGGAAAATATTAAACTGTTCCTTTTAAATGTAATTTAGCACAGTATAATTTTTACTAAATCATATTTTGTAAGTGATTCATTAAAAATATATATATATAATATAATAGCATAATCTATATGTCATTTTGTCTTGGTATTTTGAGGATGAAAAATGTGTCTATCATTATTTAAAAAAAAAATTGCAAGTACAAATTGTATAAAAATAAATACCAAATGAGTGTTTCTATGTGCATGTTAGAATGAAGATACTTTAATTTCTACACATATTGCATAAACAAGAGGCAATACAACAATCTAACGAGGTCAAAGTTTTAGAAGTTAGTATATTGTATAACCAAAAGGCGATGCACGTGTATCACATTTTAGCTAAGCGATACTTGTGTATCGCAGCTCAACTAAACTATAAACCTTAAACTCCATCGCCAGTCTATTTATCTAACATGTTCGTTTCTTTGTTTTTATTTTTTTTTTTTTTATTTCAAGTTTGGTTTTAAATCTGTAGGGAATCCTATTTGAATTTATATGGAAATTTCTTTTGCCTAATGATTGTGTGAGTGTGTGTGTGTTGTGAATTGGCTTTGAAAAAAGAAAAAAGGACAAGGAGAGAAGGAGATGGATTAGTGCAGAGCTTTTTGTTGTGTTGCAGTCTCATGGTGATTTGAAAAAAGATGGAGATGGATCGCATAACGTTTAACTTCTTGATGGAGCTCTATGTGGTGGAGTTCTCGATTATTGGGCTATCGAGTTGGAGAAGATGACAACTCAGAGAGAGAATCGGTGAGTTGGTGAAGAAACAGTGATGTGCGGTATGGATGTAACTCAATCCGTGGCCAATGATGATAATGGTGTTGGATGAAGGTGGTTCCTCGGATCTCTTAAGTTCTTGCTAAAGCCTACTTTGATATTTCCTTTTGGTATATTTAAGTTACCAGGCATTATTTCAAGCAACTTTTGTTGTTCGAGATAAGAAAGACAACGTTTGTCCAACTACGTATCGCATCTTTAAGATGCGACATATATAATATTATGTATCTTATACCCTATACGACATAGCAACACTAATTGTGTAATATTTTTTCATAATTTTGTTTTGTGTATTTTTTTTAAAGTAAGCATGTATATTACACATGTAATATTCTTGTATTTTGGTAACTATTTTTGTCTAATTTATATATGTGTAACTTTTTTAAAAAAAAAGTTAATAGCACATATTTTACCTTAATAAAAACCATATAGTATGTAATGAAATTTGTTGATTCGAGAGTGCTGCCTCTTGCAAATAAATACTTGTTTTTGTTTTAAGATTCTTTTACTTTTTATAATTTATTTCACATATGGCACGTGTTTATTATGAGAACAATAATAAAACGGTACATTCGAGATAGCAAATTCTCATCTATATAATATGTATACTGAAAGCAAATATGGATGTGCTTATAATGTAATTCCCATATTAACACAAGTCTTTAAACTTTTTTATTTTTTTGTATTTGTATCTTGAAAGTCCATATTATGCAAAAACCATGTCTAAGACCTAATTCATCTTACAAAATAATTTTATACTATCAATATATATTGAACCTTGATAGGTGGAAATAGTAGAATATGTTAAATAGGTTTTGTTATAACCATATCAAGGGTGTAAATTGTAGAATATGTTAAATAGGTTTTATTATAACCATATCAAAATAATTTAGATCATCTTTTAGGGAAATCTAGGGGTTCCCATATTTATAAAACAATATTTCTCAGCTACATTATTTCTTATGGAGCCCTACTCTCTAGTTTCTCATTGTAGAAGCATTACAACGGCAAGGTTAACTTAACCTCTATATAGTGTTTTTGAAGAGTTTAAGTAATGCTCATGCTAGTGCTAGTAAACATTTTGCATGTGAAAAGTGGTATAAGAACAAGCTTTGATCGGATATTGAAGAGAAGGTTATTCCCAATGCTATTGTTAACTAAGATTGGTCACTTATGACTTTTTTCACAACTGATGAGTTAACTGCTCAAAGAAAATCCAATAAATGTATAGTGTTAGTGAAGATCAAGATGGCTAAGTAAAGTTGGCCATGATTAACATGTTGGATCATGTTCAAGATATGGAAGATGGTTTAAGTAGGCCCAAGATTACAAGGATATGCTAATAACTTTAGACCATCATAGGTTTATAAGCATACCTTTTTCAACTTTGATCTCTAATTAATGCAATTTAGCAAAAAAACAACAACAATAAATAAATTGCTATAAGTAAAAAAGAAGGGTTAGAGAAGCTAAAACTAAGATTTTTAATGCTCCTAATCTTTAACTATCACACAAATGCCTCCTTCAATGGAGGACTTTAGCTACTTTATTCACAATAACAACAACAACAACACAATGCTCCAATAGAGTTACAATCAACACGATAACACAAGTTGTGCCTATTATAATATATTCACTAACACACTAGGCACAACTTTTAGCTCACAAAAACACTCAAAAACTTTAGTGTAATGTTTTACAAGAGATTACAAATAAAATGATAAATGACACTACACTTTGTCTCTTACTCACAATATTAGGCAAATAATACACAATAGACTTTGAGAGATATAACAAGTGTTAGATTGCAATTAATAAGCTCTATGCACATCTTCAACGCCCAAAGTTCCCTAGTTATAAGCTCCATAAATCTTCTAGTCATTAGTCCAACTTCACAAATTTTGTCCAAGCATTTGATGTTCCAACGACTATTTTTGTTTTTCTTAGCATTCATCGAACATTATAGGCTTAGCATCTAAATGTTACCTGCAAAACAGCATTAAAATCACCTAGCGTCCAGACATCACACCCTAGCATCAAGACATTAGCCTACTGTAACATGATCAGAAACATTCTTATCATCAAAATATGTCTAGCATCCGTAATTCACATGATTAGCTTTGATCATGCCAACTCCAAATGCCATGCTTTAAGATATCGTTGGTGTCGAATGCTAGCTCAAGTACAGCTAGGTCTTACAAAAAGATAAGTATCTACAAACTCATAGCAAACACATGCACGAAATTATTCGCATCAAACCACACACATGTTTTGCTAGTTAAGTATAACCTATTATAATCAAGTGGATAAATATACAATATATTTCCTTATCAAATTACATATTGAACTCACTGGTTCAACATAGGTGATTTATAGAAGCAAGATGCTACCCTTAAAGGATATTGGGTAATAGAAAACTTCGAAACCTAGGATAACAACATCTTAAGATTGAATATGTTCGACTCTTATAAAGGAATAACAAGAGTTGAAATGCCTAAGTGTAGGAGAACAAAAAGATCCCAACAAGAAAGGAATTTGATCCTACGAATCATAGGGACCTCCCTAAGTGGAACCTTTCGCTCTTCTTATATGCTAGGGGAATAAGGCTAGAGATTGCTTTCTTTAAGGTAAGATGACGACCCTAGTTACAACTGAAGTGACATAAGAGACCTAACCTAACTATAAGCTTAGAATTTTGAAATAATTAGTCTCTATGTAGAGTAAGCCTATTAAAAATTCCTAAAACCTAATATAGATATATATATATATTATATGTATATATAGTATTGTTGGTTATAAGACAATAAAATGCTAAGTCTTGTTACACCCCACTCCATCTACGTAATTTTTTTTAGATTTAATAGTCTTTGTGGTAACTTAAATATAAAAATCAATGCAAATGGGTAAATAGAATCTTTTTTGGGAATATTTTACTTTTGAAATTTGATAAAATCTCATATAATATTCCAGAGCACCATAATCTATAAACATAGAACATCAAATTCCCTATTATTGTATTGGGCCACTAATGGATGAACTCTGAAAGTATGGTTTAAGCAACAACATTTGATAATTTATTGCCTTAAGATTTATAAGCAACATGCATGTATAGCCTCCAATACTTTTTAATGTAGAATCAACGTGATACAAATCACCCCTTCCTTTGAATATCTTTTTCTTTGAACTTTGTTTTCTCTAATACTCATGTTTGTTAAATTTTTTTTAAAGAAAGGCTAAATTAACCTCTTTGTAAAAAATCGTAGGGATAAATTACATCGGTAAGTCACAATGTTTGAAGGTAAGTTCATTTTGGTCACGACGTTTAGAAAAGTTCATTTCCAAATGTATTGACCCAAAATGAACTTACTCCCAAACGCTGTGACCCACTGGTGTAATTTACCCAAATCCGTGGTGTTTATTTACCATATATGAGAGTTAGTTTAATACTCTAAATGTGACACATGTATACAATAAAACTATAGAAAATGTAATAGTCCATAATAACTTATTGGATAGGAGTAAGGATGGTCTAGGTACCATAAGTTATTGAATGGTTCAAATCTATACTCAACCATAATTGAACTATTAAATTAAACATACATAGCACAACATTGATAATATAACCATGCAATTACAAGTATTATCTTTACTATTAACAGTTACCTTATCCTTCTTCATCATGCCTTATAAAATTATTGCTAAAAATGTATAGATATAAATTATTGCTAAAAATGTATATAGATATACACACACATGTATTCGATACTTTAACTTTAGCTAATTATTTTAATAAAATATCTCACTTTTAATTATTGATTTTATTAGCTAATTAGACTTTGCTAGATCATCTACACTATTTTGTTAGCTCCATATTAACATGTTTTCTCCATTGATTGTTTTTACCAATTATAGACTATTATATGTTTCAAGCAATTATTTTAATGAAAATTAAAACATAACATATATATATATATATTTGCTTTTTAAACTATGGACTCCTGCATGTTAACTCTATCATACTAGATATTGATTCCATAACCTTTTTTTTTTTTTTTTTGTGGTATGCATAAGGCCCTAATAGGCCATGAGACTAACTAACAGCAAAGTTATGAGTAATGTCTTTATTAAGTAAAGGAATGCAAGCTAGAAGAGCATGCGGAAAAGTTTGAATGCCAAGTTCCTCCTCAATTGCCCTCTTAAGAAGAAAGCAACTTCATTTAATTTCCTATGAATTTTCATGACAAAAATTATCCACTCACGCCTCATCAGATGAATTAGTCAATGATGAAAGTGAGACCTTGCCTACCCTGAATCTTGCCTCTACAAGATTTCAAAACTCCATAGAGTCCATAACAATACTAATTGTTTATAACCTACTTCCCAAGCCAATTCAAATCCCGTCAACACTCCCAAGATTTTCAACTTCAAGAGGATTGTCTCTACTTAAATCTAACCAACCCCACTTGTCATCCCTTATAACTCCCCCAGCACCTACTTTCCCCGATTGATAATTTACTACTCCATTCGTGGTCAAAAGAGCCCAACCATCAACAAGAAAGTTCCACTTTGCATACCATAAACCATTTTCCCATCTACTGCATTTTAGCAAGTACATAAAGTAATCTCCTCACTTTGTCTGATAATAAAACTAATTGAGCCTCATCAATTTGAAAATTTTAAAAAATACTAGCATTTTGCTACTTCCATAACCACAAATTGCCACTCCAAAAATAGTATTCTATGAAATAGGGGAATATCTTCCAAAATTTCTACGCAAATTACTTTCTATCCATGGAATGGCATCATAGTTAAAGAAGGAGTTAATTCTATGCTTTTTCAACAAACCAATCCAAATATTTCTTGAAAAGGGACAATCATGTAGAACATGAAGGACTCTCTCTTCTTCATTACCACATCGAGAATAAGTAATAGAAAGCCAAACCTGATGCTGAAAAAGAAGGAACTTTGTTGCAGATCTATTATGAAAAACTAACCAAAGGAAGCTCTTAATTCATTGAGGCCCTTCCCATTTCCACACTTTACCCCAAAGCTTCCTACTAACACTATCTCTTATACCTTCAAACTTAGCTAAATAGGCACTCTTATTAGAGAATTTCCTAGAAGGACAAAAATTCCATAAAACTACATCAGATTCGTGTTCTGGTATAGGACGGTTAATAGCTAAAATAGATGGAATAATCTCCTCCAATACAGAACCACGAAGTTGGGGAATATCCCAATCTCCGAAAGGGATCACAAAAGTCTACCACTTTACAATGTCTTTCCTCCTATGAGTGATCATGAATATCATACAACTGCAATTGAGGCAATCGTTGTACCTAGTTGTCACACTAGAAGCTTACTTTCAATATGTGGCCAAGAGACCAACTAATTCCCCACTTGGCTTTAGTCCAAACACTGCAAATCCTACACTAAGTCAAAGAAGAATTAGTTTTAGGAACACCATCAAAAGACCAAACTCCATCTTTATGATATTAAGTAGTTAAAAATTTGACCCATAGAGCATCACAGTGAGCAAAGAGGCCCCACCCCAACTTCATAAGCAATGAACCATTGGCGTCCCTTGTCTTTTTGAGTCCCAATCCTCCCAAAGCTTTAGGAGTGCAGATCGAATCCCAATTCACAAGATGAATTCTTCTGTTCTAATTATTAGGTCTCCAAATAAAATCTTGAACCACTTTATCCAACCAATCACACACATGACTAAGCAGCCTGGTCGTTTGCATCTGAAAGATAGGAAGGGACTGTAGAGTCGATTAGACAAGAGTAATTCTGCCTGCAAATGAGAAATGATTTCTCTTCCAATCGGCAAGTGTACTTATGACCCTTTCCACAAGTTCTTTTTAAGTATTCTTGTCCACCTAGCTATTGATAAGAGGGGACTTAAGATATTTGCCCAGATTATAAGTCATGGAGAACCCAATAGAGAAGTTAATTTTGTGTTTCAAGAAGTTTAGTACATTCTTAGAAAAGAAGATTTTTGTTTCCTAACTATTGACTTTTTGCCTAGAAGCATCACCAAGAACCTGCTTAATCACTTCATCCTACTTCATATCCGCCTCTGTAAATAGTAACAAACCATTAGCAAAAAAACAAGTGAGAAAGAGGAGGTCCCCTCTACATAACTGAATGGGTTTCCAAGTTCCTGTCTCAACCGCTCCCTTGATACCATGAGAAAGTCTCTCCATATAGAGCACAAACAAGTAGGGAGAAATGGAATCACCCTATCTTACTTCGTGGGTTGGAACAAAAACGTCAAAACTCCTGCCATTCCAAAAAACCCACATAGAGGCTGAAGAAATATAATCCATTCTCATGTCAACTAAGGTCCTAAAAACCCGACCAACCTAAGAGTCTCTTCAATAAATTGTTAACTAAGCCTACCATACACGTTGTCCAGGTCAACTTTGGTTCCATCCACCTTTTTTTACCTTTTTTTTTTTTGTTTCATAGAGTAAACCACTTTTTATGTTATCACTACATTATTAGTAATTTTCCTTCCTAGCACAAAGCTATTCTAGGTTTCACTAACAATAGAGCCAAGGAAACCTTTTATGCGATTAGTTTTAACTTTGGTAATAGACTTGTAAACAACGTTGCAAAGACTAATGGGGCGGAAGCTAGAAAGACTAAGCGGGTCGGAATTGTCAGGATTAGCACCAAGAGAGTTTCATTGAGGTTTTATGGCATATATTCCAATTCAAAGAAACTTTGCATAGTTTTAAACACAACATCCCCTACAATATCCCATTAGGACCAAAAGAAAATAGTACTCCACCCATCCGAGCTAAGGGTCTTATAGGAACCCATCTGAATATCCACATTAGAAAAAGCCAAGAAATGGTGTCTTTAGGAGATAAGTTGTCTACCCTACACCTCCTTAGAATAAAACTTACTATAAAATTCAATAGAAATGCACCTAAGCTCCGCTTGATCATCTACCCATGTACCACCTTCCTTCTTCAACTTTTCCACAACATTTATACTTCTTCTAACAATAATGGTTGCACGGAAATATCTAGTGTTGCGATCCCTTACTTAATCCATGTGCACCTAGATTTATGGAACCAAAGTATCTCTTCTTGTAAGAGAACATCCTCATATTGTTTAGCAAGCTAATTTTCATACTTCAACAGAGCATGACTAGGATTCTGATCAATTCTTCTATCAATAGCTAACATTTTATTCCACAGACTTCTTTTACAAATAAAAATGTTACCAAAAGTCTCTTTCTTCCAAATTCTAATTTCATCCTTCAAATAGCAAGGAGCTTCAAGGAAAGAGTCATTATTATTCCAAGAATCCCTTAAAAATGTCTTGAACTCAAGTTGGGCCAGCCAATAAGCCTGGAATCTAAACGGCCTAAACTCCTTGGAAGGGATGACATAACCCGACAAGCTGAGAAAAATAGGTCTATGGTTAGATTTCAAAAAATGGATGTGATGAAGTTTACCTTCTTAAAAAATAGTCCTCCAATTATCATTAAAAAGAACCATATCCATTCTTTCTTTAATCAATCCTCTATGCCATGTAAATTTTGGTCCCACAAAACCAATAACAAGAAGTTGCCATTCATCAATAAGATTACCAAACTCTCTGCACTTAGTCATATTAACAGCAATACTCCCTTAGTTTCTCACTTAGATGAAGATAAACATTAAAATCACCTAACACCACCCAAGAGCCTGCAATAGAATTACTAATGCGATAAAGAGCTTTTCCATAAGTGTTTTATAATTCCACTAGCTGGATGTGCATAAAATGCAGTTTAAAATCCAAATTTGTCACTCTTGTGCCATGAAAAATGAATCCATCATCTACCTAAATCCAATACAGAAACATCAACTGAATAATTAGTCCACATCAGTCGGACACCACCTAAAAAGCCAGTTGCATCTTCTTTGAAATGGTTATTAAAACCTAATCTTTGAATAACTCCAGTACTTTCAAATACCTCAAAATAAAATATCTTTATCAAAATTATCATATAAAGTGATTGGTAATTCATAATTGGTTTCATTTTATATTGGGTTTTATCAAAAGCAAAATTCCATTTATTAAAAACAATGTGGGAAAAATTTTTATCTTTTAAAACTTCATTGTAACCTTTAAAATTTTAATAGTCCCACATTACTAATAGTAGAACGGAAGTTAGATGTGAATGTGATTGTATATTGTTGCATATGGTAATCCACCAGTAGATTGAAGGTGTCAAATCATGATGGACCTGCACACATAATACACGATTAGTTGTATATCGGAGGTTGTTCGGCATGGTCACTCTAATGTTTCAGTCAATAATGGGTTCGAGAGAGTAAGGTATTATGAGAATCAAATAGGCTCAGATAACATACACATACCTTAGGGAGTAAGAGTCTATTTATAGTTTTTGATCATATATCAATCAAGGCTCCACAAGATCATACTTTATGTAAGCTTGGGTCCATAATAAGATAGGTGACCTTAGACCTAAGTTGATCTTCGTAGAGGTGGCCATGCTTGGACTTGTACCCTTAGGGAAATTTAAGTGAGGTGTGGAGGCATGATCCTCGTTGTATGTGGTCAAAGAGTGAGATTGGGTTAGGAGTCGAAGTCCTCACCAAACCAAGACCCTTATGGAGCTTTGGTATGAGACCAAGGTCCTCATTATGTAGAAGTCTCATTAGCTAGAGCCCCTTATAAAGCTTTTTAGCCTAAATGTCTACAAGACTTTCCAGGGGCCCTCTAGCCCATAAGGAGGATGTTGGGTTCATTAAGTTATGGCTAGATATTCTCTATCAACATATATAAATAAATACAAATCTCTTACAAATCATTGAAATATAAGGTAAAAACTTTAAGGTTCGTCATCTCTGATTTTGTATGAAGTTCTTAATTTATTCCTAAATTTTGATTTATTTTCTTCTTCTTTTTTAGCTTTATGGGAATTTTTTTTATTTGTGGGGGGGGGGGGGGGGGGGAGGCGCGCTCATTTTTCATATCAAAGATCAATGACTTAGTCATACCACTAGCAATACAAATGAGCCAAGACAATTCATAAATTACTCGAACTCAACTTGATATCAACTCAAATTAGATTTAAGAATAGTTAAGTCCAGCTTAAACTAGAGCTTCTCAAGTAGTTTATAGAACTGAGCTCAAGCTTCATATATTTAGCTCAATTAGTTCACCAAGCCTAATGGAATTTTATCAAGTTCAAGTCAAGTATAAATGTTAATCGAGTTTTGATATTTATATTAGTTCAATTATAATTTAAAAATTTAATAGATTAAGAGTAAATAAGCTTAATCGAGTCAAGCTTAAGCTTATATAGTATTACTTTGAATTGGACTAGAGATTAATATCTTTAGCTCGATCGAGTTGAATAAAGTTAAGAGCTTTAAAATTTTGAATAAAGTTCGAGTTTAATATTGTACCGTCTCGACTTGACCCAACTTGTTAAAAACCCTAGTACCACCATTGGTCCAAGACCCAACACAAACTTACCATAGATAGGTTTAGCGTGGACCTTCACTTTTGAACCTACAGCCTACCAGGTCAAAATGGCTTTAACTCATTGCCTAAATGGCTAAATCTACCTCAAAACCTCATTTCATACAATAATTATTTGTCATTTGTGGCAAAAATCTGAACACGTGAAACTTACTCATAAGCTACTTGAGCACATATGCTCAAATTCAATTTAATCAAAATTCAAACTACCCACTAGAACTTAACAATATCTTACTCAACTTGCTTGGGAGCCTGATTAATTTAAGTCAAGCTTCAAAATCGGTTAGAATCAAATTTACATATCAATATTAATTTATTTAAAATATATATATTTATTTTTCTAAAATGACTCAGTTTAAATAAGCCCGTATAACTGCATGATACGTGTAAACAAAAATGGTGAAATCATACGGGACTTCTACAGTGAAGAACACAAAGCAGCATATGCCTGCACAATCATACCTAATCAGAATAGGTATAAAATTGATAACACGAACCGAGCAAGCCTTTCAAGTAACAAAGCTGCACGGTTTTCTTCTTAGTTACAAGTAGGAATCCCGTATTCCCAAAGTATGGAATTGCCAAAAAAAGGAAGAAAAGTGCTAAGAGTAGCCTTTCTTTCTTTCCATTATATACAAGTATTGTTAATCTAAGTACCGAAACCTGCTCAAGTCATACACTTTCTATAGGAAGCTTCTCCAGCTCACATGTGACATTCCCAGATGCAGATGACTCATTATTAATCTCCTCCTCTACTTCAAGCTCTTTTAGGGCTCTCTTAGCATAAATTGTAAATGCAACTGTTGTGACTATTGCAATTATGAAGGAGATCACATTGTATACTATCTCCACTGCAGTCAACCGGTGTTTGCCATATTGCACATCGGCGAACGTCCTTATTAACCGACCACTGCATAAATGTTTCCACTTAATTAGTTTTGGAACTTCTTAAGAAAAGGAAGATGATATACGTAATTAGTTATTGTCAGACAATAAAACCATATTAAGGGTTTTTTTGGTTAATCATTTTGACATCTTATTTTTGTTGTTTTCAAATAGACTGCTTATAAAAAACAGATACGTATGAAGAACAGATATTTTTACTTATGAACAGATCAAACAGACTAAATATAAATAAAATACAAATAAGATGCAAATCAGATACAAATGAAAATCAAACAATTCAAAGAGATGTAACTATATCAAACCACAAAAGGCGGTTCCTCTTATTATTTTTTTTAACTTTAAACCAAACATTACATTTGGCAAGAAAAGGAACCCAACAGCCATAGACCCTTGCCTTCACAACAGGTTCCGTTAGACAAATTTTTAAACCGAATAAAAAGTAAATTACATTTTCAGTTTGATTTAGTCTGTTTGCAAAGACGATGCAAAGCCAAGTACCTGAATTCTTTTATTTTTGATAATTTAATATCTCATCTTCAAATTTTGATAAATTTACATCTGTACTTTTAAAGCATGTGTAATTTATTGTCTCAGTTAAATAATATTTTATAACACATTTATTTTGATGACAGAAGCATCACCTAGTGTTGGTATTTTCAATTTTTTACAGTTTAAAGCCACATCTTTAGATTTTGGTAATTTTTGGCAAATTGACTCCTATAATCATATTATTAAAATAAATGTCAATCAAATATTATTTAATGAAAACACCAAATCACACATATTTAAAAAGTATATATATAAATTAATTTATTAAAATCTAAAGATAAAATACTAAATTGCCAAAAATTGAAAATAATCCATTACCCTTCTTATATTTTCCAATATTGATTTACATTTTATTAAAAAATAAATAATGTCTTTATTTGGTACCATAAAAGGTGTCTGTGGGGCACACGGCTAACATTATTCCTATTATGCCATTACCAAGAAAATATAAATAAATAATATCACAGCCTAACACGCTAAGATATCAAGACTGCGGCGTATATAATATATCTTATCCCCACGCATAATAACAATCGTATTACTAGTCATCGTTGTCTAACACGTAAAGAGACCACGACTAACATGTGTGGTATAACTTATTCTTAAAAACATTGCACGACTTCAAACTGATGGACTTTTCCAAAAAAGGAAAATAAAACAGCGTAGCAGACAGGGCCTTCAGACCGTAAAATGTTTGAAAAATAATGCCTAGATGATACCAAAAGAAAATTGCAAATATTCCTCTGTGTAAGTGAATATATTTTCAAATTAATCTCAGATAAATGGGCAACAAAAAACACATTTGATTTTGAAGTTAAAAAACACACCGAGATCAATTTAGTGTCGGGATATATTTGAGGAAATATTCACACTAAGGTCAAAGTTTAGGAGATTCATTTAAAACTTACTTATAATAAGGGTTATTTGCTAATTTATCAAGATTTGGAAAGCGAAGGAAGTTATCTACCTTACAATATTTCAAAATTCAAGGATAAATCTATGCCAAAGCCAAACATTAGGGGAATTTTTTTTTTTTTTTTTATGGCAATATTCCCCTCATTAATTTTAAAGCAATAGAGGGTGCAAAAACTTAGAGCTTAAGAGATGAGGGATATACCTGTAGATGTAAATGAAAGCCTCGGGTACCATTCCAGCAATAGATCCCCACAAGTAGGGCCAGAAACGAAGGCTGGTGACCACTATGGCGTAGTTGAAGATTGTGTATGGAAATGGCGAAACCCGGAAAAGGGCAACTACCTTAAACTGGTGGAACCAACTGCCCTCCCCTGCAAGTCTAAGCATTTCAGCTTTCCTTGGCCATCTTTTTAACCATTGCTGCAGCCAAATTAAACGCGATAAATGAGTTATTAACTATCTGTTGATGTGTTTGTGTATGAAGGAAAAAAGAGAGAAAGAACTGGGGGTCTTACATGGATACGATCACGAAATAGCAATCCAATAAAATAGGGTAAGACCATGCCGATTGTTGTCCCAACCATTATGATAACGAACCCAAGACCATATCCAAAGATCATTCCAGCTAACCACATAGAAGGACCAGATGGGATTAAGAACACAGGGAATAGAGCCAGAGAAGCAACCAGCACTATCGCTAGAGCTGGACGACCAAAAGCTGTGGCTTCCCATTCCATGGTTGGATATAGAACCTACAATAAAGAACACCTTAATGATGCGGGGAAAAGGAAGACAATGTGCAATTTAAAAGTAAAGGAACAATAATAATTTCAAAAAGGAGATGTTACAGTACAAGGCAAAAATTGTCATGGGAAAAGCAAAATCAGGACAGCATGAATTCCCAGATTCTCATTAGTCATTCCACTCCAATTTTCTTTAGTTCAAGACATTAATGTAACTACAACTTTCTTATGCAAACTTCAAGAGCTCTGTGTCCCAGAAAAAAATCTTGCTGATACTTAAAACATGCAAAAGCTAGCTGCATGTACTACGTTTTTGACTTATCTGGATACACATCAACACACCTCCCATGAGTAAATATGCCAACCTTGCCACTCCAAGGACAACTTTTCCAAAAATATTTTCCCATAACAGAGAAAAACATCATTCCTCCATCCTATACTTGCGTGTATTTTCCATGGGAAAACAGACTTTGTTCAAGTGATTTTAAGAAGTTAAATGTTTAGAAATATGTCATTATCTCAACAGTCCATGCAACAGAAAGTAACATTCAAATCACAGTATTTTCTTTAACAATGCACGAAAGTATGTCTGAAAAGAAACACTTAAACAATAGTCTCTCAGCATCCAACTCAACATCTACATGACCTTTTTTTGGCAATTTAATATTCTTTTTGGTAATTAGGCAGTTACATAAAGAAACTCTTGTAGGTATAGCTTTGTTTGGAAATCAGATAAATTCTTATATAATATTCCAAAGCAATGTAGTCTTAAAAAAGAGCACCATCCTCCCTATTATTGTAATGAACCCCTAATAGGACAGTAGGAAAGATCAAAGAAAATAAGAATTACACAAAGGTAATACTATGAAATGCTGCAAGGGACAACCATTTTCTACATTGACTACATAAAAGTGACGCTCTTGCTAACAGAGATCATATTAAACCATTGCATGATCAACGAATATGGGCTTAACTTTAACAATATCCGAGTTGAAATTTACATCAGTGCCTAGCATGGTTTTCTCAACGATCTTCTTGTGAAGCGACTCAACTAAAAACCAATTTTCTAACATTAAAACACCCTAAGATTGTCATATCCAGAAAGACTAAGTTACATACGGGATTGATTCCGTTCTGCATTGTCTTAAAGCATAAGCAAGTATGCAAAAAAAAGATACTGCAATCTCTTAATATAGCAACAAGTTCATGTTCAGACTTCCAATAATCACTATCAACTATAATCCTTCTACTGTGCATATTTCATGATGGCCTGACAACTAATTACAATTTATGCACATCACATGTTCCAACAACTATAGTTTTCCATTTGCATTTTATCAAATGGAAAACCCTCTGTAGGTCCAATATCATGCTTATAAAAGCATTCATAATGATCCTAAAAATGATTTAATATCTTATTCCCCTAAATGAACAAAAGAAGAATGGATATGTTTTTGGAATAAATAGAATGGCAATATATAACCGCAGCAAAGTCCAATATTTACAAGCCTCAAAACTAGGACAAAACCACTAAAGCAGATTGCAATCAAGCGAAATAAAACAACAAAAATAATCAAATAAATACTTTGCCAGCAAAGTGTTTAGGAATATGTAATTTTAATTAGTTTGAGGTTGGTTAAGCAATTTTCCTATAAATGAACACACATTAAAACCTTTGCCAGCAAGCAGGGTTACCAAATTTAATATCTTAGTCATCTACTCATCTTTAATTAAGTTCATGGATTCCACGAGAAAATTTCTTTCAGTAATAATACTGGTCAAGCTATGACAAAGTTTAAGTCACTTCAAATGCATAAACAACACGGACACAAATGAAAGCTGGATGGGAATAATAAATGACTGATGCTCTCAAGCACATTATGCACCGTTGGCCAAAAGAAAAACCATTATGTACTGAATCATAAACTATGAAGTTTTAGATTATTAAATCTAAAATACATACTTTTTTCTTGAACATCGTAAATATATCTGTGCCTTGAAATCATAAAAAGCAATAAAGAGCATTCAAGTCACCCGAATTGTGCTTCAAAAAGAACATTCCTATAAATGAGAGAAAGGAACAAACCTTCTCAAATAGAAATGGTACTCCCCACTTGAGAAAAATAAGAACAAGAATGATGGAAACGATGAACAATGCTAATGCTTTGGTCCACCACATGAAAGATTGCAGCCTCTCTCTAGCCTGAGGTTGCAATGAATGTGTTTCTGTTGGTGATGTTTCATCAGATATGACTAACCTAACGCATTCACTATCTTGTCTCACTTGGCGGCTCTGATTTTCCACATGGTTTTGCTCTGAAGAGTCTTGCATCATTATCTGAGAAATAGAATAAAGAAAACTAAATAAAACTATATATACACATATACATAATATCAACAAGAATGAAACCTAGAACAAATCCAGGATATTAGGAGCATACAAGGTCTTAAGGTTTAGTGTTATTCACCAATTTTAGGTAGAGATTATTCTTTCTTAAGCTTTAAAACAACATGAAAAGAAGGCTAGATCAAGCAAACAATCTTACAAAAACAAAAGGCCCACCAAATAACAGTGGATGAATAAAAAGGATCCAAATGAGCTTAGTTCTTCTTCTTCACACAGCAGAAGCAATTTTTTAAGAAAGCTCCGGCCACCACTAGCTCGCTTATACCTGATAGCTTAATCCCTTATATCATCTTTCAAATTAACTTGCCATCATGCCATGGAGAAGAAATGACATTTTTTCATGAACCAAAGCATGATTTGAACTCAATCAATCATGATGACAGAGACAAAGACAGAACACAGCATGCCTTACCCACATACACTAATAATAATTGATAAACTATTATTAATGCTTAATTAATCCTGTAAACATATTATTCTGATGCAAATTTGACATGATCATAGAATCTCGATAACATGAATTGCCAACGCAACTTCAGTGACACTCCAATGGTAAAGATTTTCCTTCTTCTGCATAGGGTTTTTAAGACTCATGAGTCATAAAAATTCAAAAGCAGATGGCAGAAGAATTTCATTTTCATCGATGCATAAGCAATTCTTTTGGAAACTTTACCCTTTTGATCAATTACAAAAGTAATGATTTGAAACCATTTTTTTTCAACTTCGGCCCAAAAAATGCCCAAGTGAATTAAACACACTCCAATGTATTGAAAACTTCAAACAGAATTTAAAATTCAAACTGCTTACTTTATTCTTTCCAGGCTAGAACTAAAAAGGGATTACCAAAAAATAAAATTATTCCAATAATAGAATCTTCCAAACCCAACTCTACGGCAAAGTAAAAACATCCATATCATGTGATTCCAACCAAAAAGCAGACAACTTGAACAAGAAATTCATAGTAAAACTCCGAGAAATCTGTAAAGATGACATTTTTACCTGATACCCAACTCAGCAGGCGACCAAAAGACTCCAAGACTCCAACTTTCTTATGTAGTTAAGATCTAAAAATGGGTGCTTTTGTTTTTTCTTTCTCCTTTTTCTGTTTCAGTTCCAGAGGAGAGAAGGGATTTCCAATTTCATGGAGTCTCTCTCTCTACCTCCTCTCTCTCTCTCTCCCCCTCCTCTCTCTCTCTCTCTCTCTGTGCCCACGCAACTCTGACTTTTAGTTTTTACCAACTGGAACTAACTTTACTTTTTCCTTTTCCTAGTTCTTCTTGTTGTTAGCAGATAATAGTTTGTAGTCTTAACTGATTTCAATGCCTACAAGCAACGTCCTCACCAGCATCCTAACTCGTATAATCCTCATCCTCTAGAATCTAGCTGTTGATTTGGGCTTTAGAAAGCCAAAAGTCCACCCCCACCTCGTCCCACGTGCAGCGCACGGGCTTGGTTCTTCCCCGTGTATGAGCGCGACAGTGATGATGTGTAACAATAATAATGTGTGCGCGTTCTTGATTTCAAGGTCAACGAGGAATTTTTCTAAAATTTCTAGAATGTGGGGGGAGCAAAATTTGAATGCTGCATCCATGCTAAGGAAAATATATATATATATATGTGTGTGTAATTATATTAAAAAGACTACCAAATGGGATGAAATCAAACTAAATATATGACCGTGGAATTTTCAAATAAATAAAATACTAAGGGCATAATGCTAAAGGCATTCTTATAAAATATTAAATACAGTGCATTTAATAAATAATAAACTCATATGAAATAGTGGAAGTCTAATGTAATATACAAGTTTTATTTTAATATATATTAGTGGATGAGAGGGAGAAGGAAGAGAGAGAACTAAGTAGTATTTTTTAAAACATTTGTTACAGGAGAAAAGAGAGAGGAGTAATCGACTAATCGTCTAATAAAATAAATATAAAAAGACAACTATCAAATTTTAGTTTTTCAATTTTTGACGCAAATGAAATGGATTCTCTTAATAATAATAGAAGATATATTTTATGTAATAAAATATTATATATATTTAAGAAGAATTTATCATGATTAATATGTTGATAGTATAGTTATATTGACATTATTATTTAATCATATAAATATTGTTATAATTTTCAAATTAAAGGAATAAATCATCATACACCAAACATCACATCATTTCATTTGAAGTTCACAGTTTTCTTTACAAATGTCATCTTTTGTGTAAAATACTTATCTTTATGTAATGAAAACACAAAAGGAAAAAAAAACAATATTGGTTTTTGTGGTTTCAAGGGTAAGTTAAAGTATCTCCATAACAAGAAACTATGCATCCTCATTTCGACAATGTAGGTATTAGTAGAAGGTGTAGAATCCACAATCCAAAGTTAAGAGGAGACTATACCTAAAACCTCATTTAAATTATCACCTTTTCAATATTTATATTTATATGATTGCTCATGTATAGCATTTAGTATGTGCCTTCACATTGGCATTGAGAGCATATATTATATGTGCATTCAACGGTTAATATTATTATTGTGGAAGACCCATTCACAATATGCGTTTCAGTTCAACACTATAAAATATTGGGAATAAAAACTTTAGCACAAGAGGGAAGTGTCCAAACGTAAAAGAGAGAGAAAGCTCACCCCATTGTGTTCAAGCCCAAATCCGGAGTTCCTGAAAACTGGAATGAAATCGGAACTACATGTTTGAGGAAGAGGAGAGAGAATAAAACTTGTTGGTGGAAGAAGCGGAAGCAAAGATAGAGTATCAAATTCAAAATCAAATGAATCAATTGAAGAAGAACTACATAGAGAAACCACCATCCTTTTGAACTCAGTTTACGTTGTTGGTGGTGGTGGTGGTGTTGTTGTGTGTTTTTGTTAGTAAAAAGTAATTGCAGTATGCATGCAATTTTTTCTTTTCAAAATCATACAGCATATGCCTTTAGTATAAATTTAAAGATGCATGTACTAAATGCACCTTCAATGCCTATATTTAAAATAACTTTGACCATTATACCATTTTCATGTAAATATGAATGTGTGGGGTTTGAAGTCACCATTATTAGTTTCAAATTTTGAATTTGATAACGATTTCATTAATGGGTTATTAGAAAATAATAAAGGGATACTTCATATTCTTATCACATTGGAATGTGTGGGTTTTGAAGTCACCATTATTAGTTTCAAATTTTGAATTTGATAACGATTTCATTAATGGGTTATTAGAAAATAATAAATAGATACTCCATATTCTTATCACATTGGAATGCATAGGTTTTGAAGTCACCATTATTAGTTTCAAATTTTGAATTTGATAACGATTTCATTAATGGGTTATTAGAAAATAATAAACGGATATTTCATATTCTTATCATATTTGTCTTTGTTTTTTTCTTCACTAAAACTTACTTAATTTCACTTTATTTCATGGTACTTTAAAATATGTGTATATATATTTATACTTTAATCGAGTTTAAAAGTAAATTTTAATAAAAAAAAAATTGTTTAGTTAGCAACCATAGCCTAAACAGAGTTGATATATATACACATATAAGTGGCATATGGAAGTTATTTAATATAAAACAATGTCGTGTGTCAAAACTTTATTCACCCAAAAGTACATATGCCAAATAGTGACTAACATAGTTAGTTTAAGTATTAATGCTCATAACAAAACTTTCACTTAAAGTATCACCTTTAACAACTTAAAAAGATTGGACAGTACCTAATATTTAGATAAAGTTCATGTAGCTTAATACTTCTCCATTTATATACCTAGGGATTATTTTGATCAATTAAATAATTAAATTATTTATCCTTTTGATTAGTTATGGCATGCAAAAATAAGCTCAGGCAATCCAAAAAAGCATTTAAAAAAAAAAAATACATCAAAAGGTATTAGTTTTGGGAGTAAGTTCAAATAACATATTATTAGTAATCTAAAAAAAGAATTAACATTTATAAAAAAAAAATGGTGCAAATAAGAGTATTATCATTTTAAGTGATGAAAAAAATGATCATGCAATATAAAGTAGTGCAAATAAGGGATTTATTTTTTGTATATATTTGTCACATATTTAAGATATTGATATCTTTTTACAACCATTTAAAACATTACTACCTTAAATACATCACTTTGTATAATGTTGATTCCTCCTTTTGTTTACTTAAAATATTGGTACCTTATTTGAAATTGTCCTTAAACGTTGATACATTCGGATGTAAACTATCTTTTTATTTTCCTTTTCTTAATAAAAAAATTATATGAAATAAAATTGTGAAAAATAGACTTACCTAATGTATTGTAGTGGTAAGGTGTAAAGCCCTACAACTTGATTATGATCATTACCTAGAATATAATATAGAATTCTAAAGAACTTTGATGAAAAGTCGCAAAAATCACTTTCAATTTTTTGTGATTTAAGATTATTAAAGTGTAAACAATTTTGATTGTAGTTAAAAAGATTATAATCCTTACTAATAAAATTTCGAAACACAAAATGTAACTTCCATAACCTTAGACAATCAGTGACAGATGATAAATCAATTGTTACTATAAAGTCTAAGATCCTTGTACCTCAAGTTCAGTAATTAGGAAATAAATTCTACCATCATCAAATAATGATACAATAGTTTTTTAGTCATCTCTAATATTTTAAAACCCTAAAATAGCACTAGATAATTTATGATCATCAATAATCAAGATAAGTAATTCTTAGGCTATAAAAGATAAGATTTTGTATATCGAGTCAATAACTCAATGAGTAAACATAATAAGCTTTAGATTTCACATGCAATAGAAAATGATTAATTTTTTTAACCTATTGGTTATAAAACGATCGTTTAGAGATGAATTGCTAGAGTGACAAAATATGTGATGTGACCAAAAAGAAATCATTATCTAAGAATCTAGACCTCAATTAAATATTTAGATTACATTCTAGTTTAAAAATTCTAAGTCTATGAAGAGCAAAACCATAATTTGACCTTGTAATCCCCGATAATTTTCACTCTAGTGTAAAAGAATAGAACAGTAAATGCATGATAGATAGTGAACTTATGACTTGACAAAAACCCTAGTTAGAAATTTGGAATAGTCATGAGCTTGTCTATAACTTAAAATCCTAAATAGAAATTTCCTAGATGTTAAAAGATATCAAAGACAAGATTTCGTAACCTGAGTCAAAAACTTAATGTGTCATCATAAGTAACCTAAGATTTCTAGTGCATTAGGAGACGATCATTTATAGAACCTATTGACTATTAAACGTTAACTTAAAGATGAACCACTTGGATTATAAATACGTGATGAGGGTGAAAAACAGATTTATAATTACGAATCTAGATCTTAAATAAAAATCTGGATTACTAAATAATGCTAGTTAGAGAATTCTTGATCTATAAAGATTGAAACCCTAATTTAGCCTATCGAGCCCAAAAACACTAATCACCTAAGATAAAATCCTAAAAATATTTAATCGCGTAAATTTTAAACTCAAAATTTGAACTCAAAAATAATTAAAGATCGATGTAGAGGCCTTAGATGAATTTTAAAAGACGATATCTCCAAACAACTAATATATTTATACTCATATGACCCAATATATTACGAGAAAGTCTAAATATTCACTCTTAGATATTTAAATAATATCAATATATGAAATCTTTCAAAAAGAGCTTAAATCGTATGAAACTTGAAAACATATGCATTCACACACATAAGCTAATGCATTTAATGTGTCCACACACACATAAGCTTATGCATTTAATGTTTTCACACTTGAAGAAATTTTGATCTGTCCATGCCAAAACCATAAAAGACTTTGCACATACACAAACAAATATCTAGATTCTATCCAATCACATAAAACCCTTTTAATTAAGGCATGTAATTTCCAAAATTTTCTAAATGAACTAAGTAATTAAAAATTAAAATTCACACAATAAATAATAGAAAAATAGATATTTAGATAGTATGCACTAAATCACTTGTAGAATATTCTCTAGTATAATCTATAATAGGATAAGCAATTTTTCCGACTAGTAAAAGAACTTTATCATAGCTACGCGAGTTCTATTTTCCATCCTCATGGTCTTTCTTAGGAGGTTAGTCCCTTCCAGCATGACGTAACGACCCGGCAGTCCATCTTTCTCTTTTAGGGCATTCATTGACTAAGTGTACTAGTTGTTTGTGATGTAACAAGGGGTGGTCTTCTTCTTTGGGCAATTTGGCATCTTGTGTTCGGGATCTCCACGGAAGTAGCATTTATGTTGCACTTGTGGGCATCATTTTGGGTAGTGTGACTCCTTGCATTTCAAGCATCAAATCTTACACCTTCTAGGAGTCTCCTCCTTATTGAAAAGTTCATTTGTCTTACATCTTTTAGCCCCCAGGTTTGAACCAACCGTAGTGGAGAAAGTTTGGGCTCCTCACATTGCTTTTAGTTGGGGCTCCATGATTGGAATAGGCACAAATATGGTAGGTACTTGTTGCATCTATGCTCTTATCATCTCTTCTAGGCGTCTCAAAGCGGTTAAGACTTCTTAAGTTTGATCTTGTGGTAGGGGTGCTTCTTATTCTTATCGTTCTTCGAAAAGGATATCTGATCGTGGCATAGTATCATCAGGTAGCTTCTTAGAATCAAATGAAACAGTTGTATTTGATATCCTTTTTAATTCAGGTTTTTACACACAGGTTCTTTGTTTTTAAAGAAAAGAGAAGCATTATAGGATTTTATTTGTTCTATTATAGGGTTAGCGTAGGTACTTAATATTATTCACCTAGGAGTTTTATCGATAAAAGGGGTAATATACTATCTTTTTCTAATTGATCTCAGCTAGGACTCAAGTAGGGTTACTATGCATCGAGTCTTATTGGAATCACTAATGTAGACTTGCTCTATTCATCCTATATCTCAAATCTTTGTCTCCTTCATGTTTTTCCCACATCATCTTGCTTAAATCCTTCTCCAAATCATTACTAATTTTCTTAGGTTCAGGATCAACATTCTAGGGTAGATGTTTTCGTTCATTGCTCGTATCTTCCTAAATATCACCAATTCTTGTACAAGTATTTCCCGCCTTTTTTTAATAATTTCCAAGGTAGAATTCTATTCTTAAGACATTAGAAATCCAATCTTATGGGTCGTAGAAGTTAAGGCTAGCACTCTAGCTAACTTAAAGGTCATTTAATATTTATCTCTTTACTTCTAAGGTCAAGTTTAATCTCCTAGTATCCTTTTTCTTAATTCTTAAAACCTTGTTGCTCTGATACCAACTTAAACTATCATGCCCGAAGGGTACCTTAAATGTAGTAGTCTGTCGTACACAATATTAAAGCTTAGGAATAACTATCTTAGTCACGCAAAGGCTTTCATATCATGTACAAGGCGTACATTACAATCAAGGGAATGCATCAGAGTAACGCAATTTACATTGATAACAATTAAATAATAAGGCAAGGAGAATGGTTATCATAAAACATAAACATGGTTGATTACAAATCTCAAGGACATACCCCCACCATTGTCTTCAAGTCTGTATAAATACATTTCTTATTAATCACCAAAATGCTAACATAGCATACATTTGCATATAAGGTAATTATAAAATAACTTCATCTTATGTTCCCATTGCTTCCATAAGAGTTAAAAATCCATCAGTGATTTTCTTAGTGTCATGATCTTCGAATAGAGCCATAGGTATCCCTGTTTCAATGAAGATCTATGGGGATATAAGCTTACAACTAGCTTAGTGAGATGTTTACTTTCATTCCCACCGCAATGTCAAACAAGTTTATTTAATTTTCACCCATATGCTATGCAAAAATCACATGATTACACAAATATATTTATAGTTATCCAGAAACTATAACGGCCCGTTTACTTGGAGGTAATAGAGGAGGAATAGCATATTCATTCCTATAATACATCTATTATCTCGTTTACTTATAAAAATTGATTGGGAATGAAAATTCTCAGGCACTTTTTATTCCCTCTATAGAGGGCATAAAAAGTTCCACTTAATAGATGGAACTTTTTATGCCCTCTCTATTCCCACTGCATTGGAAATATAATACATACGTATTAACTATTTTGCCCCTAATAAATGATGCAACTTTTAATCAATTCAATATAATCAAGAGGGAGATAATGGTATTTTTATTATATTTTCAATTTAATACTGTAATTAATAACTTGGAGTAAATAGTATTTCTAGTGATAAAATTTTAGATAAAGTAAACACAAGAATCAATATTCCCAGTATATTACAGGTAATAATATTACAGAGGCATAAGTATTCTATTCGTTGTCTATTCCCTTTATTGAAGTAAACGGGCCGTAATAGAACGGATTTACCTCTCCGTATCAAAGGTTAGGGAATTGTTGATGAAGATCCTCTCGACCTTCTACTACTAATCCCCAAGCCTTCGCCCAAAGCGTTCCGTTGGCACTGCTCCAAACCTAGAGTCGCATTACTCGAGCAATGTAGATTCTCTAGAAAGGAGCATGGCCCATGGCCCAACACACTAACAACCCATCCAACTCTATGCATAGCAGTAGCACCCTTCCAAAAGAAATATGATTCGACGAATGCTATGCATGAACGCTTTATTTTTCTTAAGCCAAACCTTATTAAGGTTTTTTAGGAGCGATCAAACAATTTAGCATACAATAAGCAATCATACATATAAGTAGACAAAATACTTAAATAAGCAATTTAAAGTTGCGATATTCTTAATTATCATTTCATCACATAAGCGTAGAATCACACACACATATATGTATATATATATATATATTCCAAAATTCCCCATACATGTCTATTTTTATCTTTTTTAAGTATACTTATGCCACTACTCTACAAGCATAAGTAAGGTAACGAAATTAAGAGGAAAAACTCACTTATCTATTTCGCAATCTTCTTAGTCGTAATAGTCCTCAGGAAAAGAAATATCATATTCATTGTCACCTAGACAAAAGAAATACCCGAGATGAGTATTTCATAGAAGTTCTACTTAAACTTTCTAATTCTAATTCACTATGTTTGTAAAAAATCGCGTAGAGTGAAATTCCAACTTAAAATGGTCATAACTTACTCATTCTAACTCGGAATTTCGCATATTTTATGTCATTTTCTACCTACTTGAAAAGATATATCTATTTCTAGGGTTATTTTTATCATAAAAAGCCATTTGGGTGTGGAAACAGTAGGGTACATAATTATTACAAAATTCCAAGTCCTCAAAACACAATTTTTTAAACTTTTCTCCATAAAAAAATCCTTAAGCAAAAATATGGATATTTATGTGTTGAAAAATCCTTTGAATATATTATATATATATATATATACTCAAATTGTATGTATGATTTTAGTAACGTTGCCTCAAAATAAAGTTTGTAAACAATTTTGCAAAGATAAAGTTTTGTGAAGGGTCATTCTTTGACTTGTGATTAATTTGCTATTTTATAAATTTGTGACTTAGCAAAAAAAGCCATAATTTAAAATCATTAAAGGTTTTATATTGTTCACAAATTCTTATTCAATGATTTATTTTTATAAAACATGGTTTTCCCTATTTGTGACCCAAATGTATTTCTTTTAAAGGAATGTTCTAAGTTTGAGTCGTTAAACAAAATTCTAATTTTTAGATTTCGTAAGTGTGAAACTTAATTAAATAAAATCATGATTTCATACTTATTTTGAGCCCATGAACGTTTTATTTTCATGTTAAACTCTTTTAACTAATTGTTTTCCAAAATATGAATCTTTATGTGGTTATGAGAAAAATCATTCCAATTTATATGAAAGATATTTCAAGTTTTAGCATATAAGAAAAATTTAGTGAGAGACTTATTATAAACCTTCGTACTTACAATATTTTCTTATTAATTCATAATTTTTTTATACATGGGCCTTCATTTGAAAATCTTTATTTTGTTACAAGTGAGTGTCTAGTCGCTATAAATATTATTTGTATTTCCTTAATTCCATAAAAAAAAAAAGGATTTTTCTTCTTAAAACTTAGTTCCTCAAGTTATATATCAATTTTATTTCTAAGTGAACTTCAACTTAATGAGTAGATCTTAAACTCGACTTAGAAAGATTATTTGGTTCCTAGTTTTAATTATGAAGTTGGTAAAAATCCTATAATTAAGTTTTTGTGAAAATTTACATAACAAAGAATTATCACATTATAGTTTTAATAAATCTTATGTTACTTATTTTGAAAAGAAAAAGTTTATTTACTTAGTTACTTCTTGAAGAAATCCTCTTTGTTGATACTTTCAAAAATCCATGATAAGATTGTTTAAGTTTTTGAAAAGAATTTATTATTATAAACAATTTCTAAGTCTTTGATGGAAAAATTTTTATTAAGTGACAAAATTTATTTTAAAAGAGAGCTTAGTCTTATTTTTCCTTATTTAAGAAAATCTCCTTTTCATTTTTATTGATATAAGAATCAATATGATCATGCATGAATATGAATATGTATTTAGGCGAAAGAGAAAAATATCACATAAGAATATAGGATAGATATAAGAAGCAATAATAAGCAAAATAATAAGGTTTAAGTATTAGGAATCTTAGCTTCATTAAGATATCCTGGTCGGGTATTGGGAGCCTTAGCTTCATCAAGGCTTCTCGGGATTAAAAATAGACTAGTTCCAAAAAGAAAAAGAAAGGAAAGGAAAGAAAAATCATAATAATAAGAACAATAATAATAAGAGCATGTTAGTGAGAAGTTAGTGAGCAACTTAGGCTCTAAGAAATATAAATATACATATACATAATAATATATATAAAGTTAGATTAGAGCAATAGTAATATGACAACATAATAACAATAATATAATAGGAGTTTAAGCATGAACAAGAATAAAACATAAACATATTGTTGCTTCCATAACCTTCTAGGTTTAGGAAACATACACTATGGTCATATTAAGTTACATAACATGAAGGACAAATATTAGAAATTTGTTAAAGAAGAAGAAAGATAGTTGTAGTAATATGTGGGTAGTAGTTTTGTGGAGAGAAAAAAAGAGTTTAGAAGAGAAATTTGGAGAGAGATTTTGAGGAGAGAATTCGATAGAGTTTTTGTAGGAAAAATGAGAAATGTGAAAGAAGTGGAGAGAAATAGGGTATTTATAAATAAATGTGGAGGGAAATTTAGATTTAATTAAATAAAAGAAAAAGAAAATGAAATGAAGGGAAAGAGAGAGTATGGTGGATGGCAAGGAAGAGAGAAAGTAAGGAATTGTGAGTTAAAAATTAATTTTCGTAATGAAAAGTAATAATATGTAAAGTGTGATGTGAAATAAAGAGTAAGAATAGGTAGCACAAAAAGTAAAGATAGATGAATAGTTGTAAATAGTGTAGAATAGGATAATGAATAGTAAACAAGACAATAATTTACTGGTAATAAAAAAATATACATAAAAATATGATATCTGATATTTTTAGTTATTGAAAAATTACAAAATTTATATTTTTGAAGTCCTTGTATTATTATAAGGTGTCATCGGAATATTTTTACTATTTCGAGTCCCAGGACATGCTTTTCGAGAACTGATCCCGTTCGGGTTCGAAACACACTAAATTTTAACGAATCTGATATTTTTAGCTTCCTTATATTATTACGAACCATTATCCACAATTATCTCAATTCTGTTGCTTAAGGTTTAAGAGCACAAGATTGTCGAATCTAAACACTAGGGTTTGTTGTAGACTTTATTGACCTTTGGGGTTGTAGTTTGACTTCTAGCTTTTTAATTTATTTATGAGATCATAAAATTTTGGGGTTTTTGACCGTATTATATTTTTGGTTCAAAATTTATGTTTTATTTTATTTTTTTATGACGGTTTAATATTTTTCAGTTCTCAAGATTGTTTAACCAAGTTTAGGGTTATGGGTTGACTCCGTTTGACTTTTGGTGGTAATTGAAAATTTTTATTCTAAAATTCATTGAAAAATTTAAGGTTTTAGTATTTTGTCGTCGAGTGTTATTTGGATATATCATCTTAATTTGCGTGTTAAGGATCAAATAGATGATTTAGTTAGTGTACAGATGTTGAATCAAATGATTGTTAGATTTTCCATTTTGTTTTGAGGGTCATCTTTTTCTTGAGGTTAAGAATTTTTGTATTTTATCTTATTTAGAATTCGATTTTAACTTGGGTTAGTTTTCAGGGTCTTAGTTTTGGTATTTAACTCCAGGATTATTTTCTAAAAATTATGAAAAATTCAAGGGTTTACAAATATTGCATGTAAAAAGATCATAACTCACTAAATAAAAACACTAGACATTAACAATTAAGAGAAATAAGATACAGATGATTTTAAGAGTCTATTGGTCGATGAAAAGAAATTTTTAACGATGAAATATACATAATATAACTAAAACGGATGAAAATCTATAAATATAGAATTTAAATAAAAATTTTTGAATACAGAGTCATGAAAATTAGAATTTTGCAAATCTATTAAGTATAATATGTTAATTTGATCTATCGGACTTAGAAACCTTAATTGCGTAAGAGAAAAACCTAAAATTATTCCATAGTGTAAGTTTTAAATTTAAAATTTCAACTCCACAATTAGCTAAGAAAAATATGAGACCCTTAAACATAATTTAAAAAAGTTGTTTTCTTGAAATAAATGAATTAATTATACGTGCATGACTTAATATTTCATGAGATAACTTAGATATTTAGTCTTTTAGATATTCTATTAAATTAGGCATGTGATAATTAGTGCAAGATGAAGCCAAATGACCGGCCATTCTCCCTAGAAATTTATCAACTTGAAAATGACAAGCCATTAAATGAGAAACCTCCAATTAGAACATGCATTGAATAAAGCTTAGTGACTCATTGATACTTATAGGATCGATATGTTTCTCTCCTCTTTCACCGAAGATCACAAGGGGAATTTAGACACAAAGTTAATTAACAATCAAAATTTTATTTTATCTTCTCATCGTGATTTTTCTCTAGGATATTCAACAATTGACTAGTCTATCAACTTGCTAGTTTTTGCTATGTAGAAGCTTTCTCATACAAAGCAAGATTTTTAATTGACAAGCAAACAAGACAATTACTTCTATAAGAACCAAATCGTGATCCATTTTCCATCTATACATATATAAGTCAAAACTTAACAAAACGAAACAATACTTTTTCCTATCTCTTTCAACTTGTAAACCTTACCCTTCAAAGAAAACAAACACACTGAGAACACTATCTTAAAACTACCTTATCCTAACTATGACTCACTCAACAAAATAAACAACAATACAAACAAAACCCAAGCATGTAAGACCCCATGTTAGATATTGAGCCAACTCAAGAAAATGAACAAAATATAACCAAACAAGACACCACTTTATCTACTTATCAAACCATGAGTTTCCAAGCTTATACCCTACATAATCAAAGACCATTTCAAGCTTCAAGAATCTATTTTAAAAGTTAAGAAAAATCTATTTTATGTTAGTTTAATTCTAGAATCAACAACTTATTCTTTGGGCTTTCCTAAACATAGGTTTTAATCCTAGAAAGAAAAGGAGACTATCACTCTATGTTCCATCTAACCAAGGTAAAAGTTACATTGTCCTAGAGTCTATATTATGCTCATGTATAAAAAACTAGGAAAAAACGAGGTATTGGTTTGAAGACTCCATATGTTTGACTACTATAGGAACTCATAAGTACTCATGCAATTTTCTTGTATCCTTACTAATGTAAACTCTACTTTAGCTAGATAACACAAAGTGATGAATGTCATGAAAAACTAACTTGAACACTAGGAATCTTACACCTTGAATCTTGGCCTATGTAAGAAGTAGGACTTCCCATGCATGTTCTATGATGAAATTAACTTATGCTTAGTAGAATACATACATAATATGATCCATGAAGAAAAACCTAACTAATGTAACCCTTATAACACCCTAGTGAATCTCGACCCTATGGTTCTTAAATATACCACAAGGAATAACTATATAATTTAAGCACTATAAAACATAGAAATACAAATGAAAATACGAATGAGAGACTAAAACAAGTTAGACCAACTTTAGGAATGAAACCTTAGAAATTTTTTGCCATGAAAGTGTTCTTAAGGACAAAACATGATACAATATATAATGAAGTTTACTAGAAAATCATAATCAAGTTTAGAACGTAAATAAAAGATTAAATAGATTAAAACAAAACCTAGGCCTTAAATTTTAAAGGTCTCGGCCCTACATGCATTCTTAGGAGTAATTCATATTTTAATGTACAAATAAAACCTACTTGAACCCTAGGCATATTAGCAATATGAATGGATGATTAGATTTTAGAGTATGACCCTATAAATGATAGGAATTTCAATCTACATAAGGAGATAAGGTTAACAAACAAAAAATAATAATAAATGAAATTTCACTATAAATGGGCACTAAAGAATGTAAAATCTAGAAAAACTTATATTAAATAGCATAGAATAATGAGAACACACTCAATAGAAATATAAACATAAATTAGAAGCAAGAGAAGAAATATGAAAATAAATAGTAAATATCAACTATCCTAGGATTGTCACACTAAAAGACCCATATAAATAATAAAAGCTTGATAATAAAATCAATAAGCAAAACAAGACTTCAAAATACCCTATAATACTTATATCATTAATAGAATAAGTAAAACCTACAAATTGAATAAACTAAGTTAACCATCATATTAAAACAAGCTTTCCAATGCCTATTCATACATAAAAATTCGAGTTAAAATGAATATTATAAGCTTAGTTGAAGATTACGTGATAAAAACTAACACTCAAAATTATTTATATTACTTTTCATGAGAAAAATTCATTTACTCTAACTTTGCAGTTATATTATAAAAGTAAAAGATTTTATGAGCTTCAAAATGACTATTTATAAGTTAAATTTGGACTAGAAATGGGAAACAGTTCTAGAGAGGAGAAAAACTTATTTTAAGGCACTTAGACACTCATTAAGAGTTGTTTATAAAATTACATATTTGATTGATGAACATTTTATTCATCCATTAAGTGATTCTAATCAACTTGTAGATTCTCTAGTTGATTATTACGACTAGCCAACATGAGCAGGTGAGCGACTTTGACCTCATCACATTATTTGTACCTATAGTATAGTTGCATATATAATAATATATTAGAATTGCTACGTATGTCAGGACAAGTATATCATGTGCTGCTTGGTGTACATTTGGTTGCCAACATACAATATTGAAAGCGATAGTTACTTTGTTTGATAATAAATGTATGAAGCATGTTGAAGTTTGTTTGCAAATCGTATGGCTACCTAAAAACTTAACTTAATACTATTCGACTATAGATTGAATTGGTCATGCATTGCACAAATTACATTTGATGCATTAAGGAGTGATGACCCGACTATGTATTAGCATTTTGGTTCTCTGATATCGCTTGGTTTTTTCTAGATGAAAATTTCCTAGTTTTACGCAAAGTTACCTTTTTCCTGTTCGATTTCATGAGAACTAAACTGGCATCGAATGAACACTGCTCATGATATTGACATGAAAGGGCTAATATTAGTGAAATTTCTTTGTTTTAAGGATATGAGTGAAATGTTTAAAATTAATTTACAAGAATATATAATACACATTCTTCCTTGGTTTTCTAATTCTCCTAGGCACGGTAGATCACTCAACATGGTTTCCTTCCAACCCCAATGAGAGGGCGTAAATCTCATCATGTTCGGATTCCGATCATCTAAACTTATACTTGTGCATGTGGTTGATTGTTGCATTACATATGCTTGCTTGTTATTACTTGAAGTGTAATTGGATCAGGTTATCTCACCGAGCTGTAGTTTTGCTTAGCCCCCAACGATTTTTGTGCAGGAACAGTGCTTGCCAGGAATGGAAAAGGAATGTGTGAAGAGTGCATTTCTATCAGACTCTCTTAAAGTTAGAAAGATAGATTACAACGAACTAAAAATACAATTTAGATAAATTGTACAAACATTTGAGAATTTTTATCTTATAGGTTAGAACCCAATTTTACTATTTGGTAAAGGATACCGATTCTCTGCGATCTTTGTGAAATGTGAAAAATCGGGTAACATAGTTAAGTTTAAATTATAGTGTTATATGTATATAAAAAATTAATGTATGAGAAGTTAATAAATAAGTAAAGTTTTGTAATCCATGACTTGCGAAATGGTTCTCATATGGTAAGTCCTCACTCAGTATGATAACTTTAGGATAATTCTACTAGACCCCTATTAGGGTTGTAACATAAGGTGCATTAGACATCCAATTACTTATGTAGTGGTTACTCAAAGCCCCTTTCAATATTGCAATTAATGGTGCATATGGTAGTAAATGAAGCAACCTAATGAAGCCCAAAAATGCAAAAATAGATGAGCTAAGTTAAATGGATAATTTATCTTTATCTTTCTCTTGAATTTGGTTTGGATTTCCACAATTTAGGTAGAGATGACGCATTTTTACAACTCAATTTCAGCCAATTTGCCTTAATAACAGCGAATTCAAAGAGAGGAAGAGGCTAAGATTTTGAGTAAATAAGATTAAAGAGAGAGTATGAATTTTCTAAGGTTTAATGAGATTTTGATTTATTTGTTAATGTGATAAAGTCTTGCGTTTATAGAGAGGTTATAATAAAATTTATGTATCAAATTTACTAGAAATCATGCTAAAATTATGGCTACAAACAAATCAAGTTGAGTTGGGTTTTTAAAAACTCAAGCTCAACTCATTTAGCATATTAATGAGCTCGAACTGCATCGGGCTTCTAGCAAGCTTGAAAAGTACAGACTCGAGCTTAAGGCTCATGAATTGAGCTTGAACTCAGCTCATTAGGCTTGTTTAACTTGACAGCCCGAGCTCATTTACATAAATAAGTATATATAATTATATTTATAATATTATAATAATATATTAATACAAATAATTATATATAATAAGATAACATTATAGAAAAATGTCTATGAGCCTATTCACATGCTCTTGATCAGCTTGTTTGCAAGCCATTATCGAGTTTATTCATGAATCGACTTGCAAGCTTAAATAAAAGCTCAAACTTGGTTCGTTTAACTAAACAAGCTTCAATTTAAACACGATATTGATTTATTTATTAAACGAGCTTGAATCGAGCGGAACTCAATTAGCTTGCAGGGTGACTTAACTCATTTGCAACCCTAGCTAAAATGTCCAAACTATGCATGCCTTTAACCTAACTTGAGTTACCTATTTTGATTGATTATAATTTGATTATATATCGCTTTAATCTAAAATTTTTGTGCCATATGTTCTAGAACAAGTCTACTTAAACTGTTACTCTTCTGATCTTCCCTTTCTCTCTCTTTATTTTTCCTTTTTTCTTTTCTTTCCCTCCCTATTCTTCTTTATTTTAATTTTCTTTCATTTTTCTTTTATTGAAATGAAAAAAACAAAGAATAAACCACTTAGAATGAAATGTAGAGGCTTATAATCAATAAATATTTTCCACTTTTCAAATTTGCATGTAGTTGCAATTATATCAATATTCTTACCTTACGTTTTAATATAGTGCAAACACTAACTAAGTTAAGGACTATAAAGTAAGTAGAAGAAAAAAAAGAAAGATGGACTAATCTAAACTAAAAAATGCGGCTATATTTGTCAGCATGCTTTATCTACTTCTACCATAATCTTAGAAACTTGTTTCTCTACTGTTCTTCTTTCTTTTTTTATTTTCTTTCCCTCCTTATTCTTCTTTGTTTTGATTTTCTTTCATTTTTCTTTTATTGAAAAAAAAAAAAAGCAAACTACCTAGAATGAAATGTAGAGGCTTATAATCAATAACTATTTTCCATTTGTTAAATTTGCATAAAGTTACAATTATATCAATATTACTACCTTACGTATTAATACAGTGCAAACACTAACAATGTTAATGACTATAAAGTTAGTAGGACAAAAAGAAAGAAAGATGGACTAATCTAAACTAAAAGAGGTGGCTATATTTTTCGGCATGCTTTATCTACTTCTACCATCATCTTGGAAACTTGTTTCTCTACTCTTCTTCTTCCTTTTTCTTCTTCTTCTTCCTTCTTCTTTTTTTCCCCCCACCAAGTAGCCTCTTCTCATTAGATGAGTTGGAATTTAAGTAGGGATCTCTTTTATAACCTCATTGTTATCATTTCTATGTCCATATTTCTCTTTATATAATGCGAATTGATCTTTATTTTGGCTCAAACCACATTTCTAGTGCCTATGTAAGCTTGTAAGCTTGAGCTTAAGCACATTTAGGGCTACATATTATCTTTCTTAAATATCATGCTAAAGGTCAAGGATGAACTCTTTTGTGACTATACATTCCCATCATTCTTTGTAGTTTCTATACATCTCTTATTAGTTACTTTCCTACCTCTCTAAGTTTGAAAAAAAAAGTTTAAAATGCTGTAGAGGGTCATTTTAGTAATTGGGCTTTTAACACAATTTAATACCATAGGCTGATCTTCTAAACCAGTGATATGGCTTAGACGATCAAGTCTAATAAGGGATGCCGTAAGGAGATTTAGCTTGATGGGCTCGAAACAGGGATTGTCATGCTAATTCATTCCTCTCTCGGCCTAATTCGATTTTCTCATGCGTGAAAAGTGAACTCTAAAAATATCTTCTTAGGTTAATTTAGGCTTTGTATGAATAAAGTAGGGCTTATGTAGATTAAAATAATCCTTTATCCTTTTTATATTGAAAATGAGCTTCTTTTATATAATAAAAGCCATCAAGCCCACTTCCAATCCTGCCTACTATTATGAGAAAAGGAGGCTTCAATATGAACCGTTGGATCGTTATAAAATGATCTAATGATCACCAGTAACACTTGATCTCGATCGTTCGTTCAAATGTTATCTAATGGCTGGCATCAATCCCCACTATCTATAAATAAGAGGTTCCTTCCTACATTAAAGGAGAATTTTGTGCATTGATAAGATTGAAAGTAATGCAGAAACTCTACTGGAACATCTTCAAAAAATATCAAGACATCTACTTCATGAAGAACGAGTCAAGAATGATAAAATCTAACTGATTTCATCTTCTGTCACACTTGCGCACTCAAGAAATTGAGTTCGTCTATTTCTTTACCCACGCCTCTTTCTGTGACATTTTACACGTGTCATCAATTTAAGACTTCTTTTAAGTTGACTAACACTCTTATCGCATGTAATCGACCAGCTGTTGCAACCCTCCCACACAATGTTTATATGGAAGAAGGTTAAGTGATAGCATGGATATCTTAAAGGAAGGAAAGTTGGCTACATTAGAGTGAGATAAATATATTTATCTCAATGACGAGTTCTCTCAATCTACAATAATTTATACATTGATGACAAAAGCTATATAGAGGACAATTTTTTTTTTTTAAAAAGAACAATTATTGATGTGATTAAAAAAAGAAGACATTAATAATCTCACAAATCATTAGCTTATGTTAAACGCTATCATATTTTATTGTGTTATGGAGAAATTTGTGCAAAATTGATGGAATAAGATGTCTTGCTTCTAAATGAAAAAGCTCCTAACTATTTCTAGTTCTTATGATTAATCATTGTGGTTATATTCTTGGTTCTAACGTTGTTATACGCTTTTGAGCATGATTCAAGCATGTCACTTAACTTTTGATTCAATGTTTGCTCGAGCTTTGGGCTTTTGCTTCTAATTTTTTTAATGCTATCATCAATGGCTTATATTTGTAAACGTATCTAATGTATTTATGGTAGATTTGTAATCTTGCATGTCTATCAAGGAAATTAGTATTTATTTTTATTCAACGTAACCTAATTTATTTTCAATGAGTTTTTTAATGTATTTTCCCTTTATTAGATCTTCTTCTTATGCATATAAAAGAGTGAGTTGTAATGTGTTAATTAAGTACAAACATAATCATTTCCTTAAATTTTCCATATATTTTTCCTTCGAAGTGTATAGAGAAGAGAAACTCTATTTTAATACTCAAGAGAAACTTTTTTTTTTTTTTTGAAAATTTGATATGTGTTAGCTTAGATAGGTATTTGTTATATCTATAGTCTCATGTAATCTTAGTTTGAGCTAGAACAAAACAAAAAAATAAATATGTTAATTTTGCTTCATAAGCATGAGATTATAAAGCTGAGCAAATTTGTATTTGCACCATTGTTATTTACTCAATAAATGGAACTCACCAATGTAGATTGACTAGTTCCTTATCTTAGTGTTGGAAGAACTAGCTCGCAAGTAGAAGCACTATACGTTACTACTTGATTTACCCTAAGTTGTAATTTAATTTTGTGCATATTTTAGTTTTTTCATATCTTAAAAAGTTTTCAACAAAACTTATTTGATCATAACACTTTAAGTATAAATTTCTTTCACTGGCAATGGAAATGCATGAGCAAAATATGCATAACACTCCATTAATTATCACACAAGATGGGCTGAGGAATCTTACCTCAAGTGTAGCATTAAAGTAACGTTCATTGTCACGTCACCATTTGTTATCACTGTTTACTCTTATCAAACCCTACAACATCACGAATTCCATTCCTAATGAGTAACTCGTTCATAAAGCCTATGTTTTCAATATAATAAACTTTTAGTATTAACTTCTCGTAGCTATTCTTCTTGATTTTCTCAGTTCTTACCAATAATTTGATTTCATTAAATTTGATTCACGATAGATTTTCTAAAATGATAGATAGATGAGTATTTAATCTTCTAAAGGCACTCTAATATTCCATTCATCCAACTCATTATTAGTGAATCCTACTAATAGATTTCATAGAATTACTAAAAGTTCATGAGAAATAATCTAAGAATGATAGGAAAAAGTTTCATTAGTTTCTCACCTTTCCATAAGTTCTTATTCTCATTAGGTTTTAGAGTATTGTTTTAATCTCTTACCAAAAAAGAGTAGGGAAAGGTGCTACGAAGGGTTTATATAAGGATAAAACTAAGTAGGTATTTCTTAGGGAGTAAGATTTCTTCAAAAGAAAGGTGAAGGTATGGTAGATAAGGAAAGTGAGAGTTTGGGCAATTTACAATGTTGCACTTGTTTAAAAATTAATGTATAGAATACTTCATTAATATTCTTGTAAACAATGTTATTTCAATTTATGCAAGATTATAATTGTTGTTGATTCTTATAAATTGTGGCAAACACTCGTTTAGAGTTAATTGTGGATCATATCAAGTAAACTTATATTAGTTTAATTTCAACTTAATGCGTAATATTTGGGAAGAAATTTCACCCTTTTTTTTCCTTTCTAAGTTTAAATTCTAGAATATCTTAATGAAACTTAAAAATATTTTTTGTAACTTTTCTTTAACTCTTGTTTGAACTCAATTTAAAGGTATATTGATATGTTAAGCAAAATGTGTGGATCATTAAGTGTGATATAGAAAATGAGACCAGTTGTCATTTCACTATGATCAAGTACTAATACTAGCCTACATACTATTATCCAACCCATAATTTGTATTAAGAGATTTCAATAACAAATCCCATTTAATAGTTTAAGGAAAAGTTAGAATAGATATTAAGAATATGAGAAAGTAGTATTAAGATATTGCTAACTCTAAAATTACGCACGTAACTAATTAATTTTATTTTCCTATTCTTAAACCATGAGAACTCTTGATATAGATTAGGGTAGAGGTTTCTTTTATTAACAATCATTTATCATCCTTCAATTAATTGGAATAATCCCAATCAATTGCTTTATATTACTTTAACATAATTAATCATCCAACCAATTGATTAATTAGTTTCCTCTATTAGGTTTCAATCTAATTCCATAGATCTATGTTGTATTATACTTGACACTCATGCACTCTTATTTAATCATGCAAATCTACTCATTTATAAATAATACTATCTTAAATATATGAGTTATAACCTTAACTTTCTACGTTGATAAATAAATAAGTTATTAAGCCCAACACAATTAAATCACAAGAATCAAAGAATTTGATAAAATTGAATAATAATTAGGTTAAGTAGCGATTCTAGGGTTCATAAGTCTAGATACAAGAATGCTACACTATATAATTTAACAATTAAAACCTAAGAAAACATGATGATAAAACCCATTGCAATTCTTACAATTAAATACAATTGCTTTTTTTTTAGGAAATCTCTTCAAGAATTATCTTATTTTCTCTTTCTAATTCTCTTTATGTTGGATCTATTATCTCTTAGGGAAATTTGATGGTCCCATCACTATCTAACTGCTCACACCATATCTATCAATGATCAAACTACTAAAATAGTTAATATTCCAATTATTATATTTATTTTAATTTAGATGATTGATTGGGCGATCCCATCAATGGGATTGTAGAAGCTCCTAATCTCTTATCTTTCCTTAGAAGAATGTATAATTATACATACACTAGGATACTATTAAGGTTTACAAAAATATCACATGCATGACTTCTGAGAGATACACAACACTTATGTTTCTCATGGAAAACCTACCAATGAGATTTTATGTTCAATTAATTAAATATTTGACTTAAATTTCATTTTAAAACTTTGATAACTTGTAAATATCCTTGTTTGGGTGTTAATTGAAGGCATAAAATTGAGCAAGTTTTCATTATGTCTTCAATTACTTTCAAAACTCAATCCAATATCTTCAATTCTTCAAATAATCCAATTTATTACCATAAAAAAAGATAATATAAATTTTATACCACAAGATCACCTAAAATACCCTTAACTTATACAAAAAGTAATGTAATTTACCTTCTATAAAATATATATAAAAGTGATTCATCACGTATTAATATGAATCTTGAACTTTAGATCAAGAATGGAGTTAAACATCTATAACCTAAAGTAGACCATGGTTTTATTTTAGAATCGACTTAACTCGAAACCTAATTCAACATGTTACCTATTCAAAAATAAGGGCTTAGAACTAAAAACCACCTAAGGCAATTCTATCGTAGGCCTTAGACTCACCATGACATGAATTTTTTTTTAACTTAAAATTTAAGAACTATATGTACATATATAGTTTTATATATGCAAACAAGAATAAATTTTAAATATAACGAACTTAAAACCTAAAATAAAAGTAAAGTTAAGAGGTTTATAGTTTTTAGCTCATCCCTTAAAGAATTATTGAGGGTGTGGATTTATTTATATGCAGCGACATCTAACTTTAATTATAGCCATACTAATGTGGGACGAAAAAAAAATCTATAAGTGATGAAGAAGATTAAAAAGTAAAAACAAGGATTACATTATCAAGGGAAATTCTCCTAATAAAATCTTATATAAATCAAACTAGAAATGATTTAATTATACATTTATTTCTTGTTGGTGTTGATCATGGTTGATCCATTATGTCCATGGTCTTGACCCCCAACCTAACAAGACCTGCTAACCTGATCGGTCTTGACCCATGTGAAGAATGATGGCCATAAGGTCCAAGATAGGTCTTAGACCCATCGTAGCCAAATTTGGTTGGGTCTTGGTTTACATGTGACTTAAACCGAGGTTTAACTTAGTCTAACCTAATGTTAAAGCAACAAAATCATGTTCTTGGTTTTATTATTGTGTTAATTCGAAGGAGAGTTGTTATCTTCAAAGCAAAGTTGATAAATAACTTTAGAGATGTTGAAAGAAAATTTTGGACATGGATTTCTCTAGCCCAACCTGATCTCATTGAACAATGGCTAGCTAATCGTGGCAATGTCTGATCTCTTTAAAGCCTCGACAGAGTTTTGAGAAACAAAACAATCTTTTATCGGCCTTCAATCAAACCCAGTAGGTCGTCCTCTAATGATACAACAAAACTAACCCATTCATCAATCTATTATAACTCTAGAGATTTTAAGATCTGTCTTGATGGGGAGTTATGCCCTCCTATATTATCAGGATGATTATCTCACTAAAGATAACCACCCATAATAATTACTCATCTTCTCCACTATAAATAGCTCCCAGAGGGTCTTCGATGATGATCACTTGCATTTAATCTTATCTCTTTACTCTCAAATACCCTCACTGACTTAAGTGTCAAAGTGTCATGTCACGCCCCGAGGGTATCCTAGTAGAAGTGGACAAGTTACACCTGAATACTATCACTAGATTACCTTCGGAAAGTGACATGTTTTCCAAAATAACAGGATCTTTTAGTTGCTTTGATAAGAAATGATAAATACATGTAAGAAATAAATTAGGAAATAACTGCTATCTTAATCATAAAGTATCACAGATTATTACCAACCATGTAGTCTTCTTGTAATTCTCTACATACATAACCGATAAGATAACACTAGCTATTCCATTCTAGGAAAATATAAACCATTAATCCCAAATAGAACCATAGGCTTCCAGCTCTTAAGCCTTTACCAGAGCCATGTTTCCAGAAGCAACTAACCAAGGTCTAAGCATAAACCTAAAGAGACTGTTGGAGTATGAGTGAAACCACGGCTCAGTGAATAACTAGACATATTACACATCAAACAAGTTATTAACAAATCGTATTTAATGCAATCACTCAAACATATGCTCAGATATAAGCTTGGATGATCTAGAATCCAAACAAGAAAAAGATTTACGCCATCCTTTTAGGGTTGAAGAACATTTACTTTATGACCAACCTCCTGCCCAGAGAGACTAAGTTTACAGGAAAATCAACGATTTCTCGTCTTAGCGTTATCACTTTAAATTAAAAAGCAGTTTTAACTTACCATTTCCTATATCCATCCTTAGAAACTCTCTAAGTATTAATCATTTTAAAGCGATACTACAAGCGGCGTTCTTCATTACCACTTGGTTCTCGTAGAACCAACGGAACAAAGAAAACCTTGGAAGAACTAACACTTTAGAAAAACCAAGTATTAAAAGAGAACCGAAATATTAATACGTAGCAGGCTGTCACCCGTTTGTATATGCAATAATGCAGTACGTGCAATGTATGACCAGGTTATTTTAATAAGTCAATAGTTCTTATTCAATTTCATGGTGGTCATACATTACACACAATAATCATTATACCACTTCACATCATTATACTATTGTATTATCACTTTTGTAATGGTAGATTAGCAATCATACAATCAGATCACAACACATTTCCATCAAAACATTCATTTTATTCTTATCTTTGCATTACATAATCAGCTAATTACAAGAACAAATAATATAATATGACTGAATTACTCACTTGTTCATGGTGACTTAATCGTAGTAATCTGTTGGAAGGTCCTTTATGGTATCAAATTCACCTATTGAAATGAATAAAATATTCATCAATATAATATAGATTACATAACTAAACTCTTATATGTGTCTAGTGTCCTAAATTGATATTTAGCTCGATTTCTATTAATTATTTTTATGTTATTCTCTATCTGACTTATTGTAGTAACATAATTTCGTTTATTATTGTTTAGTGTCGTCGTGTTTCTCTTAATCAACTTCATATAATTATTTTGT
Source organism: Combretum micranthum (assembly GCA_024138025.1). NCBI lineage: Eukaryota > Viridiplantae > Streptophyta > Magnoliopsida > Myrtales > Combretaceae > Combretum > Combretum micranthum. Next base: position 1,886,583 of record JAMXBD010000068.1, on the reverse strand, counting down.
CATTTTTAAAAGTCACATTATTTGTAAATTTAGCTTATTTCAATTTCCATTCTTGCCTATTTATCTATATAGAAAAAATATTTGATAATTATAGTTGTTATTAACACTTAATATTTCCCTATAATTCTAGGGTTTTAGAAGTTATCAAATATTAAATACTATTATTCTAAATATTTGTATTTATTTTTCTACTTAGTAGATTCTATTTTGACATATATATATAATATGTTTATTATTATTTATTATATATATATATTTTTTTTATGTTCTTGTAATACAAACTTCTCGTAGGAAAAACATGGGTATACGCCGGCTTCAATGCCGCCGGCATTGAAACCCAGATGCCGGCATTCTTAAGTTTTTCATTTTATTTCGTATCGGGTGCACTGGCTTGTAAGCCACCAGTTCTCCCATGTACGCCGGACCATCCGTCGCTGGTGTATAATCCCAGATAGTCGGCGTTCGTTCATATTACATGAAAATAAGTTTTACGTAGGTTTTGTTCTAGTGTAAGCCGTCTCTACACCGTCAGCCTATCCTCATAAGCCGCCGGCATTCAACGTCTACACTGCCAGCTTAGGGACAGTGCTGACACTATTCATCATCTTCTCCGATGAAACAGTTCATATCTCTTAAATTTTCTACGTCATAAACATTCTTAAACCATTCCTAAGTGTTTCTATAGCATGTATATATACATACATCAACTCATAACGCATCTACAAATATGTGACCTTAAATTTTCAAATTTAGAAAAGGTACAACTAGGGTTTTCGAATTTTACCTTGCTTAAGCTTGTTCGATGGAATTTGAAGCTTGTTCTTGGGTTGGTAATGATCCTATGATCATCAGAAGTTAGTTTCAATCCTTATTTTTAATAAATAACAAGTTGGATTACAACAACTTACCTTATTCCCAGATTATGTGTTTTTCGTGTTATATTTTTCTTTGATTTCGAACCGAGGTGTTTAGAACAATTTGATTTCTGTTTTTAGGTTAATTTGCTTGCTCATTAGGTGTTTATTCGATTTGGAAGTTTTGAGAGGAAGCTGTGCTTGTTTGCTAGTCCATCAATAGCCATTAACACTTATATATAAGAGAAATGAGGACGGTTTCCTTCCTAACTTTGCATCCGTATACTCCATAATTTTTCATTGTTTTGGTCTGTTGTTTTACTGTCATTAATGTGCATGTTGAGTTGGCAACATATGATTTGTATTTGAGTTGATTTTGTTGACCCTTGGTGCATTATTTAGACAATTTTAAGCATATTTCGATTCTCTTCTTCCAAGGAAATCCAAGCCCTCCGTTTATGCAATTTGCAACCGGCAATGAAACAAATTATGATATAATATTATTAGTTAGTTAATTATCTTAGTTTTAGGATAATTTAATAAGTTAAACAGGTACAAATTAGCTAATATTTGAGAGTTTTTGTACAAAAATATTTTTATAGGATTCTACAAAATGTTTAGTTTATCAAACAATACAACTTTAAGTTTTAAATTTATGTGATTAATTGTTTTTAGAATTTTATCTCCCACGATTAGGGTTTCCTAAGCTTATTAGGTCAATTTTTGTTTTAGGCTCCAATAGCTTAAAAAACCCTAATTAGAACAATTGTGTGATTCAATTATTTATTTGAAGTCTAGATTTTTAGTTATACATCTGTTTATATTTTTATTATGTATTTATAATCCTAACGGTTTATTTTTAGGTTATCGTTTCCTATCTATAAGCGTAGTTGGTTAACTACTCGATATCGCTTTTGATATATACGCTAAATTATCCATATATCTTTGGTTTTTGATACCTACTAAGCCATCTTTTTAGTAGTGTTTAATACTAACTAGGAATCTTGAATTTAGGGTTTAAATCCATGTATAGGCTTATTTCTACTCATTGTTCTAGTCTCAAATCATTGTTGGGTTCAATAGTAGTTATTTAATCTCTATATCTATATTTTTCTGTCTATTCTATTTGTAAGACAAGTTTCAGGGTTTGAAAATTTAGATTTCCTTTAATCATATCTTGGATTATCAGTTCAAGATACGAAATCTCGTTTTTTATATCAATTATGGTCAAAAAAGTTCTTTATTCGGCTTTTAGATCTTAACCCAGCCAAATTCAAGTCATTGATATATTCTTAGGTTTTTATTGGATTTTAAGTTTACCAATTAGTTCATAAATTCTATCTTAGGGTAGTGTATTAGTGTGGAAAATTTCCGGGGTTTACATATTACGTTGAGTAATACCCTAGACATTTACAATTACCTTTGTTTACAAATCTCCGTCTAGTGACTTAAGGCAATCTTAACCCCTCTTCAATATCCTCCTATATTATTAGGGACAGTTGTCTCACTAAAGACAACCACGTGTAGTAATTACTCATCTTCTCCATTATAAATAGCCCTCAAGGGGCTTGATGATGATCCTTTACACTTACTCTGTCTCTTTAATCTCAAATACCTTCACCAACTTAAGTATCGAAGTGGTCACATTGAGTAATGCCCTAGCCTTCCAAAGTTTACCTTTGTTTACAATTCTCCCTTTGGTGACTTAAGACAATCTTAACCTCTCTTCAATAATCCCTTTAGTGACAAAATTTAAGACAAATAAGAGAGATGTAAGGTGCACTGATTGAAGAATCAAATGCGTTTTTCAAATCATGTGTGTGACATGTGAACTTAGTGCCTCCCTTTTAACAAATTAAAATTAGTAGTTGTAATGTTTAAGGACTTTTTATTAAGATTATTAGAGGATTAAATACAAAACACAGTATGTATCTAAAAAATTCATGACAAAGAGAAAAGGCACCTTTTGAGCAATTTTCAACCCCATTAATTCCTTATCACTTTTTTAAAGGTGGCAAGTTATGCTCTTTATTATCGATGTAATTTATAAAAATGGGTTATGGTAAACCACCAAACTCTTATATCATAAATGCTCCAAGTTTATTAACTCGAGTAGATTAATCACAAGGGCATCCATAATAGTTATTAATGGATGTGATTAAGGCTTAATGCAACATTTGCAAACTCCATGTTACACCATTGTTTGATCCATCTTATACCCTCTCATGTTAATTTCAATATTTGTCAAAGAAGGGCAAAGTTATGTATTAATTTATATATGAACTCTACTCTAAAATCCTTACATTCTCAAGGCTTTTGCAATAATGGCTTGATGAAAAAAAAAAAATATATAATATATATTAATTAAGAAATTTTGATTGTTAAAACTGATCTAGATTTTGCATGGATATCCTTTGTTTAATAAACATTATCATGTAAAAGTATGTTCAATGAAAGGATAAAGAAATTATATTAAAGAGTGTGAATACTTGTATGTTTATCTAATGACAGCGATTTCATGAATAAGTTAAAGTAACTTCGTTGTTAATGGTCAAATATGGATTACTGCGCCTCCTAGGCCCAATCCGGCCCATCGCATATCTAGGCTGATCTTTGGACCTAAGCTCAACCTACTTTGGTCCATCCATAATCATGTAGAGACACTAATCCCCTTAATTTGTGATTTTGACTATTAAATATCGCGACTAAATGGGCCCCGACTCAAGGCTACTCGGCATCGCCATTTTAATTGCTCGGAATCAACACGACCAAATGTGGATTAGTAGACGTAACCCATATCCACGATAACATTGCTAACAACCACCATCCTATGATCCCATTAGACGAGTTACTGCCGGACATTACCCTACAATAAATATCTCCTCTAATACCATGAGAATGATAATGTTGCTTAGACATTGACCTATACTTATTGTTGATCATACCTCCAACATGCATACTAACTTAAACATCAGAGTAGTCATGCTTAGTCCAATCTTGACACACTACTAATTGTATTTTATCTTGTAGGCTTAACACATAAGGTCCAATCCAACAACCATAATCTGCCATATTCAAACTAGCTACATAAACCTAAAAAATTAAAGCAATTTATTTCATTTCTTATTGTTTAAATTTTAAACATGAGTATACGATAATTTGATAATACAAAGAAAGAGATACCTCCCCTCCTTTAATTGTTAGGCAATTTTAAAATGCATTTGGGTTAATGTCACAAATGATGTCTAAACTTTGATAAAACATACAATTAAGTACTTGAAGTTTGAAATTAATCAATTTAGTACCTAAACTTTGAAATTAATAAATTTAATAGCTGAAAAAGTTTTTCATGAACGCTAACAGTACATTCATCAAGTTCTTTTAGATACTAAATTTTTTAATTTTAAAGTTTTTCAGGTATTAAATTGACCAATTTCAAAGTCCAGGTACTAAATTAATCATTTTTTTAAGTTTAGGTACTTAATTATATATTTTATTAAAGTTTAGGTACCATTTGTGATATTATTCCAATGCATTTTATATGTTAATATCAACTATACCTTTGGCCGGAATCCAAGCAATTCTCAAGTGATCAATTGACGTAGATGCACTTTCTTTCTCCTAACTGGAGAATGTATATTCTTTGTCCTCCTTTTGTATCCCCCCCTCCTCCTCCTCCTCCTCCTCTAAGGAGAAACAGATCGGACTTAAAACAAGTTTGGAAATAAAAACTACTATAAAAACTAGGTCTCAAGTTAGATGAGGATTTACATTAGATTTTAACAAGAAAAGGAAGGGAAAATCATCTAAACAAGACAACACCAAGAGCTCCATCTTCTCTTTCACTAGCCATGTTGTCATACCCAATCACCACTGCAATAGGTGCTAGAAACAATCCGCATCCATGAGTCATGTATCTAAACAATTTTGCTATCATGATTCATAACCATACTAGCACCAAACCAAGAACAGTTTATGAACCTAAGACCTCCACCGTGGTGTCTGCTTCCACCCATTCACCAAGGTTGGAATTTGAACTAGCTAAACATTCTACATCAAATCATAAACCACTATCACCAAATCCAAGTCCTCCACAACTCTTATATCTATTTTGTTCCTGACTCACCAAACCACCATCGGAGCACAAACCCATCTTCTCTACTGAATATAAATCACACCATACCCATCTAAACTCCACAAGCCAACACCAAGTCAACTCGGAATTCCTCGACAATCACCTTCCCAATCACAGTCGAATGTGACAACTCTACCATCCTCCACCAACTTCATGTTCATTGGGTCACTCATCAACCGCTGCCCAATGTTCATCTTCTAACTAAGACCTAATTGGCACTGAAATGACATCTCCAATATCTAAGCTCTAGAACAATCAAACCCACTGTGTAGAACTCCAGTATCAAACCTATTCACCAAAGCTACGACGCATGTAGCCACAACCACTTCAATCACCCTTTGTTATTACACTGGCTAACTCTACCACAATATAGTCACTAACTACTTTGATCTTAAACTCATAAACATCATGAGCCCCATCTGCCATAGTTGTCTACAATCTAAACTGAAGCTCCGCCATAACAAACCGAGACCCCACTTCCGTTCTCCATCGCCCATCATTGTATACCACCTTCAAGGATCTATCGTGTGCTTTAGAGAGACTGAGGTTATGTAGGTTCGCTAGCTATTTAAGAAACTTAGACCTACACAATGTAGAGAAGACAAATTTTACCCATGCGTTTAATGTGAAGAATTAATTTAATTTATTAGTGTTGTATGTGTGTGTGTGTGTGTGTGTGAGAGAGAGAGAGAGAGAGAGAGAGGAAAGTAACAAGAAAAAAAAAGCAGAGAGAGAAGATGCATTTGCCAAGTAGGACAGAGAAAGTGCGCTTTAGGAGGAGAAGATGTCTATGTGATTGTCAACTTCTCACCTAAGAATCAGTTAGATTCCAACCATATTACAAATATTTTTTAGGTACAATTTTATTATGATGCAAAACGTTCAAGTACCACAAGTGAAACTAGCCCATAACATGCCTACTAACTTGGCTATATATATATAATATATATATATAAGTATCAAATGGTCGTACACTACTAATCGTGTTTTGCCTTTCAAGCTTAATATACGAGGTCTAGTCCAACAATTACAATCTATTGTTTTCAAACTAGCTACATACACTTGAAAAATTAAAGCAATTTATTTCATTTCTTATTGTTTGATGTTTGAACATGATAATACGATAATTTTAAATATATTTTATATGTTACTAGATAAACTCACCAATTGGACATTATTATTCGGGTTACTTACTATAGGGACTAAAACTAAGTAACTTCTTTATGAATTATTTGATCAATAGATATGGCATTAGGTTATATTTTTTTTATTTCTAAATCCAACTCCAACCAAACAAAGAAAACATAAATTAATCAAAACTGCAAATTTTAAAGTATCAAGATTTATTCCCAACGGCTACAACATAAAACAAATTGCAGAAAATTTGAATTGTCACACACTCTCTCTCTTCTCCAACGGCTCATTTCCCCGCCTGTCTTCCCAAAATTTGAATCCTCCCACAAGACACACACGCACACATGACACATACGTATTTCTTGTATCATGTTATTTATGGTATTCACTTACCTACGTAAGTAACTTTTTTTATGTTGGATCCTATATACATTCATTCATTTATTATATAGGTTCGGTTTTGGTTTTGCAAAATTTGAATAGCCTCACTCGGGCAACGTGCCCAACATTATTATTCCTTTTGACTGCTTCTGCTTCTGCTTTCTTTGTCTTTTTGGGTCTCTCTCCTTCACTCTTTCTGTACCATTTTAACACATTGTGAATTTTGCGTTTAGCAGCTTCTGTGTTAGACAGAACAATACCGAGATCGATAATGGGTAGTTGTTTGAGTAAGAAAGATTGCTCCTCTTCTTCTTCTTCCTCTCCAGCTGTTGCTACTTCAGCTGCAACTCAAAAACCGAAGGAGATACCAGAACCTGACACCAGAATTGGAGATGAACCGTTAGTGAAGAAGGAGATATTCGTCATCAAGCACAGGAAGAGCCATGACAAACGACCATCTGAAGAAACTGGGAAGGACTGTGCTTCCTCGGGTGGGATGAAATCGAAACCGAAACCGAAATCTGGAGATGAAAATGATGTTGCTGGTGGTGATGGTGCTGAGACTAGTGCTGCCAAGGCGAACGAGGGAGCACCAGCAGCTCCTCATGCTCCTTCAGTTTCCAAGGAAGAAGAGGTGGATGTGGATGCTATCCTCATACAGTGTGGACGCCTTAGCCGGAGTTCCTCCGGTACTGGAAACGTTGGTACGAGGAGAAACTACTCAGGTTCAAAGAGAAGTTATGATTTTGATGCTAATAACGATGTTCCTATAATGGCTGATGGTACAAGGAACGCAAACCATTACTCTGATGATGAGGATGAACTGCGACGTCATCGGCAGTCCAGGCCGTCCCCATCTGCCTCTGCGAGGAGGAGGAGGAGGACTCCTAGTAGGGAGAGGGAAGGGGAGAAAGATGAGAGGTCTTCTAGTAGAGAAAGAGGAAGTAATGGAAATGGCAACGGTAATGGCAGTCGGCGGAGAGTGAGCCGGTCCCCCGGCAGGCGCTCTTCAGAAGTTGCTACGACTGCAACTGCAAGTGCGACGGTTTCAACCAATAACGCTGGCAGGCCAGGGAAGATGGTCTCGGTGCCGGCAACAGTCTCGTCTTTGGTGATGGATAAAAGCAACGTTGCAGAGCCTCAAGCGAATTCAAATTCAAATGCTAATGCTGTCAAAAGGATATCTGTTAAGAGAAATGTTGGGGATTCGGGTTCGGTGGGTCCTCGGGGGACTGCCTCTCCTCGTTCTCAGTCTCCTGCTGCAGCTAGGGCTGGTTCTAACAACAACAGTAAGGAGAATCAGCAACAACAAGTGCCATCCCTCAGCCGCAGTAACTCGAGGAAAGCAGAGCAATCTCCATATAGGAGAAACCCCTTGAGTGAAATTGATAACAACACTATCTGTAATAGCAAGGCCAATTCCAGGATTGCAAGCAAGAATAAAGAGATGGAGTGCCAGGAAGTACACAAGGAGAGGGAATCTATAAGCACCTCTATGAATCAGGTACATCTAGCTTTCTCCACCCCAATTATTCTAGTCTTTGTCTTTCAAGTTTGAATTTCTTGTTATATTGTTAGTCAATTTGGTGTAAATGTCCAATCTAAGTAGAAAGTACATAAAAATTGATAAAATCCTATCCTATTTGGGTAAAGAAGGTGTGGTCGTGTCACGTGATACACAATGGATATCTGATTTAAAAGTTTAAACTTGCGAATATGGTATCATTATTTCTATTTCTATGCTGCTGCAGAAGCAAATGGTCAATGTAAGCAATGAAAGGTTTGCCTCTCAGCAGGGAAATGGGTACAAAACTTCTAGTGTTAAAGATTTGCGGCAGAAAGCAGTAACTGAAGAACATAAAGGCGAAGAAGCCATTGCTGCTGCTTCAGGGGGTTTGACAAGAAGCAGCTCTTCGAGGCTATCTGGCCCCGGCTTAGAACCTGAGGTTCCACTAAAACCAATCTCCTATACTTCCTTACTACTTGAAGATATCCAGAACTTCCACCAAAAGAATGCAGCATCTTCGGTGCCTATCCCAGCATGTGTCACGAAGGCTTGCTCTATTTATGAAGCAGTAGCTGAGCTCAACTCGAAGAAAACCCCCAGTGCGTCTAATGCTCAGACCGAATCCAGATTGGATCATGGGTCGAATCAATACAGTACCAATGAGCTCAATTACTCTTCGAATGTGGAGTTCGTTAAGAAGAAAAGGTTGCAAACTAGGGACCCTTTTGTGGAATCTGAGCTAGCTGTGGGTGATGACTTGATGGAGCCTAGTATCCACAAGTACGTGACAATGCATAGGGGCGGTACGCTTGGAGCTGATGACAAGGAAGAGCGTGAATCATCTGGAAGTAACAGCTTTGTTAGTGGTGGATTACAGCAATGGGGGTTATCATCCTCCACTTGGGAGCCCGGTTCGGCGGATTCATCTGAGTGTTGGACTTCACACTCAAACAACAACACCAAGGGGCGTGATCTGAGTCCATTTGGAAATGATAGGAGTGCCAATGCCGCTTCCGAATCGGGTAATTTCACGGACAATGCTGCAAGGAAGTTGAATGGAAGAAGGAGAGATGTTGCTCTTCAGCCAAAACTAGCAGCAGGGCGTGGGAAGATCTAGAGGCAATTCAAGTTTCAAGAATCAATCCTTTGAGGGCTTATCAGTTAACCAATGTTTTGTTGGTTTTTCCTGATTTGAAAATGTTCCTGCTGCTGGCAAAAGCATTATTAAAACTTTTAAGCTAACCAAGTATGTCTTGGCAGCTGCTGAAGGATGGAACAAATTTCTTGTTCTTCTTTCCACATTTCAAGAGCTCTAACAATAGTGTTGGAAAAAAAAAATTTAATGCGATGTCAGTTAATGTTGTTTCAGAAACAGGATAAATTTAGGGAACATTAAATTGAAAAGCCTGTTTTTGTAAACTTTAATGCCAGTATTCCTCTTGCTATTGTTTTAATCATTTCCTTGAGGAATGAAAATGTTTGTTTCCTGCCAATGTAATTACATGGATTTCCATATTTCTTTTCACTGAGGTTTTGCATTATGGTGTTTTATTTCAATCTATTGTTATTAATTAGTAGACCCATGTCAGTTTTTGTTCACCTACCTGTTAAATTTATTTCAAAACCATTATTAAACTAGCTATGTACGAGAAGGAAGAAGATTCAATAGTATTAATATGTCACGTGAGTGATAATATAATTTTTATAAAATTATACATATGTTTAAATTTTATCTATATTGATACAACATTAGTCAATTCAGGTGACGAAATGGTACTGTTAAAACCTTTCTTGTACATGCGCCCAAATAAGAAAATGCTGACTTCCTGTATCGAGGAATGCAAAAGCCAAGTCTATTTTTCCCGGAGGATTTGACAACGTTATCTGCGGCCTAAAGGTCCAAATCCCATTGTAGGATGCGCGGCGGTATTTCAACTTTTGCATAATTTGACTGCTTCATATATAGAATCCTCCTCGCTGTCTGTGAAATGTCAAAAAAAGTGGTGGTTTTCTCGCATGTCAAACCTAGGATTACCTGTAGGATTATAAATCAGTCAAACTACTTATTCAAATTTGGCGTCATCCGACTTAAACTTATTTCATAATGAAATCGCCCTCGAGGTATAAAATTCATTTATTTAAATAAATTAGGTTGAGAATCTTACTGAAGTTTGTTAGTAAGCTCATGATAAATTCAAGAAGATATTTCTAAATATATTACTAAATTATATATAATTATATAATATATCTCTTTAGGGTTAATGTCACAAAAAATTTCAATCATGTACTTGAAATTTGATTTTGAATAATTTGGTACTTGAACTTTCTCAAAAAGTTCAATCAAATACTTTAAGTTTAGTTTTGATCAATTTGAACCTAAAGCTAGTTTTTACATATATTTTTCTTACCTTATATCTTATTGAATTTGTTTCAGGTAGAAAAAAATGTACATAAAAACTAATTTGATGTACCAAATTGTTTAAAATCGAACCTTGAATAAGAAAAATGTACATGAAAACTTACTTCATATACTAAATTATTCAAAGCCAAACTTTATATCTCTGATAGAACTTTTTGCGAAAGTTCAGATGCCATTTTAAATATTGTCTTCATAATATAATATAATATTGTATATTGTTAAAGTTCTAATAGCTCATTTATTTTACTTAATAGAATAAGACCGTATATCACTAGGGAGTGAAATAAAAATGCAATAATATTATCATTTAATGATTCTGATTTTAATAAGATAATTTTAAGGGAAAATGTCACCACAAGAATTGGTATTCGTAATCTTTTTTCTTTTTCATAAACCATTGGCATTTAAAAGTTAGAGAAACGAATAATTATTTAATATTTTATTATAACAGATATTTGTTATGAAATTGCTATTACATGCTAGAAATGCAATTAAACTTTGTTATAACTATTTTATAAGAAATAAGCTTCTATTGAATTGCTATAACGATAAAGTGAATGGAGAGTAAAACTAGTCATTACTTAATCATATTAAAAATAATTAAATAAACAATTAAATCTATCAAGTTTACATAAGTAAACAAGGTTAGGTTTGAGCTCATTTAGGCTCATTAATCTAATTTGGTTTACAACCTAATTTTTAATTTAAAAATCCTTAACAATTTCAAATTCCACCCTAAACTTTACAGGTTTGGTAAGAGTCCAACTATATTTAAACTCGATAATATTTTAAACAAGTCAAACCTAACATTTAAAAACTAAATTCAATTCAATTCGACTCAACTTGTTTACAATCCTAATGTTTGAGAAGATAAAACCTTTCTTTGGCATGGACTTTGTCGTAAAATTCTAATATTATGTTTGAATGAAGGAGGGGTGAGGGAATGAATTGGAAAGGATGGAATTAGGGATTTGGATTCTTTTGATTTTCGCAATTTACAAATTAATGATCGAGATTATCTTATTATTAAAGTACTTTTGATATCATTATAATGTCATTTTATCCTCGCAAACTCAACCATGATAAATACTTGGTAGCATAAAAAAAGAAAAATGAGAGAAGATAAATAGAGAGGATATCATTTACAAAAATAAGGGAGAATATTGCAATTCTATTGTTTAATAGAGTTCCTAACATGTATATTGCTTCTATATAGAATAATTACCAATATGCAAGTTAGATCAAATTAATTACTAATATACCACACCAAAACCGAGTTTGATAAATGGGATATGTTTTTTTTTTTTTTATATATAAATCGCGATATACACACGTAATATAATATTTCACTACCATCGCTATATCGCATGTGTGAAAAGCTATGCACGTATATCACCTAAAAGAATCGCGATATAACATGTATATACATATGAAAATAATACGTATATCGCTTGTTCCTTTCACGATTTATGTACGGTATTATAACTTTTGTATATCCTTTTTGTAAGTCGTAATTTAGCGACTGTATATTGGTAATTATTTCATATTGATCTTAAATAAGTAATTAATTTTCATAAGTATCCTAAACTGAAAATTATTTCTCCTTTGACATAAAGTGGGTGGGAATGAAAAATATATGAAATTAATTACTTGAACCCCAAAGCTAAAAAAGAAGGGAAATTTTGTATTTACGAATCTACTATTCTTTCTTCTTTTTCCATTTTTTATGTTTCTTTTCACTTTCTATATATATATATATATATATATTAATAATTTTACATTATATCTTGTTGGCTATTTTCATTGTTTCTTAGTTCTCTAGTATTTAAATATATGAAAGGAGTCAAATGTTCTTAGAATTCCTTCATCCATACTTTATCCTCTTGGTCCTTCCCACATGCCTAACAAAGAGTTGTAATAGATGAAGAGAACCAATTTATTTGCATCATGTCAAAGAACCATTTTTCATTTTTAAAAAATCTTGAAAATAAATACGATTTTAAATGACCAATTAAAAGTGCATACTCAAATCGTATATATGCATAGGTAAAACTAGGAAAACTTAGTTTTCAACATTTAATTAGTTTACTATTTAAGTCTTTCTCTTTTCTGCTATTGAATCTTCAACTTTAATAAAACTTATGAAGCAAGACTTCTTACATCTTTTCGAATTGATTCGGATGAGAGCTCCTCCGCTTGTACAACAACCTTAACCACACAAGCAGTGACTGGGCTACCTCCATCCCTTTTCCATCAGCAAATCAAATGTGATCAATGTGATTAATTTAATTAAATATTATAATCATATATATATTGATTAACTAAATTTTTAAAAAAAATTAAAGATAAAGAAAAAAGACTAGGAAGTTATATCTATATACACCACCAACCCTCTCTCAATGGCCTCATATTTGAAGTGGTGGTTTGATCTCACCTAAGGATGTTCACGGATCGGTTAACAGGTCCATGGTCCTATTTTTTAAACTTAATAGTAATGATCGGCTTTTTAATATCCCGATCCTTAAGTGGTCCATTATAAATGGTTAATCGCCTTAACAGTTAACTGTTTTATTCAATTAATTTATTTGGTTTTCGATTTTAACCATTTAACGTAATGGTTTCAACAAATCAAATTGATATTTTCAACAAACCTTATTTTTTAGCCTTTATCATAAATTTTTTCTTTAAATTATTATATATATTACAAGATCTAAAAAAAAATCAAATTAAGGAAAAAAAAAACAAAACATTTGGATGTATCATTATCAATAAAATCAAACCAAATCAATTACCACGTTAACTCCATCAAACGCAGGACAATAATATTTTAATCAAAATTCAAGAAATATTAACATAGATAAATTATATATATTATATATATATTATATGTGTGTGTGTGTGTGTGTAAATCATATGTATATATATATTTAAAGAATAATTATATGTATATGTAAATTATATATATAATATATTTATAAATATTGAAACGGTTAACCGTTAACTATCGGTTTTTTGTGGTTACAAACCGAAAACCAGAAAAAACAAAAACCGTAATCCTAAACCAAAACCAACAGATCGGTTAACCATATTTTTCATATTGGTTTCACAGTTTTGGTTCAATTTTTCGATTTCATTGGTTTTTTTGCATAGCCCTAACCTCACCATGATAAAAGATTATGAACAATCATCCAACATCTCTATTTATTTTAAAAAGAAAATAAAACATAGTGGCTAAAACTCAATTGGATCGTATGACTCATAATTACAATGAGTAAAAGGTCAATCTAATCTCTTTATGAATTATAATTACCGAAAATAGGACTTGAAACAGCTTAATCACCAAAATAGATTCCCAAATCACATCTTAAAGATAAGATACTTATTGTGCAAACAACTTACACGTAGAAAGTGTGACTTGTGGAATTTAGCTCCAGAGACATCACATGTAGAAAATGGAACTATTAAAAATACCATCATCTTAGAAGATAAGTTGTAAGACGCGTCTCAAAATTATTCACTCAATTTCAACATCCGTTCAATTTTCCCTAAAAATCTTACATACATGGCTGATGGCTCCACGGTCAATTCTTTTGAACTCAAACTGAATTCCATTCCTCATCCGAGAGGTCCTTTTTCAGGAGGCCAACATCCATTTAAGTTGCAAACGGATTACCTTACATTTAAAACTTATTATTTTCAACAACCGTTCAATTCTACCTAAAAGTAAAAGGCTCTGATATAACTCCTCGTTCGATTCTTTAAAAGCTATCGAGTCCTTTTACTCATTCAAGGTGTCCCTCTTTCAAGGATGCCTACATCCATTATTTAGCATATAACGATGGTATTGCACAAAAAACCCATTAGTACATCATTTCGATGGTTATTGCGTACTATTATCTTCTTCTGCGGCCAGACACATCTTCTCTTTGCTCCCTGTGTCTCTACTGTCTAATAAGTTAAGAGACAGAATTCTAAAAGGCCACAAAATGAATTTAATATAAGCTCAAAACATGAAGTTCCCCAAGCCAAATTACAACCCGTGATCATTCCCTAAATAACCACGAAAAATTTATGGCCAATCAAAATAAATACAGCTCCAAGTATCATTACCAACTTAGAATCTAAATGTGAAAAGGCTGGCATTATTTTATATTTTTTCCTCAAAGGAAGTCTTTTAGTCCACATCATACGCAAAATAATTTCATGTTTACAATTTCAATTGAAATTAATTACTTATTTAAGATCAAAATAAAAATAATTACCAATGTATAATTACTAAATCGTATATAAATCAAGATATACAAATATTATATATTGTACCTTATATTGTGTTGTCGCAGTATTTGCATAAATATCACGTTTATAAAACACAATTTACACACAAAAAAATCCATATCGTGATTGCTAATCGGGATACCGGATACATGATTAACTCTTATAACATGATTACTAATCGTGATATACTAATAATATATAAACATCATATACTGTTTTATTCCTACGATTTATGTATAAATTATCATATCTTATTTTTTAAATGCGATTTTGCTATAGTATATCGCTAATAAATTTTATTGGAGTTATATATCGATAATATTTTTCCACAGAAACCTTCAGATGTGGATTGAACTCCAAACCTGTTGAACTACCAGTAACTCAGCTTGCGACGTAGCCGTTGAGGGGCATGAAATATGTTCTTCGACTAGGAAAGGCAGAACAAATTTAATCGTAAGTTAATGTTTGTGCATGCCTGTTCAATTTAGCTCCATAATCAAATGATCTAAAATCTTTAACTTGCGGATACGACGTCCATATATGCGATAGGCCGGGGGAGTAGCAACTCATCATTATACAACGTACTCCATTCATTTTACAAAGCCCACCTATCGACATGACAAACTGTACTACAGCCTTATCTGTTCACAGTTCACCTAAAGGGTATCCTGATCACTACCTCCTCTTTGAGTAAAATTTGTTAGTCTGTTAGATATAGTTTATTAAAGTTATTGGGTTGTCTTAGTTTGCAAAGCAGATAAAGCGTCCTCAGAGTCTACCTTCAGCTGCAAAAAAGGGCCCCCAAAAAAAAAAAAAAATTAAGAACCATACACAGGGTGAGCTTATTTGAAAGTAGGGCATAAATAAAGTATATTCTTTACCTGCTTTAGATGGCTTGATAGAGCTCCATACAGCATTTTTTGCAGCTTTTGGTGTTGTTCAACCAGGTGACCTGACCTGATCAACTGCTCAAGCTGGCACCATAACCGTTCTATAGATGTATATGGGAACCAGGCTGCTGAGGGCCTCTTACGGTAAATAACATGGGCTGGTCTCTGCATATGGTCATACCAGCATTAAACTTTCAGGAGGGTGTCGATATAAAATTATAAAAACTTGAATTTTCACAAATACTAAAGGTAATATCAGCAAAAGATCTAGAGTGGCACATGTGGTATCATATGTACCATAAAAAAGTCTGCTTATATTGTGTGGCCTTAAAATTAGACATCAACTGGGGCCAATCTCTTGTAGGCAGAGATTACTGGGGGTTTTAAGTTAACATAAAACTTCAGAAGGGGTAAAATTGGAGGCAAAGCAGATTTTTACCACTGAGGCAAAGGAATCCAGATAATCCAGCAAAAGATTTGTAGCATCAGTGTACCGCCCACAATCAAGATACAAGTGGAACAAAGATGCAGCATTTGATTCTTGGCCAGCCATTCCCCAGCTTTTTTCATTTCTACCACCCTGCAATTTCATATGAAAGCAACAATGCAGAGTGAGTTGAATGGATATATGCCGGTAGTTGAAAAAGCTATTGGATTGGAAAGTGCCCTTTGTAATTTTCCTTTTATAGGAAGTTCCTAAAAGAGTAGGACCACAATATTTCAACCTCGCCTACAAAATCATGTCTTATTTTGCCAAAAACTTGAAAATCCATAGGGTGACCATAGGAAAGGATATTGGCCAGAAAAAATACAGGAAAGGATAACATTTATCGTAGCTAAATGTATATTTTGTGGTTTTCTTTCATGGCAATAAAAATAGGAGTGAGATTTCTTGGCCCAGTTATGTCACAGTTATATTTTACTTTGCTTATAAGTACAAAGCAGATATGCTGTTATTCATATATGTAGCACCATACTTTTCCCATAACTGACGTTTTCTTTATTAACCAACTGGATTTGCTGCTTAACACGAAGAAAATGGACTTGGTTCCTAAGTTAACATCCATAATCAGCCAACTAAACATCATTTATTTAAAGAAAGGTGCCTACTATGTGACCAATAAATTTGAATGAAGAAAGTAAATTAAAAAATTGCAAATACACCTGAAATTAGCTTTTGACATGTTAAATTGAAATCATTTTGATTTAAGATGTACCAAAACAACAATAAAATATCACCTCAATAGGTGCAATATGCCAGATGTTCATGCAATTCAGTTCCATCAAATGCATTGCGTTGTTAGGATCCATATCTCGTGAAATGTCATGTAAAAATATATTAGGTTCCCAACCAATTTGGATAGGAAAGCACCTTGAACATGTGAACCAGCCAAAGAGGTAGCTCAATCTGAGAATTACTACGGAGAAGAGTCTCGGCAACAATAACAGGCAGTCTGGCATGAAAACATTTATATCTTCCCTGAAAATGAGACACACATGTTAGGGTATCATCCATAGACATCAAGACGTTTTCTTGGGATATGTAAGTAATTCATTAGAAAAAGGAGAGAATGTACAAAGAAACTACCCAATAAGGTAGTAAAGGCACTACAATGAAATATTTGTAAAAGCACTCCGTACAAAAACAAAATAGTAGTAGTATTAAAACCCCTTTACAACAATATAGCAGGTGCTAATAAACACAAAATTACAATGAGAATGTACAAGCTAAAATTTTTCCTAGCATGACACCAAGCTTAGTTCTTGCCCGTTGATTTGTTATTCTTTTCTCTCTCTAAGCAAATTGCAGCCGCAAATTTTCCACAGCATCTTGAATGAAGATGGATAGAAAGTGGACTAAAGAATTTGTAGTAGTAGTGTGTCCTGATAGACACTTGACAGGCCAACACAAGGCCTTGCCAAGTTTCCTCCATAATTCTCTAGCAAGAGAGCAACCAAAGAAAAGATGTCCATGATTCTTTTCTTCATTCTAACAAAGAAAGCACCCATTCTAATCAATTAAACCCCAAACAGTGAGTCTATCCAAGGTGTTGTGTTTCGTGAGAGCTGTTAGCCAAAAAATGAAGGCATGGCTACATGCTTTATGCCAAACAAGTTGCTCCAAGAGATTCCAGGATTTGACGGGAGCACTGCTTGTAAGCAAATGATAGAAAATCAACCCTTACCTAATTAGAAAATCAACTAGTGTATTTAGACAAATCTAGATAAAAGGGTGAAGTATTTTAGGTTACATATTGATGGATACTCGATAGCTTTAAGATTGGATAATTCACTTAAGATGATTTTTTTGCATTAATGAGAAAACAGAGATCCCTTCCCACTCCTCTCTTCCACCATTCTTAAACCCCCACCCAAATGGACAAACAATGCCTTGCTCACACAACCCACTCAAACCTAACACCTCATTGTTCTAATCAGACTATTCTTAAAATATCCACAAATCTAAAAGACTAAAGCCCAAATAGAGATTATAAATCCTGTATTATCATTCACCCTAATCTGGATAACAAGAGAAAGGTAGCAGGACACTAGTGATACACAGGGGGAAAAAGAATCTGAAGTGGCACTTGGGGGAAGGAAAATATGAAAGGTAGCAGGATAATAGTGACATACAGGGGGAAAAAGGATCTGAAGTGGCACTAGGGGGAAGGAAAAAATTGATACTTAATCACATAAACATGCCATAAAGTTAGAAATGACATGGTCATATTGATGACTTTGCTTCACATGGCCTTTTGAGATTGTATTCAGCTTCTTGGCTTAGAATAGAACTTCTTAGGCGTGGAAGAAACAAGCCGTGAAGGACTTTCATTCTAGTCTTCCAGGTTAATAACAAATTCAAAATGTCAAAAATACATGTAAAATGCGGTAGAAATACCCAGAGGAGCATAGTTGTTAAAATTGCAATTTTGCTTGCACACTGAATTTGCAATTTTGGGAGGTATTTCCAAGTTAACTAGTGCATACTATCATTTTATTATATAATCTTATGGTTTTAATCGAGTCTACACGTAAACTCGGTAGAATCTTACGTTTTTAACCAATTTTATCATTCCATCTATTTGAGTCAAATAGAATAATATATAAAAAATACAACCATAATTTACAAGTCCATCAACTATTTGTTATTGGATCTTCTAGAAGTGTTAAGTACCAGATCTGATCCCCCAAGAATGGTTAAAGAATTCTTCTTTCTTCTACCTATGATGAGTGATAAATAGGATTCATAGGAGAAAACCCAAAATCTCTTAACACAGTGTGTTTAGGATAGACAAGACTGCCTTTCCCTTTCATTTCCAAATGATATATATTGTTAAAAGGCAGTTACATCTTACATAAACGTCCACAACCTCTATCTAGGTTACATGTGGACTTATTTTCATCACACGTCAATATTACAATCAACAACCACCCACATAACAGAACATACACACTACCACAGCATACAGAATTACAGCATACAGAATGATACCCGTACAAAGTACACACATGCACCATCAAAACAGAAAACAGGAACTCCTATAACATACTGCCACTGACACTACTGGCACTACTGGTGCTCTCCTGAGAAAACACCAGGTGCCTAACCAAAAGGGTACTATCTAAGCTAACTGTTAGCAAAATGGCTACATAAACCCGGTGAAGAGACTTGATACACAAAAAGATTTCTTCTTGCAACAACACCTGTGTCACAGGGTTGCTTCCCCATTCTTGAATGGTTTCTTTCCTTCCAATTTTGGTATAAAACCACTGAAGCTATCTTCCTCTATTGAATTTGCAGCTTTAAACTAGTGCTCAGAAGAAAGGAACTATGGTCATGAGTTTCCTTTCTTGCTCCACTTGGCCACTGAAAATGATTTTGGAACTGTGTCCAAGGATCCATTGCAAAAGCACGTTTGGGAAATGAATGGTTATGATCTCTTTCACCTCCATCAGGAATTATTATTTATCACACCTCAATCTTTTCGACTGCAACAAACCAAGTAGAGAACCCATGCCTAGGCACCGGGGATTTAAACTGTGCAAGATGGCTCCAGGTACATTTCTGTCCACTTGCTCTCAACAAGTTATATCCCATACAAATGGTAAGTTGTTTAAAAGGATGTGGTCACCAAAGCAATTGGTTCTCCTCGAGCACTGAAGGAGCTAAAAAATTTCCTAAATCAGTACTCTGATTTGGTCCCAAAGTACTCTCCCTCTGGCCATTCCCACTATTACCCTTGATCAATGAGCACATGTTAGTTTGTTTTAGGCCAACTACTGTCAAGTCATTCCACTAAAAAGCCTTTTGGTTGCCATTCATCATACCAAAATTTTATTTTATTTTTTTAAATCATCGTTTCTACTTCCCATTTGAGGAGGGATTTAGCAAGAGTCCTAGCTTGTAGTATTTTTCTCCAAAACCAAGAAGCTTCATTTGGAGGCTCTCTTTTAGAAGTTTTGATCTTACCCAGCTTAGCAAAAGACATCACAATCCACATTGCATAGATGCCAATTATATTTGATTTGGTTCCAGGTAAAAAAAAAAAAAAAACCTAAATATCTATAACTGTGAGACTGCTCTTCCAATCTGCACACATTCTCCCAGCAAAGTTTTACTTTTGCTTTATTTTTATCATTCCCATTCCAAACAATCTTTTAAATTTCATGACGAGCTCTTTTAGATCCCATTTAGGCAGAACAAGAAAGGATGCCCAATACACTTGAAGAGAAAACAACGCAGTTTCTATAAGTTGGAGCTGGCCCAAGTAGGAGAGAAATTTGCCTGTCCAATGACTAGTATGACCAACCACCTCGTTAACTGAGTCACTGTATAAGTGCTTATTGAGCTTGAAGACATCAAAGGTAATTAAAGATGTTTCATATGGCATTACCCTTAAAAAACCCAAGAGATGAACAGACTCCTCCAAATGTTGTGACACTCCACTAAGGAATAATTTACTCTTAACTCGGTTTGCCTCCAGCCCTGTCAGAAGTTTGAACTCAACAGAGCTTCCTTGGCTAAGGTACTCTTTCAGCTCTTGCAAAAACCAGGAGGTTGCCTGCAAAACACATTAGTGTTAATTTCACTTTCATCTCCATGGTATCTATAATTCCCTTTGTTTGCTTTCTCTTTTAGTAAACAGGAGAAAACTTTCATCCTGAACACAAAAAGGTAAGGGGACAAAGGGTTTCTGTGGTGAATTCCTCTACGGCTAGAAAAGTAACCCACAGGTTCCCCATTTATGTTAATGGAAAACTTTTGGGACAACACATTCCATCACCCAATTCACATATTAAGGTGGAAAATTTGAAGCCATCAAAAGATCTCTTAAGAAACTCCAGCTTACATGGTCTTAGGTGTTCATGATGTCAACCTTCAAAGCACATCAAAGTCCCTCAGCTGATTTGGTACCCATGTAGAAATTCTTGTGCCACTAAAATGTTGTCAATTTGATTAACTGAAAAAAAAAAAAAAAAAATGCTGTCAATTATCCTTCTTCCTTGAATGAAAGTTGTCTGCTCATTACCCACTAGAGCTAGCAAGAGGCCTTTGAGTCTATCAGTTAGTATCTTTAAGATGGCCTTATGAATGGTGTTGCAGCAAGCAATAGACTTGCAATTCCAGGAAAATTTTCCATTATCATCGTCTGGACCTGGGGCCTCATCAAGTCAGACCAAAGTGAAGAACTTGAAAAGTTCACCGAAGGTAGTCAAGGCAAGAGGAGAAGGCTTGCTTTGGGTGAGTAGATTTTTAAAGTATGATACTGGGTGCTGGTTGATCTCCTCTCCAGAAATATACTGCTGTCCGATTGAATCAATGAGAGAGTGAATCCCATTTCTACAGTTCCTTCCTGCTAGGGCTTGAAAGAAAAATGCAATATTTTTGTCTCTGAGGTCAAGCCAAAGAACTTTGGATTTCTACTTTAGCAAAAATTCTTAAGCTTCACTAAAAATATAAAACTCCTCAAGACCCTCTTTTCTCCTTCCCAATCAGTCTCCATCACTGCTAATCTATTTGCCCTTGGATATTCCTCAAGTTTGCCCAAGCCAATGCAACTTTTTGTGGAGGTTAGAGTACTCCTTTTTGTTTAATTTCTTCAGCTCATGTTTCAGTAACTTCAGCTTCAACATCTCTTTATTATTGGAGTGCCTTCAACCCGTTGACTCCAAACCTTCTTAACTATATCTTTGAAATTTGGGTCAGAAGCCCAAAAATTGAAAATCTGAAGGGGAAGCTTCTCTTGCTCACATCAAGTTTCAAATCCAGCACTAGTGGACAATGATCAGAAATTCCTGAGGCTTTTGAGGAGACCTCAGAGGCAGGAAAATTCCAGAGTCCAATCCATATTTACAAGAGCATGGTCCAATCTTCTTGATGAATGTGGTTAGTGGATTGCTAGAATGTTATGAATCCTTTGCAACAGCCCAATATTGAGCTGTTGCCAGTTCACGTGTGGGAGCTAGTCACAAGCATGATTCAGCGAATATGATGAATATAGGGTTTGTGAAATTAGAATTTTCAGGGCTAGTTAGAAAGAACACTCCAATCTCATAAACCAACAAATCCTCAGCTACTAAGACTAATTTCTAAATAATTGATTGCATTATTATTGATGATTGCAGTGTATCCATGCAAGTTTCTAAAAACATTCTTTCTTTAATTAATAGATAACCAATTTAACAATATCTCCTTGGAGTAGGGTGGGGTGGTTCCTATCATACAAGAATATGCCTATAATTGTCCCGAACACTTGAGCCCTCTACAATACTTTCATGGAATGGAGTTAGTTAGGCCCAGTAAAGGCAGTCTTGTATCTCAAAGAAAGTGAAATAGACTTGATATCAGTTTAGATGGTTGTAAAGCAGCAAATATCTCCATGGTATAGTAGACAGCAATTGTTAATTTTCAAGCTGTCATTGTCTTCATAGATAATTTTCTATCATTAAATTTATAAGGGACAAACCCCATCACTACCTTTAATGATATCATCATGTTTCTATGTTAATTACAAAAAAAGGTGAACATGATCATAACTGCAACTACATCAACATAAAGCTACGAGTGAAACACGTGTCTACTGTTGTTTCAGAAAAAAAATTACATAGATACACATTGTATAAAAATAAATACCAAATTAACATCTCTATATCGCATTTTGAAGAAAAAATGTAAAATTTTATACATGTATCACATTTTGGAGGCGAGATACTGCTAGTAATGTAAACAAGCCAAGCAACATGTGAGCTATTCGAGCTCCGCTTGGCTTGGCTTAAGCTTGATTAATAAATAAGCCAAGCCTAAGCTCAAAGTAAAGCTCATTAAGTTAAACGAGCCGAGCATGAATTTTTCTTTACGCTCGCAAGTAGGCTCCTTTAGAGCTCGTAAGCTAAGCTTGATGGCAAGCTCACGAGCAAGGCTCATTTTTAGCTCATGAGCTCAGCTCTTTTCAACCTAATAAGTGCACTAACAAAGGCCCACTTGCTATTTTTGCTTCTTTATTTGCAGTTGTACAAATTGCTTGGACCGCATAAAAAGGCCTACTAGACCAACTCCTTATTTTTCAATTACCAGGGGCCATCTTATTTCTTTTATGAAATTTTAAACACAGTCTATGTCCCACAAAGGACAAGGGGAATAGTAAAACCTAGTCCACAAATTCAAATTTTGTCCTACTCTTAGTCTTCAACAACTTTGTCGTCTTCGGCCGTGGTGATTGCTCCATAGTCCCCACTCTCCAACTAACTCTTCCGATACACAGATTGTGCAGCTTCCACCTCAAGGGACAAGTCACTCATCCGAGACCACTTGGAAGTGCAAGGCTCTGAGCTCTTTTGACTTAGCCTAAAATTTGCCTTACTTAGGTTAGTCCCGGTTTAACAATTTTAGAATTAGGATCCATCGATTCTGATATAGGTTATTTCCGACTTGTACCATTACATTGTTTACAAATTTTTACCACAGCTTTATGTTATATATGAATGTGTATTTTTCATACTTGTAATACAAAAATTAAACAAAATCAAGAGAACATGTGCATAACTTTATATGGGTACAAAAATACATGAGACAGCACAAATTGGCAAGAATCAAAACACAATGTGGCATGACATACTCGCACACAAAAGCATTTTTCCATTTTCAACTTACGATTTGGAAATTGATAAATAATTTCAGCATGTCTCAATGCCTTAGCTTTGCATTTAGAGGGCAATGGAGTCTCTGATTTAGGTCCCATTATAATAGGCACCACCGATTTAGGTCTCAATGCCTTAGCTTTGCATTCAATGTTGTTGAAATTTTTTAATAAATAGGTTTGAGCATGGTATTATTGTTATTTAGGTTAACAATTTTCAATGATGGTATTATTGTTTTTTAGGTCAAACATTGGTTCCACTGGATTTTAGTTTGAATCGTGTTAATATCCTTTCTTTGCCAGGATATTTTGCCTATTTCCTTTCACCTTGGGGTGTGCTTGTGCTTATACTTTCAAGTTGAATATTAATGCCTATATTCATTTGGCTAGTAGATATCAAGTGGTGCAGAAACATCTTTTGAAGCATCCAACTATTGTGGGAGGCAATTATCATTGAAGAAGGGTGGAAGTGCCTTGTTCTTGTGGAAAAACTCAGATTTTTTAAATAGGTAGATTTGTAAACAAATGATATTGTAGCTTATAGAGTTCGAGAATAATCCAACTTAGTCATGAGAGCACTCTATATCAGTGTTTATGGTATCGATTAACATATCTAACTTCCTTTTTCTTTTTTTCTTTTGCAATTAATTTCCATCGACATATTCAGGAAATTGTTCAAAAAATATGAGTGAATCTGAAGTTGTTAAAGATGATTGTGAATTGATTGAGAAGTCTAACAATAGCAAAGAAAGGATCGATGATGAGGAACTTTTTCAAAAGAAAAGGAAGAGGACATCCAAGGTTTGGTTAGAATTTAAAGAAGTGCGGCTTCCAAACGGATCGGTAAAGGCTGAATACACTGCAATACAAGGTTGTCTATGAAAGATGGAGCTACGACCCATTTCAGTCGCCATTGGAAGAGTTGTGCAAGGAGAAAGGTGAATCTAAAAGGACAGCAAAAACTCACATTTCAACCGACTATAGAAGAAGATTAGGCTGCTTTAGTGACAATAAGGAATGATCAAGCAAAAATGAGAGAATCTATTGCTACATTTATTTTAGTACATGAGCACCCATTTAATATTGTTGACCAAGAAGGATTTAATATGATGATGAAGATAGCCTCAACTTTTTTCTCAAAGATCTCTTGGGCAATGCTTAAAAATGATTGTTGTGCACTCTATAAAAGAGAGAAGAAAAAATTGAAGGTAGCACTAAAGCGAGTCAACAAAATCAGTTTGACTACAGATTTGTGGAAGTCGGAACAAACTCTGTCTTACATGGTGCTTACAAGGCACTATGTGGATGACAATTGGAGCTTGCAAAAACGGGTACTCAACTTTATTCATTTGCCTCCTCTGCATTCTGGTTATGATATTGCCACAACCATTTTTCAATGTCTAAAAGAATGGGGCATTGAAGATAAGGTGTACTCTATATCAGCTGATAATGCAAAAAACAATGATGCTTCAATCAGGGCCTTATCTCAATGTTTTCAAAGGAACGACAAATTACTTCTTGGGGGTGGTGGTGGTGGGGGTGTGGGAATTATTGCATGTACGATGCTGTGCACATATCTTGAACCTTTGCATTCAAGATGGTTTGCAAGAGATAAAATATTTCATTGAAGATGTTCGCGAAAGTGTCAAATATGTTAATGGATCAGAAGCTAGGTTGAAGACCTTTGCTCAAATTATCAAGAAACTGCATATGAATGAGAGGAAACTCATAGTTGATAGTTCAACTAGGTGGAACTCCACCTATGAGATGTTATTAGCTGTTATAAAGCTTAAGGATGCCTTCCCGAGATTCCAATAAGTTGAGATAAGTCATCATTCCTTGCCCAATGAAGAAGATTGGACAAAGACAGCAGAAATCTGTAAAATTTTGCAAGTTTTCAGTTCAGCCACTAAAATCATATTTGAAAGTGATTATCCAACTTCAAATCTCTATCTTAAAGAGGTCTTTCAAATTAAGCGATTGCTAAATGCTAAGGTGAATGATGAAAAAGATTATATTCAAGGAATGGTTAAAATGATGAAGGAAAAGTTTGACAAATATTGGAGTGAGTGTAATTTGTTGATGGCCATAGCCACGGTGTTGGATCCAAGGATTAAGATGAGATTTGTCCAGTTTTGTTTTCCATTGATTTACTCAAAGGAGGATGCACAGCATAATATGTTGAAAGTTTTAAGATGCATTAAAAGAAATGTTTGATACTCGAAAAACTTTGGGGACAACCAAAGGACTACTAAAGACTTTGGAGATTCATATGGCATACTATGTATTAATGGGAATGATGATGTTGAAGACTCAAGTATGCAATTGTATTGTCAATTTGTAATGCCAGTTCAAACCACTGAACCGACAAGAAGTGAGTTGGATGTTTATTTGGAAAAGAATGTTAGCATCGTCGATATGAATCGTCACTTTGATGTTTTGGGTTGGAGAAAATCAAATCAGCTCAAGTACCACATTTTGTCAAAAATGGCACAGGATATCTTGGCTGTTCCGGTCTCAACAGTGGCATCCGAAGCGACTTTTAGTGCTAGAGGTCGAATCATTGACACTTATCCTGCTTCATTATCTCCAAATACGGTTCAAACTCTAGTTTGAGGAGGGGATTGGATGCATAAACTGCATAACATTAAAAGAAAACCTAAAAAAATATGTGGTAGTACATGCATAATTTTCATGGTTTATTTAGTTATTTATATATATGTAGTTTTAATTGAAATTTCTCTTATTACTTACAGGAGGATAAGGATACGACGATAGAAATCAATTTATATGACTATCTCAAGAAAGGTATGAATCATATCTTCTTATTTGATAATTGAAATGGATAAATGTTGTACTCAGGTGCAACTTCTTAGAAGCAAATGCCTTTTGCCTCAATGTACTTAAGAGGACAATGTTGGAGCTTTTGTTATTGGATAGTAAAATTTTGTTGAAAGGGAGAACAATAGATCATCCCTGTAGTTTCAGCATGCTGATTGAGGATTAAATATATTATCCCTCAACTTTCTGTCCCCTTTACAGGGTTTGGTTTTATGTAGCTTTTGCTATTTTTGTATGCTTCTGAGTTCTTTGTAAGGGTTTCTTGCTGTTTGTTAAATTAGCTCAAATTTTGTTGAAGGGGAGAAGAATAGATATTTTGCATGTATCGCACACCCTATATGCCATAGATAAAGCAAAATACCAATACATTCCATTTGTCGCACATTGTATTTGCAATACACGCAAAGTATCGGTACTTCGCGTGTATCACACACACTATATGCGATATGGTGATGGCATATTCGTAATATTTTTTATATAAATTATATATGTGTAATTTTTTTTGAGAAAGATGGTAATTAACTAATAATCTCCAAAGCTATAGACAAAAGATAGAAATGGTTTTGCAAATAGAAGGACTGATTCTGCATTATGAAGCTTGAATCTTTTATCCTTTTGGATCAATTGAAGCTAAGTGTTATACCAACTTCTTCTCTCTCTCTCTATACACACACATACGCATGTGCGAGAGAGAGAGAGAGAGAGCAGCTTCTGAATGCAAACTTGACTAAAAAGAAAATGAAAGGCTAATATTAGATGAACTAAGTTATATATGTCAAGGATACTAACAAGATAAAGCTCCAGATTTTCCCAGTGATTAGGCCACTTTTGCTGTTGAGTCTCTGCACCAACATCAGGCAACCCATCTAAGGCTGCTTCATTATTTGGAAGTGCCAGCAAAAGCGCATGTTTTCTGAATCCTCCCTGAGTGAGCAAAGAAAAACGGCATATGCTAACTCAAACCCAAGCTACCAAAGCAAGGTGACACAAGAAAACGCTATGTTACACAGCACCAAGAAATAAGTTACGGCTTTACCCATTCCCCAGGGACCCCATGCTAGTGGGACAGCATTTTAATGACATTGCAGAGAATACTCGTTCCAATTCCCTGCAAATAGAACAGCAGCAAATTCATGCATCAATGAGTGGACAGCATTTACACCACGAATAGCAAATATATATTTATATAATTGGGAAAAAAAAAAACTCTAAGCAGAAGGAGGAGGACAAAACCTCTTCAGTTCTGAACCCTTCCAGAATTTAAGAAGAACCATGAAAGCCATATCATACAAATTTGTCTCAACAAGAAGATCAACCAAATTGGATGGATGTGTGAGATCTTCTGCTGTAAAAATGAAAATGTAAATAGTGTCAAAGAATAGGAAATAAGATGTCTGAAATCAGCAGCGCATATACAATAATACTACAATCAAAGAGGATATTATAACATCAGGAGGACATCTACAATTTTTATTATAGCATTTTATACTGCAGGCCATCAGAAACGCATCTTAAATTCCACTGGACACTGCATTAGAAAGCAAATAGAAATTATCACAGGTAGTAATTACAAAGAGGCATATGGGGTACAGAATGTTGCCAAGTGAAAAGAAGACTGCCTACTTGACAATCACTCTCCATGCCAATAGTCGTAAAGACCGTGGGGAAATACAAGTAATTAATTAGTTAGCTCTTTTAGAAAAGCGTATTTTTTAGCTTCTTATAATTAGACCTATACAGCTAACATTCCTTTTTGTTAGAAGACCCACATAAATGTGGGATTTGACTTAATTAGTTTTCTAAATTGATGCTAGGGCTGCTATGTATAAACCTAACCTCTGTACACATTATTTTATGAAATATACATGATTTCATTCTTTTAAATTCTAAGATGATATCTAAACTTTAGGATTTTTCTAGGAAATTATAACCTGTCCTTCATGCTCTGTTTTCTGCTATCAAAATCAGAGTTTTTCCACAAGTCCTATAGTCGACAGTTTCCAGCCTTAATTTTTTTTCTACCCCCTTTCCTTTTCTGTTTCTTCTGTTTTTTGCCTTCATTGCTAGTTGTTTCTACTCCTGGAAATTTTTTCAGAGCAAAACTTTCTTGGATATGTTATTTCTTGTATTTTCTGCATAACACATCTTCTGCCCATGGGAGACCAAGCAAGAAGTAGTGGACAAGTCCATATGGTCAAAACACCACTAGGTGAAACTGCACCATAGGGGCAAGTAGCCTCAGCCAAGAGGAGATTGAAAGGATAAAGTCTGTTATCAACAGTCTTGAAGGCCTTCAGGTACTTGTTCTTGGGCATATTCAGGTAAATTTTCTTTTTCTTTTGGATTAAATACCCTAGATATAGCCTTTACTAACTCCTAGATCCTCTAGGAGCCACTGACCATATGACCTATTCATCCAATTATTTCTTGACCCATACCCCATGTCCTAGCAGCAGGAAAACAGCCATAGCCGACAGATTTTTAACGATTGTGGCTGGTGTGCGGGATGTCAAGATAAGTCCATTATTAACCTTGAGAAATGATCTTCATGTGGTTAAATCATCCACAAATCTTGTGTCCATACAAAACTCACCCAAGATTTGTTTTGTAATGTGGTTTTTCATACTAGTTATTGCGTATTTTAGGACAAGGATTCGGGAAAGACGATTAGACGTGCCGGGAAAGACGACTGGACGTGCTACTAGCTTGAAGGACCAAGTCAGTTGAACATGACCAAGAGCAGATTACCTCATTCTTTCATATCTGAGTCAATTTCATCAAATAAAGAGAAAATCCTTCTTCACCACTTTCGGTTAGGACATCCGTCATTTAGGGTAATTAAGATTATGTTTCCTTCGTTGTTTACAAGTTTGAATGCCGAAGAATTTCATTGTGTTGTGTGTGAACTTGCTAAACACAAGCGTATAACTTTTTCGATTAGTAATAAAAAAAGTTTTGTTCCTTTCTATCTTATTCACATTGATATTTGGGGTCCATCTTTTATTTCTAATGTTTCTGGCTCAAGATGATTTGTTTCTTTTGTTGATGATTGTATTCGTGTTACTTGGACTTTTCTTGTTTAAACACAAGTCTAATGTTAGTGTGATACTTTCAAATTTATGTTCTATGATCAAAAAACAATTTGGGGCTAATATATAAAGGTTTAGGTCAGATAATGTCAAGGATTACTTCAGTCAAATTCTTACCCCATATTTTCAAAAATACGGAATAATTCACAGGTCATCTTGCGTTAATACCTCACAAAAAAGTGGGGTAGCTAAAAGGAAAATGGTCATCGGCTTGAAAAAACCCGAGCCTGTTGTTTCATAAACACATGTCTAAGACATTTTAGGGGGAAGTTGTTCTTACGGCCACTCATTTCATAAATCGATTATCTTTTAAAGTCTTGGGGTTCAAGAGTCCTATGGATATTCTCGTCTTTTTACCCAATCAAAACACTACAAATAATCTTGTCCCAAAAGTTTTTAGGTGTGTATCCATTGTTCATGTCCATATTCAAAACAGAGGGAAATTAGATCCAAGGGCTCTAAAATGTGTTTTCGTCAGTTACTCTTCAACTCAAAGGGGGTATAACTACTACCACCCTTCATCAAAGAAATTCAATTTCTCGGCAGATGTTGCATTCAATGAACAAGAGTCTTATTTCACCAATCCTCATCTTCAAGGGGAAAGTTCATCTAAGGAAGATAATGAAAGCTTCTTTTATCTTGATTTGTCAGTGAACCCCAAAGCTTCTTCCAAACCTGTGTCTACTCTTGAACGCTAGGTCTAAAGCTTAACCAGTGTCTGAACCTGAATTGTGTCTGAGCTTAAACCCGTTCCTACTGATCATGCTCCTGGAAATAGGAAATTTGATAAGGTATCTGAACCTGAATTTGTGTCTAAGTCTGATCTTGCTCCTAAAAATAGGAATTTTGATAACGAGTTTGTAAGGAAGAAGAAAGTAGTTTCTACACTGATGCAAGTTCAAGAGCGCAACCCGGATCCTTTGAAGAGTTGATCTAAGGAAGATAAGGAAGGTTACTTTTATCTTGATTTGTCAGTGAACCTCAAAGCTTCTTCCAAACCCTTGTCTACTCCTGAACCCGTGTCTGAATCTCAACCAGCGTCCGAACTTGAATCTATGTCTAAACTTGAATCCATGTCTGAGTCTGATCCTACTCTTGGAAATAGGAAATTTGATAAGGTGTTTGCAAGGAAGAAGAAACCAATGCAGGTTCAAGAGCCTAACCCAGATCCTTTGAATGAGGTAAGAATTTCTAAGCCCTCATTACAAGATGAAACTGAAGTTTAGGTGAATGATCATGATCAGGATCTACCAATTGCCATCAAAAAGGAACCAGAGAATGCACAAAAACGATCACTACACCCTCTTGGACACTTTTTATCCTTTAAAACGTTTTCACCATCTCACAGAGCCTTTCTTATAAGCCTAAATATCATTACCATCAATGAGTGGTCGAGCACTCTTGCATGGAGAATTAGAAGAGGAGATCTACATGGAAGTTCCACCAAGTTATGTAAAGAACTTAGACACTAATACCGTGTGTAAGTTGAAGAAGGCATTATATAGTCTCAAGCAATCAACATGAGCATGTCTTAGGAGATTCGCTAGAGCGATGTTGGCCATGGGATATAAACAAAGTCGAGGAGATCTCATACTGTTTATTAAACACACCTCATCAGGGGAGTTACTGCTCTTTTGGTGTGTGTAGATGACATAATTGTAACAGGAGATGATGATAACGAAAAACAAGTTCCAAGTCGGTGTTAGGCAAAGCAGTTTGAGATCGAGGAGCTAGAGAGGTTGAAATATTTTCTAAGAATTGAGGTAACACACTCTAGGTAGGGAATTTTTATCTCACAATAGAAGTATGTTATAAATCTTCCTTAAGGAGACAAGCAAGACTACATGTAAGCTAGCAAGCACTCCTATAGATCCGAATGTCAAGCTTGGAATAGCAGAGGATCCTACGATTGATAGGGAAATGTATCAACGCCTGGTAGGAAAACTCGTCTATCTCTCTCATACATAACCAGATATAGTATATGCAGTGAATGTAACCAGTCAATTCATGCACAGCCCAAAAGAAGTTCATTTGCAAGCAGCACATAGAATACTCTAGTATTTTGAAGGAATGCCAAAGAAAGGAATCTTATTCAGAAGATATGGAGGATTAGTACTTGAGGCATATATCGATGTTGATTATGCTGGACCTGCTATTGATAGGAGGTTGACTACAGGGTATTGTACATTTTTTGGTAGGAACCTTGTGACTTGGAGGAGTAAAAAACCAAAATGTGGTGGCTTGGTCTAGTACTAAGGCAGAATTTCAGATAATGGCTCAGGGTGCGTGTGAACTACTGTGGCTAAAAATTATTCTTGAAGATCTAAAGGTTAATTGGGAAGACCCAATGAGACTTTACTGTGACAACAAGTTTGCAATCAACATAGCTCATAACCCGATACAACATGATCAAACAAAGCACCTTGAGGTTGACACACACACTATTAAAGAGATGTTAAAAAGTGGATTGATTTGTACGCCTTATGTATCCACACACGGTCAGCTCGTTTAAGTTTTGACAAAAGGGCTGAGTAGTTCAGTTTCTCAAACTATTGTATCTAAGCTGAGAATGGAAATTTCGAATTCACCAGCTTGAGGGGGATTGTAGGAAAATACAAGTAATTAACTAATTAGCTTTCTTAGAAAAGTGTATTTTTTTAGCTTTCTAAATTAGACCTATACAGCTAACATTCCTTTTTGGTTAGAAGACCCACATAAATGCAGGATTTGACTTGATTAGTTTCCTAAATTGATGCTATGGCTGCTATGTATAAACATGACCTCTGCACATGTTATTTTATGAAATATACATGATTCATCCTTTTAAATTCTAAGAAAGACCATTTAAACATAAAGCGTTACCAACGTATCATGGTGGTACCTGAATATGACCACTTCGTGTTGGCCAAAAAAAGCAAATATTCAGCTGATGTTAGCATATGTTCCCTCTCAAGATGCTCAATATCAAGATAAGAATGTGGGCTTTGGGAAAGAGTAGAATTAGCAGCACCTGCAACACAAACATTTCATGACATGGGAAAGTGATGAATAATCATACATCATATAGAATAAGTTATTACTTTGTATTTCAACAGATCTTTTGGTCCTTTTACTTGGATAATGCTGCATTGAGAGTGGTATTTCTTCAAGTAAAGGTTCAATCCAAGCATGCTCAGGACGAACAAGATGAAGCGCATTGATAGCAGCAGAAAGCCCGTTCAAGCGTTCCTCCAAATAGAGGGAAAGCTGCTGGCTATTTCTGAGAGCTTCTTCAGACCTTAAACGAGCTGTATATCGATATATATAACTGGCCGCCCTCCGCCAGTTTTGCCGATGCATCTCAAATGAATAAAGCAATTTATAGGGGTTTTGCTTCATCATGATATCTGAACACTCTGCCTTCATAACATAAAACAGAACATAAGCTATCCTTGCATGATATGAAGGCATTTGAAGGGGGGGTGGGGTGTGTGTGTGTGGTATACAAAAATATACCTTCCAAGAGAGCTCTCGCTCAACTTTTTCAGTTAAACCAATGAAAGGAAGTTGACCATTACAAAGGATCTGCAATGCAACATGTATGATTACAAAAACCATCAGATATAGTTATACAAAGTGTAAGCACTCGTATACATAAAAATAAACTGCTATGAGAACATTTACAGAATTATAGGTATCATAATTTAATTTCTCTAGCCCAGTGCAAAATAGCAAGGGCACACCTTTCAAGTGAAGCTTTTTTTGGTTAAATCTTCTAGTGAGACTTTCGTTTATGCATATTAACAATATAAAGGTGTTGGTGCATCAGCAAACTATTCTAATTATCAACATCAACAAAGAGTCAATCACTCACCAAAAATGACTAATCCTACCACGATACAGTTAATACATGAACAAATAAGGGGTAAGCTATATGAAGTGTGAGCACTAATGAAAATAAACTATTGCGAGAACATTTGCAGAATTATAGGGATCATCTGCAATTTCTCTAGCCCAGTGCAAACACAGCAGGGGCACATCTTTCAAGTAAAACTTTTTTTATGCATCTTACATATATAAGGGTGGTTGCTCTCTCCCCCTCCTCCTCCTCTCTCTCTCTCTCTCACAGGTAAGTAATTGAATTTGTACTGATCTTGATATCTGTAATAGTTTGTTCATGCAGATCCCAAAAATGACTAAGCCTTCCCCTATACAGATAATAATACATGAAGTAATAGGGAAGTAAAGCTAAATCAGAAACTCTGGCAAACCAAACAATATAGAGAATGTTAGTTTGCATTGATGACAAAGACAGTAAACCGATGCAGCAAAGGTTGCTTGCCACTTCAAAATGAAAGGAGTAGAAGAGAGGTGGTGGCTAGAAGACCAAAGGTTATACACTGCCAAGAATTATACAACCATAGACATCCCAGATTCAAGCAAACTTGCAACTGAACATCTTAAGAGCAACAATATGCAAAAAGGAAATTAGTGTGTTCTTCATCAGCTACACCACATAAATAAAAAACTGTGTTACACTGCACCCTGTTTATCTGATAGAGTTTCGTTTGCTAGAAAATCCATAGAATGAGCACATGCCAAGGATAGATTTGGGACACCGAAGAAGTCCTTTAAGCCAACAACCAACGAGGAGGGAGGGAAAAATCAATTTGTCATTTGACATGAGTAAGGTCAGATCTGAATTCAAGCTTAAATTAAACCTGTGAGAGGACTGTCTTCCTCAATAGTTGAACAAAGTCCAGGTATTCTCAGGAATCCTAAAGCCACTGTTGCTCTCACATCAAAGGAGTTATACAAGGGTCCAAAAGTTAATAATATACCATGTTCCCTATTGAATATGAGCAGCCCCATCCTGTAATTTGAAAGCCTTTTGCCAGCTCCTATTATGACAGAGGGCAGTCCAGCTGTCTAGAAGTTGTTACCTTTAAGCTTAACCCAGTTCACCCAAATACCATTAGAAGCAGGGTCACATATGCTTAAACTCTGTCAATTTATTCCACTCCTTAACTCTTGGAATTCCTAATTCTATTTCAGATTAGGAACACAAACATTATTCATCTCACTCGCCTTTAGTTAGTATATGAGGTCTTCCACTCTAGAGGAAATTATGCATCAAATGTCGCATTTTTGAAATAATTTCTTAGGCAGGATAAATTCAGAACCCAATAAACCTGCAAACTAAAGTCCATCAACCGCAAAGTCAAAGTCTTCCTGTGCATATATATGGCTTGTTATTGATAGGACTGATATTTCACAATCTTTGGCTTTGAGTGTGGAAGAGGCAAGAGGTACACCTAAGCAACACATAAGAAGCTTTCCTATAGGGAACTATAAGGGATAGGATCTCACCATGCATAGATAGTAGCACACCACTAAAGAAAACAAGTTTCTCTTCTATATTTGCAACACGTCTAACAGGACTTTTTTGGGGGTATGTGAGTCTAGCAAGACTTGAGAATTTGAGAAGGCCTTCATGTATCAAATCCACTGATCTTACATTCCCCCCACAAAAGATCAAAATATCATCAGCCAACAATGGGAAAATTTCTTACCTTTATTAAGCCAGTGCAAGCTAAACCCTTGCTCTATTGTGCATTGTCACATAATATCGCGTGGCAACATCGTTGCATGACAAACTGATCAAAACAAAATCTCCTCATATAATCTGTATGTGTTCGCTTCCTCATATTCTTTCACCCCTACTCTTTAAAGCTTGCAGTAGTGCTGTTGCTCTAGTATTTTAATTCTACACCCTGGAACAAAGGCTGATTGCGCCTTGCCGATATTTATGATACCACTTATATTACTGTAGAAGCTAGGAGTTCATGCTTTTTAGAGAGTAAGTTACAACAGCGAGTAGGTCAATGTAAAATATCTTGATAGGGTTCTCTATTTTTGATGTTGGAAAAATAATGGCATCCACCTCCTTTTAGCAAATTTCCACATTTAAAAACTCCAGAGCTGCAAAACAGAAATCCAATCCTAATTATACGGGCAAAGACCTACAAAATAACAAAGAAGACCCATCCAGACCAAGTGCTTTTCCAAGAGATTGAAAGAGGAAGGCCTCCATAATTTCATTATCAGAGGAAAGCTCTTTCTTTATCTGATCACTTAACTGTTTCCAGTAATAAACACTTTAGCCTAGATAACACAAGATTAATCCGTAAGTGTTGAACAATTGTTGAAAGAGATACCAACTGAATTGTGTTGTCTACCAGGGGAGTGGTTGCATTACAGTCCCTCTTCTTTATGGACTCATAGAAATAAGAAGTGCTCTTGTTTCCTGATTCAAACCATTGATTCTAGACTTTCAATTCAAAAAATTATATCTGCCCCTGCAAGCAAATAAAACTCCCTGAAGACCACTTTTTCTTTTGGATGAAGGCCTTCATACTTGGTAAAGTAGTATCTGAAGAATTAAGTGTTGAATGCCATGAAGTGTGTCTTCAGCTCTAGCCAAAAAGAGCACCCAGCGTGGTGCTTCCTCTAAGGCTTTGAAAAAGAAGAGTAAACCATTGGCTTTGAGTTGGATTACTGGCTTCATTTCATGAATGAGGCTTTCCACTGCTACAAGGAGGCATTCCCAAAAGAAGAGAAATTGTAGGACTTTTGGTGGGACTGACCAGGTCAATAGGATTATTAGGCAATATCAACATTTGATATTTACATAGTCGCAAGCTTTTTATTGGTTTTGGAGCCAAAATGGTTCTTGTGGCTAACACCATTATCCCTGAGAAGAGAACCCAAGATACTAGGTATGATCCATTTGCTTCCTTTTGGCTGGCACCAGACCAGTGGCTTCATCAGATATCATAAAAGTCACTCCATCACCAACCAGGTTATCCTTATTCAAAATACTAGGCGGGATCCTTAAAGGCAAGGCAATATGAAAACCTCCTCAAAATTTCCAACATGCTTCGCCATATGTAGCACTAAGGAATACATATGAAGAAGAACAAGAAGGGAAAGGATTAAAAGGATGGGAGAAGAGATGATTCAAAGGAAAGAAAAGCAAGAGAGAGAGGTTGAGAAAGGATGGGAAAACTCTGACATGTGAAAAGTGGTCTCCTAAGGTAGGAATTCTAAAGAAAGACCAGAGGAATTCTTCCCTAGAAAACATCTCACATATCACGGGGTTTTAGACAATTTGGAATCAAGGAAATTTCTATTTGGTTCAAGTCCATATAAGATATACTTTTGTATTCTAAATCCATAGCAACCAATAAAGCTTAAACAGGAAAAGATGACGACGACGACGACGATGATGATGATGATGATGATTATGATGATGATGATGATGATGATGGTGATAAAAGCTTTTA
The DNA here is from genome assembly GCA_024138025.1 of Combretum micranthum. Lineage (NCBI taxonomy): Eukaryota > Viridiplantae > Streptophyta > Magnoliopsida > Myrtales > Combretaceae > Combretum > Combretum micranthum. Next base: position 1,849,595 of record JAMXBD010000068.1, on the reverse strand, counting down.
TATTTATTCTTCAATACTTCCTCACTCTAAATTTAGATATTAATGGAAGTACAATTAGTGGAACAATTGAATTAAGGGGGTGAAATAAGAGAGATTTGACTTAGGACCTCCCACATGATACCATTTAATTTCAATCCACACTTGATAGGTCTAAAAGCTTACCAATGAGTTTTTATTATTTTACAACGTTCTCAAGTTTGAGAAGCTCTAATGTTTAAAAGATGTTAAACAGCAAACCATAGACTTAAAGATAAAATTTGCCTAATCCCTGTGACAGTATTCCTACACTAAACTCCATTATTTTTATGTTTGACGATCAGGCAGGTAGCAACTTCACATCTAACACCACAAACCCCCAGAACTCACCTCAACAAACTATATAACCTACTCCTTTAAATATCTTTTTATATCATCTCTTCCCTTTTATGATTATAACTAATGTTTGGAAACTAGATCAAAGATACAGAGGTAAAGATGGGTTGTTTAAGAACCTTTGATACACCACGCTCATAGAGAACAATTATGAAGCGCCGCAAGCAAATGCATTTGCTCTCTTCATCTGGATTTGAGATGATTGCACAGTATGCATCATAATACTGACAGAGATCAACAGCAAATTTGAACACATTTGCCCAAAGTCTTCCTTTAATTGTGGCTGCTGATTCATTGAGGCTATCCTCAGCTTGGGTATCAGTTTGTGAATTTAGAGCCTCATCAACTTGCTCTATCGCAGCAAAAGCAAATTGATAGGCACCATCATTAATGTTATGCTGCTCAAATATCTGCATCGCCCATTGATAGTAATGAAGCTTCCATGCAGCAGGTGATACATCGCCAGCTGAAACAGCAAACAAATATGTATACACAAATATATGTTTATAAAAAGATATATATATATATATAATCACTTTGTGAAATAACTCACACACCAAGAGAAGGCAAGCCACTTTCATGGGATAACCTCTGCAATGCCTGAATTGCTTCTTCACCAGATGAGGCTCTAATGAAATAAGCAAATGTACAGTAAGGACTTGAAAACATAAAAATTAGGGATAATTTCTTAATAAATATAGGGAAAACCAGAGAGAGGCGGGTGCAATGGAGAAGAGACACTAATACTACCTATATTACACATACAGGAAAATATATACTCATTTGTTTTTTAGGATGTGGGACTGCTTGACAATGACAATTTAGAGTATGCAATTTCTCCTTGTACTAAATTAGGCCTTTCATGCGAGTCAAATTTCACCAGAATGAATATCACTACCTTAAGCCCACATAATTACAGTAGCCATTCACCTGGTCATCAGCTGCCGGCTCCCCTATCATCAGGTCGCCGACTTACTTGACCTTCCAGCCTTGGGCAAGCCTCAGCCTAATAATGATGGAAGTACTTAATCTTATACTATTCTGTTTTCATATATCAACTCTTGTTTGGACCTGTTTGAATCCTAAAAAATATTAAACAATAAAAATAGACCACTGAACCAGATCTTGTGGCCCACAGTATCCAACTCCAAAGGCAAGACTTTTACAACTATGTTTTAAATGAAGATCAAACAGAATGGATACAACAAGATAATCTGTTAGTTGAGTGGTTATTCTCTTGTTATTGTAATGATTTATGATAAAGTATATTCATAAATATATGGTCAAATTCGGCCATCAAACAAGATTTTCAATAAAATTCTATATGCAGAGTTTTCAATTTTTGCTTGAAAATAGAGAGCACACCGAATTCAATGATATAAACAAGAAAGTCTTGCTAAGCCATAATTTTAGATAGGTTTTGAAAGAGAAGAAAATTGGCAAATAATTCCTAGAGCTTACTTATCACAAATCTATAGAAGATAAAGTACCTGAAAAAACAACGTACTGCGTCATGTATTTTTTTCTCTTTCTTAGTTCCGTGCAGTTTATGTGCCTGCCCAAGAAAGCAACATCCCAGGAGATGATAGAGTACAGACCATTCACCTTTTGCATACTGCGTACTTCTAGAGCTACATTCCTTCTGCAAATGGGCCTCCACAATGCCTAGCAGAAGCTAATATAATAACAAGAAGTGAGACAGCAGACCAATCGAAGTTTCAGTTAGAAGAGATCTTATTTGGATGAGGGTGGAGGGGAGTTTTGTTTGGACCATACATACCTCAACGGCAGCATATTGCTTTAGACTAGCAAGTGTCAAAGCAAGTTCCGTCCAATTAATTAAAAAAGCAGAAGAATCAGTCATAGTCTTTCCCCAAATGATCCAGCTTGTAAATTTCCATACAGCAGTTGAAATAGCTTGTGGATCAGGGAGATTTCCAGAAGGATGACTCCGGTCCTCAGTAAAGCCTTGATTGCTTGTTAATAGTAAAGAGCCCAATGTGAAGTTGTGCTTTCCAAGAATATCATTCCATGATCTCCTCCCGACATTATTATCTGAACCATCAACAAGAAACATTTTTCAACAGATCCATAGCCATAGGTGCCTAAATATATGTGTGTGTATGAAAACTAAGCTGGTGCATGAAGTGCTCCCAGCTATTTTAGGGTTAAGAAAGGGGGTGCTACATATGTATGCAGCCTTACTGCACATGCGAAGAGTCTTTAACCTATACAGGTCACCAAATGAGCAACTCATATAGATGTGCGATGAACGTGTGTCCACATATATGTAAAAAGTGCATGTTTCAACAGCGCGCATGGTGCTTAGGAGATGGAGAAGGGATCCATAACTTGGAATAGACTCATTTAATATTACAAACTCCATAGAAACTAACCAATTGTTAATGATGAAAGTTGATAACTAAAATCTTCAAGTGCTAGTGACTCAGATGGTGTAGCAGCGATGAAACTAATGATGGCCCACTCAGACATAACCTCTTCAATCATAGGAATAAGCTCGAACTTTATTCTTGAGATATCTTCCAGTTTAATATTGATCTGCAAGAAACTAAATGCACTTACACACAGAGTCTATCAAACCAAGAAACAAAGGAATGGTGGGAGTGACTTTGTGAGTGGGTTTGACAGGGTGGGGGTGGGGGTGGGGGTGGGGGTGGAGTGGATGGGGTGGGGGGTGTAGCATGTGAGAAAAAAGCAAGATAGACCTGACTTCCAAGATGCACAAGGTAGCTTAGGAACAAAAGAATGTCCGATGCAGAATCAAACATTGTCTTAGCAATTTGGGCAGTAGCTTGGACTATAAGAGAACCATGGATATTCAGCATGCAACCATTCAACTCCTCTATGGTCTTGCGAGGAACAAGATTATTTAGGAACTTCTCAATGACTTCCAAAATTTCACACCATGTGCCATACTTACAGGACAAGTTACAAAGAGAAAACAACATATTTACAGAGAATTTCCTAACATTTTTCTGATTTATTTCTTTCTTCTCCCCTATTATATCAGAACGGGCATCTCGTACATGGAGTGCAGCTATTGAGATATCATATCCAGTTTCTAAAACCTTAATAAAGCAAGGAACTACTTCTTCAGGGAAAACTTTTCGTGTGCCAATGAGTAGTTCATAAAACACTGTAGAAGCAATTTTTCCTAGATGCTGGCTGATGATGTTCACAGAATGGAGAACTTCGGAGAGAACATCAGGTTCACGGCCATGATTGAGGAAACTCAACTCATCAGCTTCATCCATACCTAAAGAATTTTCCTCATATAAGTAATATAATTAATAGAAGAAGAATATGCATATAAATGTACAAGTTGCATGCACACAATTTAACTGACAGAATTTCTGCATATCCAAAGGAAAAGCATACCAGCAACAACTAACTCAATATCCTCCACTGAACGGAATAAAGATACAGAACATTTTCGGATTATACCAATGCCACCTTCTGGAAACTCAAGAAGCAAACCAAACGGGACATTGTACTTGCACCAGTGATCATAATAGCGGTTACAGAAACTTTTCCAGCGACAAAAAAATGAAAGCAAATTTTCTTTGACACCCTGGCAGTGAAAAACCATCAATGTAACCACCACTAATAGTTCTTCAAAAAAAGAAGTAAAGCAACATATGAAACATGCCACGTTTATGTAAGCAACAATGAATAGATTGAGAGGAAGATTTGTGAGTTTTTAACATGCAACTGAAAATATGAACAAAAATTAAATGAGAAGGTAACCTCATGTTCAATCAGAAAGAGCAGTTCCTTTCTGACTGCATCTACTGTTAAAGCCTCAAACTCAGAGTCAGTCCAGCGTCTGTTATAATCCAGCAAAGTTGCACGGAGAACGTCAGTATGGTGAACTCCCGGATGGAGCAGTCTTCTTATGAAAACAGAAGAAAGAAACGAAATAACATTTTCCTGCAAGGGGCATGGAGAATTTCTTATGATAAGATCTTCCCCACCAGGGTAAAAAAAGAGACACCAAACACCACCACCCAAGCCTTATCCAATTAAAAGGGGTTAGCTATATCGACCCTACTTTGTCATTGCATCTTGTTGAAACCAAAAATGATGACATCATTTTGCAATAATTCATTTAATTTTATCTGTTTGTGTTGTCAAATTGCCATCAATAACTGGCCAAAAGAAAAGGCCATCAATTGTTTTAGATAGTGTTAATATATGATGTACAAGTTTGTTCTGTTTTAGATGAACTAGCAATTTGTACCTGATTCAACACACCCCACCCCCACCCCCCTCCCCCAAACAAACATTAACACACCCCATCCCCCCCCCCCCCCCCCCCCCCCCCCCCCCCCAAAAAAAAAAAAAAAGGCTTACATATCCATTTTGTCCATAGTATGGCATGTTTAAATGAAGACATCCTATCTACTGCAAAAAATACAAAATGTGAAACATAAGTTGATACAGATTTTTTTTTTTTTAATTCTCTTTTGGGTAAGTTCATTTTTCTCCCCCTCATTAGAATAGGATAAGATGCAAAAGGAGGTACATAAGATTTAAAGGGGAAAAAAAAACAAAAAACAAAAAACAAAAGTCAACTTAACAAAGTGACAAACATAAGATAATAGCTAAAGGAAAAAGACTCCTAAACATAACAAAAGCAAGAAAAGAGCATACAACAAGCCTATGCACTAGGTCCTAGACCAATGTCTACTCTTTTTCATCTTGGCATGTAAAAGTCTAGAATTGTGCTTATGAGGTAAGGGGTTAGGAAAGTTGATGCCATCAAGGAAATCTGCTAGTTTCATATCAAAAGAAAGGTCTAGCTTTGAACGTTCTTCGACACTAGATGCCCCATCCGAAACTTGGACACTATCAAAGGCAACTATAGAGTCAAGTACTTCTCAATGCTCTTTAAAAACTAGCTCAATGGCATGCACTTCAGCTGGGATTTGAAGAGTAGCAGATGGGGTATAGAGATGCTGAGATGCTAGAGCTCTATAACCTTTTTACCCAAAGCTTCTGTAGTTATCCCACCAAAGGGAGCCCCATGTAAATGAACAAAAACGTATGAAGGCTTTACTAACTTTAAAGGACAAACAACGATAGAATGTGCAAACATCCCGCACTCAAAACAGGTGGGAGGCTTCTATTAGTATTCAACTTCCATAAGAATCTTTATTCAATCAACACATTTGACCCAAATTGTGTTAACCAAATCATTGTCAGTACCCATTTCAACACAAACATGAGCAAAACTTGCTCTATCGTTTCAAGTTGTAAAGGAATCAACTATCAAGGTTTTCAAAGAGGACTTGCAATATAACTAATACCTTGTTTATGGAAAAATTCAATAGGCACATTCCAAAGCTTAACCCACATATGTAAAGAATAGAACTCACCGCTTGATAAAGATATCCTCATTTCCCATCATTGAAGAATAAGATAATGACCAACAAAATACCAAGGAGTTTCATGAATCATCATCACTGTTTGTCATCACCAAATTTGAAAAGGAATGTATTGCTTAATACTTTACATAAACCATACAATTCCCATGGAGTATGAGCAATCTTTTCAACAATAGGAAAAGGAATGTTCTTACCAATAAAACAACCTACCAAAGCATTTTTCCATAAACTAGCACCGTAATCGGCCACCTATGGTAGAGGGGCCACCACAAAATCAACTCCATCCATAATAGGAGGATAAAATAGAAAAGAGTAGTCATCCTCAGAAGCAACCAAAGGTTTTGGAAGAGGCAACTTGTACAGGAGAGGATTGAGGAGGGGAAGAAGTAGGGACAAAAAAAGGGTTTCTTGGGAGAAGAGGGAGAGGAAGAAACAAAAGATTTTTTAGGAGAGGAGGGAAATGAAGAAACTAAAGGAAATCTGAGAGGTTGAGGAGGGAAAAGGTAGTCAGAAGGGGCATGAGGAGGGCCAAGAAGAGAGGGTGAGTTGATAGTAGGGATGGGAGGAAAAGAGAGAGGAGACAGAGGAACTTTACAAAATGAAGAAGAAAGAAACTCATTATAAGACAAGCCTCTGGGGCAAGGCATACTCAACGATAGGGGAGAAACTAAAGAAGAAGCTAAAGGCCACATAACGGCAATTGGAAGAGCCACAAAAACATATTTAAAAAGCTAGGTCATCGGAGGTAGCTTCACCTTAGAAGAGGAGGCCCAACGGCGGTGAGAGTGACCCTATTAAAAAGTACGATAAAAGAAAAAATAACATTAGGAGAATGAAAAAATGTCAGATGAGCAGTGGTGTCCAGAAGGACAATCACCAAAGGTGTCATGGTTCAAGGCTTCCACTAGCACAATTGAACCATGCGGTGCTAATTATCCTACCGTTGTAACTGTCCTACCACTATAGTAGTAAGCAAGCCTTAACGCAATCTAGTAAGGCCAACGATCAGGCCTTAAGATCTGTAAGCCACACAGAACAGAAAGTAACCAACAATAGGTAAAAGAGAACACAGGCAAAAATCCAAATGAGAATAACACACTTTTATTAATATTTCATGTACAAGGCTACATAAAAGTGTGCATGAGGATCATGTGTAAAACAGGCTATCATTGACCATGGGCAATCAACCGATGAGAAAAGCTTGTATTCACAAAAGTACTCACAACCCTACAAAGAGCTTTGTTTGCATTTATAGCTCTAGTAGGAGAAAACATTGATTTTGGTGAGGTCCCCAAAATTAAAATAATGGTAAAATATTTACAAGAAGTCCCCCCTCCCCCCCATACTTAAGATACAAGCGACTGTCACAAGAGGAGCAGTGATAGCCAAAGAAACAGTCATCAGAAGCGAGCAGTGAAAACAAGGTCACCAGAAAAGAGCAGTGGCCAGCAGCAAGGTGGAGCCAACAAACAGAAGGCAATTGAAGGAGGGGGTACTAGAGGGTGGAGTGAGAACGATGGCCATGACAGCTAAAGGAAACAAATCCTAAAGGGACCTCTAAAAAATAATTAAAAAAAAAAAACTAGAGAGAGCAGAGAAGATTTCCTCTCTCTATATTCTAACCTTAACAAGTTTCATGACCAGTAAATCAAAGTTCATACAAATAACAAATCTAAGAAGCCACATTCCAAAAGCTTGCCATTGACTACAGAAATTTTGAATGAAATTCCATGTTTAGAACATTCAAATTTTGAACAAATCGCCCCAATGTTTGCATTGCTTTCATCTAAAACATTACCCAAATGAATCTTGTGTAGCCTCCTTTTCATTTATGGCTGAAACTTCGACACCACCAGAAAGCTTCTTTGGGAGAAACATAGCCAGCTTGCACCAGGTGTTGCTCACATGCCCTGGTGGCTTTAAGCAATGTCAATGTGACAAAATCAGCAATTGAGAGGAAGGGTGGTACTACTAGATGGAGCTCTGCTATGTTAAATTCCAATGCATTAGTGGGCATGGTTAAACTGGACGATCTACATTATTGAGGAGAATTGTTTATTTGGTCCAACAAGCAGCCAGTTGCCTGTTTTTAACAAGTTGGATAGAATTATGGTGAATTAATCTAGGCTTAAGAAGTTCCCTAGAGCAGAAGCTGAATTTCGTCCACCCATTTTCTCTGATCATTCAACTCAAGTTGTTTGTACGGAATTTAGGCAAAGTAAATGAAGTTCCATCTCTTTCTTTTTTTTATTTTTCGTGCCAAAAAAACTCTTTTTTCTTTATTTTTTGGCTGAATTTGATTTAATTCATCCTCTGTGGTTAGTTTTGATTAGGGAAACTTTGGCTCAGCTAAGTTTAGGGTTGTCTCCAGATCAAAGTCCAAAGAGGCTAAACTAAGGAAGCTAGTCCTTCAGAGATTCTGCCATATCTAAAAGGGTTCATCCTGCTAAGGAATGCTCCAGAAGATTGACAACAAGAATTTTATTCGTATAAGAATCTGAAGCTTATAAGGCTGCCTGTTCAACCATTCATAAATACAGAATATAATTATTATATGATAGCAAAAGGAAATGTTTTGTACCATTAAATACTTTCCCATTTCATCTATTCCAAACAACCCAAAAAAGAGGGTGCCATGTAGAATTAATTGGAGCCCTTACGAGCCCTTAACTTGATAAAGAACAGAACTGAATAACTGTTACCTGCTCAGAGGACAATGCCATATGAGCCATCCAAAGAAGATCATCTGAAAAATGATCAGAACTAATAAATAACTGGTCAGCAACAAAGTCTTCCTGCATAGCATGATATTGCTGTTCCTCCCTGGTAACAAGAACTTATAAGAAAATTGTTGGTACCAAGCATAAACTTTAAGCAGAGTTTAAAAAGCAATGATGCAGCTGTCGTAGACCAACTAAAGGGACACTTACATACTTATAATTGATACACCTATATGATAAGAACAATAGCTATTGGTTTCTTTTTTTTTTTTTCCCTTTTAACTAGAACAGTATAGCATCCAAAGAAGATATGATGCATTCATATGTTAGGCAAGATATGGCACATAATAGAGCATCAATAGCAAAACAGGACCTATAGAGCCAATCCCACCTAATGAGAGTAAGGCTTGACTATTGTTATTGTTGTTGTTTTTCTGTGAATGGCAAAAACAAGCATTTTCCGTGCAAAGACATTAGAGGTCCATCAGATTATCTGCCTTGCCTCATCATTTCTCAAAACTACACTTGTGATTGCGATTTTACAGGCTATCTGTCTGATTGGAAAAATTCTGAAACATATAGCATTACGTAATTGCGATTTTACAGCTTTTCTATCTGATAGGAAAAGTTCTAAACAGACCTTTCCCTTTCACTTTTTTTTTTCCAGGGCCGGTTGAACTGGCCCTGAAACAAATAGTTCGCCTCCATCAATCCCTCAGCTTACGAAGTGGAAGTTCATGATGTGAATTAAATTAAGTAGCATATCATGTTGAAACTTGTCAAAGTCAAGCGTGTGCTACAACAATTGCGCTCAATTTAGTTACTCCAAATTTTCAACAGCAAACAATTGATTTAAGCTTGCGATATGTCAAGCTTGAGTGAAGCATTGTTTCATCTCAGCTCAGATTCATTACTTAACTAAATGGAACAAAGAAATATCCAGCTTGAGATTTAAAAGGCACAAAAGTATTTCATAGATATGCATTAGTTGAACTCCAATGTCATCAACAATTCATCTAACCAAAAGAACTTGTAAAGTACTCAAAAAACTTACATTAATCTCTTTCTGGGTAAAGCACTTACATAAATCTGAATTCTCTTCAAATATAATCTGATTGAAAATGAAAGGAAAAGAATCCACTTGAAATCGCAAAATAGCACATGAACTCACACATTAGAATTTCCGTGCAACAGGCTTTGCACTACCAATCCATTATCTTTCAGAATCCATATGTCGTCAGAACCAAGCTTAATATCAATACATTCAACCTGAATAACAAGAAAACAAGAGTAAATAACACAAAACCGCATCAATGATATGTAAACAAATCCAAAACACCATTTACCTCTTCCAAAGGAATTCTACTCATTGAAGATTTGAATGACAACACCATCCTTTCTCCAAACCCAAAGTCAACAGCAGATACATAGAGTGATTCTGTGCCCTCTTCCTTTTGTAATAGAAGAAACAAAAACCGATCAAATAAATAGAAGTACTTTGCATACATCAGATTAAATGGCCCCAAGAATCTAACATCCATCTTATTTATTTCAGAACATAAAATATGTATGGTAACTCTGGCAAGGGATACTACAAGCAACATGGCCAAACATAGGTAAGAAAATAAAAAGCTATGGAGAAATATCTTCATATAGAAAATACAAAAGTCGGAAAAAAAAATAAATAAATAAATCCGCAGTTGATAATTATTGTGAGGAAGATTTTTCCTAAAAATGGCGACTGGAGCTATGATTCGATTTAAATCATACTCATATCTTCCCATATTTTTTCTTTAATCACTATTGCACATGCTTATCGTCCAGATTGTACCATCTGCTATCAATTTAGTGCCGCATTAGCTTACACCTTACTTCGTGTGCGCCTATGCTTCCAACTGAAATTAGACTACATCTATTTGTGCATGATGTTAACATTGTTTATACTCAGATACTACCAAACCAATTTTCAGGTAGAATCATGCCAAGACCAATTCTGTCAGCACAAGTCAAATAGACCGTTCTCTAATCATTAGCCACAACATTTTATGTCTTCCTTAGTCATTTCTTTGACAACTATTGTTCATAATTATAATAATAATAAAAGGAACAAAAAGAAGTAGAAGAAGAAAAAGATCAAACCAAAGAAAAAAGTTTGCAAGCAAGTTTACATACTGAACCCCGTCTCAACAAGATGGCCAAAGGAATTGCATTTGTCTCACTGTTTGCTTCACCAACCCACAATTTTCTGAACAAACTTCCTGAAATATAATGCACAGAGAAGGCTGAAATCTTTTATACAGTGATAAAAAGAGCAAGGCAATTTCCTCAGATTTATATAGAACTTCAATCCAGAATTGAAACACTAGCAATAAGCATAGGATAACTATAGATATGAAAATAAACAATCAAGCAAGCCAGCCATGAAGTCAGGATGCTCTTTAGCGGGTCAAAAAAATATAATGGTGGTACGTGTTTTGTTCTTTGGCCTTCAGCATATGCTTCTGGGAGTGAATGGTTGGTTTACTACTTTTGTGAAAATAATTTTCAAAATATGATCGGGGTGAAATTAATTACCAAAGTACCACTACAAAATCGTACATCGAATAAGCAATTCAGTTTATAAAGAACTCACATGTTCAACATGTTATTTGGATTAGTAACTTTTTCAAGGAACTCGCATCTTGAATCTGCAATTTCCCTATTATTCCTAAAGTGACAGCTTGGATCTGCAGATACTCTTCTCTTTCTTTCTGCTCTTTTGCCGTCATCTCTTGAACTCAACCTTGAACTCAGACCACTCACCTTTGGTAACTTACCAAGTGAGTTCCCTTACGAGGTTGACTCACTGATTGAGTCCATACTCATCTCCACCGACCGAGAACAGCAATGAAGACGACTTCTTCGTTGGGTTAACTCAGACGCAGTCTCCTAACCTCTCCATGCAAGTTGTGTTTAAATAACTAAACCGCATGTTGAACATGCAAGTTCTGTATATATAGTTTACACAAAGCTCGCATGTCCAACATGCAAGTTATGTTTAACCTAAATTAACATCACCAAGATGCAATTTTAAAGAGGTTTTCTCGTAATTATTTTTATTAAAAGCCTATTTCAGTAAAAATTTTCAATAAGAGCACGAAATTGATGAAAAATCCATGCTTCCAGTTTCTCCTCTATTATGCAGAGTTAACTTGTAATTGAAAGGAAAAAAGAAGACAAATAAATTCCAAAGTTTTAAAGTTCCAAAGTAATCTCATAAAATATTACTTTTCACCCTCTCAGCTCCATCATTGTGCAATTTATAGTTGTTGAGGGCCTTCAGAGATTATATTTTATTTACCTTTGACAGTACTCACTTATACTAGTTGAGCATTTGATATTATGGTTGAATCATTTCATTCCTAACCAGTGAACTCTATAACAATCTATAGCCTTGGATTGCCTGATATTCTTTGCTTAAAACTAAAGAAATAGTCTAAAGTATCTAAAAATTTATGTCAAAAAGCAAAAGAAGATAATAAACAAATTTCTACATGTTCATGAACCATCACCTCTCTATATAGAGAAGCTGGTGAACAATTACATATGCAAATAGCAAAGTAACAGGAAATAAATAAAGGTGTGCATCCACGTAAACCTAAATATATTAAATATGCCAGAAAGCATTGTGAATATTAATATTCAAGCATGAATTCTCAAGCAGCAACGAAGGTGAAGTTTGTTATTGTAATATAAAGGTGAACAAAACAAAATATCAAAGAAAAGTAGGAGCAGTAGCAGCAGAAACAATGCGGCAGCAGTGCTAAGCCCCAAAGAAGTAGTGGTAATCGTAACTAGCATTAGCCATTGTGTGAATAGCAGTGATCATGGTCAAAGCTGGAGGTGGAAGGAAGCTAGATAGCAGCAAGGCTAGAGTAAGATCAAGTAAGGTTTAGCACCATGATAAAGTAAATTTAAAAATAGAGAGTAAATAAGTTGTAATTTATTTTTTCTCATGAGCACCTTTTTCTTACCACAGACAGGCGAATGATTACACATGGAAGCCAATTATAGAAAATATATGAAGATGCATTACCAAACTATAAAGGTCCTAAAATGTATATTAACCATTATCCTATCCCAGCATATATATGTTTTCATATTTCAATGATTATATCATCACAATATATTACGTATTTCTATGCCTTCCATAGATTCAGTTTGCTCACTGGTTGTCTATAACAACTCAGAATTTAGAGTAGAAATTTTTCTCATACTCCATTACTGATTCTTGGTTACATAAATACCATGGCAGTTGTGATAGATGTGGCTATACTCAGATAGGATCATGCTTGATCAATTTTAATCTGTCAAACTGGTCAAATAAGGAAAAATAAAATCACTGCCCAATTCTACAGAAAGAGGGGGAAAAAACAACAGCAACAACAACATAAAATAGGAGAAAAAAAACAATTAAAGAAGAAAAAGAAGAAGAAAAGGGGGGAAAAAAGCAGAATCTTCCTACAAATGATATTATATGGGAAAATTCTTAAGCTAATTTTCCTATATTCACCCTCAAGGTATTTAAAAAAAAAATTAATCATTTCTAGCTTGCTTAAAATTCTAAACCCTCAAAGCTACCATGATGAAGGATTTTTTCCTTTGGGGCAACCTACTTAGAGAGATAAACATCACTTATCTCTCGCTTGCTCCAATAGTAGAAAACCCTTCCTCACTTATCTCTCCTTTGGGACATAATTGTATTAAATGTTTTTCAGATACTAATTGGGCAGAATCCAACATAGATAGAAGATTCACCACTAGATATCGTGTGTTTATTAGAGGAAATCTAATCTCTTGAAAAAGCAAGAAAGAAAACACAGTACCCCACTCAAGTACAGAGACAGAATATAGAGCTATGACACAGTCAATATGTAAAATAATATAGAGTTATCAGCTCTTAACTGAAGTTGGACTTAAAGTGTCTATACCTGCCCAATTATGGTGTGATAATCAGGCAGCCCTTCACATTACATCTAATCCCGTAATTCATAAGCGAACCAAGCATATTGAAATCGATTATTATTTCATTCATGAAAAGATACAACAAAATTTGATTTCTACTGGACATGTCAAAACTCGAGAACGGTTAGCAAATATCTTACCCAAAGCTTTGAATGGAGTTAGAGATGATATATGTAACAAGTTGAACATGATCAATATCTATGCTTCAACTTGAGGAGGAGTGTTATAATATGCTGTATATTTCTATATATTGTAATTAACATAGTGTTAGATAGAGGTTGGTAGGACTTTATATCACTATATATATGTATCCTCCTTGCACTATTGAGAATATTAGGCAATGATCAGCTTGGCATTGGTTAGTTGAAGGGGCATCTATTCCAGCATTTCCAAACAAATGATTCAGGAATATATATATATATATGTACCAGCTTCTGGGAATTGAAGTAAGTCGTGACAGGAGACTTCCATCTCTTAAAGAAAGACTGCCACCAACATCATGGAGCAATAAGACTGCCAAATTGTACCCATGAATTCTCTTATGGGTCCTATGTTAAGCCTCTACCAGATCTAGAAGGGTTCTATGCCAATCCCGAAGATATTACCAGCTTGCTCAAAAAACAAATCACCTTACTTTCATCAAATCTACATTTGCTTTGCAGAATTTTTCTTTCCCTTTTTGTTGATGCAGGAGATGCCTATAATTGGACTGGCAATATCAGGTACATGAACCATCCTGCAAGCCTAGAATAGTTAAGTATACCTTGCGTAGCTTAGTCTACATAGGTAACATCTAGTGGGACTTAAACTCAAGGCCTCAAACATATTGCAACAAGAGTTCTTCCTTCTTGGGCATTATGAACTAGGCCGACCACTTTTCTATGAGATTGGAATGTATTGAGCACCTTATGCGCATTTTGGTTTCATGAGGTTACAAACTACCATCCATTAAAATGGTGCTGCATTGTAAATTGACATAGCTACTAGAGACCTACTAAATTTCCTCTGTGTGCATGTGTGTGCATGCTTGTGTAGTGAGGACAGCTGCAGATATGAGTGGCACAAACAATGAAGTTAGAGTCTTGGATACAGGTGGTTTGATATAATTTAATCAAGAGCTATCATGTTATGAATCAAGTTGCAGCTCATCCATAAATTTAGGTTGCTCTAGACATCATGGCCAACCCATGTTCCCATGAGTAACCAAGTACAAAGAGATTGGTTATCACTTACTTCAGGGAAGGTCTTGGTTGCAGATGTTTGACAAATTTTATTAGTTTTAATGGAGTAAATAACAAACATCTTCATAGAATTTTCTATTTTTATCACAAGGGTGCATGACAGATAGCTCCACATTTAGAGGAGGAGAGGGACAGAGGGAGGGAGTGAGGGGGGATGTTGGGGAAGAGGATTGGGTGGGTTTAAATGAGCACTAGATACTTAGGGATTACAAGTTGCCATAGTCATTATTTGAATTTTGTACTTGTAGAATTCAGATTACCTCTATAAAATAACAAAAGGCTGAGATGACTTTCACCCATTCAAAATATTTAGTCTTGCCATGTTAAGCATTCTACAAAATAATAAACTCAATCCTTGACTTTTACATATTCCAATTGTAATAACATTCATGAAATAGGATGAAAAGTTGAAAGATGACCTGTCGTTGCTGGAACATCAACTGCATGAGCCAAAAGTCTGCTATGATGCAAAAGATCCCACACTCGTAACATTCCATCAGAATGAAGAGCAAAAATGAGTTTTCTGCCATGCACCTCACGTACCACCAAAGCTTGCACTACACCTACCGTCTTACCCCTGCAGGAAGCAACATCATTATATTAAAGTAACACACGACGGGGCCACACAACAGGTCTCAATAATCACGGAATCAACAACAAGAAGTCTGCACCATTGGTTTGAACACATTCCAAAATCCTCTGATCTAGTTTAGCTATAATATTTAAAACAATCTCACATCTACTTCAACTCTATTAATCTGTTGAAAACAATTTCACTAGAGTTTTAAAAAAGAGCACTAATCAAATAGTCGCAGAAAATAAAAAATAAATAAATGACAGAACAAACAAATTAGATCAACTTAAGCAAAAGTCATGCACACACACAAAGCTGGATGACTAAAGTTGATTAATGGCTTCATTCTTAATATTAGAAGTGTTCCAGAATATTTAAACAAATCACTTTTCCCAATGCCTGTTAAAATAGAATTGGCATGAAACCAATGCATATAGCACAAATTTTTTTTTATCCTGGCATGATAGAGTAGGACCGCAGTTTATACACAAAGAAAATCATCCCAGGCTAAAGTACCTTGAAACAAGTCCCCAGAGTCTTCCAATACCAGAATCATCGCGTAACTCATGCATGAAACCTAAAAAGGAGAAATAAAACAATCTCATGATCATTCAAGAGCAGTGTATCTAATCTAAGAACAAAAATTAGGAACACAGAAAGGAAGGCATACCAGGGGCAGTTGGATGAATGGTGCCAAGGTGGAAACAGAGGATGGTCCCAAGAGTAGTGCCAGCCAAAAGGCAGCCAGAAATTGCTGCAATGCTCGTCACAGATCCATTATTGGAAAAGGTGTGCATATCAAACTGAAGGAAATTTTCAGCTGGAAAAATGGAAGAACTGGAGAAGGATGCATAAGATGGTATAGCGGAGAGATGGAAGCGGTAGGCAGTTCCTGAGATGGTAACAGCATAGAGAGAGTATGGGGTCATTCTTGTTCCTTGAGAAGCCGACACAGTCTGCTAACAGTACATGGTAAAAAAATTTAAAAAAATAAGCGTGATTCATCAAATGATGCAGTTAATGAGTTACAAAGAGGGCGGGAAGAGCAAAAGAAGCACCTTGTTATGGAATATGAAAGCAAAAGGAGAGAGGGCTTCGGGAAAAAGAAGCCGGAGTCCATTCCGAGGAGAATGGAGGTCTAGCAGTTCCAAGACGTGAGGAGAAGACTTGTGTATTCGCCTGGAAATGAATAAATCAGTTACATTTTTTGTTTCACCCTGGGGGGTGGGCACGGCACAATAGATCAATACAAAGGATCAATCGAAATGCACCATTGCAAATCCAAAAATGAAATTTTCATTTCTTTCTTCAATTCTTCGTTATTTTAAATGCAAACACCCATACCAATTGCAACAGAAATTATACATGATCAATGCAAATGCTCTATTTACAATTTGGTCCCAAATTTAGAGCCAAACTTTTTTTTCAATTCTTCATCAACCTTAACAGGAACACCAATTCCAAACACACATTGGTACTATTATCATTAAGTAACATCACAGAATCGAGCAAGGGCAGCGACTAAACTACACTAGAACACGACAGTAGCATCCGCTAAACAAAGGTTTAACATGAAAAAGGGACTGAAAGAGGAATGGAAGTTGAAATACCAGATGAGACAGCTGCCGGCGACAAACGAGCAGGAAGCGCAATCCTCCGTCGGTGGAGAAAAAGGAGTTGCCGTGTCGGAAAAGGAAGAGGAAGAGGAAGGGATTGAGAGCTCTCTCCATTTGACGGAGTCAGTGCCGATGATCGGCACTTCAGCACCTGCTAACTTCATCTTCTTCACTGTACACTCACTTGACAAGCTACTCTCTAAAACCCTAAATCTCCACCAAAAGTCTGTCTCAGTTTATCGTCTGGCGCGCTTTTGGACAAGGAAATTGAACATCCTTTTTTTTTTTTTTTTTACTTTTTCCAACATTACTATATTTTTGGGAAAAGGAAATTAATATTACTTTTTAAAAAAAATTATAAAAATGCCACTAGGATAAAAATAATCTAAGAATAGACAAGTTGAACTCGTATCTTGAAGAGACGAGGTCGGCCACTAATGACCTCGTCTCTTCAAGAGACGAGTTCAACTTGTCTATTCTTGGGATTATTTTTCCATTACATGGATTTGTGTAATTTTTTTTGGAAAGATAGTTATTTTTTTCCTTAATCCATTTTTAGAGAAAAGGAAAATAATAATAAATTTTTTAAAAAAATACAAAAATGGCATTAGTATCAAAATAATTTCAATTTTAGATAAGATAACATAATTTCTTGATAAACTTTTTCTAAAAAATTAAAAAAATATTATTAGGATCAAAATAATTTCAATTTTAGGCACTAGTGATCTCATCTTTTCAGCCTGTAAAAATAAGAACATCGTCGATACAGATTATTGACGGGAAGGCCAGTGAGCACTGCAACGTACTATAATGTCACGGTCCACTCCCCTATCAGCAGGTGAAAGGTATGAGTCTCTAGACGCCACCTCTCCACTAAAGCTGTAATCAAGTGTCAATCCAGTTGTACAAATTAAAACTATGAGCAACACCTCTGAAACCAACCCGAGACAACAATGAAATAAGTCAATCATCTAAACTATAGGTGTCATGACCCTAAATAGGGGCATAGGAGGATTTAGGGATGCAACTAGACGGGTCATTACCGGGTACTCGATCCTCTCGAACCGTTAAATATCCTATGGGGTCAAATCCGACAGGGTCGTAGATCGGGTTTGGGATTTAATATGGCAACTCTCCAACTCAAGACTCCTTCCAGAAGACGATAACAAGAAGAACGTCATCACCTGCCATCTGTTACCTCCTCATCTACTTCCCATCTCGTCGTCGCAACAAACCACCACAACAGACGACAGCAATAGACTACAGCAACAGACAATGCCAACAAAAACAACTCCAACACTCTCGCCTTAGCCGCTCCCCTCAAACAAGAACAACTCCAAGACTCCGACCAACCGCTCACCTCTTACTCTCCTCAGCCACTCCTTCAGTCGCTCGCCTCAGTCACTTGCCAGTGTCACTCACCTCGGCCGCTCGGTCCAATCCCCACGCAACTCCATATAATTTATCATCAGTATTGCCCAGGTAAAAACTAAATAAATAAGTAAAGGAATGGTCTTTGATGTTTATTATGTTGTGTACTTATTGAAGAGAATGAAAATGATTGATTTTTTAGTTGTGGGTTCTTGTGAAGAGAATGAAAAAAGATTGAATTTTTTAGATGTGGGTTCTTATGATTGTAATTATCTAGTTTTGTGTTTTTGATGATTGATTATAAAAATTATTTTTTTGTTGGAGAATATGGTTATTTGAGTTTATTGAAATCCTCATTTCATTAAATCTATAGTTATGAAATGATTTGATAATGGACTAGGCGGTATGGACCATAGAAGTCCTTGGACAATGTGGTGATTTCTATCAATTGGGTATTATGGGTTTGGCAACATGAAGCAAGGGGGTTTTAATAAAGTAATTGAGTATATTTACGATCGGAGTCTACTGGCTAAACACTCGTTTCGTTAATTCTATAGCCATGGAATATGAAGTGATTGGGTTTTTATCATCATGGTTTTAGTGGACAAAAGAAAATTGAGACTTTTACGATTGTTTTTCCTCCAATTATTGGTTAAATTTGATGATTTAGGTTCATTTATAGGATTTTTCCTATATTTTTAAGTGGAACAAAGAGTGATTTACACTGCTGCAATTGCTAAAAGACTCATCAAGTTGGCCTTTTATGTTAAGGATATGTGTTATTAATTGTTAGCATCATATATGTTTTAATAAAAGAGAAATTAGTAATCATTTAATTGTTAGTTTGATTGATTAAGGACATATTGTTGCAAAGTTAGTAGATATATATATTATTGTATTATTAACCTAAAAAATTAGAAAAAATAGCAAGTTTATATAACCAAACTTAGTATATTTTATTATATTACTAACTATTGTGCTTCTTTGCGATAAAATTATTGTTTGTAATTTAACTAAAAGTAGAAAAGGAGGAAAAAAATAGAAAAGAAATGAAAGCGGTCATAGCACAGGGTGGGTCAGGGTCAAAATCATATACAGGCGGGTTTGGGTATTGAATAGAAAAACCTATGGGGTCGCGGGTCAAGTTTGGGTATTGGGAATCGAGTCGGTTTAGGTTTATATGACCCTTCTCAAGCCTGAACCTCGTAATTGGGGGGCTACCTAGCCTACTTGCCGGTTTGCTAGAGGGGTGGGGTCGTGACATAAAAAGGCCTTTTTATGGCATGACCCCACCCCTCTAGCAAACTGGTGAGCAAGCTAGGTAGCCCCCTAATTACGAGGTTCAGGCCTAATAAGGGCATCGTGATGCCAGGTACACTGGCTCCCCAACGCATCCTTAGGCATGAATAGAGCACAAGCAAGTATTGTTCTTCCTAGCGTAATTGACTCTAAGCTGCAAGTTATAGGAATTGAATCCTAAACCTAGGCCTTTTGTTTGCCTTAAAGGCAATGCTTTTTACTAAGAACAACACATGCTTATGCTCTAGTTGTACCTGAGGGTGCGCTGGGGGCTAATGTATCTGGCATCATGATGCTCTCGTTAAGCCTGAACCTTTTAATTAGGAGGCTGCCTGGTTTGCTCGCTAGTCCGCTAGGGGGTAGGATTGTGACAAAAGGTCTGATCTTCATCCAGTATTCGTCGACTTAATTGGTGAAAAGGCATTACCTTTAAGGCAAACAAAAGGCTCGGGTTTGAGGTTTAATTCCTATAAGCTACGGCTTAGAGTCAACTCTGCGTAGGAAAACAATACTTACTCGTACTCTGGTTGTGCTTGAGGGTACTTTGGGGGGCTAGCGTACCTGGCATCATGATGCCCTCGTCAGGCCTGAACCTTGTAATTAGGGACCTGGGTTGCTCGCGGGTCCACTGGGGGTTAGGGTCATGGCAAAAGGTTCGATTTTCATCCAGCATTCGATGTGGGTGAAATCTAGAGCTCGACAGTATGGTGTAATAGAAGCTGTTCTTCATGTCTAGGGCTCAATTACCTCAAAACATTCATCGAGGGTTGCGTTGAGGGCTTAAGTCAGGCCGCGACAAATCAATTTACCTTATTTTGCCTTGATGCTTAGAAATCTATCTTTGAGTTTTTCTATTGTTTTGATCCAAATCTGATTCCAAGCACTTTAATTCTTCTTCCTTTTATTCTATGAGCTGAAAAACAACATTTAAACATTAAAATCACTAGATTCATGGGAATTTATCAAAGAATGCATCAAATTAATTCTAAATTCCTATGAAAAGAATAAAGTAAAAAGGAGTTATCAATTGACCTCACCAAAAGTCATCTCCTAAGCTGAAAATTCAAACATACGCGTGTGAAATAAAGAACGGATTCTGTTATAAAGAATCGGCCATGTCAGTAAATAAAATCGTCATTGCTTATGTGTCCTTAGCCTATAAATAAACATGCACATGCATGCGAAAAAGAAGGAAATGAAATCTGTATCATTTGTAAAAAAATTTCCTGGCATAATGTACAAAGAGAGAGTTCTTTAGCAAAAGAATTGTTTCTTTTTGCTTTGGAAGTCTAGTAATTTTCTTGGTAAATTCATCATAAACCCAACGCTTGTCTTCTATAAGGACATGTGCTTAATTTGTAATTTCATCTTAAATTTCATTTTATTTCTTCAAGAATCTGTGCTTAAAGTTTGCATCCATAGAGAAATAATATATTTAACTTAAGGTTTGTGAATCCAGACACTAATTCATGTAATTTCAAAATGTTTTAATGATTATTAGTGGGTATTTGTAATTAGTAGCTAAAACTTAATTTTATGGATCTAAATGTGTGGTGCACCTTCTAGATTCGTGTTTGATTTCAGTTGAATAGATTGAGAGAACATTCTTTTAAATAGATCTTGGCTACTAAGGGAATTGCTCATTATCACCTTGAGAGAGGGATTGCCAAACTTTCTGTCACTTGTTTTTAAAATTTATTAGGTTGGTTTTAAAATAAATCATTCTTAAACTTTATGCGGATCGAGACCGCTAATAACATGTGAAGAGTTTCGGTGTTCTGATTTAGATATAGAATTACTGACCTTGGGAGAGGCTTTAATTTATATTCACGAGTTCGACAGTGTAAATATGCCAGTATACCATGCTATGAGTTTTTTGAGAAATCACATGATAAAGACGCGGTGAAGCAATTCTTAAGACTTTTCCTTGCATTTTCAAGCTTATCTTACGTTTTGCCCTGGAAACATGTGCATAATCACTAACTTTAGTACACCTTCTGTTTTCATTATGATCTTTTAAATTTTCTTTGACTAGATAATAGATGAAATATCAGTAAGGTAAATGCCAACGATCCCATGGAATACAACATAATATTTTCTATACTATTTTGGTAGGTGCACTTATCTGATGTTGATAGTTACTTCTGAAGCTGAACATAACTTATTAGTTTATAAATTTTCGAAAACTTCAACTTCGTGTTTTCTTTAAAATGTTTTTATATATAAAGAACCACACAACTAGGACTTAATTCTCTAGTGGCATTAACAATGGACTTGTGGACATCGAACAAAAAAAAAAAAGAAGAGGATACATGACCATCATAGCACATTTTATTGATAGCAATTAAATCCTCCTAAGTCAACCAATGAGCAAGCTTTTCTACTACATATCTCTTATCTTTATATCATTGAAACTAAATTTCCCTTCAACTATATTTACAATTTTTTTAGCTTTGTGTATGTTCCAGCTCCACATATAAGTGAGGTTCTTGGTGATTGCTTGTTCAACACACTAACGAAATTTGGTTTGGATAGAAAGTTATCTACAATCACTTTAGATAACTATTCAACAAATGAAATGATGATCTCAACTTTAACGATGAAGCTACAAAAGGATGATGTAATTCTTTGTGGATAGCTACTCTATATGCATCGTTGAGCTCATATTTTAAATTTGATTGTTAAAGAGATTGTCAATGTGATAGAAAAAGTTATAACAAGGATCTATTATCATGGTCCAAGAGTTGAGAATCTTATGGAGTGTTTAACTTAGGCATATAGTTTTGTGAGTGACATCAATAGGAGTTTTGGCATGAGTTAACTCTAAAGGCGAGTTTAGCCTTCTGTGAACAAATTGGTTAAGAACCAATGCCGCTCTCCAAACAAGTCCTCGGTAGGCTAAAACCAATTGAAATAGTTGAGCCTCCCAAATATATGGAGGACTATGGAAAAGCCCATAAGGTGCTCCTTATGAGAATGCGGGGCTCGGGGCAAACCTGGGAAATTAAAGAAGATAAGGTTAACTCGCCATCTATATTAGTAATAAATAATGATATAAAGGATAGTCGAACACCGCACGGGAACTCTTTGAGGGGTGAAACTCCTGTCTTGTGATAATTGGCATCCGAGCTAAAGTTCTCAGCTCCATCAGACTGCTTAAATGTTACCTAGAGCACTTAATGAGTGGGTATTTCTTGTTGTCAATGCAGTTTGAGTGGCTAAAAACTTAAGCGGAGCAACCACCAGAGAGAAGATATCATTGCCAGAGGACAGTTATGTTACAAGTCATGGAGACAAGATTTTACCTTAATCTTGTTGTCAATTCAGCTTGTGTAGATGAAGCTCAAGCAAAGCGGCTACTAGGGACGAATGTTGTTGCCATAGGGTAGTTGTGTCGCGAGTTGAGGTTAAAAGTAAGAATTTATGCTTAAGCCCTATCGTTGGATAACTCAACAAGAGACGATCTTAGAGGACGAAGAATAAGGTGAGGGTAAGAGGAAGCTTATGGAATCCCGAAGTCCTGATGATCATGCATAAGTTGACCACAAGTGTGGAGAGGTGGTTGAGAGCTTGAGAGTAGGTAATGAAAGCCACAATTTTGCTTCATGACAAGGGTATCATGAATTTAAGTGGGGGAGAATGTCACTGTCCAAGAGTCGAAGATCTTATGAGAGTCTTTAACTTGGGCGTATAGTGTTGTGAGCGGTATCTGTAAAATACAGAAATAAAGATGAAAATATAATAAATTATGAATTATGAGATGATATAGGACGAGTTTAAGGTCAAAACAAGTAAATTGTAAAAGTTTAAGTTTGGTTGTAGGAAAAATATTAAAGTTCGGATTTCTGCAATTTTTGACAGATTGTACGCCGCCTCCTAGAGAATCTACTCCGCCGGCTTAGAGACGGTGTAGGATGGGAATAGTAACGTTTTTCTTAACGCTGCAAGAAACGTCACCGGTGTTCATTAGGGTTTCTTTCAGTACCGGCAAGGAACGCCGCCGGCGTAGGACTTGGATTTGCCGGCGTATGTAATAGAATCGAAGTTCTGGGTCAAAGCCCCAATGAATGCTGCCAGCACTCGTGCAAATTTTGCTTGTGTAGGGTATACGCCGACAAGATCTACATGTACGCCGCCGGCGTATGACCACAATTATATAAATACGACACATGAAAGATAGTTTCGATAGATTTATCTTTCATCATTTTCTCCTTCGTATAAGAGAGTTTTGGAGTGTTCTTGGAGATCTAGAATCGGAGAATCATCCGGAGAGTGTTTTCGATCCAAAGTAAGTAAGTTTAATCTTCTCTTATGGATTAAATACGAATTTGTATGAGTTTGCTTAGGGTTTTGTGGTGTTCTTGAGGAAAATCGTGGCACAGATTTAGATCTTGGATTTGATCTGCCTCGGTTGGACAAGAAATGAGTGTTGTGATTAAAATAAGTAAGTATAATGTTCTCATATCAGATTTATACGAATTTCATGCAACTTCTAAGGATTTTGTGATTTGTTTGCATGAAGGAAACCCTAGATTTGGTTGGGATCCGAATTTATGGAAGTGAGTTGGATTTTGGTAATCTAAATCAGTAAGTTTTGTCCTTTCTCTGATGAAGTTGAATAATGTGTGATTAGATGATCATTATGTGTTCTTGTTGTCATATAATATTAGGGTTTTGAAGGATTATCGAATTCTAAAGATTGTTGTGGAAGATTGATTGGGTTAGACAGTGTAACTGATGATTTTCTTTATCAGGTTAGGATTTCAGAAGTTATAGTACATTGGGAATTGTTTATATCGTGTTTTTATTTGTTAAATATATAAATGTATGTTGTTGACAGGAATTTGGAGATTTGAGTTTGTTGTTGAGTTGTTAATATTGATTGAAGTATTGTGGAGATTCGGGAGATTTGGTTGTGGTTAAGTGTTGTCGATAAAGGATTTTTAGGAGATACAGATTGGAATTTCCTTAAACTGAGAAAGGTACGACAAATCGTTGCTTGCTGTTTTTGTCTGTAAGCTTAGTAATGATTGAATGCTTGTAGGAACATAATTTCTTAGCAAACTTAATCTTTATTCGGTTTAATAATTATATGTTTTGGTGGTGCTTGGCTTTGACCAGTAAAGACCTGGCGAACAGTGATACTGGTAAGGCACCCTGATGATCTTGGTGTGAGGTTGTCCCTAGTGGACTCGTGCCTTGATATGATTCCGGTAGAATTAGGTGTTTTGGATTCGGGGTGTTTGGGGAGTACCCACTCATCCATATATGTATATGATTATTATTTTCAAAGAGTTGTATGATTTTCAATGGGGTCTGAGTAACTCCGAGTTTAGGATTAGAGTATACCTAATACTGGACTGTGTTGTTTTGTTGGCTTAAGAAAGATAATAATATGATTGTTTGCATTAGTTTAAGCTGCATGCATTATATGCTTTTTGTATGTGCATATGCATTTGTTTTTGGATTGAAGTTATCGTACTGGGCGTCGCCACTCATTCTTTTAAATTTCAGGTACAAGTGAAGAAGATATAGTGTATGATCTATCCGGTTATGAATTATTCTTTGATAGTGGGGATGGCGATAGTGGACCTGACTACCCAGCCGAGAGTTAGGCTTCATATACCAAGTTTCTAAGAAAAGATATGTTTTGATCATAGGTTTTGAGTTGGAAGTTTTTATTGGTTTTACAAAGAAAGATTTTAATGTAAACAGTATTTAGTTTCTATTGAATTTGTTAACTGTGAAGCCAACTTGGATTTTATGTTTGAACAAGGAGTTTATGTTTTATGAAGTATAAGCTTTTTAGTTTTAACAAATTTGGTATCCTATGAGTTACCCTATGAGTGTTTACAGGTGATGATTAAATTATTGTGGATAATAGAGCGTTTATGTATCTTATATAAGAGGGGATACGTGGCGGGTTGTAATGCCTATTTTAGGGCATTACAGTATCATTAGAGGGTTTGTTCGTGGTGTGGGCTAACTTTGAAGGCAGGTCTAGCCACCTGCGAACAAACTAGTTGGGAGTTGATGCCGCTCTCTTGGTGAGGCCTACCGATTGAAACGATTGAGCCTCCTAGATATATGAAGGATTATGATAAAGCTAAGAAGGTACTCCTTATGAGAATGTGGAGCTTAGGGCAGACCTAGGAATTTGGAAAAGATAAGATTGGCTGGCCATCTAGATTAGAAACAAATGATGATATGAGGAATGGTCAAGCACTGTACGGGAACTCTTTGAGAGGTGAAACTCCCGTCCCATGACATCTGTGACAATGTTGTATTTTAGCCAGCAACACCATTGTGAGTGGAGAAATTTAGAGGGGCATGTAAACAGATAGATGTGTCATATAGTAGAATGTTTTGCTTAGATTGTAAAACACAATGAATTTCACACATGACATGCTTGCTACTGCCCTTACATATAAGAATGTCTTTTATAGAGCCCAACTTTTGGATAAACATTATGTCTCTTCCCGCATATAAAGATTAGGATTTAGCTTAAGAAATTTGTAAGAAGTTAGAAATTTTTTATGAAGTGACTACTCTTTTATCCGGTACAAAATATACAATTGCGAATTATTACTTTGAAAAAGTGTTTGTAATTAGGAAAACCTTAATGGATTGGAAGGGCTCTTTTGATTTAAATATGAGTTCAATGGCTAAGAAGATGTTTAAGAAGTTTGAGAAATATTAGGGTGATATGCACATTATCATAGTTGTTTATACTATTTTGGGTTCACGCTTTAAGCTAAAAGCCATGGACTTTGTATTTCCTATTGTTTATGGTGAGAGGACTTCTATAGAGATAGAAAATGTTAGGAAGACTTGTTATGAGTTACTTTAGGAGTATCAAATAAAGGCTAGATCATGTCATAATAATACAGGTAATTCTTCTTTAGTATCCTCAATAAGTAGTGACGTAACTCAAATGAATCTACGAGAAAATCAAAGTTGGTGCAATACTTGACCACTACTACTATTGATGGCCAAGCAAAATCAGAGTTGGACCACTGCCAAGAAGAGCTTGTCGCCACGTAGTAATGATTTTGATATCCTTGCATGGTGGAAGTTGAATGAACTAAAGTATCCTGCATTATAGTCATTAGCTAGAGATATATTAGTTGTTCCTGCATTTATGGTTGCTTCTGAATTTGTATTTAGTACAAGTGGATGTGTAATTAGCTCATATAGAAGTTGACTAAATGCAACATAATAGAGTTATTGGTGTGTATAATATTTATTCATGAAAAAGGTTTTTATTTCCTATGTCTTCCATTGTATTCTATATGGTCTTCCTCCAATTTTTGTAGGTTTTGACATAACTGAGCTAGAAAATGAGATGAAAAATTTTAAGTATTCAAGATTAAGAACAAGTAAATATCATGGGTTTTATAAATTTATTGCTTCTTTTTAAATTTCTTTCTGCTACTTGATTAGTATGTAAAACATTTTTATTTTGGTTATTACCGCACCAGGTAGCTTATGGTTTGAGACTATTGGCTATTTGGTGGCATCTTTAATGACTATTAGCTATTAGTGGTTTAGTGAAGGAAGTCTTGGCTATTGAGAAGGAAGGCAAAGCTTTAGCTGTTGATTGTAGGAATTTTTTTTGCCTTCTGTCTGTGGAAGCATGGGTAAAAGTTGTAATGTTAGTGTGTGCTTTTGTTTGTTAGAGAATGGGGACTTTAAGTCAACTAACTCATCTCTTTTTTCTTTTAATTTGGTTTGACTATGCTGTTTGGACTTAAACATGAATCATGATTGATTTCTTTATTCCTTTGTGGATGCTTATGATATGATAGTATTGTGTTTGAGATCCACTTTACTTCTATTGATGCAATTGCATATAAAATAAACAAGTTATACAATATATGGCCAAAAAAACAGGTTATACTATGGTGTTATATGGTCCTTGTCATGATAATGATTTTCAACATTCAAGCAATTTTTGCTAGCTTGCAGAACCGTGGTGGATAACTCTAAAATATACAATGGTGTTATATGGTCCTTATCAATTTTTGTTTTTTTATCATTTACCATTGATATTCACAGCAATAAACAATTGTTGTTGGGACATGAATCATTTATATTCAATAGCATTTTATTTTTAATGTAAACTTAAAAAAAAAACACCTATCAATAGTTTTTATTGGGTCGGGTCAAAATCGTGCTTCATCTTAGCTCTTTTGGAGATAGACTACATAGATGTAAAATACTTTCAAAACTAGGGCTAATACAGAGAATGATCTTATACCTTTTTAACACTGCATTGTAACTTTCATTCAGGTTGATTGTCATTACTCAATATGTAAAACCTTCAACATAGGCATTTATCCACTACTCTCTTGAGATGTCTATAAAGTAATTTGGAGCACTCGTGTCTCTTTTCCTCAGCTTCTCCATGCAGTGCAAAAACTTTCTTTCACGTGCTTAAAAGGCTATTGCTGTCACCAACTCTTTTACATGAGCATTCTTATACTGGGGATTGAAGTTGCTTGCAACATGTTACACAGATAACTTCCATTGTGCACAAGGAAGCTTCCATCAAACCTTGTCATTATTCAATGCCTCTATTATACCTCTATACCGGTCTGATATGATACACAAAGAGAGCCCATCTTCATGCAATTATTTCAAACAGTGCTTTAATTTGATTAGGAACAATGACGATGATGTACTTGATTCTTTATTAATTAATACAAATGCTAAGGGTACTATATGATTAGCACTATCCATGTTGCATGAATCAAAAGACTATGACTATGAGGATATTTCCCATAAAAGAAAGTTCTATGAGTTAATTTAGTGATTGGTACCTCAAATTTGTCCAAATGTGCAATTAAGCACCTCAACTTTTGATTTGATTATTTTCTTACTTGGATGAAGTTTTCATGTACTTTGATGCTACCTGAGCTAATTATCATTAGCTTTATTAATGACGTGGTAATCTAGTTCAATAGGGGCATGCCACGTGTCAACTGATGTGGCATATCTTGATTTTTTTTTTGTTTATTTTAACATTTCACTTATTATTTTATCTGTTTTAGTTATAATTACCATCATAATTGTAATTAATATTACTTATTACTATCTTAATTATAATTAATGTTGATTTATTTTAGAAAATTTCAAATGCCTTTAAAACTCGTTGACAAGTCTAACTTAGCACACTCAATCAACTTCACTTCCTTTTGTCTTTCTATTTTGGTGACTTTAGTCCAATATTATGATGCTGATAATTATAAGGACGATTAATTGCAAAAAAAAAAAGGCAATGTGGGATAAGGTTGAGGTATCTCTTCACAAATTTCTCTCTATACCGCTCCTATGGTTGAACCCACACACATACACTCTCTTTCTCCCATAACATGAGGATGTCTCTGCACAATCTGGTTTACTAGATTGGAAATTGTTTAAACATCTCCTAATTGATCTTGTTCGAGGATCTCTAACCTATAACATGTTGTTCAAGACATGAGTCTTCATCAACATGCATGGAATTGATTGAGCATTTGGGATTACGTGATAAGAAGTTAGCTGCTAAAGTGCATAAGTAAGAAGCTGCTGAGTCATTCATATTAATAATTTTGTTTTGATTTTCAAGTGATCATTGCCTAATGATGTTACGTATGCTTGTAAAATTAACATGTGTGGTGGTGAAACATCGTCAATTTTTGGATATTACTTACGTAAAGTCAATGATAATGCAAACTTGTCATTAAAGATTTAACACTCAACCCTATATTCCCTACCACACACACACACACGTATGCACGCACACACACACACACACATAATTAAATCGAATGATAATAATTTGCTTGATTCCTGTTCATCTTCCTCCCTTAGCTCATCATCTTCCTATGACATATTAGCCCATGAAATATAGGTTATAGGAGTCTCATCGTCTTCAGTCTGAAAAATAAAAAGTTGATGGTTCCTTTGTATTCTTCATAGTTGTCGAGCCTGTATTTTTTTGTTTCTGGTTTCATTTCTTTTAACCTGATCCATATTAAACCCGAACCCACTTAATACGGGCCCTCGACTAGAAAGTAAAAGAAATTCAATTTTTTAAAACATATAGAGTCGCTACCCGATCAAAATCGGTAAAAATTTGTAAATTAAGATCAATGGTTTGATTGATCGTAATTTAGCCACTAATCTGCGAAAAAAAAAAGAGTTGAAACCAACTTTATTAAACCAGAGATTTTTGGATTCGGGGCTACCTTATTAAAACCATATGGTTACCACTTAAAATTCATAAATTAAAATTTTATCCTTTATGCTCAAAAAATTTTTACTAATGTACATACTATGATATTTACAATTTATCATTAAAGTTTATAAATCTAAATAATATTTATAATAAACAATGAATCAATTCAATATTCACAAAAAAAGGTTTTTTTTTTCATTTTTTAGTCACTCTAGAGGTGCCTACGTACCTGCTAATCGGGATCAGACAACACGTAGGTCTTTTTTTAAAAGAAACTTTAGTGGATTTTTTTTTTATAAATTTTTGGAACTCTTTTCACTTTAAGTTCGTTAAATTTTAATCAATTTAGCAAAAGAAAAAAAAAAGAGTGTGAGGGGTTAAACCCTATAAACTACCAAGTTTATTTTTATTTATGAAAATACGTTTTTCTATGTGTCAAAATAAATTGTCATGTTCTACATATACTTTTTATATAATATTTATTTTATATTTCCTATTACATGCATCGATATTTTTTATCTTTTATCTTTTATCTATTTTCTATTTTTTTTCTTTTTTAAAGTTTTTTTTTAAATAGAAAAATGAAAAGAGAAAGAAAAGAACTTACCTGGTACAACATCAAGACACATGCAAGCTTGGAGAACAGGGAAGGACAAGCAACCGGCAGTAATTGAATAAGAGATTCTGGTGGCAGTTTGTGATTGATTGGATCATCATGAATTGATATTGAAAAGCCCTCAATTGATATCGTGATGACAGATTTTAACCTCCAATTGCTTCGAAGTTTCCTAGAAAACTTCAGAATTGAAGTTTTAAATTCGAAACCCTGCTTATGAACTTCATATTTGATCTCTTTTAAGTGATTCATCTCTTTTAAGTGATTCATATTTTGATTTGTTGTTGTTGTTGTATGTCAGTATTTATAGGCATTAGCATGCTAACCTACCGGCTCACCTACCACATTACAGTATATCTGGACATTCTGGCCTATCGCTCACCTACCAGGATACCATGTATCTAGACGCTCTGGCCTACCATTTACCTATCACGATACAATGTATTTGGACACTCTGGCCTAACGCTCACCTACCACGATACGATGCGTCTTAACACTCTGGCCTAACGCTCACCTACCACGATACGATGCGTCTTAACACTCTGGCCTACCGCTCACCCATCACGATCAATGCATCTGGACACTCTTGCTTACCTCATCCGGCAGTTCACTGACATATATGCTTATCTCATTTGGCTAATGGGAGAGTGTGAAAAAAAAAGGAGAAAAATGACAATTTGCCTCTTTATAGGATCAAACCCAGGTCTCTCCTATCCATGCTTATGACTTATCCATACTAAGGTTGTCAGAACCAGCTCGGATCGGCCAGTTTGAACCCGTTCGACCGGAACCAGTAATGAAAGGGGGCCGGGTTCGACGGTTAGCTCGTTTTTTATGAGAACCAGATTAACCCGGCGCTCAAACCGAGTTAAAATGGTTGACCCGGATAAAAAAAATAAAATAAAAAATTAGAAATTTAAATATTTATTCATACTTTAATATAAATTTATAAAATATAATCATTAAATCATATTTATTTAATAATTAATTGATGAATTTGATCCAAGTATAGATTTAATTGAGTGAATACACACATATTGGTCATTTATAATTAAATTATGCCTTATATTTTTATTTTTTTGTTACCTCGGTTTGACCCTCGGTTGAACCCGGTCCGACCCCTCGACCCTTAACCCCCTAGCTTGTCCAGGTCAAACCCCAGTTCGGTTCTGACAACATTGATCCATACAGACTATTCGTTTGTGCCTTGTTCTAGTTTGCATAAAAATTGTATTTAAGATTTTCAAATTAAGCCCAATTAAATAAGCTCATTTACATGGGGTATTTAATTGGATCCAAAATAAATCTATTATTAAAATTTAATATTATATCAAGCCCAAAAATATTTTTAAAAATTTATTATTTTTTTCTTTCTTTTTTTAATACAATTGTAATGATTTCTTTTTCTTCTTTTTTTGTTTGTTTTAAATCTTTTTTTTTTGTAATTTTCGAGCTTAATATAATATTAATTTTTACTATAAATTAAAGCCTTAAATAGGCAAAAATGGATTGTCTGCAATAACAATTTTTTTTCTTGTATTCTGTTTTAAGAATTAAAAACAGAGCAAGAATTGATCAACGAACACTCTTCTTTAAGGAAAAAAGTTGATGGTTCCAAACTTTGACAAGTTAGAAAGTCTTTCAACTAATGGACTTCCCAATTAGTCAGTTATTCTCCAATCTAAAATGTGAAGCCACAAACTTCATGCTACACAAACAAGATTAGGAAAAAATAGAACCAACCCAGATAAGGAAATGAAGGAAACAATTAAAAAATGATTCAAAATGAAAAAAAAAAGTCAAAAACTTTGATAAAAAGAAAATATCTTGATTAATGTTAGAGATTTGAAAGTAAGTTGATCTTCATTATTTTATTACGATCTTTATTACCAATTGGATATTTGTAGATAACACTTGAAAAAGCACAAATATTATTCTCCTACATGGATACACTTATAAAAATAATTTATGTATTTAGTAATTGAAGATTCATAGTTTGAAACAATAATAATAATAATAGGACAAGTGGGACCGTTGTGGGCTTCACTTAGTAGTGATGGATAGGCTAAAGTTGGGACGAGTGTGGGCTTTACTCAATAGTAATGGCTGGGTTGGAGTTACTTAATTAGTGAAATGGGTGCTAATGATTGAAGGTTATTTCGCCTTTACATGAAGCTAACGACTGTTAACTCAAGTAGCATTCGAGTACACGAAAATGTCATTCAAGTACAAAATTTATCTACTCAAAAGTTGAGGTACATATTGCAACATTAACCCTAGTTCTATTTATACCAACCACTGGCTAGAATTTTAAAAATGCTTGTAGGCATGACCTAAATGTCTAAAACAACATTCCAATGTCACAACATATTCTTTTTTAGTTTGTCTAAATTATCAAGCTAAATATGTGCTTAGGTTAGTTACTTGAATGACATGAATGGTTTCTACAATTCATTATATGACCCATCCCAATTGCCACACACAAATTCAATTGCTTTTCCTTTTCTTCCCTAAATTTTTCCCTTTATCATTATATATCCAAAAGGGTCTTCAATTTGTTGTCTAATTATAGTGATCTTCACATCAAAATCAATCTTCATTTCATCCATAAAACA
Source organism: Combretum micranthum (assembly GCA_024138025.1). NCBI lineage: Eukaryota > Viridiplantae > Streptophyta > Magnoliopsida > Myrtales > Combretaceae > Combretum > Combretum micranthum. The sequence goes on along the minus strand of JAMXBD010000068.1, from coordinate 1,816,537 downwards.
TTGAGTCATGAAACTTTAATCCAATTGGGAATGATCTTGATGGATCTTTCTATTTATACATGTATGTGAGCCTTTAACTATTGTTATCATCACAAAGTCAATGTCCCAACACTATTGGCATACACAACATCGCCAATTACATCCACAACCCTCTTTCTCTTTGCATACAGTAGCCACACTTTTGTATATGACTTAATTACCATGAACTTATAGTGATGCTTGATATGTCACATAGTGACCATATAGATCAAATCTTAACTCATCGATAGAACTCATGTATTCAAAGTGAAAAAAATCTTCTTCTATAATATATACTCATCTCTAACATCTTTGTTACTAAGGAATGAAACTTGATCTCGAAAAATTATATGTCTATATTATGTTGCACCCATGGAGATTTAAGGGCTACAATATGTTCTTCAATGTTTTTTTGGTGTCTCACGATCTTTATCATCATCGGATGTGTCATTTTTAAAACTCAAGCAGTCATTTTCTAAATCTTTCTAATGTACTAACTCATCCTTATAAATGGATTCTTTGAATGCTTCTTCCATCTCACTTTCAAGATTACCTCTAATATGCATAGAATCTTAATCTTCCAAGACTCTATTCATTCTTTTAAGATTCACTAGAGCATTTATAAATTGTTGCATTTTCTAGTAAATGTAGTGTACTGGTCTAACTCGTTGCTTCTACATCATCATCATTGTTAATCTCTTTTAACATGAATTATATTTTTGAGCTCGTGCCATATATTGATGCATGTCTATGATGCATTTCCATAGTAGTAGAACTAGAATCAACGTTCAATAGTTCACATACTAAACTTAGTAACGCCAAATAATTCACATTAGCCCATAGTTTCAAATTTTCAGTGGTTCCCTTTTATAATATGGTCCATCTTTACTTGACATATTTTGTCATTTGCATTATCCACTAACTAGATTATTGTTAGCATTTCTTCCAAATTCTGATCCAAGCTTCCATATAACTGCTAGTAAACTCAAACCAATCGCTTGTTTCATATAGAGGAATAATGGCATGGGAAGTGCCTGCGCTTTTAGTTGTTGGCAATTTAGTGCTCGATATTTAAATTTTGGTAAAAAAAAAGTCTATTATTTTAAAGTACTGGCATTTCAATATCTAAATTGCCAAAAAATAACTCACCATGACACTAATATATACTAATGTAGGTCATGTTTTCAACCATATCATACATTTTGATAACCCGCTTTATACCTTATAGTAAAATTAGATTAGCAAGTTACTATCATATAAAGTCGACTAAATATATATTGCATTTACAATTTTATGCTTTTATAACAATCACAATTCAAGCAGTTCGTGTACATTATACATATAAAAGCAACATTAAGTCAAAACAAATCACATTCAAAGGTAAGCAACAAAATTAACTAGCTATAATCATATTAACAAAGCATCAATTACTTGTTCTATAGTAAGCTACTGCATAATAAACTTAAGTATGTACACTTAGTGAAATAAACTAATTAATACTGTTCCTAAAGCCTAAGGGTGTGGAAGAGAATATAGCTTTCAAAGTGATGATTTACTGAAAAAAAAAAAGAAAAGAAAAGAACATATAGGCTTGATAGCATATGGTGAGGCACTAAGTTGTCCAAAAGTAAAAATTGCATCACAAAAGTAAGCTTTTGTCCTTAAGAGAAGCTTTAAATTCAAAGCTTATTAGTATCTCTCAAAAAAGTAATTAAGAGGAACCCCATAGGAAAATGAATACATTAGCAATTCTAAGTCTTAGTCTATGTACCTAGACTGTGCATAGAATTGTATTGTTTACAATGTGTCAATCTTCATGTTGAATACTTCTAGAATAACTAAGGTGGTTTGGCAGAAAACATCAAACACTTTATCACTTTTAAGCTAATAGAAATTTTATTGAACATGCTTTATGCATATGGAATAATGTAAAATCTGTGCATTTAATTGAAAAAAATGCAAGAGATGAATATTACATACCTTTAATTGAGCTAAGGAAGTGAATTTAGTTGATTTTGTGTTCAGTAAGCATAATTGTTTAAGTGAGTGTAAACCTTTGTTTTCAGTTTGAGAGAAGAACAGAGAGAGTTCGAGTGAGTTTTAGTCAAAATGAGGAAGATGAGCAATGGATAGAATTTGAATTTGTGCATATCATGATTGCACAACATGGTATGGCATGCTTTAAATCCATCGTTTAACTTAAAAAAAAATCCACTCAGCATATATTGCAAGGATAATGTGTGATGTATGTTGTAATTGTATAAAATGGTATAGTTAAAAAGACAAAGGAACTCAATCTATTTTGTGAGAATAAAAGGCGATACGTGTTGAATTGTATTGCAATTCCTAAATGGCTATGTTTATTGCACCTATGAAATGGGATATATGTTGAATGAACTAATATGTATCTTAAGAAGGAGATGCATTTGTATATCGAAGTGTATTGCCTCTTAATAACATAATATAACCTTGTATATATCATGAGGATAAAACGCAATATATGTATGTTTTAGGAACTTATTGAAACTTGAACTTGTAAGTGAGGACTAAATGAGATTTACTTATTAATACTACAACACATTTGTAAACCTCGATATAGTAACTGTGGCGAAACATGGTATCATTGTTCATACAAGTGATTTGCTTAAGAAATATTAGCATTTCAGCTACAAGACACAATATTGTCGTGGATTTGGATAACTATTTTTTAATGAACTATACTTTGGTAATTGTTTTATGTGTTGTAGACATGTTGTTTGCCTAATATTTTTGCTTTATAAATAACGAGACACATCATCATTTGATTTCATATCATGTCTTCAACGTGTTTTTCCTTATTTCTTAGTTGTGATTTTACTAATTTGCCATTTAGCAACTTAATTACTTACAAATACGAGTAAAATAGTTTTTCTTTTTTTAAATACCAATGTTACTTTTTTACTTAATTCGAACGTGTTTTTCCTTATTTCTTAGTTGTGATTTTACTATTTTGCCATTCAGCAACTTAATTACTTACAAATATGAGTAAAATAGTTTTTCTTTTTTTAAATACCAATGTTACTTTTTTACTTAATTCGAATATGAATAAAATGAATTTTATATCATTTAAGTGATTCTTATGTCCAAGTAATTATATTTTAATTAGATCTATTTTTGACTCCTTATCGTGATTGTGAGTATTAGTTGATTAAGTAATTATCTTAAAAATAACTTAACTATATAAATCTTTTAATGGATCTAATCGCTTGATTACCATTTTGTTTTTTACTAGGTCTCATATATTGATAGATTATATGTGTGTAACTAAGGCTTTATGTGGTGACTACATTTCATTTTGATATATTTTGCACTTAATTCTAATTTCACCATGCAAAGATATTACTCATGAGATGCCCAAAAATCGAATTTTAAAAACAAAACTTACTCTTGATTTTTTACTCTCTTAGGAACTTATAAGTTTGCTTAAACTCCTTTTTCCTTTTGAAATGTAAGGTTATGGAAGTTATCTAAAAATTCTCGACTAACACGACTTATCCACGAGTTCGTGTTTTGCTCATGTATAATTATTTACCTCCATACAACCTATGCATAAGCTTGTGTTCTTCCACTATTGAACCCGTAGCCAACACGGCCCTTTTGTACTACCGTGTTGAGCCTATGTTTGGAACATGACCCCTTAAGATAGTCATGTTTCACCCGTATTGAGCAAAACTTCTTCAATTTTTTGTAAATACTTCCAACAAAGCTCATGAAATTTGTTCAAAACCTTCCTTAAACTAGAATTACACTATAAGACCTTAATATTGAAATGAAACCAAGATAAGTACATACCTAAAAATTATACCTCAAGTAACCATATCCAGCTTAGAATATTTTATCTAAATAAGAGTCTTTCACACTTATTTGACTAATAATTGGGATAGAATGCTAATGACTACACTTGATTAATGGATTATAGAAATTTATTATTGGAACGCTAAGAACCAAAACCCAAAAATATATAGCCTATAAAATCAATTAATACATGCACTAAAACTCAAGAGAGGTGACGTAGTATGAAAGCGTAAAACAATGGAAATCAAAATCACCGGATGATTTCCAGAACAAGTTAATTGCAAAGATTGCAACTTTTCAGAGAGATCCTCTCAAACAAGGTTTTCAAATACAAAAAATACCAGTCTACATCATTATTGGGCTCGTCCTTTGATATTGGCTCGTTCAATCTTTCATCCTCATTTCATTCTTCCTTTCTTTGATCGTCTTGATTTATTTAATTTATTTCATCATTTGATAATGATTTGTACTACATCATTCACCCCTACTAGATAAAACACTCATCCTTAAGTTTTCTTTTGAATTTATTCATGCCCAATTTAGATGGATTGGAGTGATAACCGGGCAATCATTTTCCATGTTGACATGAAGTAATAGGACAAACGCACTCACTAATTCTGGCATTTCCTCTAGGCCGGGATGTAAGTTTTAAGGCAAATCACTAGGCCTCACATCTTCAATCACATTCATCTTATTCACTGGCCTAATGAATGTGCTTGGAGTTTCTTTGGTCTCTATCTCTTCAGAAACTATCAACACCTGTTTGTCAATCAACAGAGGCTTCTCCATAATGACTTCCTCACCAACATAATCTTTGTAGGCATCAGCTTTTTCCCCACCATCCTTATCATCGCCAATCTGAGCACTCTGATATTCGAGGGTTAGTTCTCCTCTTGTTCCACCAATTCCTCCTTAGCCGCTTATGGAATTAGGTTTACTAGTTCAGGCATCTGTAGAATATTTCTTAGAAAGGATTTGCTTGTAGTCTAGGGAAAGAACTCCAGCTTCATCAGACATTTCATCATAAACCAAACCCTCATAGACTCCTTGCCCTCAAAGCATCTCACTGCCAAAAGTTTTTCCCATCAATATTATGCATCATCCTGCAAATGACTCTTCAATAACTCTATCATCATACCCTTAGAAACCCCTATATAGTCAAAGAACCTCTCAACTCCCTCAACCTAAACGCAAAACTTATATAGATTTCCAGTACCATCAAACTCAGAAGCAGCATATTTAAATTGAGAAAATATTTCATCTTTATACCTGTAATTACTCTTATCGTATGGTCTTTTGCCAACATAACCTCTTCTCTGGGCCATAATTTCCAAAAACTCATTTTCATCATTGATATCATAAAGTAACAGAACTAATCCTTGGATTGCCTTCTGGTCGTCTCTAATAATCCTATTGCTACTATTGGTATTGGATCGATAAATAGGGGTTTTACAATACTGTTCCTTTCACTAGATTTTCTGACCCATGATCTCCTCTATCGCCCTTTATACTGAACGTATGACTTCCATATCCCGAACATCTTCAGGAATACGACCGCCTCCTATTTTGTAGTCTATTAACATCTCCACAGGATTCGACCCACTTTAATACCACTCTGACGCAATATAGAAGCATAAAAAAAGAAATCAATCTTACCGGATGATTTTTAGAACAAGTCAATTGCAAAGATTGCAATTTTTCAGAGAGATCCTCTCAAATAGGGTTTTTAAATACAAAAAAAATCAGTCTATATCATTCATAGGCTCATCCTTTGATCTTGGCTCGTTAATCTTTTATCCTCGCTTCATTTTTCTTCTCTTTGGATTGTCTTGATTTATTCCATTTATCTCGTCGTTTGATCATGATTCCCACCACATCAAGAGGGGACGGAAGGGGAGGGTGGGAAGGAGGTGGATTGAATTTTACAAAAAATGATCTCTTTTACAAAATGCACAAACAATGCAATTCACTAAATGAAACAATGTAAGAACAATAATGATGTAATATGCGATAAGTAAAATAAATAGAGATAGAGAAATAAACCGACTTTAACATGGAGTTTTGGTCCACCCTCAGTCTTCATGGGTCTACAATTGTCTCTAAGTGGAGAACTCACAAGCATTTTATTCACCATAAAAAATATTGCTCCCAATAAGCCACACCACAATCACAAAATAAACATGGTGCTTCACTCAATAATTCACTTAAGCTGCGACTCATCTTACAATAAATTGACTACACTAATGGTATAAATTTCAAATCACAAAATCACTCAACAAATATTTGAGTTGTGCCTTACAAAAATTAGCAACTAAAGTAACAAATGACACTACTTAATTTCTCTCAAGGAAATGTGCTTCTCTAAAGTTTTAAATCTGCTTAACATTCCCTATTTGTACGCAATCTAAAAAAAGAGTCATATCCCACTTTATTTTCCTCATTTTCTTAAGCATTAAATGCTCAAATAGCTGGTTTTCTTGTCAATTAACATATGGACGATACTTAAGGCTATTATTCCGAAGACATCTATAAAACAAAGCATAGAGAGTTATGGATACTGCTAGCATCCAAACTCCATACGATCAGTCCTTTGGTCATGATAACTCCCGGACACCATTCCCTGAGGCATATGTGGTGTTCGGATGCCAACTGTAGTGTAGTTAGGTTGTGTAACTTTTCAACCAAACATAAGTATAACAATTATATTGCATAAACATAAACTTCATCAAATCACAAACATATTTTGTTAATTAAGTGTAACTTAATTCTAATAATCGAGTAAATGTGTAATGCATTTTCTCATCAAAATTCACTCTAAATCCATCTGTTCAACAATGTCCACTGGGGTTGGTTGTCTTAACCCCCACAACCAATTTTAACTTATATAATTAACTAGACAATCCGACCAAAGAAAATTGATGACATAGACATTTAGGTAATATTGCTTATTTATAATTTAGACTCAATATACATAGATGAGTTAGGTCTTATATTAAGATCTATAACCAAGTGGACCCTAACCTAAATACTTCAAATTAATGAAAATCAAGAATAATTGACTATAAGTTACTCAAGATTTTATTATAATACAAGTATTTAAACTTATCAATAGCTGTTTATGTTTGAACTTTGAAAAGAGGCGTAAAGGTTTTAAAGTCGGCTAACAGGTATGTAGTAAATGCATGTTAATTGCTATGATATATTTAATAATCAAACTAATACTTAAATTCGGTCAAATTGTTTGATGGTTTCTTTTTGATTGCTTGGTCTCAAAAGTGGCTCCATTGAACTAAGTAGCGAGTTTGACTGCAGCTTTAGAATGATAGGGTAAATTAGGTGCTTAGGCCACTATGGAGTGTATGGTATGGCTTGGCTGGTAGTCGATAGGATAGCTCTAAGACTAGATGATCTATTAGAAGTTGAAACGAAGTTGTAATGAGTTCTGTAGAATAATGAGATCCTGCATAACACGTTGCAATAGACTTAGGTCATCGATGGTTAGAAGTGATAAGTGAACTAGATGATACTAAATTTGTATTTTTTTTCCTTTTCTAGCAAGTTTTAAAGGCTTGTCAAGTCACTTGATGCTTGATTCAAGACCCTTTTCGTTCCTGTTATTGTTTAACAGAAGTTACGAGTACATTAGTGCATATTACTATTTCTACAAAGCTGGAAGTACTTCATTGCTTGACTTGTGATTAATTAAATTGAACCTATGTTTATTGCATTAGATTAAGAGCGTGCAACGTGCATGAATATGATTGTTTACTATGTATTGGGCTTTATTGCCCATTCTTTCAATACTAATGATCTATATGTGGACTTGCACTACAACTCTATGGGTTATGAGGATGAGGACTTTAAGTGATGTTTCGAGTAAATGGTATTACATGGGATGTGAACATTTCATGATTTTCCAGAAGTAATTTGTTAAAACTTTATCTTACAGCTAGATGATTGTCATTAACCATTACAATTATTTTTATATTTTACTTTTGGAAAGACCATTAAGCCTAAAGCTTTTAATTGTGCACGAAGCTCATTTGATAGGGCTCATGTTAGAACTTTTTGATAAATAAAATTATTTTTGAGGAATTTTAACTTATTGTATTTTTTTTTCAGGTTTACATAATTCACCAAATCATGAAAAAACATATAGTAGTAAGGATTTATTAATTAAATTTTTATTAATAACTCATCTAGCTGGATAGATGTCTTAGATATATCATTTATGTGATATATATGGTGAAAATGACATGTTTTATGCGATTGAGACCAAACATGATGGCTACATAGTGGCTGCAGTGCTCATATGGCTACTTGTGTGCATCATAAGAGCTAATCATACATATGCATCCCCACGGCTCAGCTCTCGTTCAATTTTTCTTTTCTTTTTTTTTTTAAAATCAAAACTGCATAGTTTAGGGGAGGCTAGTCCCTAGATAGTGGAGTATAATACTTGAATTGTGCTTATAACACTTACAACAATCATAATTAGATTCTTAAGATTATTTAATTAAAAAGGTAAATTACTAGAAGGTCCCAACTTTTAGGGGTAAGCTTATTTAAGGTCTAACATTTGAAAAAGTAGGTCAATTTGGATCACCAATGACACATGTCAACAAAAGAAGAGTCTTTTAAATTTTGATTAAATATTCTTACTATTGAAATGGGTCACTAGGGACCCAAATTAACCTACTTCTTCAAATGTTGGAACCTTAAATGGACTTACTCCTAAACATTGAGACTTTTTAATCATTTGAAACCTTGTGACCTTAGATAAACTTATCCCTAAGCATTGAAACATTTTGGTGTAATTCACCCGTAATTAAAAGGATTGCCTAAATTTTCCCAAAATGTATAATTAACTATCCAAATTTTAAAGTAGTCAATTTAATGCCTAATCAAAGATTCATGCTGATTAATATTACCTCGACTAATAGAGTTAACTGTTACTTCCTTATTCACTAAAAGTGCTAATATTAATGAACATAAAAGGCAATATTAATGAACATAAAAATCATGATTGAGTATTAAATTGACTACTCTAACATTCATGATGTTAATTGTATATTTGAGAAAAAAATTGTGATATAGGCTTAAAAATACTTAAAAGAACATTTTTTCTAAGTCCATTTATTTACCAAAAGCAAGGGGAGTTGATTGAATTTAGAGCTCCTTTGTAAGGGTTTGTTTGATTTATCTTATTTTTGTTCAATTGGTAAATAAATATATGCCAAAAAGATGAAAATAAATGCACATTACCCCTAATTCAAAATTAAATACTCAATAAATTTAAATAATGTTGCAGTTATATATAAGTTATTTTATTTATGTTTACAAAAATATCAATCGTTTTTCGATGTATAATTTTCAAAATCTTTCCTCTTAAAGGTATTTGGATATTCACATCCTAATTGTTACATTTCATTAACTACTTTTATCATAATTATAAACATAAAATAGATAAAATACAAATAACATAGTTTTTCAAACACCATATTTGAATGCATACATATTATATAGGTAAATCGTATTAAAAAGTATCAATATTTGTAGGTTAGTTTATTTAAGGTATTAATGTTTCAAGTAGTTAAAAAGTGGAGATAAACTCATTTAAGATGTCAATGTTTCAAGTGATTAAAAGATGTACCAACATTTTGCTAAGTGACACAAATAATGAATCAATATTTCATTATTAATGAAAATTAAGGAAATTTAATTGAAAACTAAACTAAACTTTGATGCCTTATATGAATACTACAAAATATTGATATCTCATTAATTCGCTTTGTCGAACATCAATTCCTTTCTTTAACTTATATACTAAATAGATATTAATGAGATATATGATATGGGAAAAAATTTGACAATTCAAATGTTCTATTTCACTTGTCTGTATCTAAAGTTTCTTATCAATAACATTGATTTAGTATGTCGGCAATATGATCATCTTAATAGCCTATTCAATGGAAGTATAATAAAAGTGTAATTGGTATTACCTATCCATTATACTGTTTAGTTAGTTAAGAAATAAATGGAAAAAAAATTTATTAACACAAAGATGAAATATTTATTATACCTTTATAATAGTAATATCATGCCCTGAGGGTACCCTAATAGAATTACACAAGCCACAATTGTACGCTATTACTAGTTAACCTTCAGAGAATGATATATTTTCAAACAACAAGATCTTTTAGTTGTATCGATAAGAAATGAGAATACATATAAGCCATAAATTAGTAAATATCTGCCATCAAAAGTTGAGAATATTATAATAGTATTACATACCATAATTCTATTCTAAGAGTCTCCAAATTCATACTGATAATGCAAGTACTAACTATCTTATGATTAGAAATAAAAATAGATAACATAACTCGAAAATCTCATATTTTTCTAGCTTCTAATTTCTTACTGGAGCCATACTCCTGGGAGTAACTAGCCATGGTCGTAAAGTCAACCTGAAAAGTCTTTAGGAGTGAGAGTGAAACCACGGGCTCAGTGAATAATCATACATATTACTCATTAAGCAAGTTTACTAACAAATCGTATATAATGTATTAATCAAGCATATGCACAGATAGAAGCTTGGATAATCTAGAATCTAAACAGGAAAAAGACTTACACCCTCTTTTAGAATTGAAGAACAATTACTTTATGACCCACCTGCTTAAGAGAGACCAAGTATGTAGGAAAATCAATGATTTATCATCTTGGGGTTAACACTTTGATTTAAAGGTGTTTTAACTAACTATTTCCTGTATCAATCCTTAGAAACCCCCTAAGTATTAATCATTTTAAAACGATACTATTGGTGGCATTCTTCATTACCACGTAGTTCCCGTAGAACCGACGGAACAAAGAAAACCTTAGATGAACTAATACTTTAGAAAAACCAAGCATTAACAGAGAACCGAAATATTAATATGTAGCAGGATATGAACATTTTTTAATATGCAATAATATAGCTCGTGTAATGCATGACTGTTTTAATTATAAAGTCAATAATTATTAATTAGGCTTATGGTGATTATACATTATACACACAATATATAACATGCTTTTCTCAAGTGATCAAATAATCTGTATTATCACTTTTGTTATCATGGTTTAACAACCAAACAAACAACATACAACACACTTCCAATATGTTTTTACAACAATCATATTATTATCTTTACATTACGTATGCAACTAATTATAAACACAAACAATGTAACATATTTGAGTTACTCACCTGCTCATCTTGACTAATCATAATAGTCCACTGGGAAATCCTTTTTAGTATCAAGATCACCTGTTGAGATGAATAAAAATATTCATCAATAAAGCATAAATTATATAACTAAACTCTTATGAGTGTCTAAGTGTTCTATATTGGTATTTGATTTTATTCCTATTACTTGTATTGATCTTTTAATGGTCTTATGGTAGCAATTATTATTTAATATTTTATTTTCATTTTACTTTTCTTGATCTTATTTTATATTTATATTCTTATTAGGTAGTTGTAGAAATTGTATTCAGTAGATCAATATTTTATCTTTACTATTATTATTATTTTGACATTGTTCCTTAATTGACCTACTATGATAGCTAATATTTATTTTCTATTGTTTAGTTTCATCATGTTTCTCTTGATCTACTTCATATGATTATCTTGTTATTTTTATAAATCACATTCTTCGAAATTTTAACTCATTCTAAATTTCCATTCTTATATGTTTATCCATATAATATAAGTATTAGACAATTTTCATGATCTATTCCTATAATATTAAAAGTGTTTTCTATTTATAACAGTTATTTAAAGTTTTAACACTTAATCATTATTTAATTATACTGATATTAATATTTTTATATTTATATATTAAACTTTACGTATCTGTTCTTCTTCTTTTATATATACTCACACACACACACACACATAATCAGTTGGGGACGAAACAGACTTCGTTTCAGAGAAAATTTATACATACACCGACATCCAACGCTGCTGGCGTTGAAACCTAGATGCCGACGTTCGTATATTTTACATGCATCTTCGTATCAACGTATGATGGCTCAAGGCAGCTAGCTTTACAACATACATCGGCACCAACACCGCCAATGTTGAATTCCAATTTACCGGTGTTCATTCATTTTATATAAAAAAAAAAATTTACGTTGTTTCTATTTCTAGTGTACGCCGTCTCAACACCACTAACCCATCCATTTATGCCGCTAGCGTTGAGCGCATACACTATCAGCGTAGGGACGGTATTGACATTGTTCATTGTTTTCCTCGATTTTCTCTGTTTCGAAACTTACCTTTCTTATTTCATATATATATTGTACTTGTATTTAAACTATTTCTAAGTATTTATCAATGTTTTAAGAGTATTTTTCCCGACATATCATAGCATATAACGTCTTCTAATTATCATACTACATGATTCCTTATCTTCTACCTATACCACAACATATAAATAGGGTTTAAGGTTAAGTTTTACCTTATACAAGCTAATACAAAGGTGTTAAACCCTCCTCCAGAGCTTGGCACGAACCAAGGATTAACAAGAAACATTGTTTAGAACAATGTTTAAAACTTAAACCAACTAAAATGAATTTTCACTTACCTTTGTTTTTCTCTTTCAAAGCTTGTTTTGTGTTATATTAGAGCTTGTTTATGAGTTATGTTTGGGTGTGTTTTGGTGTCTCCACAGGGATGAATTTGGCTATGGCTTGGGAGGTTTGTTGGCTTTGTTTTGGTGTTCTTTAATGGTTTTGTTTGAGACTTAACAAATGAACATATACATATAAGGAGAAGGCAACAGCTCCAACTCTATTTTGATCAAGAAGATGAAGTTTGTTCCACCGAATTTCTCATTTGCATACATGATGTGCAATGCATTTATTGAGTTGCTAATTTAGAGTATTTTAATTGGTTTCTTCACATTTCTTTTTGACTTTTTTTGCTTAATTGTCTCAAATTGTCTTAAAAATTCGACTGTTCCAATTTCTAGGAAATTCTAGCTGCTTGTTGTGTGCAATTTGCACAATTGCACCGAATTTTTGCAAATAATAATATAGTAATTAGTAATTAATTAATTTCCTTAGTTTTAGGATAGTTTATTAAGTTAAAAGGCTATAAATATGACAGTTATTTAGGAGTTCTATCTCTAAAAATTTATTTAAAGTTTCCACGAATTTTCTAAGTTATTATTGGGTTCAACTTTGGGTTTAAAGTTTACGCGATTAATTATTTTTAGGGTTTTATCTCTCATGATTAGGGTTTTCTAAGTTTAATAGATCAGTTTACTAAATAGATCAATGAAGTGATCCAAATTTTTATTTGGAGTTTAGATTGTGAGTTATGAATTTGTTTTTTTTATTCTTATTTTTTTTATTTATAACCTTAATGGTTCATCCTTAAATCACCGTTTTTTAACTATAAGCTTTATTGATTATTTACTTTTTAATAATTTAAAGTCTTATTTAAATTATTTCTATACTTTGAATTTTCGATATTGGCTACGAAATTCTATCTTTGATATCTGTTACTATCTAAAAAACTTTATTTTAGGGGTTATAGATGTATATAAGTTCATATTTACTTATGGTTTTATTCTAAGGTTTTTGTTGAGTCTTAAACTAACCTTATATTTTTTTTATTTGAATTTCTATTAATTTTTTACTTGTATGAAAATTCTTAGAGTTTACAAGTAAAATATTTGTTATAAGTAAAGTTGCAGTTAGCGGTGGTGTATAGAGATAATATATGATATAAGTCATAATGAGGATTGAAATATAAATTACTATTTGTTATTTTTTTAATAATAATATTTTTGTTATTTAAAATATAGCTAAATGTTATATTAGTAAGTGAGTGGGGAATTTGAATAATTAGGTTGCGTTTGATTGATTGAAATGGAATTGTTATTTTAACTTTATTACTGCAAATTAGTTATTCTTTTATTTAGTTGGTAATAAAATCTATATAAGTTTATTCCATATATCATGAAATTGTTATATTTATCAAAATTATCTTTTTATAAAATTATCCTAATTAAAAAAATCAGTATTTCTTTTTAATCTCATTCTATTTTAATAAACTAGACATGACATATTGTTAAGAAGAAACATGCTTTATATGTTTTTTTTTTTTTTTTTTTTATATGAGGTAACACGGTCTGAATGGTTCCTTCGAGCCCATGTTGTGAAGTGTCGGCAATGCAATTTCGCAGCTGGACAACCAGTGTATGATTATAAAGATTAAAGAAAGCACAAAATAAAAATTGATTAATTAATATGAAATAGATTTGGTGCGCAGATGCCTACAGTGTCTTGCTGGAAAATAACCAAAAGAAACAACAACACCACACACCTCGCCACACCAATTAAAAAAAAAACTAGGTGAATTAAATTATCAAAATTTTCTTTGTATCGTATTTATATTAAATCAATATTTATAATTTATTTGTATTATATTTATATTGATTCTATTTAATTAATTTATAAATAAAATTATTAAATTTTTGAATAAATATTTATTTAAAAATAATAAAAATATGTATCAAACAAGCAGAACCTAAAGATGAAAGAGAAAGTTGGAGTTAGGTGCGGTGTAAGTGTCGGCGGGTGCAGTCAGTATCATTTCTATTATTGCCGTCTTCTGGAGTCATATACACGTCTTGTTATTCCCATTATCAAAACCCATTTCTTCCTTAGAAAAAAAAAAAAACGATTAAGCTCGTAACGACGTACCATCAATACAATTAAAAAATTTTCCAAGATAGCGTGTCCTGCGACCGTTGTGGGGTCTATTTACAGTTCACACTCTTGACTCGACGCGTCACCACTCAGTATCAATAACAAGTACTCAGTTCCTTTCACTCTAATTAACCTCCCTTACAAATCACTCCTAATAACAACAACCAACAAGAACAAAGAGACGAAGAAGAAAGAAGGAGGAGGAGGGGGAGAAGGAGAGGGAGAAGAGAAGACAGGCGAGGAATAGGAGAGAGAGTGTGGTTTTATCCACTAAAAGCAGCAGCGAAGATGAGTATGTACGGACGAGATCCATGGGGAGGACCCCTGGAGATAAACGCGGCGGATTCCGCCACCGACGATGACCGGAGTAGGAACCTCCATGACGATCTCGATAAGGCGGCGTTGTCTCGATCTAGATCTCTAGATGAGACGCAGCAGAGCTGGCTCCTTGGACAAGGAGGAGGCGATTCTAATAAGAAGAAGAAGAAGAAGTATGTGGATCTAGGTTGCATCATTGTCAGCCGCAAGATCTTCATCTGGACGGTCGGGACTATTTTGGATGTGCATTCTTAGCTGGATTCATAACGCTCATCGTGAAAACGGTCCCGCGGCACCATCACGGTCATTCTCCTCCGGATAATTACACTCTTGCCCTCCACAAGGCTCTCATGTTCTTCAACGCTCAAAAATGTAATGCATAATTATCTCCGTTATTTCTAGTTTTGATTCCTGAAATCGTTATTTAAGTTATTAAAATGTTTTAATAGTATAACTAAGTTCTAATTATAGAAAATTTCTAAAATTAAATATTGCTTGTCTGATAATTTTTAGCATGATATAGATAACTTGCCTTATACGGTTCTTATCCATTAGTTAGTTACTTAAATAATAATGAATTTAACTATAGATTTTGAATTAGATATACGGAATTTAATTGCATGTTGTTTTAAAGGAGAATTTAGTTTGCAATGGTTGGGGATCTCATCTATGGAGATCTGATTACGTGTTTATACTAGCTGTTGAAGTTCTTTGGATAAGCGGAGATAGCACTTTTTGATGCTGTAGTAACGGGTTTGTTAAAAACAATGAGAATATCATATGGATCTAACGAATATGGCTAATGTTTATGTCATGTTTGAGTTGTAGCATAGTTTTGTTTGTGTTTCTGTGGTTTGATTTTACTAAGGAGTTTCTAAATTTTCAGCTGGTAAACTTCCGAAGCACAACAATGTTTCGTGGAGAGGGAGCTCCTGCTTGAGTGATGGCAAGTCTAACACCAACACGGGGAGTCCGATCAAGGACCTTGTTGGTGGGTATTATGATGCAGGTGATGCCATCAAGTTTCATTTCCCACAGGCATTTGCCATGACGATGCTCAGTTGGAGTGTCATTGAGTATAGTGCCAAGTATGCTGCTGCTGGAGAGCTCAATCATGTTAAAGATATTATCAAATGGGGAACTGATTACTTCCTCAAGACTTTCAACCATACTGCAGATACCATAACCATCCTTGCTATGCAGGTTATTTACAATCCACATGATGCTAGGTTCTTTTCATTAGCATATTTGAAGGGTGATGTCTTTTGTAACTTGAGAATCCAATATATGATGATAAGTAGAAGTAATTTTTCTTTGCATGAAAATATTCCATTAGAAATAAAGACCAACTATATGGAATCTTTTCTTCCTGACATGCATTTATTAGATGTGAGTGGTGACTTGTTTGTAAAATTGCAGTCAGTTATTCGCCATTACGATATTAGACAACTATATGCAGTAGATTATAATAATATGATAAATGACTTTATGAAATAAACACATCCTTATTGATTAAAATTTTCAATGAATCACAATCATTTTGTTCCTGTTCCATCAGGTTGGTGTTGGTGACACCTCTGGTGGCAGCACCACTCCCAATGATCACTATTGCTGGATGCGTCCTGAAGACATTGATTATCCACGACCTGTTCATACATGTGGTGGCTGCTCTGATCTTGCTGCAGAGATGGCTGCAGCTCTGGCTTCTGCATCCATTGTTTTCAAGGAAAACAAGGCATACTCACAGAAGCTTGTCCATGGCGCCAAGACACTCTTCAAGTTTTCTAGAGAACAGCGTGGGAGATACAGTGCAGGAGGAGATGAATCTGCAATTTTCTACAACTCCACCAGTTACTGGGATGAGTATGTTTGGGGTGCTGCTTGGTTGTATTATGCAACTGGCAATAATTCTTACTTGCAGCTTGCTACCACTCCTGGTCTTGCAAAACATGCTGGTGCTTTCTGGGGAGGTCCAGATTATGGTGTACTTAGCTGGGATAATAAGCTTACTGGTGCTCAGGTATACCTGCTGCCCTTTGAGCTTCTTTTGTTTTCTGTATCTTGATTAATTGTGCTTGGTGCCTTTCTTTATCTCAACTATACGAGAGTAGCTTCAAGGCTTATAATTCGTGTACATTAGTAAAACAACAAATATCTGTGCTATACTTTGCTTATCGAAAATAGCTGCCAAAGCTCTAAAATTGCAGGTGTATTTGCAATTTAGTCCTAGAACTCTTTATTATTGCAAAGAAGTTCTAAAACTAAAAATATCACATGACTGGCCAGCAACCACATGTGTTCCACATGTGGTTCCCCCAACCACTCCTCCTTTCCTTCTCTTTTGAATTTTAAAATTATAATTTTGTACTTTTTAATATATATGTATATATTTTGCCTACAGACATGCCATGTGGTAAGAAAATATTAAAAAATGTGGACCAAGTGTAACATGGCTCCCTACAACTCAAATACATGAGGTTTTGATGTTTTAGGACCTGATTATTGCAATTGAGGACTCATTTGTAAATAATCCTAAGACTAGGACATCTGAAGCTGTATGTTTTTTTTTAGGTGAATGATACTGAAGCTACGCTTTCGTTTTCAATTTATATGCTAGTTCCTGCTTGTTCTGCTCTTTAATGCTTCTTTCTTGGCTAAGTGCGTTAGACCCACAATGCTTACTTACTGGGATGACCTCTAATCCCCTATTTCTATCTTGAATGGCATGATAGATCCTTCTCTCTCTTTTTCTTTTTATTGTTGGGTTTGGCAGTATGAATCTTTAGTTTTGCTTTAGTATTTTGGCAAACGCTGGGTTTACCTGTAATTTTGTTTTTATATATAAGTACTGCATATTATCCTTATTTATTGTTATGCTTACCAAACTTAACAAGAGAGGGGGGAAAATTAGTCTTCTGCTTGTATGTAACATTTAAGGTAAAGTATCTGTTCTTATCAATGAGGATAAGGAGGATTGCTGTCTCTTTCGTGCAATTAAAACAAGGAGCCTGATATGTGACTGTTGAATAGTTTGATATTGACCAAAACCTTCTGCAGGTGCTCCTAAGCCGCCTGAGGTTATTCTTAAGTCCTGGATATCCATATGAGGAAATCTTGAGGACATTTCACAATCAGACTAGTATTGTGATGTGCTCATATCTGCCTGATTTCAACAGTTTCAATAGAACCAAAGGTGAACGTTTTTCCTAAAATGATTCATTCTAGCCTGTTGTGGTAAAAAAAATTGCTAAAACCAGTCAAAATCTGATGTAGGGGGCTTGATCCAGTTGAACCACGGAAGACCCCAGCCTCTTCAATATGTAGTCAATGCAGCCTTCCTGGCCGCCTTGTATAGCGACTACCTTGAAGCTGCAGATACTCCTGGCTGGTACTGTGGACCTAATTTTTATTCAACTGATATGCTGCGTGGATTTGCCAAGACCCAGGTATGTGTGTTGAATATCTTCAAGCACAAATTGAAATTTCCATTTGGTTGGGTGCCACACGGGGGATAATCCATTATTAACCCATTGTTTGACCACCCAGCAGCTTGGGCCTAGAGCGTTGCTTACTTGAACCTTGCCTTAGGAAAAAAAAAAAAAATAATGCAATCACAATTTCTCAATTTGGTTGGCCATCAGAGAAATAACTGAATCAGTGTTCATTAAATTCATTAAAATCATGTGGTCATAGGGTCCTGGATAGCATGTTCAGCATTGTCATGCCAAATCCTTGTGGAAGATAATTTGAAAATAATTTACTAGGCTCGGTTTGGGCGAATTCAAAACTAGAAGCATGTTGGCTTTAATATCAAATTTACGCCTTTGCATTCTCATTTGACTTCCCATATATTTTGATTCCACAGTTGTGCTTTAATTAGTGTTTTAAACTACTATTAAAAGGGAGAGTTGAAATTTAAATACGAACCTGCACGTATATCTACAAGCCTTAAAGTATCTATATATTAAAAAATCTGCAAGGTCAAGGTTTTACATGAGCTGACTGGTATCATATTTAGCTCGTCCATCAAGTTAATTCACATCTAAAATTCTAAATCAACATGAAAGATGCTGAAGTTTCATTGAAAATTTTTGCATGGGTATAGCCAGGGTGCACCAACTTGCTGGTTGGGCAAATTAAACAACTGATCACAAATATGAAGTTAGTGTACAACCTACTTGAATTTGCTTCACTTGGGTTTAAAAAAAAATCTGCAATGGCCATTGATCTGCAGGAATTGAAATAGTGGGCTATTATTTTTCTTGTTGGCGAGGTTCTTTGTTATTATACTTGGAGCCAATGGGTCGGAATCCAAAGTGTTTGGTTTTAGTTTTCAGCCAATACAGGATGATTGGTTGATATATTAATGGGGTAGATGTGAATGTGATGCAGGTTATTCTGCAACTATGGCATAAGCCCAAACATCTATACCTATTAATAAATTGTAGGAATTGTTGATGAAATCTTAATAACAAATACACCTAAAAATTGCAAAAGGTGTCATTGTGAATATACTAAACTATAAAACAAAGTGTCCTTGAGATGTTCTGTTTACTCCATTGATTTAAAGTTTAATGTTGATCGTAAATATTAAACACCAGTTTTATTTGAATCGGTCACAAAGCAACAGACATAACATAATCCAAAACTAGTAGGTGGTAACTATTAAGATAACATCAAGTACAATTGTCCAATCAGTTGCATTTACTTACCGTTTAAGGAATAATAACCTGTAGTCTCAGTATCAGGAGCAAGGTTTGACAAATTTTTATAAGCAATATATACATAAGAGCCCAAAACTATAGTATATATAACTTCTATGAATAAACTTGTGATGTAAAATAGTCTTTTCGTTCCTTAATTAATAAAGAATAAACTTGTGATGTATGAGTCACATACATTACAAAAAACAATTTTAATATGCAATTGCATCATGTATGTGAAGAGAGCATCTTTGGTTTCTCAACGTGGAAGATAAAGAGTTTCAAGGCCTTTTATGGTGATGGAACTGTTTTTTTTTTATTTTTATTTTGCTTGTACTAGTGCCAATACAAGATGCTGACCAACTTGTCTTTTGTGATCCAGATGGATTATATCCTAGGCAAGAATCCACGGAAAATGAGCTATGTTGTTGGTTTTGGTGAGCATTATCCAAAGCGTGTGCATCATAGGGGTGCTTCTATCCCAAAGAATAAGATCAAGTATTCCTGCAAAGGTGGATGGAAATGGAGGGACAGTTCAAAGCCAAACCCAAATACTTTAGTTGGAGCTATGGTTGCTGGCCCAGACAAGCATGATGGCTTTCATGATGTTCGTACTAATTATAACTACTCAGAGCCTACTCTTGCAGGTAATGCAGGTTTAGTTGCAGCACTTGTGGCCTTATCGGGTGATGGGAGTGCCAAAATTGACAAAAACACAATTTTCTCTGCTGTCCCACCAATGTTCCCAACTCCTCCTCCACCTCCAGCACCATGGAAACCATGATAAACTAGGATCACCTGCAGAATTTTTTTCATGAGTGTATACTGCATGAATCAAAACTAATTTGTGCCCAACTAGCAAGACTAGGTAGCAGGACCCGCTGGAGAAGAATAGTGAGAACTCTATACAGAATGGGATAGCAATGGAAGCCTTCTGAACAAGATTCAGTTTGGTGGCAGAACTGGAATTTCAATTGCATTGTAAATTTTTATGTGTGATGTGTATGATGTTTACTTTCATTTTTGTGATGTATGAGATATATAATCAGTCAAGACATAAATATTCTTTTGAGCACAATGATCTGAAACCTGTAGTCCTTCCACTATCAATGAAATTTTTGTGCTAATTATGGGTCATGGGTGGGACATAGCAATGTCTTTTCTCAGTTTCTTTTGATCTTTGGAATGGATCTATGTATGTTTTAAGATATTCGCCATCTAGTAATCACCAGGTAAGTATTTTGAAAGGCAGCATCCCTAGACTCCATCGATGATGGTACGCTGACAGCATGCATGTTAAATTGAAAAGAAACGTACTGAATCAAACAGTTTACATATTAGCATGAAGACAAGGGCCAAGGATGTATAGCATCATAAGCCAGTAACAATGACAACATACATAAGATGCTCACGGATTTTACAGTTTCAGGATCAAATAAAGATCTCATTACAACAGTCATAAATATACCTGGATCATCCTATAAGGGTTCAAGTTATGGGGTTAGAGCTACAGATTTACCAGCTTTCCTTTGTTCTCATGTTACTAGCAGTTATAAGCTTATAATCAGAGTAAGGCATTACACAGCTTTCCAAACCTTTGCTCGTAAAAGTTCCATAACTCTGCCCTGCTCCAGGAAATCAAAGACATTGAGTTAGCAGCCGGTATATATTTCGTGACATGGCAAATGTAACTGTTAAAATTGTCATCCTTCACAGTTAAAAGAGTTGCTAGTTTAATATAGCATAGCCCAAGTAAATTTCAAGAGCATACCAATATGCCAAGAACTGATATGGAGCATACTTCCCGTAAATAACCTCAACATCTCCTTTAACTGTCTGAATGGTAGATTTTTTCTGATGGACCTGCAATGTACAGCTTTGTCAGGTCCGGTTAATCAAGATGTTGCAAATCATATAGACCTAAAAAAATAAGAACACGGGATTCCTGCCTGCTTTAGATGCCGGATAGTTTCAGAATCAGTTGGAATGACATGGTAAAATCCCATACACATCAAAACATTGGCACAAGTGAAAGGACCAAATCCATCAATTTCCAGTAGATGCTCTTTCAATTTATTGTAGCTGGTAAGACATTGCCTGCTGCAGAGTTTTTCCAATTCTCCAGATGCACCTTGCCTTCAACAATTTGCTTAGAAAGTTCAGAATGCGGCCAGCTCTATAACCAAGATTGCAACGCTTTGCCAGGAAAGCTTCATCTAAACCGGCTAGTTCTCTTGGGCTTGGAAAGTTTCCAATCATATCAAAGGAATTGCTTTGCAGATCAGACTCTTGACAAGAGCTGCATTCAGTATTTGACGTTTCACTTGCCAGCAACGAGTTACTTATTTGGGCACCGTCCCCATCCATCTCTTCCCTAATGTCTGGATATCTGCTCTTCAAATTTGTGCATGTCTTATTGCTTTGGTGTTTGACAACTTTTTTCCTTTTGGATTCCCTGAGCTCAGGAGTCTTAGGAACCAACAGCTGAGACTTGGGTTCAGAAGTGGCTGATATATTAGATGCACCAGTGCACAATTCAAGCTGAAGCTTGCAGAGTGCATGAGCCATAGTCAAAGTCCTCGACCACCTAAGAAAGATTAGGTTAGCATAGAAACAAACTTGTTAAGTCTAAGTTAAGAAGAGAAGTTCGAGAGACACAGACTGGCAGTTGCATAGGAGGATGCATTTGACCATGTCCTCAAACAAAGTAGGGGACCTGAACACTCTGCCATTGAAATTACCAAAAGACGATGCATCTTCATCTTAGCACTCAGGGACAAGAACTCTCTCACATCACTCTCATCTGCCTCTGACAATCGTAACATCCGTCTCACCTGACTCTGTCAAACCCAACATAAACACAAAAATGTCAAGATCGGACAAACGGAGTTTAACCATCAACTTTGGGATGGACTGGTGTGGTTCCTATAAACCTAGGTCACCAGACAGAATATTAAATCATGATGGAACAAAAGGCCCACATCATTCTACTGCCATGTTTGGTTTAATGGAAGTAACTCAACAAGGGAATGGCACATCACTAACCAGTTTTCCAATGGTTATAATATAAACCCAATTCAGAAAGCATTCCCCCTTCTCATATTGAAAATAAGTTCAGTGACGGTACCATTTTCGGGAATAATTTTCTCCATCCTTACCATTTTCGTACGGAGGCTTAGTTTTCAAAATAAGATCCGACACTAATATTAGTGTGTGTCAGAATTAGTGAACATTTCACTCGCCGTAATAGTACTACAAAAACGTAAACCTGTCTCCTTTCTTCTTCACATCCAAACAGAAGAAATTACACAATCCATCGTTATTGTATTTTATTTCTCTCAAATTCTCTTCCTTTCTCTCATTTTCCCTTTCCTACTAAGCATTGATATATAAATGAAGCTGCATAGAAACAACAAACAAACCGACTCACCACCAAAGCTTGTTCTTGTCGTGGGAGAGGGAAGTAACGCCGTGAACTCGGACATGGAGAGAGGAAGTGGATGGGGACGGCTGGGAGATGCTGACGAACACGGAATCGTCGGAGTCATCGAGATGGTTGAGACAGAGACGAAGGGGCCGTGAGAAAGTGCGTGTAAGTGGCTCCCAGCGATTGGGTGCCATCATGAACAGCCCATGGCTGCACACTGCCTTCTCCAGCGAGAACGTCTCAGATGCCTCCCCGACCTCCATTTCTATCGTCACTCCCTCTCCGCCCTTCTCCATTATTACCACCTCTCTCTCTCTCTCACACACACACACACACACACACACACACACACACACAGAGTGTGCAATGAGGGCAGACCAGAATGGGTTAGTGAGGAAAGAGGGGAAGTGGAAGTAAAATATACTTATCCGATGTCATATGAGCCGACCTGCACTATTGGAAATTGAAATTGCCCTCTCCAGCCCCAGGCCGAAAGCCCGAGTGCCCCCCTCCCAACCCCACTTCTCTCTTTCGAAACAAAATTAATTTTTTATTTAAATCACCGTTTATTATATATTACTCGGTAAAAAAAAAAAATTATTATTTTTGTTTTCTGAAAAATCTTTTGAAAAGTAACTCCTTTAAAGTGGCCACCTATTGAAGCAGATAAAATAAAAAAGTTAGAATTTAATAGACTAATCCTAATAAGCCCCTAGTCAATATATATAATATACATATATATAAGAATTGGATTGGAAGATATATTCAAGGATGATTAATTATATTGTTTAGATTGGGTAAGTAGGTATAATCCAAAAATAAACCCTAGCATCTAAGATCCAATAATAATACTTATCTATTATTATTAAGTGAATTCATAATATGACAGTTATTCTATTAGTGTCAAAAATAAAAAAATAGGATGACAGTTTCTTAGGTTTAAAACATGTCTATCGTTTTTATAAAAAAAATTTACCAATATACAATTTAGATGAAATTAATTATCAAAATCATGTTCCTAAATTGCGTCTAGAAAATGGAATATCAAAATTTATATACAAATCATGTGTAATATTCGCGATATGAAGTTTGGATATGGTCGATTTATTGCGTGAGTGGAACATTACAACTAAATTTTTTACATAAAGTGTGATTAAAAATTGCAATATAGATACTACAATAAACTTTTTTTTTCTTGTTTTTCCACTAATTTCTCTCTTCAGGTTGTATCACTTTCTCTCTTATTAAGTCGAACCCCTCTCTCTCCTTATCTTCTTTGTCTTGTCCTTTCAATCTCCGTTCATCTTCTCCTCCCCTCCCTCCTTTCCCTCATTCTCTTTTCTCATCTCTCTCTCTCTCTCTATCTGCCTATCTATCTATGTCTCTTGCCTCACAGTATATATTACACATATGGTGTGTTATGATCGAATAGACATTTATATTGCGATTATGAGATGCTATACATGAATACTGATATTTATTTTCATATCTTGTGTATAAAACACAATTTTAATACTGTACATTGGTGATTATATTTAATTTGACTTTATTTAAGTAATTATTTTCCATAAGAACCTTAAACAAAAAATTAATTCATAATTTCTTTATCTTATACTCTACTCTCTCTCTCTCTCCCCCATCCCTTCATGTGTAAACTAAACCTCCTTTTTTCTTTCACACAAGCAACACAAGTGAATCGCCTGCTAGAATCCAATAATAAAAATTTTAGTTATCTCATAGTGTTTGCTTTACACTATCTTTATAATCCACACATACATATTAAAGTAGCATTAACACCTAACTGCAAGTTATTGCTTCACAAACACTTGATCCACAGAAGGCGGTGAATATCCAGTCCTCATTATTCAGTTATTAGGAACAACCATTGTCCTACCAAAAAAAAAAAAAACACATTTATCAAGTCATAAATAGTTTAAGTTATATATATATATATATATATATCTAGCTTTATGGAGTATATCTAACACACAAAATGAAACCTCATGGCTTTGAATTATGCTTATTTTACTTTCTTGTAGAAATCGGTATTACATGCCTAGGATTATGTAATTAAAACTAGGACTATAGACTTAAAATACTTTAAAAGCAATTTTTCTAAATCCTTTTGTTTATGAATAAGTAAGGGAAGTTGATCAAAGCTCACTATTGTATGCTAAGATAAAATAGAAGAGCCAATTAACTACCAAGAGACTAGTTAATTGGCATACTTAGGTAGTTAATTGGCCTTGTCGAGTAACCCTCGAATTTTCTAATAAATGAAGGGGATTTCATCAATGAAGCCTTAATCAAGTATCCTAACCCTAAAACTATCATAAAATGTCTAAGCTCTCTAACTAAACTCTAAAACCATTTTAAAGAATAAAGTTGAAGTTTCAAAAATTTATAAAACTAATAGGTTCTGTTCAACTTCGGAAGTAACTACTGACTTCACATAAGCGCATCTACCAAAGTAGCATAGAAAATATTAGATCATGTTCTAGGGGATCGTTGGCATCTACTTTATTCACATTTCTTCTATGATTTAGCCGAAGAAAATTTAGAAGATTATAATGAAAACAAAGCTATACTAAAGTTAATGAAAATTCACAAATGTTCTTAAGGAAAAATTAAAGATGAGTTTGTAAAAATGCAAGATAAGAGCCTAGGGATTTGCTTCACCAAGTCCTTATCATGTGATTTCTTGACAAACTCAGAGAGAGAGTTGTTCGCTAGTGTATTTGCACTGTTGGACTCACTAGGATAAGTTAAAGCTTCTTTCAAGTTTAGTAACTCTAGATCTATAGTAGACCACTTGAATCTTTTGACAAATTATTAATAGTCTAGATCTATGTAAAGCCTAATAATCATTTGTTTCAAAAACCAACCTAATAAATTTCAAAGACAAATGACAGAAAGTTTTACAATTCCTCTCTTAAGGCGATTATAAGCAATTCCATTAGTAGCCCAGATCTATTCAAATGAATGATCTCTCAATTTATTCAATTGAAATCAAGCATGAATCTAGAAAATACATCACTCATTTAGACTCATGAAAATAAATTCAAGCTATTAATTATAAATACTGAGTCAATATTTACATGAAAGTACATTTGAAATCACATGAATTAAAATTTGGATTCACAAATCGTAAGCTGTAAGAGATTATTTCTCCATAGATGTAAGCATTAAGTATATGACTTATAAAGAAATATGGAATTAACAAAGAATATTACAAATTAAGTTTAGAGTCTTGTAAAAAATACAAACAATGGGTTAAAATAATTTTACCTAGAAAACTCGAGATTCTTTAACAAGAAGAAACAATTCTTTTTCCAAAGAATTCTCTCTTTATACTACGTTAAGAATTTATTATATATGCTACATACATTAATTGCATGCCTATGCACATTTATTTATAGGCTAGGGGCATAGAAATTATAACGATTTTATTTGTTGACGTAATTGATTCTTTATAATAGAATTTTATTTACTCTCATGCTCGTCTCATAAATTGCTAGCTTAGGATATGACTTTTTGCGGGGTAGGTCGAGTGTTTGAATGTTGCACAAAAGTCAAGTTCGACCTAAGCTGTCATATTCTGCTAAAAATGGGCTCAAGCCTTTGTCCAAGTTTAACTACGGGGAAATTCGAGATCGTTGAGGGCTCAAAATTAACATTCGATTAAAGCTGTGCTTTTTCCTCTTAAAGTGTGGTTTTGTCTTGCTTCAATCGCGAGGTAAATTTAGGGTTCGACATTATGGCACGGTAGAAGCTTTTTATAAAGTTCAGGGCTCGATCGCCTCAAAACAAACGTCGAAGGTCATCTTGAGGACTCGATGTAGGGTACGACAGACCATTGTGCCTTATTTTACCTTGCTGTTTTTGCCTTGATAGGCATTTTTGCAGGGCTTAATCAGTTTTGTTTTACATAATTGATGTTGTTTTGCTCCAATTTGGTTTAAATTATTTTGTTTCTACCTCTTTTGATTCCAGATGCTGAAAAACAACATTTAAACAATAAAACACTGGATTCATAAGAATTTACTTAAAAATGCATCAGATTAAACCAAAATTCCTATGAACAGAATAGAGTAAAATAGACTTATCAACATGATTTTTTTTCCACTAGTAGGGATTTGATGGGTTTGCAAAGAAAGAAGACTTGTTTGTGGTGTGTTTGGGGGTTATCCAGTGCAGCTACTCTGATGCTTAAGTTAGTGTGGGGTCATGAGAGAGTCTAGAGAAAACCAAATCCACTTAAGTTTAATTAAGCTAGCTTTCTTACCTTGAGCCCTCGAGTGCTATATATAGGCGGTGGTCATATTGAAATAGGGGCCCATAGAATATTTTTATGTTATTTGGTGTGGTCCCTAGTTGATAGTTGACCTGTATTCAAGGTAGTAGGTAGGCTCTTCTATCGGAGGGTAGCTGGATAAGGGTGGCAGCTGATCTCTTTATTGTGCCGCTAGGAGGTTCAAGTTATTATCGCAGAGATGTGGAGAACTGAGGAGGTGTGGAGTGCCTTTGAAGTGGTATAGAGAGTTAAGGAGATATCATCTAAAGGGAAGCTTGGTAGATGAGGAGAGTCTTGGTGGAGGAATATGATGTAAAGGAATTGGCTGATACATTCTTGAAGAAATTAGAGTCATCAAAGAAGTAAAGGAAGGCAGGGTTGAAGAAGGCTATCGACCTTGCTAATTGTGTGTACGCTGGGTAGTACGCCGCCAACATTGGAATAAAGGCTGTTGGCCTTACTATTGTACATCGCCGGCCTTCAGCTAACTTATAAAGTCTCCCAAGAGCAAATTTTTTAAGCTGGTTTCTAAGCCACCAGCTTATATTTTTAGGCCACCGGCATACATTATTTAAGTTGCAAGTGTTGGACCATCGTACATTTAACCGACTTAGCTTTTATTAATTTGTTTTAGGGTTTCTTATAATGGTATTGAGATAATCTAAAATTAATATAATAAACTAATTTGCTTTTACATGATTAATTGATGATTTTTGAATTTAATTATTATTGTTAAGTTAGTATAATTTAATTTGATTATATGAAATTTTTTTTTTAGTATGAGAAATTCTTGTAAGTAATGTATAGGTGTGTTAGTAAGATTTTAGTAATATGTATACTTATTGAATTTTATCAAATTAAATTGTATGTGTGTGGATGCATGGATTGGCAGATTTTGAAGTCTTTAACCAATGCCAAGCCCAACTTAATAACAAAAACCAAGCCTAAACGTAATCGAAAGCTAAGCCTATGTTATGGCATCTTCCATAAACTTCTATAATGCCTCAAAAGTCAACAAAGTAAATAAATATCCATCCAAAACAAACCCTCTCTTTCTCCATCGTATTTCTTGCTTTCTTCTATCTCTCAAGCCACAACAAACCCAAATTTCTCCATTCAAATTCTTTTTAAACCATCACAAATAAAATTCGAGGCTAGGAAGTAAGATACAAACTCAAGAGGAGTAGGAGTCAAGTTAAGAAAGTTGGAGAAAGAAACTTGGTTTCTAGTAGTAGCCAAACAAGTAAGAAAAGTGGATTTCTTGTATGTCTTGCTTATTTATGATTTTGATTGGTATTAATGTTAGATAAGAGTAGAACTTTGATGTTCTATGTGAATTAAGGGCATATTATTGTGTATACTGACCTAGGTGTGCCAATATGTATATGTACTCTAAATGTTTGATGAAATGAAAGATGAAGTTTGATATGACATGTATATGGAAGTTGTTAGTGATAAATAAGTAGAACTTGGATGATTAGAGTAATAATAGAGCTCAATATGTATAAATGATAAGATTGTGTTTTCTTAGGTTAAGTTTCTTGAGTTTTGTATGAGAAATGAATTTGTGTGAACAAATGAGTTTGGTGATCTTTAATGTTATATTCATAGACAAACCAATGTGCTTTTACAAATGCACATAGGCTTAGTAGAGAGTTAAAGAACATAAGGCTTTAAAAATTTCGAAATAAGTACCATAGGGTAATTACCTTGTTCATTACGGGTGTGATAGATGCCGTTATCCTCTCGGAGTTAGTTTTTTTATTACGATCGTTGTTGAGATCGTTATCTTGTTGGATGAATTTTCAAAGGTTAATCACGGCCGTTACAAAGCCGTTGATCTCCTCCGAGTGTTTTCAAAAACTTAATGCGGCCTAAATTACAGTCGTAACAAGGGGCCGCTATCTCCTCTAATGTTTTAAAAAGCTTGAATACGGTCGTTTCCAAGATCGTGATTTCTTTTGACTTCTTTTTCTTGATGAACATGACCTAAATCACGGCCGTGATTTATACACGACCTATGTAACGAGCGTAATCATACCTCTAGTACGGTTAAAAAAAAATATAAATAAATAATTAATAATAATAGATTAATGATCAATGAAATATGATGTGAATATTTATAATTGTATAAGTAGAGTGTGGTGTAATGATTTGAGTTTTGTCTAAATTTAATGAATAATTAATGATTTGATTTATTATTTTGAATTAATTGTATTTTATATGAAATAGTTTCTTTGACAGATTCCTGTACTCGACTGAGTTCAAATACAGGTCTTTTGCCTGATAAATCTACTTATCAAGCTATGCAATAATGTGATTGTTTATTTTTATATTATATATATGTATTTCTAAACCAACTCTAATCAAAGAGGAATAAAAATTTGTTTGAATTGATTGTGCTTTTTGCCGTTGAATCTTGTTTAGGGAGCGACAACCCTATTAACGAGGTTAATATGGTAGTTTAGGCGTGTCACTTAGTCATGATGTAATGACCTTTTTTAGTGGTTCAGCAAGTAATTGATAGGGGGTATCGTATCGTTGTAATGTATGCTTATTATTAAAATGATGTAATATGATTTTTTTCATGTATATGGGACGACTAAACTAGGTGATATTATGGATTAAGTTAAGTAAAGTTGACAATGGTTGTAAACCCTAAATGAAATTATTTTTTCTTTATGAGGATATAACAGAAATATAAGTAGTCGAGCTATTTATATCAATCCCCTGAGTAGCTGCGGTTACTCACGACTCCTAGATTCTCCAAGATTAAATTCAGAGTTTTAATACTTCAGTGTTGTATTGTTGACTTAATTAAAGAAAAATAATTTATGATCGCCTGGCATTAGCTTAAGGATGTATGCCACATTGTATTTATTTGTATTATTGTGTACTAGGCCTCTAGCTCACTTTTATTATTTCAGATATTGCAAATGATGAGTTCTATAATTCCTTGGGTTATGAGGCGGACTTTGAAGGCTTTTTGGATGAGTGCGACAATTAAGATTCCTAGACTAACCTTGTTGTTTTCTTTGGAAAGAAAGACCAAACCAAGCTTGTTTTTGAAAATTGTAATAGTATAGACTTGGTATGATTATAAGCCTGGTATGATTATAAGCCTAAGCTTCTAATATAAAGTTTCTATTTAAATTCTTTATATTGTATGTAATATATGCTTGTAAATTTTAATATACCATGATATTGGATATCTATATGTTAATGTATTAAAGTATCTATTCTTTTATGAGTAGTTATTGTTAAAGTTATTGTAAGTTTAAACAGGTTAAATAGGTAATTTACATAAATAATTCCTTTTCAGATAACCTTACATATGATATATTCGTATATTATATGTGGTAGGGAGACATGCCATATCATATTTTAATATAGTACATGTTCGGTCCTTTCAGGTATTTATAGTGAAGTTTTGACCTTTTTCATTAGACTATCATATTTTGATTTTGAAAAGCACTTCTTTGAGATCTTTTCTTAGTAAAGTTGCAATTTTTTGCAATTTGGTTTCTTGTGTCAACTGGTGTGTTGAGTTTATGTTTGTTTATGCTTTCCACGCTGTGTTAGAATATCTTAGGCTATGTCTCTGGGCCTATGGGTGGTCTAGGTCTTTAGGCTGAGACAACTTGAAGCACTTAATAGGGCTTGAGGATGTCGCGGGTGACCCACTTTGCCTATCAAGACTTGACCCCCCTACCCCCCTATGGAATGATAAGGGGAGTAGGAACTCAAATGAAGGCTTTGGATGCCAACACTAGGTCAACGAGGTACTAACCAACTAACTGCCTTAGCTGGAGGGCCTTTTCTTCTGAGTTGAATCCCCACTATTTGTCCTAGCCCTGTATGAGGTGATCAGGGGATTACCTTCTAAGAAAGTCACATTTTTCAATTGCTCTATGACTGAGTGCTCGAGTAGGGTAGATTGTGTGTGCAAAACCAAGAATGGAGTTCTCTCGAATGAGAAAGTTTCGCTTCATCTCTCTTTCTCTCTGTTTTTTTTTTTGCCCTTTGATCGAGCAACTGAAGGGGTGGACTAGGTTAGCATCCGAACTGATTGCATTCTCCTATGGAGTCATTTGTTTGCTAAACAGGCTCTACTAAGG
Organism: Combretum micranthum; assembly: GCA_024138025.1. Taxonomy (NCBI): domain Eukaryota; kingdom Viridiplantae; phylum Streptophyta; class Magnoliopsida; order Myrtales; family Combretaceae; genus Combretum; species Combretum micranthum. The sequence continues at coordinate 1,785,067 of JAMXBD010000068.1, read as the reverse complement.
AGTTTTTGGCTTATCAAGAAAGCTTGAATTAAAACAATCGGCGGGATCATGCATGTGTGATCATGGTGATGATTAGACCGCTCTAACAACTTAAGGTTACATTCAACAGTGGACACACCATCCTTTGTCCATTAACTGTCACATTAATCGTTACACTTCCCAAGAAGTGAAAATTCTCACTCTATATATATAGAGCCTGGTAACGGTTTCAACACTTCTCATTTTATCAGAGGAAAGTTTGGTTCTTTGAGAGTTCATTAATTTTTCTTCACCATTTTCTATTCCTGGACACCAAAAGTTTGAGTTCTTTCCAAAAGTCACTTATTTTGATAATCTGACTACTTTCATGGCTAAGAGTAAAAACAATGCTAGTCACTCTATATATATAGAGCCTGGTAACGATTTCAACACTTCTCATTTTATCAGAGAAAGTTTGGTTCTTTGAGAGTTCATTAATTTTTCTTCACCATTTTCTATTCCTGGACACCAAAAGTTTGAGTTCTTTCCAAAAGTCACTTATTTTGATAATCTGACTACTTTCATGGCTAAGAGTAAAAAGAATGCTAGTCAATCCTAAATCTTGTCTTCTTCTTTGGAAATTGGGTTAGATTTTAGGGTTAGAGAAGAAAGCGAGGTGCAAGAGAAGGTTTTCGTAGGAGTATTGACATGAAGAGTAAGGAGTGCAACCTAAGGAGTAACACATTTCAAAGTGTTTCCGATGATGCTTCTTTTGAGGTAAGCATTACCTCTTTTGTATATAGCTTACCCACAGAAGTTTATCTCGATGACGGAAAGGATAAATTTAAGTCAAAAAGGACATATAAGAAGCCATTGAGCGGGGAGGAAGACACCTCAATGGGATTAGAAGAGAGCTTTCGATTGATGAGTCGAGGCGGTATATTAAGCCCTTCAACATCCTTCAGACTAGAAGACAACTACTTAAACTGAATGCAATTGGGTACCCGTCCTTAGTAGCAAGTATCTGCAGTGCTTCAAGTAAGGTATGAGGTTCCCATTTTCTTAGTTTTTGAAAGACATCTTCAATTATTTACACCTTGCCTTGATATGCTCATGCTAAATTCCTAGTAGATTTTAGTAGCATTCGAAGCCATGTGTAAGTACTTCAAAGTTCGACCCACACCCACTTGTTCCACCACTATTATGCAGTAAGCATAATAATTTTAATATAATGATTTTAATCCAAATATCTTCTAAAACCTTAATCTCCAAAGAAACAAGACCATACCTTTCTCTTTGATTGCAACATAACAATTCTCCAACAAAATCAATCCGTTCAACAATCTAACAAAATCTTAGAATATGATTAAATACCAAACAACCAAAAATCAATATAAAACTATAACTATGATATAATAAAGATTAAGGATTTATCAATTTACCTATATTTAAATCTTTAATTCTTCTTGTTCAAAATACAAAAATTCTCTAGAACAACTAATCTTCTCAACAGATTCTTCAAACCATAGATCTCCATTCAATAACAAACAGACCAAAAATCAACAAAAACTCAAAACCATAATACCTTAAAGATTAAAAAATATTAAACTTACTTGGATTTGATTCTCAATCCTCCTTTAACACCAAATCTCTAGATCTCCAAGAAAATTTAAAATTTTCTCTAATTCTCCTTCAAAACAAATATTAAAACCCTAAGGGAAAACTGATAAATCTATGAAATACTAAAGCAAAGATGGTGATTTGATTACCTGATTTGGACTTTGGATCCCCTTGGCAGCTATGATCACTCAAACAAAGAAAATCTAGGTTTAGAAGTGTGTTTGGTATGGAAAGTAAAGGATGGATATAAAAAAAATTGTGCAACCTTTCATCTCCTTCGTAAACGTATGCTGGCAGTTTTTAAAACATATGTCGACTGTGTAAACGTCAACATTGACAGCATATCACTTTGCCATTCGTCTTAGGTCATTTTTCTTCAAGCTTACACTGGCACTAATGCCGACGGTGTAGACCTTAAGGCTGGCGGTGTACATTTATACACTAGCAGTGTAAACAACTCTGGGAATTTTTCTTCTATTTCAACACCGTCCTAATGCTGCCTAAGCCATAGATATGTATTCTGACAGTGCTGATTCCTATGTTGGCATAGAAGCCGGTGTATAATTTGTTAAATTCCATTTTTAATCATGTCTCTGCCATATGATCACAATACAAATATTTATTTATTTATTTATTTTACCTAAAAACCTTCTTATTTTATATAACTTGACACTTATACCCTTCGTTATAAATGATTTACTTGTATATTATAATAAGTGAAATTGTATAATACTTGTTCATGTGCATGTGTTTGTGGTATGGCGTAGTGAGCCTTTATGCTCATTCTTTTATCTTTTTTAGGAACAGGTGAGGATCCAATGGTTTTTTATTTAACTGGCTATGATGTATTTGTAGATTATGGGAAAGACGATAGTGGATTGAACTTTTTAGCTGATTTATGAATATATAAGAAGAAGAAATTAGAACTTCAGACTATTTCATGGTTTTGTTGTGAAAAGATTTTATGCGAATTCCCTTTGATGTTTTAAGTTTAATTTGTGTTGGCTTTGGTTTATGCCAACTATGTTAGGAAGAAATTTTATTTCTATGAGATGTTTTTATTTAAAACAGGTACCCCTTTTTATATGAGAGTTTGGTGAATATATATTTAATTGTGGATTAGCAAATTGATAGCATTAGTGTGTCTATTCTTAGTAAAGACACGTAGCGGGTTGTAATTCCTTTAGATTAAGGCATCATAGCTCCTTTACTTGCCATGGGGACGTTTAAGCTATCTGATATTGCTTATTCCTTCTTTCTATCATCTCTCCATAAGTCATCTTAGATGTCATTGTCAAGTCACTCTTCTAAAGCCATGTGTAGCGTGAGACAAACACTGCACATAAGTGACGACTGCAACTAGATCCACACATCAATAATTGCCACCATAAAAAACTCCCATTTTATACTCTCAGATTTAGAATAATTTGTATTTAGCAAAATCTTTCCATGTTTCTGCCATGAAATGCTCTATGACTATGAAGCATTTCCATAAAATGAGCTTCGAGTACACAGACTGTTTCCCAAACCCGACAGGCGATGATAACGAGTCTCTTCTCTGTTACATATGTTGGTTTTTCTCTTGAAATCTCGAAAACAACCAAGTGAGTTGCCAAAAAATGTGGTCTAACAAATTCGCATCATCTCAGGTTGTGGGATCGCATCTCAACCGCCCACGTTTTTAGCCCTCAAATGCACATTCAATTTTGCTCTTTGATGGACAGAGCATTTAAAGGGAATGGTGCATCTTCGGTTGGTCCCTAACACCACTCTTCAATTCAGTTTTCGAATACACCATCTGTGAGTGAAGAGTAAGGTTTTAGAAGTATTAAAACCGAATTCCATATTTAGAAAAAACAAAAATTCACAAAAATAAATCCCAATTGAGAGTGTTAATTCATATTCATGGTAATGGCTGGAGGTATGTTATGTGGTCGCTTTCCGCTTTCGCTTTTTGATTCATTTGTGTTCATTTGGATTGCTTGACATGTTTAGAATAATTTATGCTTACATTTGGTATCAGAGCCTTATTATTTTCCTCTCCCTTGCTCTGTTGTTATTTTCGGTTCTGTACATTCTACCAAATTACAAAATTTTCATTGAGATGTTTTTGATGCGAGATATTGAATTTCTGATATGAATGGCTATTAAACGGGATTTTGGCAATAAAGAAAATGACACTCCATTTTTGGACATTGTTCGGTTCGAACGTGAACACTATATGTATATGCATATTTTGATTTACGCTTATTTGATGCAAAATATCTTTATGGATCACTAGGAAATTTAATTATGAGAATTTTGATATAAAATACGTTGTTTTCTATGGTTGGAGTTGTGAGAAAATTTTTTTTAAAACATGTCGAATTGCTCTGTCGTGAGGTTGAGAAGATACATATATAAATATATATGTGCATACGTTTCTAAAATGGATGCATTCAATTATTTGATAAATTGTGGGCCCCTATGAAAAGTGACTTTTAAGATGTCTCTGAATGGATGTATTCAATATTTGATAGATGGGCTCCTTTGAAAAGTGACAGAGCACATCATTTGTGCAAAAGTTATTTAAATAACTGTAAGAAAATTGAAAACTAGGATAATATAAAATCCATGTGGGCATACATATTTTTTGCTTCTGTTAATGAAGAAAAGATCAAATAGAAATAATGTGTTTTTAGACAACTTAAAAATTTTAGATTATAATACAAATTCCTTATGAGGATAAAATAATGTCCTTTTCATTATTACATTAAGAAATTAGGGCGGAATCTACATGCTAGAAAATTATTTATTAATTTATGAAGGTTACTTAAGAATTAATTTCTGAAGTTATTTGTGTTTAAATTATTTATTTTTTTGTTATTTGTATGTATAAATTTTGTGGTTTATTATGCATAAATTATTAGGTTAAATAATTTTTACACATTGAAATTAATTCTAATAAAGGGCTCTCTATGAATTTAATTTGGATATTTATGTGCTTATATTATTTGTTATTTGTGTGAATAATTTACTGTTTTATTATACATGTAATATTAAGTTGAATAATATTAGTACATTAATGTCCAATTTTATGTTAGTATTGCATATGGTTTAGCAATAATATGAACCTAAAGATTTAGTTAATGTTTAAGTGATAAATATAGTTTTAATTAATTAGGAATAGCCACAACATCTTTAATTAATTAAAATTATATATATATATATATATATTAAGGTTCATTAGGATCACATTTGGAAAATAAAAATTAATTGTGATTAATCATACTTGAAATGATAAATCTATCCCATAGGAATTTTTATCGTATTATGTATGATTAATTAGGATAAAATATCAAATTATATTTTTCTAATTTACCCACAGGGATTAGAAAGAGGACCATAATTTGATAGTTTTATCATAAATTTAAGAATGAATCTAATTGAATTAAAACTTTAGCTCACAGGCAAGTTTTTGTCACTAGATTCATATTTCTCATGATTTTACATTGGTAGAACATGTCATATAATTTTTTAGCCTCAAATTTTGTAACATGAGCATGAATGTTTAATTTAATGTAGTTATTTAACCTGGTAATTTCTCTGATATGAAATGTGATGTTCCCGAGCTCAAAGGGGACAACTACAAAGTGCGGAAGGAGAGAGTTCTCCTTCATTTAAGATGGATGGACATTGATTATGCCATAAGTAAGGAAGAGCCCCCTGCTATATAACTGAAACCAGTACTCCAGATGCAATAAGTCTTTTATGAAAAATGAGAGCGATCTAATCACTTATCAGTTATGTTCATAAAGACTAAAATTTCTGCTGGTATAAGGAGCTCTGTCGAGCAATATCAAAAGGTCCAAGATTCTAAAGGCCATTGATGAGCAGTTTGCCACTTCAGACAAAGCAATGGCCAGCACCCTAATTATAGAGCTTTTGACTCTAAGGCTCACCAGCATTAAGGGTGTGCGTGATCATATCATGCACATAAGGGACATTGCGGCTCAATTAAAGGCATTGGAAGTTGAGTTGTCAGAATCCTTCCTAGTTCACTACATTCTTTGCACTTTACCTCAGCAATATGGCCCATTTAAGATATCTTACAACACACATAAGGATAAATGGTCAATCAATGAATTGTTGACCATGTGTGTTCAGGAAGAGAGCGGACTGCTTATGGAGGACAAGGAAAGGGAAAGGGTGAACTTTGTTACTCATGGAAAGAGCAAGAAGAAGGATCAAGCCAAAGATAAAGAGAAAGGGAAAATCCCTCCTGTAAAGAACATAAAGAAGGAGACTGTGTGTTTCTCCTGTAAAAAGAAGGGACACATGAAGTAATAATGCTCCAAGTTCATGCAGTGGCTTGATAAGAAAGGTACTCGACTTTCACTTGTTTGTTATGAATTCAATATGATTCATGTTAATCATAACACATGGTGGATTGATTCTGGTTCTACAATCCATGTGAACAATTCATTATAGGATTTAGTAAACCTGCAGAAGCCAGTGGGAAGTGAGCGTAGTATCTATTCAGGCAACAAGATGCCCTCGCACGTAGAGGCCATTGGCACCTGCAGATTGGTTTTAAGTAGTGGTTTCATTTTAAATTTAGAAAAGACCTTTTATATTCCTAGTTTTTCTAGGAATTTGATTTCAGTTTCCAAACTTGTATCAGTTGGTTATTCCTTTAACTTTTCAGACTTCGGATTTAATTTATTTTATAAATCTGGTGTTATTGGATATGGTAGTTTGTTTGATGGTCTTTTTCTCCTTAATTTGCAAAACGATGACAACCATACCACTATGCACGTTCATAAAAACATTGGTACAAAACGATGTGTTATGAATGAAGAGTCTTCTATGTTATCGCATTGGAGATTGAGATATATCTCCATTGATAGAATTAAAAGGTTAGTGAATGATGAGGTACTCAGTACTCTAAACTTTACTTACTTTGAGACTTGTATAGACTGCATTAAGGGCAAGTAAACCAACAAGTCGAAAAAGGGTGCCAAGAGAAGCTCTGAATTATTGGAAATCATACATACGGACATTTGTAGTCCAGACATGGATGCATACCGTGATAAATACTTCGTCTCTTTCATAGATGATTACTCGCGATACATGTATCTCTACTTGCTTAATAGTAAGAATGAAGCACTAGATGCTTTTAAGGTGTTTAAAGCATAAGTAGAGAAACAATGCGACAAACAAATTAAGATCGTGGGATCGGATAGAGGTGGAGAGTACTATGGTAGATACACTGAGGATGGACAAGCATCTGGTCCATTTGCGAGGTTTCTTCTAGAGAATGGGATTGTTTCCCAATACAGTTTGCCTGGTTCTCCGGACCAAAATGGAGTAGCTGAAAGGAGAAACCGAACATTATTGGACATTGTGCAAAGCATGCTTGGTAGCTCCAAACTTCCTGAGTCCTTGTGGACTGAAGCTCTTAAGACGGCTATGTACATAATGAATCGAGTTCTAACCAAGGCTGTCCCAAGGACTCCTTTTGAGTTATTCAAAGGTTGGAAACCAAGTTTGCAGCATGTACACGTTTGGGGATGTTCGTCTGAAGTAAGAGTCTACAATCCACAAGAAAAAAGTTGGACCTAAGGACCATAAGTGGATATTTTGTTGGATATGTCGAAAGGTCTAAGGGATACATATTTTATTGTCCATCTCATAGCACTAGGTTTGTGGAATCAAGGAATGCAAAATTTCTTGAAAATGACTTGATAAGTGGGAATGATCGATCCCTGGGTGTTGTTGCTGAGAAAGATAATTCAGATGCTCACTATGACACTTCAAGTAATGGATGATCATTGTTGTTAACAACACGCCTCAAGTACAAACGCGTGTTGAAGAACCAGTTTTAGAAGCACCACAAGCTATTGATCCTGATCCAATAGATGCTGAAGTTCAATAATCCTTGAAGCTGTTGAACAGCCTACTGAACAACATGATCCTGCTCATCAGGAGAATGTTGATGCAGCATTAAGAAGATCTACTAGAGTAAGGAAATCGACAATTCCTAATGACTATGTTGTGTCTACAATAGTTTGACTACAACATTGGAGTCGAAAATGATCCTGAAACGTTTTCACAGGCCATGAGTTTTGAGGTTTCAAACTTGTGGTATAATGCCATGAAAGATGAGATGGATTCGATGGCGTCTAATGGAGTCTAGGATCTTGTCAAGTTGCCTGATGGTGTAAAAGCCATTGGATGTAAATGGGTCTTTAAAACAAAGAAAGACTCACAAGGCAATATTGAAAGATGTAAGGCAAGACTCGTAGCCAAAGGATTCACTCAAAGGGAAGGGATCGACTATACAAAGACTTTCTCTCCTGTATCTAAGAAGGATTCTCTTCATGTGATCATCGCATTGTTTGCTCATTTTGATTTGGATTTGCATCAAATGATGTGAAAATGGCCTTCCTAAATGGTGATCTAGAGGAAGAGGTTTATATGAAACAACCTAAAGGATTCTCCTCTAGTGATGGTGAGCACTTGGTTTGTAAGCTTAATAAATCCATATATGGATTAAAACAAGCTTCTTGTCAATGGTATTTGAAATTTCATGACGTTATCACTTCATTTGGTTTCGAAGAGAACGTCATGGATCAATGCATATACCAAAAGGTCAGTAGGAGCAAGATTTGTTTTCTTGTGTTATATGTGATTGATATTTTGCTTGCAACCAATGATAGGGGTTTGCTATATGAAGTGAAACAATTCCTCTTGAAAAAACTTTCATATGAAGGATATGGGTAAAGCATCTTATGTTATTGGCATTAAGATCCATAGGGAAAGGTCTCGAGGCATTTTAGGTTTGTCTCAAGAGACTTATATCAACAAAACTTTAGAGAGATTTCGGATGAAGGATTGCTCGTCGAGTGTAGCACCCATTGTGAAGGGTGATAGATTCAGCCTAATCCAATGTCCCAAAAATGAGCTCGAGTGGGAACAGATGAAAAACATTCCATATGCTTCAACTATTGGAAGCCTAATGTATGCTCAGGTCGTACTAGACCTGACATTGCATTTGTTTTTGGGATGCTAGGGAGAAATAAGAGTAACCCAGGTGTTGACCACTGAAGATCTGCAAAGAAGGTGATGAGATACCTTCAAGGAACAAAGGATTACATGCTCATGTATAGACGACCGACAGTTTAGAGGTGATTTGTTACTCTGATGCAGACTTCGCTAGCTGTGTTGATTCACGCAAATCAACATCTGGCTTTATCTTCATACTGGCCAGTGGAGCTATATCATAGAGGAGTGCAAAGCATACATTGACTGCTTTTCCACTATAGAGGCCGAGTTCATATCTTGCTTTGAGGCTACTCGCATGGTATATGGTTGAAGAGTTTCATGGCTGGGCTTAGAATAATTAATTCAGTTTCTAGGCTATTGAGATTGTACTGTGATAACTTGGTTGCTGTGTTTATGGCTAAGAACAACAAGAGTGGTAGTTGTAGTAAGCATATCGATAAATACTTAGCCATTAGAGAACGTGTTAAGGAAAAGAAAGTGGTCATTGAACACGTTAGCACTGAGTTGATGATTGTGATTGCTGATCCTTTAACTAAAGGCATGTCACCAAAGAATTTTAAGGATCAGGTAGTGAGAATGGACTTGGTTCCATGATGTAAATATTCATTGTACGTACATTTGTTATTTTTCAAATGAAACTCTTATTTAGTTGATGTTTTCTTATTTGGTTTCATGCACATACATGTCTGTTTTTTAATTTTGAGAAAAATATCACTAAAGTTTGAACCTTGAATAAACATAGGGTTTATTTGTTAAGTCGTATGGGCTTGAGAGGCATAATGCATTGTAATACATGAAAGATAATACTTGTTATTGGAGAACCTATCGCCATGATTCATGTATTTGTTTCTCATTAAGGTGAATGATGGAATGTATGGACCAAGTGGGAGAATGTTAGTTTTTCTCCTGAAGTCTCGGAAACAACTGAGTGAGTTGGCCAAAAAATGTGGTCCAACAAATTCACATCATCTCAGAAAGGGGGATTCATTTCAACCACCCACATTTTTAGCCCCTCAAATGCACATTCAGTTTTGCTCTTTGATGACAAAGCATATAAAGGGAATGGTGCATTTTCGGTTGGTCTCTAACACCACTCTTCAATTTAGTTTTCGAATACGCCATCTGTGAGTAAAAAGTAAAGTTTTAGAAGTATCAAAACCGAATTCCATATTAAAAAAAAAAAAAAACAAAAATTCATAGGAATAAATCTCAATTGAGAGTGTTAATTCATATTCGTGGCAATGACTGGATGTACGTTATGTGATTATTTTCCACTTTGCTTTTTGATTCATTTGTTCATTTGGATGGCTGGACATGTTTAGAATAATTTATGCTTACAACATCTTCTCACCAGCGTTGTTCATGAGGGCTAGCTACTTAGACTTTTGTCTTCTACTCCACTTCCCCAATTTGTGATGATTAGATCATCCAATGAAACTTAGTATATCTAGGATTAAGAAATAAAAAAAAGAAAAGAAAAGTAAAAGATAATACTATTTACATGGATAATCGCAGAGTTCAGTAGCTAGAATATCTATCGATTTACCAAATCTTGTTATTGCATGTTGGTGATTGAAAAAAAAAAAAATCTCTACATGTTTAGAGCATTAGTCCAGTTTTGCCGACTTTTCTTGACGTTTAATGTTTCCCGGAAAAGAATATGACATAATGACACTAAAATTAATTACGAGGGGTCATGACATGACAATTTTTCACAATCATTTCTATTATATGTTTAGTAATAAATGCATAGTTGGGTTCGAATTCAAATAGAGAACGAAAAAAAAAAAAAGAAAATGGAAGATTTTAGTAGTAGAAAGGGGAAGCGAACTTAGAGTATATTATATTTTTTTCTTCAAATGGCAGTTATGCATATAGAATGATACCATAATATATTCTAAATTTTATTACGTCTTACACAAGCATAATTTTTCCTATATGATCAGTTCCTTTCGTTCCAATCAACTTGATTTAACGTATTTTTGTCTACTGTCTAATGCACTAGTCACTATTACTATTCAAGTTGACCAAGTCAATGTTTTCTTTTTCATAGACTTAGTCAACTCTCAATGTTTAGCTCCAGCTAATATAATTTACAAAGGGATGGATATGGAAGGTAAATATGATATGTGGTAGGGAGTCGCTTTACTTGTTCCGTCGCATTTAATCCATGATTCCATCAATCCGTACAATTTATCAAATACATTAAGCATTTTGTGTGACTTCATTAACAAAAGAGTTTCCTGCATTTTTTGGCCAAAAAAAAAAAAAAGATGGATGTCAGTATCCCAGTGCTGCTGCTGCTGCTGCAGTTTCTTATTCTAATCCCCATGAAAGATGCGGAAACAAATAATTTCGACTGTATGCAAGCTCCTTTTTTTCTCTTTATGATTTCATAAGGTGGTTCTAGTGCAAGTGTTGTAAAAAATATTGCATGTGAACTTAAAGAAAGTTAACTTTCTGGTTTCTAGCTGGTTTGTTTAGGAGCATTAATGCTTTTGCTTGTCTACTAGCATCGTTTTAGCTCATTTCACGTATGGTTTTCTTGCATGCTGTCTCTGAATGTCCATGACCCAAGGATGAGGTTCTGACATGACTGAGTCAACATCTTATAAACTGCTGGACCTTCAGTCCTCAAACGATAATCTCAGATTTTCTGTATATTGGCTTTTAAAGCAACTTGTTGAACAATGGCCCTCAAATCTGTAGAAGCCTTGGAGGCATAAAGAAATTTCAGATCCTATTCAAATGGTTCTAGTTTGAAAATTGGATAGTACTATTTTATCATTCAGACTTACTTTGTTTGGGTGTTAATTACCTCTTGCAAAGCAGTTAATGCGCTGAGTGGTCTCAAGGATAAATGGCAGAACACACCACCGAACTGGGTTGGTACTGATCCTTGCGGGGACAACTGGACCGGGATTGGATGTCGCGGAACACGTGTGATTTCTATGTATGTTCTAGATAAACTTGCGTATTCCACAAAGGCTCCCACTTTTCAACTCAAAACTTTAATCAATTTCAGCATGTTGACATCAATGGATTTGACTGGAAGCCTTCCTGGGGATATTGGATTTCTATCTGAACTACAAACTCTGTAAGTTTTCTTACTCTCTATCTGAATTTTCTTATTCTTCGTATCACTTTTGAGGGTATTTGTGTGTTTTGTCGGGCCTCTCCCCCTTTTTCGTAATTTATCTTTCTACACACACACACACACAAATATAACTTACCTTGCCCGAAAGAGTTTTCTTATCCATCCAAGACTTTTACCTTAAAGTTAATGCTGGTCTCAAATTACTATTGGCTATCTACTTCTTTTCTTCATCCTGTTATCTTCTACATACAAAACATCATGTTAAGATTTTGTGTCCTTATGTTTCTTGAATTAGTTTGTGTCTGAAAAAATTTCCTAATAAACATCAGTTGTATCTTTTTTGAGATTTTATTTATTAATATTATCCTAGTGTGCGTAATTGACAAATTGATGATTGATTCCGTTTAGCATAGCATTCTACTCCTTACAATTAAGGTTATTTCCTAGGGACTTGTCATTCAACAAGGGCTTGACGGGAAGTCTTCCAGCTGAAATTAGCAACTTGAAGAAGCTGTCATACTTGTATTGTATACTAAACCATTCTTTTCTTTGTCCTACCACATGTTGTTAACTGTTTGGTATGATGTTACCTTGTATCTCAGATTCCTAGTCAGTTGTGGGTTTTCTGGTTTGATCCCCGAGTCAATTGGATCCTTGAAGGAACTGCAATTTCTGTAAGTATTTTACATTGTACTGTTGACATTATTTAGAATATAGGGGATAGATAAATCTAGTATATATGTTCAAGGTTGAGGTTCCATATCATGCAACAATTGACCTAGGGGCTCTCTTCATCAATTATAGGAGGCCATTCTTAGAGAAAGTAACTTGTTTCGACTCAAGATATAAAATGGAAGCTATACATACACAAGTTAGCATTTTCATCTGGATATGACCTAAAATTTATGTTTTATATAATGGTCAGAGATACAAGAATCTCATAGTGTCTCTGCATAATCTTCAGCTCTCTAAACTCAAATCGCTTCAGTGGCCCCATTCCCTCATCCATTGGCAATCTTTCTAAACTCAACTGGCTGGATCTGACTGACAACCAGATAAGTGGACCAATTCCAGTATCGAATGGAAGTTCTCCCGGTCTTGATATGCTGGTTAACATAAAGCACTTGTATGTTCAAATGCTGTTTTAAGATAATTTCTTATATTACATGTTCAAATGTTGTTTTAAGATCATTTCTTATTTTATGTGTCTCAGATATCCTTGTTTTTTCTTATATAATCTTCTGCACCTTAAATACAGTCATTTTGAGGGGAACCAGCTTTCGGGATCAATTCCACAACAGCTTTTTAACTCCAACATGACACTCATACATGTGTAAGATACAAATATAAATATGACACGTAATGGAATCATTTTTAAAGCAACATCTTCTTTTAACAATTGCAGAATTTTTCAGAACAATGAGCTCACAGGTAGCATTCCTTCCACTCTTGGACTCGTGCAGAGCTTGCTAGTTGTGTGAGTATATTAGGCTAATATTTGTGGTAATCCATTAAACTATTTACATTTGGTTGATTTTATAAATTCAAGCTTTTCATGGTTACAGTCGCTTGGATCGAAATTCTTTGACTGGTCCAGTCCCTGGAAATCTTAACAACCTCACGGCTATGCAAGATTTGTAAGAACCATGAACACCACAAGCTATGCTTTATCAAAGTTGTCACTTATGAATTAACCTTTTTAAGAGTAGCTTTTGATGATCAAATTTCAGTCGCATATGCAATAACGGACTGACTGGTCCATTGCCCAATCTCACTGGCTTGAACTATCTCAAATATCTGTAAGTGACACTGTTTTTCCAATCAACAGGGGGAAAAAAAGGAACGTACCCTTATTCTTTCTTTTCCCTGTGACAGTAAATGTTGTAATTATTCGTTCTCTTTGGATATTAATGTTGATATGCAGGGATATGAGCAACAACTATTTTGATCCATCAGACTTCCCTACATGGATCCAAACCTTGCAGAACTTATCAACGTTGTATGTTCCTCACTCTACTTTTCTTAATTGCCTTACCTCCAACAACAGCATCCAGTGGTCTCTTGGTGACAAAGTGTGTGTGGAAATGCATAGATGGCTTGCATAAAAGAGCAATATTGAAGTCAAAAGTTTTTCAAGAGAGTAGTGCATTTGAGCTTCTTCTTTCTAGTATGAGCACAATGTCTCTCTACTCTCTATAACCCTGATATGTCTTCATAATGATTCCAAGTTTTCTGAAAGTCTGTTTTTATTATATGTATAACTTTCCTTTAAGAATTAATTTTCTCTCTCTTTTGTCCTTGTGGCAAATGTTCCTTGTAAGGCTTAGTGATCGGCTACTACTAGTGCATAATTTTACAAAAACAATGTGAGTTTCCGCATGATCTGACTTGAACTGACCAGACTATTCTATTACCTCACTGGGGCTCTTGAATTGCAAGCCATTTCAGTCTAAAACTTTGAATATCATCCTTTTGGTACATCATGTACTCCAAAAAGGGCATTACTACAAATCTCCATCGTAAGTTACTAATGCTGGGATTGGACTCATATATCCGCAGCTTCAGCCTTGTTAAACACTAGCTACTCCAGTGCTTTAGGATCTCCATGTAAAAGTTTTTCTTAATTTTTTTTTTCCCTACTTTTTAATGGATAACATGTCTTCTTGCTCCATCATTAAGATTTTTCCGACGTGAACAGAGCATAAATTTTTCTTGGTTCTTCATCTACTAGTTTTGCTCTGAATGTTATAAAGTCAATATGGTTGTTACAGAATGATGGAAAACAACGGGGTTCAAGGGCAAGTCCCGGCCGCCCTCTTCGGCCTTGCTAGTTTACAAACAGTGTAAGTATCCAATGCCAAGCTTCATGAGAGAATATCAAGATATGGACAATGAAGAGGATATCAAACCATATAAATAATAAATCATTCAGCTAAAGTTATGTTTTGCTGTGATTATAGGGTATTGAAGAAAAACCAGATAAATGGCACCTTGGATATTGGCAATAGCGCTGGCAGTAAGTTGCAACTCATTGATTTACAGTCCAATCATATCGATAGCTTTCGACAAAGTGCTGTTAATTACAAACCTCATGTGATGTAAGCCACTGTCTCCTCTTCTATTTCCTTTTATTATTTATCTCTGCATTAACTGTAGATGCATGAACATTGACAATTTATTCTGGTTTTGCAGACTTCAGGGTAACCCGGTATGTTATGACTCTGATGCAACATCTGAGAAATACTGCATGATTCCGAAGTCCAACTTCTCCTTGTATAGAACTCCAATTAATAACTGCCAGTCTGTTATTTGTGATTTCAACCAAACATCCAGCCCAAACTGTAAGTGTGGTTATCCGTACACAGGAACTTTAGTCTTCAGGGCCCCTTCTTTATCTGATTTAGAAGACAAATCTTGCTACGTAGCACTTGCAAACTCTCTCATGAAATCTTTTCAGTCAAATCAACTTCCAGTTGACTCAGTATCGCTGAGTAATCCTCATAAAGATTCACATGATTCAATTAAAATAAGCCTTCAAATATTTCCATCTGGAGAGACCAATAGCTTCAATAGGAGTGGACTTGTTGGCATTGCGTTTGTGCTCAGCATGAGGAATTTCACGCCTCCAGACTATCTTGGATCCTACTTCTTTATTGGAGATATATACACAAAATTTTCAGGTAATTTCCTCTCAAAAGATTCAACTGGGCACTTGTTTCTCTTTTAAATGCAAGTTAAACTTTCTTGCTCCTATCTCCCAGAAACTGTGACGGTGGCACTGAAGAAGTCATCATCAAACACTGGGATTATTATTGGAGCATCAGTTGGTGGCTTTTCTCTGCTGATGCTGCTGCTGCTTTTTGGAGCCTATGCTACTCATTGGAAAAGGAAAGCAAAACAAGCTAAGGAACAAAGCAACCCTTATGGTATTGTGAAAGTTATGCACATATACGGCTTGCTATAAGTAGGTTATTTGTATGCTGCTGTAATTTTTTTGTTGTATATTTTGTACTGTGCTACTGCAGCAAACTGGGATACGAGTAAGAGCAGTGGCAGCATCCCACAGTTGAAAGGATCAAGATGGTTTTCTCTTGAGGATCTCAAGAAATCCACCAACAATTTCTCAGAAGCCAATGAGATTGGATCAGGAGGATTTGGAAAGGTTTACATTTGACCATAGAAATATCATGACAAGTAGTGTTTGGAGTTTTTTTCACTATTTTGAAACACCGTTTGTAGATTAATTTTCAATAAATAGGCGCCTCTGTCTATCCTATGATAACAACTATATGATAATACAACTAACAACATGTTTCTTTTATAAACGCATGTCGAAATAACTTGAAATTGTCCAATTGATAACATGTTTGAAATCCCCTTTCTCCAGGATCCTTATTGTCATGCATTGCCAATATGCCGTAACACTTATGCCATAGCTGGTTTCGTTAAAGCACATTTTCGTAATCAGTGATGGTATTCTAAGAGTTTATTTACACACTATAAGCATCTTTACTAGGATTAAGTAAATCAAAATTCTATTCCACATAGAGTTGTTGGGCTGTTTCATACAACCTCCAGGTTTTCTGTGCACACCTCAAATCCAAATCGATCAAATTAATCACAAGGCTCTTCCATTACTGTATACAGGTTTACAGGGGGAGTCTTCCTACTGGACAACTGGTTGCTATCAAGCGAGCACAACTTGGATCTTTGCAGGGGGGAGTTGAGTTTAAAAGTGAGGTTGAGCTTCTTTCGAGAGTTCATCACAAGAATCTTGTCGCTCTTGTTGGCTTTTGTTTTGAACAAGGTGAACAACTGCTGGTGTACGAGTATATTACCAATGGTAACCTGAAAGATAGCCTCTCAGGTATTTTGTGATATTTTTCTTTCAGTTAATTACATTATGTTTTCCCTTTTACAATAGTAGAATGATGAAATCGCAAAAAAATCTATATGAAAGTTGCCGAGCTTGATTTTTCATTTCTGATTCAGTTTCCTTTAATTCGATTCATATTAAACTCGAACCCATCTAATATGAATCCTTAGTTAAGAAGTAAAAAAACTTGTTTTAATTAAAAGAATGGAGTCACCACCCAATTAAAATCGGGACAAGAAAACTGAATTAGGACTAATGGATATGTTAGTCCTAACTCTAGCACTAATATGCAAAAATTCATTTATAAAAAAAAAAAGGGATAAGAGATTACTTAAGTTTAGGACTATCCTATTAAAATCAAAGTGGTTACCACCTTTTAACTTTTCAATTATAAGTTGCTTCTCATTATATTTTAAATTGTCTATCTATGTAATATTTTACAAATTATTCTAAAGGTATTTTCCTATATTATAATACAACACATCAGATATATATATATATATCTCTAAGATTTTACAAATTTCATATTCATATGTAATATTAGGAAACTGTATTCATACAAGCTTTTATCAGCTTTATGATACCATATTCTATAAAAAGGACAAATAACATCTACATTTATATCAAATTTATCAAAAAAAGATTTTTTTTCCTTTTTGGAGTCACCCGTTAAGTGCTTATGTATCCGCTGTTCGGGATTAGACATCATGTAGCTCCTTAATGAAAACTTTAGTGTGTTGGTTGCTTTTATTTTTTTGAACTCTTTTCACTTTAAGGTTTTTTTTTCTTTTTTTTTTTTAAGAAAAAGGTAACTTTTATTGGTATTGATCCTAAAGACTACCAATTAATTATTTTTTATTTTAAGAAAATTCTTTTCTAAGTGATCAAAAGTTGATTTTCAGATATAAATTATGTCTATATTTCGTTTTTTTTTTTATTTTTACACCACACATGAAAATATCATGTACATCTAATACACATTATTTATTTATTTATTTTATTATTATTTTCATTTTAGTTTTATTTTTGTATTAATTAACTAACAAAAGAAAAGGGAAAATGTAACTTACCTGGGATAAACAACACTTGTGCGCAAGGGGAAGTTAATGATTGGAGCTCTGATGGGTCAACCTAGGACAAATGACGGCAGAAACGAGTTGAGACACCATAAGGTGGTGCGGTGGCTAGCGATTTGGTCGAACTAGGCCCACCAAGGACCATAGTGACTCCGATGTGGTTGGATTAAGCTGAGGAAGTCGGAGGAATGTTGGGATTTCGAATTCCTCTGTGTGTGTCTGTGTATAGTGTGCAGGGGCAGGGGTTATAGGAGGACAGTTGGCGTTCCTCTGCCAAGGGGATTTCCAGCAATATGGGTGGCGATCTAATGGAGGGTTTGTAGCCCTCGATCTACTGAATACTCCAGTAGCTTTTGATTTCTTTGATTTTCTCTTTTTCCTAAATAATTGAAGTTAGGAATTTCGAAATCCTAATTTAAGAACAAGAACTCAAATTCGATAATTAAGAGAGATTGGGAGAGAACATACCTTTTCCTCTTTTTTTTTTATTTCTTTAATTAATCCTAACAATTCCTATTTTAGTCTATTATGATAATAATAATTTTCCTAGGTTCTAAATTAAATTTTATTACTACACTTTATATTGTAGCAAAAATAGGGTGTCTACAATTGCTCCTCTTTGTGGCGATGTTTGATAAAACTTCTCTACAAACACAAAAAGGAAGACCCCATTTTTGGCTTTGGACAGTTTTAGGGCAAACTTGGAGGTGGACAATGAGCTCTTGCAAATGATCCACTAGGGATTATGACCAGATGATGGATATCCCTTGACCATACTCCCTCAATTTAATATTCAAACCAACTTGTACTAGGTGCTCCATGAGTAGGATTATGATTTGGTACAAGTGTACTTCTTGAGCTAGCACTTGGTTTGGATAGATGCTCCTTAAGCTAGCCTATGACTTGGTACAAGTGTACTCTTTGAGCTGGCATTTGGATTGGGTAGGTGCTCCTTTGAGCTGACCTATGTTTTGAAGGATAATTGAAGTTCCTAAGATTTTCAAAGGATAACTATAGCTTCTGACTTTTCTTAGGATGACAAAAAGTTTCTATATTCGGATGATAACCAAAGCTCCTAAACATAGGTATACTATGGTTCCTAAATTTTCAGAGGGCAAATGAAGCTCCTAACTTTTGTAAGCTGGTTAAAGTTCTTATATTCAAAGGATAACCAAAGTTCCTAAACATAGGAATACTATGGTTCCTAGAATTCTTAAAGGATGACTAAAGCTTCTGAAAATCGTAAGGATCTTCATAAAATAACTAAAGTTGCTACGGGTTTCATAAAATAACTGCAGCTCCTAAAGTCTTCATGGAACAATTAATGGTCCTAAACTCTTCATGAGATAACTGAAGTTCTTGAGAGTTCTATAAGATAACTTTAAGCTCCTGGAGTCTTTATGGGACTACTGATGGTCTTAAATAATCCATAGGATAGCTACAGTTCCTCAGAGTTATATAAGATAATTTTAAGCTCTTGGAGTCTTTATGGGACTACTAGCTATCCTAAATAATCCATAAGATAGTTAAAGTTCCTGAGAGATCTATAAGATAACTATAGTTCCTAAAAGCTTTATGAGACTATTGATGGTCCTAAAGGCTTTATAAAATAACTAGAGTTCTATAAGATAACTTAAGCTCCTGAAGAATTTATGAGACAACTAGAGGTCCTAAAGACTTCATAAGATAACTTAGGTTCCTAAGGTTTAATTGGGGAGAGGCACGATAGCCAAAGTTTCTAGACCTTTAAATATTGAAATTCTATTTTCTCTCTTCTCTTTTTTTTTTTTTTTCAAAAAAGTTTTTCTCTATGCAAA
This sequence comes from Combretum micranthum, assembly GCA_024138025.1. Classification (NCBI taxonomy): domain Eukaryota; kingdom Viridiplantae; phylum Streptophyta; class Magnoliopsida; order Myrtales; family Combretaceae; genus Combretum; species Combretum micranthum. The sequence continues at coordinate 1,765,576 of JAMXBD010000068.1, read as the reverse complement.
ATTTTGAGTCAAAGAATTTTGAAAAACTTTGATTTCTCAAAAAAAAAAAAAGATTAATTTAAGTCGAGACTTTACTCTTTTATTTTTTTTTTGGAAAAATTACTAACAAGTGGAAATCCTATGGGACCCAAAAGTTCCAAATAAGCAGTTACCTTAGTCCCATAATCACCGTTTTCTTTTCGTTTTTTTTTTTTTTTTTTTTGTTAACTTGCTCTTAATCCTTTGACCTTATTTACACCAATCAACTCCTCATGGGCCTCCTAAAAATTCTTAAGGGCTTTAGATAGGCAAAAATTCTTTGCTCCGAAAGATAACCTCCATTATCCATACTGATTCCAAGAATTTAAGAACTTCCTTTCAAGGAATAGGTATCTCATCATAAATTGTCTAGTCTAAGAGGACTTCCTTACACTCTCTATTGGCTTGTTTCGCCCTTAATTCAAATTCCACAAATTATGGTCCATCATGCAAATAATAGACCTTTGTTAATTTGCTAGGTCTTTTCGGACTGTAACATAGGTTTTTGGATCATTGGCTTATTAATAAGAATATTAGTGTATAGGTCTATTTTTTGAAAACTATTCTCAATTCATCCTGGGTTTACAAGTCAAGAACTTTTAAGAAAAACTAAAAAATGAACTTACCTTAGTTTCAAAAGCAATTTTTTGTATCTAGGATAGATCAATTCTCATGATCTGAAAAGCCTTTAAAAGGGCGTTGTGATTGGATCTGCAATCTAAGGATATTGTGGGCTTTGAGATTATTTAGAAACTTTTTAGGTTGCTTCCTTGTTTTTTTTTTTTTTTTGTGTTAAGGTTTGACCGTTTTCCTTTTTTCTCTTTTTTTTTTCTTTTTTTTTTTTCAGCCCCTTCTCATTTTTTTCTTTCTTTCTCCTTTTTCTTTTTTCAAGATGATTATTATTCCATTTTCCCTTATTGGATGATTTATAGTTCAAAGGGTATAGATTTTTCTTCATTTCAAAGGAAATGAATTATTAATGACAATTGATTACTTTTAAATTTATACCACTGGGCAAGTACATATCAGTTTATCCTTTTCTCTTAATTAATGGCCCTAACCTCCAAAATTGCCCAATTATGGGGTGGATCTTGACATGTTTCAATTATGAGAAACACTTCCCTATATGCTCAAAGGGTTTACCAAGAGATAAGTGTATTTAGGATGTTGAAATGAATGCCTAGAGTCATTTTAACATGCATATTAAATTCAAGATGGACCTCCTTTAAGGAATGAGTCCAGTCCCTCATTTCAATTATCACTAAACTCTCGAGTGTTTGAAGGTTAGTGTTTGGATGTTACCTTACCTCTTATCATTCTTAGACATTTTAGGTGCTGAGATACCTTCCTTTAATTAGAAGAATCTTTGAAATGCTTTCAATCATAGCCCATTTGCCTTAATCATTTTCAACAAAACAAAATGATTTGTGACATCATTATAGGTCACATGTCCTTGAATGATTCAAACTTCATTTCAAAAATATGTCTTGGCATCAAATTCATGACAAAAGTTATTTTAAACATGATATTATTCCTAAAGGACATTGGTTCTTTTGCTTGCTTCATCAAACTTCATCTTTAGGGAGAATTATCACCATTAGTTAATGTTTCAAATTGGATTACCCCAACATCAATTAGGTTTTGTATTTTATTTTTCTACCTCCAACAAGTGTCTATGGAATGACTTTTCTGACCCATGTGATAATCACATTGTGAATTTAGATCAATTTTCTATAGTCTATAACTTGGTTTGGGAGCTTCACAAGCTAAGACATTTGCTTCCTTTAGTTGGTGAAAAGCTTGAGATAATGTGATAGGAACATGACTGAATTGTCTTTTTGAAAGATGACTACTATGAATTGGTTGCTGAGGAGTTGTTGGGCTTTTGAAGACTATTAGTAAAGTAGGCTTTTTGGATACACCATATTGACTAAGGTTTCTTTTCCTTTGATGATAATGGGCTCCAAGGGCTTCTTATCACGAGCCGCATGGGCTAAGAGCTTCCTTGAAGCAATTGTATTCACAATTTTGCAACATGTCACTACTATCTCACTGAAGTTGGCAGAAGTGTGACCAATGAGGTGAGAGAAGAATGGCTCCTCTAAAGTGTTGATGAAGGTAAAGGCCAAGTCTTTCTCTTGGATAAGTGCAGCTACCCTTGTAGCTAATGCTCTCTATCATTGGGCATACTCCTTGAAGGATTCACCATTTCACTTGCGAAGGTTACTTAAGTCCCACATGAAAGGAGCAACTTTAGTGTTGAACTTATATTGATTGTAAAAAGCCTTAGCTAACTTATCCCATGTGTTGATCTTAGTGAGATCCAAACGAGCATACCATGTTAAGGTTGGACTAGTCAAGCTATCTTGAAATGCTTGGATCATCAACTACTCCTTTTGGACATATCTTGCCATCTTTCAAGCATATAGTTTGATGTGGAGTTTAAGGCTGTCAGTCCTATTGTATGTTTCAAAATCTAGGTCTTGATCTTTTCTGGGTAAGAACTTACATAATGGTGGGTAGGTTGGTGATGTCCATTTTTTCGAGACCCTTGTCACCTTCTAGAGCATTTAACTTTTCATTCATTTGATAAAGCAATTTTCTTTCTATCTGTTTTTGCTTTTCTTCAAATTATGTGATTCTTTTTTTTTTAAGTATATATATATTTACGAAAGTGAAAACTTTGAAAGAAGAAAAAACACTTGTTTTATTAAAAAAAAAACATTGATAATTATTGAAAATAAACTCGAAGGATTATAACCATTTATTTGCATAGTGGGTTCCTACAAATAAGAAGGTAATAACTTAATGTCTAAAGGAGAGACTAAAATGAGTTTACAACCTATGGTTAAGATAATCTTGTTAAAAGACACTATAGCTTGTCTAAAGGAAGAATTACTCTAAAAGCTGATAACCTATTTTACTAACGAATTTTTACAAACTTAGTATTTTTCTTTTTCATCTTTTTCATTTTTTCTTAAATAAAAGAAAAACAAGAAAATAACAAGAAACATGTCACGTGAATGTAGATGCAGGGACAATGACTAAATAATAGTGGGTTCATTTCAGGGACTTCATTTCAGTTGCAACTTCAATTCCCTCTTTTTATTTTTTTTGAAATTACAAGGAAATCATTATACAATATACGAATGTTTAAAAACAAAAAATTTTTACATGACTCCTTTATAAAGAAATTTACAAGAAATATTACATTACAAGGAAAACTATTTACAATTGAAATTGCAACCCTTTTCAAGACATGCCCCACTATTATTTACACTAGCTTATTAATCATGAATGCAAATGGGTGGATTCTAAAGGTCCTCCAATTAACGGAATGTGGATCACGTTGATGAAGTGTGGGGGGTGGGCTAATTCATGTCTCGAATGGTGGGTTATCACAAAACCCAAGACCTATTGGGGCCCTCTATTCTAGGCTCCTAAGGCGGCCTGGGTCTAACCACATCTAGCACACATATATATAAAAGAATATTCCCCCCAAAAAATTCCATGCATATATACATTACTATATTTAAAATATCTGCACGTAAGCACACAATTAGTACAACTATTTACAAAATTTACATAATATTTACAAAACAAGGAAGCAATTTATATTTGGAAAGCATAAAGTGGCTAGTCCTCTTAAAGCGTGCCCAACAAAGTTGCCAATCTGTTGAGCTTGATTTTTTATTTCTGATTTGATTTCCTTAATCCTATTCATGTTAAATCCTAACCTATCTAATACGAACCCTCAACTAAGAATTAAAAGAAACTCGTTTTAATTAAAAAAATGGAGTGGCCACCTAATTAAAATCGAGACAAAAAAATTGAATTAGGACTAAATACTAATGGGTAGGTTAGTCCTAACTTATCACTGATATGCAAAAATTCATTTAAAAAAAAAATGGAACTAGAGATTACTTAAGTCTGTGGACTATCTTATTTAAACCTAAGTGGTCACCACATTTTAACTTTCTAATTATAAGTTGCTTCCCATTATATTTTAAATTATCTATCTATGTAATATTTTACAAATTATTCTAAAGGTATTTTTCTATATTATTATGCAACACACCATATATACAAATTTCATATTCACATGTAATATTAGGAAACTGTATTCCTGCCAAGCTTTTAACAGCTTTATGATATCATATTTTACAAAAAGGACAAATAACATCTACATTTATATGAAATTTATCAAATTTTTTTTTTCTTTTTAGGGTCACCTGTTAGGTGCCTACGTATCTGCTGTTGGGATTAGATATCATGTAGCTCCTTAATGAAAATTTTAGTGTGTTGGTTGCTTTTATTTTTTTTGAACTCTTTTCACTTTAAGGTTTTTTTTTTTAAAAAAGGTAACTTTTATTGATATTGATCCTAAAGACTACCAATTAATTATTTTTTATTTTAAGAAAATTCTTTTCTAAGTGATCAATTTTTTTTTTCATATATAAATTATGTCTATTATTTCATTTTTTTTTATTTTTACACTTCACATGAAAATATCATGTACATCTAATACATATGTTCTTTATTTTTAATTTTATTATTATTTTTTTGTTTTTGTTTTATTTTTATATTAATTAACTAACAAAAGAAAAGGAAAAATGTAACTTACCTAGGATGAACAACACTAGCATGTAGGGGGAAAGTTAATGATCGGAGCTCTGGTGGGTCGACTTGGGATAGACGACGGTAGAAACAAGTTGCAGCCACCACAAGGTGATGTGGTAGCTAGCATTTTGGTCGGACTGAGCCAACTAAGGACAGTGATGACTCCGGTGTGGTTAGATTAAGCTGGGGAAGTTGGGAATGTTAGGATTTTGGATTCATAGGGGCAGCAGCTGGTGTTCCTTCGACGAAGGGATTTCCAACGATCTAGGTGGTAGCCGAATGCGGGGTTTTGAAGCCCTCGATCTATTGAATACTCCAATAGCTTTTGATTTCTTTGATTTTTCCTTTTTCCTAAACAATTGAAGTTAGAGAGTTTGAAACCCTAATTTAAGAAAAAGAACTTAAATTCGAAAATTAATAGAGATTAGGAGAGAGCATACCTTTTTCCTCTTTTTTTTTCTTTATTTCCTTTTTCTTTGTTTAATTAATCTTAACAATTCCTATTTTAGTCTATTATGATAAGAATAATTTTCCTAGGTTACTAAATTACATTTACTACTAAACTTTATATTATAGAAAATATCGAGTGTCTACAAAGGCAACCGTTGGTGTTTCCAATTAATTATAAACCTAAACAAATACCTTGATAATTAGAATATGGTGCATGAACCTTCTTCTTTTTCTTTTTTTCCCCCTTCCTCTCTTCTGAAGAGTACATTAGCCTATAATTGCTTACAGAGTAGATTAAGAAATTTCTAGTACATTTTAGTTCCCAAAATCCAGATTTGAAAGCTAAAAACTGTTTACACATGAACACATAATGTAAGATATAGCTGCACCTTAATAAATAAACTACACAATTATAAAAAACCATCCTTGATGGGGAGGAACTTGAGAACTATTCCTCTTTACATTGTTTCAAATATGAACAAATTTGTTCAGACCTTAATTCTAGATGTCTTTTTGGATGAAGTTGTACAATTCCATGCACCTATTAATCAGTTTCGGTGGAAAAGTAAATACAATGTAAAATGTGTAAGCCTACTTCAGGCAGAGCTCTATCTCTTCTTCTAACTCATGTAGATATTACAAGTGTGATTCCATAAATTTCAAGTTACATAAATTTATTTCTTACTTTCCTCGTTCCCATTCTTTCATTGAAATGGAATGGAAGAAAGAACTAGGCCTATCACCATTAAATGGAGATACCTTGTTGGAAAATTTTCTGCTCTGATAGTAACAACTCTCCTATGCAGGTAAATCTGGAATCAGGTTGGATTGGAATAGAAGGCTGAAAGTAGCTCTCGGTATAGCTCGAGGCCTAGCCTATCTTCATGAACTTGCTAATCCACCAATCATACATAGAGACATAAAATCCAACAACATCTTACTAGATGAGCACTTAAATGCTAAAGTTGCTGATTTTGGTCTTTCCAAACCAATGGGAGACCATGGAAGAGATCATGTCACCACTCAGGTCAAAGGAACCATGGTCAGTTATCATATTTTTATTATGATCTTTTATTAATTTTCATACAACTGGATTTAATACAAAATGTAATCAAACTTAAGATGACAAATTGATATAGTCTTTTGCATTGCTAGATCTTAGGATTTTGTCCAGAGGTTGATCTTTCATGTCTTAGCATACTCGCTAATTCTTGTACTGCATAATTCTTGCTTAATGCCCTAATCCACTTTAGGTGAATGATATTTTCTCACAAGGATGATAGAAGCCTCTTAAATTCTAACACTCCAAGTTGAATGCTTGCAAGCAAGATTAGTATGTAATTGATATTAACAATTATTAAATTTAAGTGTACTATCTAGGGATTACACACACACACACACACACACACACACTCACTCACTCTCTCTCTCTATTAATATATATAAGAATGAATTGACCCTATATGAAATATAAAGATATATACACAATAATATGCTCCTCCGATCTCATGGTGCTAGAGTCAGCACAAGATTTGCAGTAGTATTATTGTATATATATATTTATATTTCAAATATGGTCATTTTAGTAAAACTATATAAAAGAATAAACTGACCCAATATGAATATATAAAGATATACATACAAATATAATGATACTAGCGAGTAGCATCTTATTGAGAAATATATAACATGTGTAAGTTTTCAAATATTTAAAGGGTCTAAATAGAAAAGTTGGCTATTGAAAAATTGCAGGGCTATTTGGATCCGGAATACTATATGACCCAGCTACTAACAGAAAAGAGTGACATTTATGGTTTTGGAGTCTTAGTACTGGAACTGATAACTGCAAAAAGACCACTAGAGCGGGGAAGATACATTGTGAGAGAGGTCAAGATGGCAATGGATATGACCAAAGAATTATATGGTCTTCATGGAATTCTTGACCCGTGATCAATTCAGAACCGCTAAAAGGTCTAGAGAAGTTTGTGGATTTGGCAATGAAGTGTGTTAAAGAATTAGGAGTTGATAGACCAACTTCGGGGGAGGTGGTTAAAGAAATAGAGATAATCATGCAACTTGCTGGTTTAAATCCAAATGCTGGATCAACATCCACTTCAGCAGCTTATGATGATTCAAGCAATCCCTATAGCAATGCGTCATTCCTTGATTACAGTGGATCTTTTCCACCTTCAAGCGTGGAACCTCAGTGAACATCGTAAGACCTTGTACATTAACAATCGCCTCAAGTCATATTACGCTAGGGTATCTAGCAAAATGGTGTATAAAATGATTGGGATATGCTGATGTTTAATGGCACTTGTATCTTGTGAGATTCATATAATGTGACACTTTTTACTTATGTCGTTATTAGAGATAGATTTATCTTTCTTTGAAATTAAGTACTAGATAATTGTAAACTTTCCTCTTTGGTGAGTACGTCCCATTTTTAGCTAAAGTTCATATAGGCTCTGCTGTTTTTATGCAAATAATAAACAAAAATACATGCGTTGCTTGAACCAATATGTTCTATCCGATAAAATCATTAGGTATTTTTTATTTTGAAAATTTGACATCCAATATGGCCAAGATACAAATGCTTAAACTATTTTCCATATGGTGGAAGAGACGTTCTAACTGTTGAAGAAAGCAAGTAGATAGTATCTGAAAGAAGGTATCACTGAAAATGTCTAAGAATGCATTTGGCAATGATTGTTGCATAATAATAAAGAAATTGTCCTTTTGTTACATAAAACTAAAAAGAAAAAAGAAGAAAAATGTGTGTATCCTTCATATCATGATAAAGTACAATAAACATCATTCATAGCTTGTCTACTATATGTTCAAACATGAATTTTTGGAGAGATTTTGTGATCATTTTACTTGTAATCTTGAAAAGATGTGGGTAATGTTGTCTTTAGTATCAATCTTTGACTTGAAGAAATGTACACTAATTTGCATATGCTTCATATATTTTCTTGTCATGTTGCATAGGTGTCTTACTAATACTAATACAAGAGTTGCCATCACTACATAGTTGTGTTAGACTTTCATAACTCATTTTTCAGGTCTTCAATTGGTAAATTGAATGATTTTGTGCTTTTGAACTATTAGTTGTACAAATATTGAATTTGGATAAATTGAAATATTTGATTTTATTTTAGCAGTAGTGGAGAAAATATATACAACACATAGTACAAGTGATTTAAGTATAAAAGCCATACATGTTACTACTATTCTACCTTACTATATAAAACATATATAATAATATGCCCTCTCAACCTCATGGTGCAAGTGCTAGTATGAGATTGGTACATTGATCAAGGAACATGACAATAGTTAAATTCGTAGTGAGGGTGTTGGATCACAGATGGTGAATAGGAACATATCTAACTAGTACTTGATTGACGGCAACTAGTTCTCACATAAAAGTGATAATCAACATCAATGTATTTGGTGTAGTCATGATGAATGGGATTGCAATTCATATATACTACACCAAGATTGCCACAACATAGAACTAAAGGACATTGATTAGGGATGCCCAGCTTATAAGTAAGATGGTAGATTGTAACAATATATGTAGGAGCTCTGTATTCATCTTTAGTGGAGCTCTTAGATAAAGTGGGTTGTTTCTTTGTGTTTGAAGAGATAAGGTTGTTACCAAAGAAAGTGGTAGATTAGCAGGTGTTTAGACAACTAGCTTGGTCATCACTACCATAGGTAATTAATGATGTATTAGATATGTGCATAATGGGAAGGTGATAAGTTATTTTATTCTATTCCATTCATAGGAATTTAAGCTTGATTTGATCTATTTTTAATAAATTCTTATGAATTTTGTACTTTTATTGCTCAAATGTTGTTTTTTCAGCTCCTAGAATCTAAAAAGAAGAAATGAAGTGATTTGAATTAGATTTGGAGCAGAACAACAACAACAGTTCACAATAAAACTTAGTCAAGGCCTGCAAAAGACCCATCGAAGAAAAAGAACAAGCCAAAACAAAGACGTTGAGCCTTTGACACTACCTGCGATCAACTCTGAGATACCTATACTTTGCACTTCAATGGACAAGTCCTCTTGAGGGCAACATTCGAGCCCTCGATGAATTCAATGATACCCATGGTAGAATCTGGACAAGAATTCGAGCTTTTTAGCAGACGACTACAGCTCAAATTGAGCCCTAACATTTAAGTGACATTCGAGCGCTTGATTTAGCCCCACAAAAATGACCCTATGAGCTGGCATCCAGACGTGCATGTGAAGATTTGGACAAATTCGGTTATAAAAAATCTGTCACGTCGACGAATAAAATTGTCATGATTTATGTGCCTAATTTTATAAATAAACATGTACAGGCATATGTAGAGTATTTAGAGTACCACATGTAAATATTTTTAACATAGAATAGAGGGAATTCTTGGGCAAAAGAACTTTTTCTTCTTGTTAAGAAATCTCGATTTTTTCTAGGTAAATTCATTGTAAACTCAACGTTTGCTTTTGTAAGACTCTATACTTAATTTGTATTTTTCATCTTTAACCCCATATTAATTCTTCAAAATTTGTGCTTAATGTTCGTATCCATGGAGAAATAATCATTTAACTTAGGGTTTGTGAATCCAATACTTGATTCATGTGATTTCAAAGTGTTTTAATGAATATTGACTAGGTATTTATAATTAGTAGCTAAAACTTAATTTCGTGGATCTAAATGAGTGGTGTACATTTTAGATTCATGTTTGATTTCAACTGAATAGATCGAAAGATCATTCTTTTGAATAGATCTAGGCTATTAGTGAAGTTGCTCATAATCACCTCGAGAGAGGGATGGTGAAACTTTTGGTCACTTGTTTTTAAGATTCAGTAGGTTGGTTTTAAAACAAATGAGTCTTAAGCTTTATGTGGATTAGGTTGTTGATAGCTTGAGAAGAGTTTCCGATGGTTGATCTAGATCTAGAGTCACTGACCTTTTAAGAGGCTTTAACTTACCCTAGTGAATCCGACAATGCAAATATACTAGTGAACAACTCTATGAGTTTGTTAAGAAATCACATAATAAGGACTTAGTAAGCAATCTCTATGGCTTTTTCTTGCATTAATAAGCTTATCATACAATTTGCCTTGAAAGCATATACATGCTTAGTCTTAACCTTAGTATAACTTTTGCTTTTATTATATTATACTAAATTTTCTTTAGCCTGATAATAGATGAAAATTAAGTATGGTAGATGTTAATGATCCTTGAAATACGACCTAATATTTTTTATGCTACTTTGATAAATGCGTTAGCCTAATGTTGGTAGTTGTGATTGAAGTTGAACAGAACTTATTAGCATATTTTACAAATTTTTAAAAAGTTCAACTTCATGTTCGTTAGTGTTTATTAACCCAACGAACTAACCAGAACATTATGTGAGATAGTCGTAAAAAGGTATCGAATGACTCGTTTGGTTGCCTACATGTGGTTAGTATCTAGAAGATGCATGTATTGATTTAATCGATTAACTGCAAAGTTGATGTATGGTTAGGTGATAGTGAGGTATTAAAGTACCCTAATAATCTCACAATAGGTAGACATATTGGTGATTGCAGGGGTATGAGGGAAGGTTGACTAGTTTAGAGAGATGTGATACGCTTTTTTGTTGAAAGACTAATTTATAACGTAAAACTATTGGCCATGTACCGGGTTCATAGTAATAATAAAAACTGTGAGTATTAAGTCGAATCTATAAGGAGTTATATGACTAAGTACTAGATTATAGTGGTTTTACTCTAATATAGGTAACTGAAATAGAGTTTGAGATTTCTAAATAATTAAACTATTTCTACCACTACAAATTATAACTAATTTAACACTAAAAATTATACTAACACTAAAATTATGGTTTGAAACTTCTTCAGTAAAATAGGTGTGGGATTATGTAATGGTTTTGGTTAGGATTTTCATTTGTTGCTTTGTAATTATAATGGGTTTGTTTATTTGGATTTTGATTAAACTCACAAAAATTTGCTTCTCTTTCGAGTTGCAAGATTTTAATTGTAACATGGATATCCCTCTTGAGTAACCTATTTATAGTTATCAGTTAAATAACATACTCCTCTAACAAGTCATATTATTCTAATTAAATTTATGATTCAAGCACATATCCATGCCAATAAACCATAATTTCAACTGCATTAAGAACGTGAGTTCTACAACTTGAGCCGAAATAGCATGTGTTTATGTCGGTTTTGAAGTTGTATTTTCTATCTCAATTGAGCTCTTAAATCTCCCTTGAATATCTTGAGTTTTAATTTACAAGACTTTCATAGACAAATTTTTAACCTTACAAACATTGAAATAGAAATAACCAAGGTTCCAAATCAATAAAACTTATTATAAATTACTAATCAACTACTTATGAAATCCGTAAACCATCACATAACCCACTAAATAAATCTAGTTCATATTAATAAATGAAATTTCATTTGTATAATTCTGAACATAATCCATTACAAGGGATAAAGGAGAAAAATCACCAAGAAATTGCAAAATGTCTTCTAGAAATTCTAGGTATCCAACTCCACTGTGAATATTTGGAATCAATAGTATCAGACGGTGGGGTTAGATGACACTGAGGCCAGTGAATGTGGATGGAAGATGGTGGAATGGTTTGTTAAGACCAGAGTATGGTCTATCCAAAGATGGAAGACAAAAGAAAATGAAGATGACAAATGGTATATATATATAGGGTCTATGAAAGTTGGTAAGTGAAGGTATGGTGATGTGAAGGTTGATTGGGTTTGGTGGCTATGATGTAACAGGTATGTGGAGTGGATCCCCAAAATATTATAGAAGGTACAAAAGAAGGATAAAAAGTCTTGCGAAATATTTAAAAGACAAAATAACAAAGGAAAATAAAACATTAGGTTGCTTGAGGTTCTGGTGATCGAATAAAGCAGGTCGACATGGAACTTGCAGCAGCTGCTCGGCGTAGTTCTTTGTAACAGCTCCGTGTGTGCTCTGTATTGACCTTGACATGGTCGGTGGCCGGACAGAATGTGAGCTCAATTGTGGCATATCTAATTGCTCGGAGTTGGCTCAAGGCTTGTAGTTGGATGGTGTGTGCTGCAGATCATTGCAGGTTGGCACTGGGGCTGGGATACTGCAGCAACCATCATAGTCAGTTCTGCTGCTACCCATTGTCGTCGGATTGATTTGGCACTCCTACAGGTCGTGCGAAGCTTGGCGTGAACTGAAGAAGCTCGGGTCTGCTGTTGGCTTTTCTGCTTAGTTTCGCCAGCTCAATCTGTCACTTTATGTTGCGTTGCTCCACTATCGAGAAGGTTGGATTGGCTCGAAAATGTTCCAGCGGTACTCGATGCTGCAATTCATCCTATGCTCAGTCAGGTCTGGTCAGTGCTTAGATGCTCGTCATTGGTCAGGAGCTCGCTCGTTGTTACGTCCATAATTGCTGGTCAGACGGTACATGGCAGAATTACAGTTCGTGGTGTGCTTTGTTTAGATCATGTGGGCGCTCCATGCTGCTCGGATATTGCTGGTGAAGGAGTTGGTCGATGCTCTTCATATGCTCGGCCCGAGTATCTGATTGCGTGATAGCTCGATTGCTTTGTAAACTAATATGGTCGGTTTTGGAGTGCTATCTTTGAAGCACAAATCAGATGCGTTCTAGGTCAACACTTAATTCTACTGTAAACCCAGATCAATGAAGTCGGTATGCGCTCATTCTGGTGCAGCTCGGATTTGGCTTGGTTATGATTGTTGTTCGCTACTTGGACTTGATCTGGTTGGTGTGGCATGCTGGAGTGCTCGGCTGGACTGAGATCAGCAAAGCTTGGACATGGTTGAAGTAGATTGGCAACTTGTCTAAGCTCGGTTCTTCCTACAGCTCAACATAGGAGAACAGGCTGGTGCTGCTCGCTGGAGATCAGTGGTTGTTGCTCATGTATGTCAAGAAGCTCGGCATGGATGGGCGCTCCATTTCTGGTTGATGGGAGCTTAGCTTGATTTGCCCGGCAAGGCTATCTACAGCTCCTGTTCATCATGTTGAGGCTTGGACTAGAAAGCACATGTCTATACAAGATTAAACCAACAGCTGTGAAAAACATGAATTTATCATACAAAACCTCATTTTTTAGTCCATTTTCTCAAATTTCCTATAATTGAACCATAAAATAGACTTTGCACAATTTTCCAGCAAATTATACATTAAAACGCATTAAAATACTGGTTTTTATATGAATTTTAGAAGAGACAAATGTGCAATTTTACACATTTATCTAGATGCATGTGATTTCATTTCGATCAGTAGGTCAAGGGTGAAATGAGACTAACACAAATGAAGTCCTTGTGGAGTACAAGTGACTCTAATGCCAAGAAGAAATTGTAATTCCCTAACGTCTTGTAAATCTCTAGATTTTTCGATAAACTTAAATGTGAAAATACTTTGAAAATGGTTCGAGTTAATTCTAAACCCTAGAAACTCTAGACATGATTAGATAAATCCTACAACCTTATAATATCAGATGAATTAGGCTAAGGTCTAAGCCCTAAAGATTGACCATTCAGTAAAATGTATATCCGTCAAAACAAATCGAAAATACGATAACTTAATCGATATGAAAACCTCATGCTAAACAATTCTTTTAACTTATCATTGACACGCAAATCGAGACAACATATTTAAATAACATTTTATAATAAAATAATCTAAAACAATTTTCTCTAACATCATATTAATTCATCGAGTTATAATTTCATCAGTTAGACTACACATTTCGCGTATCCAAGTCTCTACGATAAGTTGTAATCTCACCCTTATTTATAACGATATTTTGAGCTTTGATGATGATTTTTTACGAACAATTATATGAAAATGATACTTAATTAGTTTAAATTGTTGATTTTAGGTTTTATAAGATGATTTGAGCCTAAAAGAAGGAACTTTGATGATTTAGAGCAAGTTTTATTTAAGAAGTATGAATTTGGAAAATCGCAATTCTACACAAGAGAGTACGCGAGCTAGCTTGTGCGAGAAACATAATGTAGTACACAATAGGAAAAACAAGTGATGTAGAGATTCGTGCGAGGAATAGAAGGGTATTATATTTGCCACACGAGAGAGAACACACTTTGTGTAGAAGCTATTTTCGAGTGGAAAATATACAATTTTCCGCACTACACGGATGGCAACATGAGTCATGTTGAGATTCGTGTTGAAAATAGAGACATTTATTTTTATCCTTATTCGAACTTATTCCAAAAGATATTGCTAAGATATGTCCTATACTTCATCATAGTATGTAGAAGAGGAGAAAATAAAAGATCATGTCTCATTTTGATAAGGACAACAAGATCTACAAGGAGATTTGTCAAGACAATATATAAAAAGAAGAGATATTACATACTGAAGGGATTAGAGAGATCAGGAAGAGGATATTCAAGAGTGCTAGGCTACATTAGGGTTTACAACTTTAGAATAGAAGATTATTATCTAAAAAGGGTTTTTATGCTTCTTTATTCTTTTAGAATTTGTGCTTTGATTGTTTGAGCTATGGAAGAGTAGAGAATTATTACTGTAATACCCCTATAAAGTGCCCTAATTGTATTAATACACCATATAACCAATTGAGGCATTCAGAAGATTACATAAGTACTGTACAACTAATATTCCCGTATGGAGTGGACAGATAAATAGGATCGAAAGTTGATTAGAGCAAGAAAGATATTGCATATATATAAATATAATCAAAGATAACATACAAGCCTAGTCATCACATAATTGTTACATTTATGGTCTTCAAGGGCTTCATCAGAACCCTAATGCAACAAAACTTACAAGAAAACAAAGCATAACTTATGTTATTACAAACTTCATCACTAACTCTCTATTACAAACAAGATATTCCTTCCAACCATGGGTACATAAGTCCATATTCTTCCCTAACTTCCACGCTCGATCTCGGTCTCGATCTTCTTAGTTATATTTGATCCGCTGAAAATGAATAGATAAAAATAAGGGCGAATACTACCAGTAAGTATACTGGATCGAATCAAGTAATACAATGATGAGCAGGATATCGTTCCCACAAGGATCAATTAAATAAACAGTTATTAGTTTCCACTAATATTTAGGCAATCAATTTTGAAACAATTAAATGACAAACTATTTTTAAACTTAGGTCATCGATTATCACTAAGAAATGAGAATGCTTTCATGAAAGGTATATATCAATTGAACATGGGAAAAACAGAATCCATCTTAGTTCACTAATCAAATTACCATCCTGTTATAATAACAATTAGATTTATGGATATTCATATGAAATTATCAAGATCTAAGAAACTTTTAATACCACTAATCAAACCATTAGCTTCCGCTACACAATTTAATTGTGGAATCTAAAATACAAATATGAATCTTCTAATTCTACATTTGTATAATGTTCTAAACCAATTTTGATAGTAATAACAAGCCCGAAATCATTGGAAAGGAAAGCAAATTTAAGGCCAACACAAAAGATTAAAGCTTGAAGCCTTGTACACTAGCCTTTAATTATTTTGATATCTTTTCGAATTTCTTTTGTGGCTTTTTGAATTTTTTTTGTTTTTATTAATATAGGAATTATTTACAATTATGGATTTTAGTTATGTAATTGCCATAATTATGTTTTTTAGTTACGTTGTCAATTATATAACTGCCATAGTTATATTTTTCAGTTATATAACTACCTATAGAAGTTTTTATCATATCTTTTCAGATATTTAAGATCACTTTTAAGTGTGAAACTTTTTGTGGTGATTTAGAATATTGAGTTTTCATTCTCTTTATTCTTAAGTTCTTATCAATTCTTGTGTCATATAGAATTGTGGTGAATCATGTTATTAGAATCTTGTGATTCTTTTAACATCATGATTAATTTATAGATCGTAGTCCCTATCGTTCTATAATTAAATCCCAAACCAGTTTAATTTTATTGTTCGTGGTTTCTATCAAACAATAATTTTGTCCATATCATTTCTATTGGAAAATCTTAAAAATTTAGATCAAGATTCAACCCTCTCAAGCTCGCGTCAGATTTCCCTAATTCCTTAGTGAAAAACTGATTTAAAAACATTGCATTAATCTCAATGGATAATTTCTAAATTAGACTAAATCGCGCCGCTTCCACAATTGCAATTTAACCTAGATTTAAGAATTCCTATTGAACCCTAATTTCTCTTATGAGTTATCAAAGTTCCTATAAACCTAGTTTAATAAGAAACACGATTTATAGTTAAAATTGCAATATGAATATTCCATAAATCTAATAATTCTATAATAAGACTACAATAATCATTTTAGCTATCTAGGGTTTCATCAAATTCCCACAAAAAGAACTTAGAAACTCATGGATTGAAGCAAGCAACAACAAATCAAAGTATATGCAACAAAGGAATTCATAATCACATTTAATAATTGAAATTGCATAATATAATAAGGTCAGAATTCACCAATGTCAATCAAAAGATTTGTGTTACAACACTTCAAACAAGTCTTCAATCAATCTCTAAATCGATCTCATGGCTTCAATTGACAATCAATTAAGATCTAAAACAACTCTCTAAGAACACTATTCTAGGTTTCCTATACTATTCTAAATTTAGAGGAGAGGATGCTATATTTTTGTGTCTCCCTCAAAATGAACAAACCCTAGGATTTTATAAACAAAATCCATGGAATTTGAATTGTTTCAACTATACATCAGCAGTCACAGATTCAATGCTGGCAATGTATAGGCAGTGTCGACTTCTACATCGATTAAACATTGGCAACATTAGCAACAGCTTTAATATTTTCAGTTTTGTTCATGTTAAACACTGGTCTAACATCGGCAGCTTCAAAATTCATAAAGCTGACGTTCGATGAAAAAATTGAACACCGTTGAGATCCTCAAATGTACAATGGTGGTATACATGTCAACCTTAATAATTTGCATTTTGATCACGAGCAACACCGACAGCATAAACTAGAGATTTACTGGCATATAGTGTAAAATTCTAATGCTGGTGACTTTTCTTCTTCTGAGCTAGCGGTGTTGCTTTGGCTTGCTGAAAGTCGGCAGATCTCTTTTCAAAATTGGTAGTGTTCTTCTTTGAATGGCCGGTGTAGGTTGAATTCTTCATTAAATTTGCATAATTCTCCTTCAAACATTGTATATTTGCAATATAAGTCCTTGTATGACCTAAAATAACAATTTAAGAAGAATTAAGTATCATTTCCTTACATTTCTACAAAATTAATAACAAATTATCACTAATTTGTTCTATGTAAAGTATATAAAATATGACTTTATCAATATTCTTGTAAAACAACAGTTTAAAGGAGCAAGAGCATAAGAAGCTCAGTAAATAACATAATCTTAAAACATGCCATTAATATCAAAAAATTTAGTTAACAATCATGTGCAATGTATCCACCAAACATATGTAACAAACGTGGTTTGAATAACTAGAATTCAAACTTATGGGCATTTATGTCCTTCCTAGGGTTTGAAGGATTAGTTCAGTAATTCATGCTCATGAGAATTTCAAAACTAAAGAAGGAAAACTCTTTCAATATCGTTTGCTATTTTTAAATAGATTTCATATACACTCTCCACTTCTTTTAGAACTTGAGCATTCCCACTAAGTATTAACACTCTAAAGCCAACTCCAACACAGGAGACCTCTTTCGAAGCTTGCTTAGTTCCTGCGAAGCTAACTACCAAATGATAACCTTAGCTAGATCTACTGGACTCAACAAACATTACCAAAGAATCGAATGTTAACATGTGACATGAATACCATGCTAATACAATTATGGTGTCGTGAATTGCATGTCATTTTAAGTTTAGGAGTCTAATAAGCTTTATTCCATATTATTTAGTTGTCACACTAATTTCAGACATTCATCATTTCAAATTACACATTTATTATCAAGCAAGTAGTTGTCACTTTGAACATTAAGATTTGTGATTCGTTCATACAACGTATAACATACAAGATTTCCTAACCCCATGCATTTAATTCATTTCAATTCCATTTATACTATATTCCACTATTGTACAATCACAAACAAAGTGAAAAGAATCAAGTTACTCACCCTTGCATGTTGCCTAATTGTTGTAATAATTGCTTGGGAAATTTGGGTCCTAATATAGGGTTCCTACAAGATAGAAACTTGTATTACTAACTATTTAACAAGGTAAGGAAAGATTAAGCAAGATCATAGAACTAAAGAAGACAAAAACTCAAACTAAAAGCCATACGCTTATGTCCATGCCCTACATTAAGGGGCATATGGGACAGGGCAAAACATTAGGGCCACCATGCCTTACACCATGCTTTGTATGGAAGGGTGAATGAGCAAGGCTGATGCTTAGAAGGTACCATGCCCCATGCCATGCCTCGTATGGAACGGCATATCAACCCATGTGTGGAAACAGAGGCTACCATGCCTCTTGCCATGCCTCGAAACTCACCATGCCCCATGCTCATCCAGCAACAAACTACACCTTTAAGCTTTACATTTTTACACACATCAACCAACTTTAAAGGTCTACTATCCATCAAATATACTCTAGCATTATCATACTAGACTCATTTTCACCATTCTCATCTTCATATATCCTTCTAACTATCTAACTTCTCATCTACTCCACAACCAATCATCTATAGCCCATATCATCCATGACTCGAGACTTAATACTACAAATTCATATCTTTACTTCACATATCTAACAAAAAAACTTATAACTATCCTATTTACACCATCAACTAACAAAAGCACTTATCTCCTCTCTCTCTCTCACACACCACACACACACACACATAACAACAACAATAAAGGAAAAGCAAGAGTTAATTTACCTATACTTATCTTGACTTGAAAATTGAAATTGAGCTTAAGTTTCTTGATGATTTAAGAGGAGAAATTGAAGATGAAAAGTGGAGCATGTATGTGTGAAAAACGTCAGTTTTGCAGGAGTAAGAGAGTGGAAATTTATGCCAAAGAAAAGTTGCTACACTCCTTATATAGATAAAGTAAAAAGTTTAACTTTTGATGCATTTGAAAATAATCTTGTGTGTGTGGTTATATGATACTTATGGTGGGTCAAAGGACTTAAATTTTGTAGTAAAACTTAGGCTTGGTTCGTGGTTTAATGCATAAGTTAACTTCTATACAATTAAAGTATTAAAATCAATATTTACTTGAAATAAATACAAAATTAGATAAATTTAGTTTATAATTACTATTTAATGAGATAATTCCTTATAAGATTCTATATTAATATTCTTGATAATATAGAATTAAGTTTATGAAATTCAATTTTCTAAAAGAATTGAAAACATAAAATAATTAGTAAACATCTTCAAATAACTCAATTGAAATTTTAAATTTCTATTCCTATTATATCTATTTTAGAAAAGCATTATAATAAAGTTATTTAAAATATCCATTCATTCAAAATATTTTAAATCTTCATTGAGTTCAAATTCTATTCTCTATTTCACATCATGGAAAAAACTTGGGGTTTACAATTACTTTGGCCTTAGAAAAACCCTACTTTATTATGTAACTGAGATTAATTAGTTTTCAATGATAGAATTTCTTTTCTTGAATTCATCTATATGTTCTTATTATTATTAAATTGATATTTGCTAACATATTGATTTAATTATTAGATTTCATATGAGTTAATTGAGAAATTGCTTATGTGAATAGATCTAGTATAGATAAAAAGAGTTACATGCGCATCGAAGGATAAGGTACCATAATTCTTATGTATCAGAATTAAAGTCTAGATTTAGGTTTTGTTTCTAAAAGGGATTCATTATTCTGTAATGCGATTTCTAGATTGTTGTTAATTGAAAGAGATTTCAATAGACTAATCTAGGGTTAGGGTTTAGTAATCTTGAGAAATATATTAAACTAATTTACGAATCTTACAATTTAAGATAAGTGATCTATGAATTGAAATTATCTTTATAGGGTAAAAGTTACATGATTAGTAGTGGTAATTTGAAATGTTAGAGTAAGTTGTAAATCTAATATCTTATAGAAAAATAATCTTCAAATTTGTTTAATTAGTTGGTAATAATTGAGATCATTGG
The DNA here is from genome assembly GCA_024138025.1 of Combretum micranthum. NCBI lineage: Eukaryota > Viridiplantae > Streptophyta > Magnoliopsida > Myrtales > Combretaceae > Combretum > Combretum micranthum. Next base: position 1,745,354 of record JAMXBD010000068.1, on the reverse strand, counting down.
TATTTTTAGGTTTGATAATAGGATTAAGGTGAAAACTAGTAATTGAAAGAGATCCTAAAGGAATGATACTCGATGTTAATTGCTATACTATATTTCGAGTAGTATACTTATTATTTAGAGTGATCATAAGATAGGACAGATGGGATTTGTTTAATTTCATCATGATTTGCATTAAGTTTTTGGCATCGTTGTCCAAGATCGGCAATATTAGGAAAGCTAGATGCTTATTAGTCAAGCCATTGATTATTTTCTTATTTGTGTTCTTGGTCACATTTAATTTGATTTAATCTTGAATTATTGTTATCAGGAGTTGCCTTATTGATTAGTAAAGAAATCAAAGGAAAACAACTAAAAATTATGGAAACATCGCCTTTTAAGTTTAAGGTAATGAAAAATAAAAAAATTTCTAAAATGGAAGGAACTAGGAACAATGGGAAAGATAGGAACTTTGTTTGGGGATATAACCCAGTTGCCTTGATGACTATGTCTAATTATGCTAGACCTTCATTGATAGGGGTTAACTTCAGCATCACTAGGCCAAGGGATGAAGCCAACAACTTTGAAATCAAGCCTAATATTATTTAGATGGTGGAACAATGTATGCAATTTGATGGATTACCAGACGAAGATTCAAATTCCCACCTGTAGAGTTTCCTATAAATTGTGACACGTTCAAAATCAATAAAGCAAGTGATGATGTAATCTGTTTGAGATTATTCCCATTTTTTAGAGGATGTGCAAAGCAGTGGTTAAAATCCATGCCACATGGTTCTATCACCACCTGTCAAGAGTTTTAGTTGAAAATTTCATGGATAAGTACTTCCACCATCTAAAACAAAGTTCAAGAATGATATTTCTTCTTATGCTCAAATGAAGGCAAATCTTTGTATGATAAATAGGAAAGATATAAGAGTTACTACAAAATGTCCTTACCACGGTCTTCTATCATGGATGCAAGTGTAGACATTTTATAACGGGCTAAATTACTAAACTCATCAAATGATTGATGCTATAACAGGTGGTATTTTGAATTACAAGACACCTAAGGAGATTATGCATCTTTTTGCAGACATGGCTACAAATAATTATCAGTGGTCTAGTACAAGAGTGAGAGAGAAGAGGCCAACTAGGATTTATGAAGTTGATTCAATTACTACTCTAGCCTCCTAAGTTGAAACGCTGACTAATGAAGTTAGGGAGCTTACTATGGTAAGAACCCACCGGCAGCTAGACCTGAACGATTATGAATACTACCGAGATGGGAGCTGTAGAATAAATGGATTATCTTAGGAATAGTATTAACCTTCAGAACAATACCTACAACAATACCTATAATCCAAGATAGAGAAATCATCCAAATTTCTCCTAGAACAACCAGAATGTTCTGAAAACTAATCAACCTCCTGGATTTCAATGAACAATTGATACATGAAAGGAAGTTTAGAGGAGCTAATGCAACTGTTTATTCAATCAAACAATGCAACTCTTCACAATCATTAAGATTTTATACACAATCTAGAAACTTAAATAGGCCAGATTACTAAATTATAGTCAGAGAGAAATCAAGGGCATTGCCTGGAAACATTGAGCCAAATCTAAAGGAATAGGTAAAGGTAATCACCTTAAGGAGTGGTAGAGAATTACAACCTGCCTTACTTGAGATTTCTAAAGAGGTTACTATGTGTAAGGAAAGAGGAAACACTAATTGAGAAGGAGTTAAAATCTCAAGCGAAAGTGAAAGAGTATAAACCACCCATTCTGTACCCAATGAGATTGCAAAAAAGAGGAAAGAAGAACAATATGGCAAGTTTCTAAACTATTCAAACAGCTTGACATTAATCTTCCATTTGTAGAGGCTCTATCTTAGATGCCAAAATATGCTAAGTTGTTGAAAGATTTGTTGAGCAACAAAAAGAAGTTGGAAGAAATCTCCATAGCTACACTTGGAGAAGAATGTTTTGCAATCATGCAAAACAAACTCTCAAAGAAGCTTAAGGATTCAGCAACTTTACAATCCTTTTCCTAATAGGGGATTTGTCGATAGAATAAGCTCCAGCTGATTTGGGAGCAAGCATTAACTTGATGCCCTATAAGGTATTTAGAAAATTAGGACTTGGAGAACCTTGACTGACAAGTATGAGCTTATAGTTAGTTGATAGATCAATCACATATCCTAAAGGCATTTTAGAAGATGTGCTAGTCAAAGTGGGAAATTTCATATTTCCAATTGACTTCGTAATCTTAGACATGGATGAAGACGTGGAAGTCCCACTTATTCTTAGAAGGCTATTCTTGGCCATGGCAAGGGCAGTCATAGATATAAGAGATGAAAATTGATCTTGAGGGTGGGGAAAGAAAAAATAGTAGTGAAAATTTCTCCTGTAATGAAGCAGTCTTTGAGTTCAAATGATACATGCTTTAGCGTCGACACCATTGACAAAATCATCTTTAGATATACCATAACTTTTATTGTGACAATGATTTAGAATTATGCTTGAGATCAGGGGAGAATCTTATACTTCTTACTCTTGAAGTAGAAGAATGTTTAGCCCATATGGAAAGCAAGGAATTCATTCGAAAACCTAAAGTTGAGAACCTCTTGAAGAAGGATGAGGCAAGACTGAAACCCTCTATTGAGGAACCTCCTAAGCTTGAATTGAAGCCATTGTCTGACCACCTTGAGTATGCTTTTCTAGCACAAAATTCCAAGTTCCCGGTTATTATATAATTCCAAGTTGTCGGTTATTATATCTTCTTTAATATTTGATGGAAAAAAGAGAGTTTTTTAACCATACTAAAAGAGCATTAGAAAGCGATTGTGTGGAAAATATATGATATTAAGGGTATAAATCCTTCTTTCTACACTCATAAAATTCATCTTGAATAGGTAGTTAAACCAATAGTGCAGCAATAAAGAAGGCTGAACGTTAATATGGAAGAGTTAGTTAAAAAGGAAGTGATGAAACTCCTTGATGCAGGCATAATTTACCTTATCCTAATAGCTAGCTCTTGGGTAAGCTTGGTATAAGTTGTACTAAAGAAGGGGGGGGGTAGGGGATGACAATTATTCTTGATGATAAGAATGAGCTCATTCCAATGCGTATTGTCATCGGTTGGCGTATTTGTATAGATTACAAAAATTTAATGATGCTACAAGAAAGGATCACTTCGTACTACCTTTCATTGATTAGATGCTTAAGAGGTTATCAGGAAACTTATATTATTGTTTCCTTGATGGAATGTTTGGGTATTTTCAAATACCTATAGCTCTAGAGGATTAAGAGAAGGTGATGTTTACATGTCCATATGGTACATTCGCCTATTGACTTATGTCCTTTAGGTTATGTAATGCACTGACTACATTTTAGCGGAGTTTGATAGCTCTTTTTTCATGGGTTGGTAGAAGATATAATAGAAGGCTTTATGGATGATTTTTTAGTCTTTGGTGATTCATTTGAACGATGTCTCCACAATATTAAGAAAGTGCTTTAGCATTGTGAAGACACTAACCTAGTGTTGAGTTGGGAAAAGTGCCACTTCATGATACAAGAAGGTATAGTCTTAGGGCACAAGATTTCTCATAAGGGAATAGAAGTAGACAGTGGTAAGATAGAAACTATTTCAAAACTTTCACCTCCCATTTTAGTGAAAAGCTATTAGAAGTTTCGTAGGTCATGTAGGATTTTATAAAAGATTTTATCAAGATTTCTCGAAAATCGCAAAAAAGAAGTTATACTAAGGTTAGTTAAAATATACGAATGTTTTTAGGGAAAAATTAAAGATAGGTTCGTAAAAATACAAGATGGAAGCCCAGGGTTTGCTTCACCAATTCTTTATCATGTGATTTCTTGACAATCTCAGAAAGAGACTTGTATGCTAGTGTATTTACACTGTCGGATTCACTAGGTTAAGCTAAAACCTCTCTCAAGATCAGTAGCTCTAGGTCTAAACCAGACCACCGAAATCTCTTCATAAGTTATCAGTAGTCTAGACCCGTATAAAGTTTAAAATTCTTTTGTTTTTAAAGCCAACCCAATGAATTTCAAAACAAGCGACATAAAGTATCACTATCCTTCTATCAAGGCAATTATGAGAAACCCTATTAGTAGCCATAGATCTATTCAAAAGAATGATCTCTCAATTTATTCAGTTGAAATCAAACATGAATCTAAAAGTTGCACTACACATTTAGACCTACGAAAATAAGTTCAAGCTATTAATTATAAATAGCTAGTCAATGATTACTTGAAAGTGTATTTGAAATCACATGAATCAAGATTTAGGTTCACAAACCCTAAGTTGTAGGAGATTATTTCTCCATAGGTGCAAACATTAAGCACTGTTTCTAAAGAAATAAAATGAAATTAACGAAGAATTTACAATCGAAGTTCAGAATCTTGCAAAAAATACAAACAATGGGTTAAAATGATTTTACCTAGAAAACTTGAGATTTCTAAAGCAAGAAGAAAATAGTTCTTTTGCCTCAGAATTCTCTCTCTATACTACGCTAGGAAATTTACAATTTGTTACAACATATTGATCGCATGTTTGTGCACCTTTATTTATAGCTTAGATATAGAAATTATGATGATTTTATTCGTTGATGTGTCAGATTTTTCATAACAGAAATTGTCCTTTATTTCCACGTGCACGTCATGAATGCCAACTCATAGGGTAAGTTGTTGTGTGGTAGATCGAGCGCTCAAATATTACATGAAAGTTAGGGCTCGACCTAAGTTGTGAAATTTTGCCAAAACGCTTGAGTTCTTGTCCATTCTTCAACTAAAGGGTAAATGGAGTATGTCGAGGGCATGACACGTGAGCTCAACTCAAGTTGTACTTTTTGAGCAAAGGTCTGATCTTTGTCCAACATTTGTTGCAGGTCAAATTCATGGCTTGATAATGTGGTGCCACATAAGTGTTATTTAAGTCCAGTGCTTGATTGCCTTAAAACATTCATTAAGGGTCACATCAAGGGCTCAATTCAGGTGCGAAACCAATTTGCCTTATTTTTCCTTGATGTTTAGGCCTCGATAGGCACTTCTATAGGGCTTGATAGAAATTTATCTTTGAGTTCTGCTATTGTTTTGCTCCAAATCTGATTCAAAACACTTTAATTCTTCTTCATTTGATTTAGGAGCTAAAAAAAAATATTTAAACATTAAAAGCACTATATTCATAGGAATTTATCAAAGAATGCATCAAATTAAGCTTAAATTCCTATGAAAAGAATAGAGTAAAAAGAGTTATCAGGGGATATGAATTAGAATAGTTTTAGAATGGGTATGAGTATTAGAAAGTTAGGGGGTTATTTATGGTTAGGTTTGTGTTTGAGGAATGGCATCATTGTCCTCACTTAGAAAACGAGCAAATGACTCAGCCATCCCAACTTCTGGATGGTTGTTCTTTTATGGAGGAAAGTTGTGTTTGAGGTAGCAATTGTGTATGGGAGAGGGTATGTGTATAGTGTGTGATGGGGAGGGTATATATAAAGGTAAGGGAGGCCTGGCATCATTGTCATCATCATTATCATCCCCATGATCTGACTTAGCTAAGGTAAGTACAAGGTGTTATATCCTAATCCTTCCCCTTGTACTCCAATCTTTGAGAACATAAATCTAGAGAACATTTCTCAAGTTACCCCAAAAGAAGAGATGTTTGAGAGATTGAGCAAAAGATGGAAATTGAAGATATTGATTCCTCTCCATGTAACGAGTTGATTGGGTGTTTGGGAGATGATGAACCTATAGGTTATATCATAGGTTTAAATCGATACTGATTTATGAATTTTCTCCCTATAAAACACCCATGGCATTTAAGAATAAGGGAATTGAACTTAAAGGAATTGGAATATGAATGAGAAAGGAATTCCCTTTGTTGACTTTAGTATGGGAGTGGGACACATTCCCATGGGATCCAGGTGGAAAGGTTAATAACAAATGTCGAGCCAATGATGTTAAAAAAGTGCGCTTCTTGGGAGGCAACCTATGACTAATTTAGGTATGTTAAGTTCCTTTTTTTTGCTTTTGTTTTCACTATCCTAAGTCTTTCTTGTAGACAAAATTTTAGATTTTCTAAGGAAGTAATTGAGCTTAATTGAAGGGAGTGAGAATTGATTCTTAAGTGTGGGGAAGCGCCAATCACAAGTAAGAATGTTCCAGTTGTCATTTCTAAGTGTGCCAGGTATGTATCTTTCGTAATCTTTAAATCCTGGCACGGTACACACTGAACAAAAACATGGTTAAATAGCTTGGTGTTTTGCATAATTTTTGAATGCCGACACAACCTTAAGCATAAGTAGTGCTTGAAGTGAGGCACACAAGTAGAGAAGCTTTGGACAATATTTTAGACCCTACATAACATGAAGCATAGTTGTATAGAAGGTAGTCTCAATTGATTTTCCTGAAAAGAGCTTTCAGATTGAATTTTTGAACGATGCACGACCCGAACATTGGCGTGGAGGAGGCAAGGCACTTAGGTGCTCTCAAACAAAAGCTCTCGGATAGACTTTTAAGGCTCTACACGGCCCCGAGCATGGCCTTGTAGGAGCCTAGTAGGAGCAATTTTTTTCCTATATATATATATTTTTGTTGTTTTTCTCTCTTCCCTTAAGATTTAGGACATATTTGCTAGACTTAAAGGATAGGCTAAGTTCTTCTTAGTTTCCTTTTGCTGTTTTTGTTTTGATTTGTTTTCAAGCATAGCCTTTGATGGGTTCACAAGATAGTTGATGATGATGCACTTCATTCACGCTTACTAGATATGGAAACTCCTTACTGAAATTTTGAAAATCCGAGGAAGTTCTAGTGTCCTTTTGTTTTTAATTTTCTTTCTTTCCCTTTTTCCTTATTTATGCTTGATTGGGAAGACATTGGGGACAATGTCTAACTTAAGTATGGGGAAGGGATTTATAGAAAGAAGAATTTGCGTCTTGATTTGCTTATGTTCTTTATGCACTTGTTAATCAAAATTCCCTCACATATAAATTTGCAATTGAACTTTAAGATTGATATGCTTTCAAATGAGAATCTTGAAATTATACTCATTCATTTGTGATTAGCATTCAAAAGATAAAAGTATAACGACTTTGTATGCCTTACTCACCTATTTTGAACTTGGTATACTTAGTTAAAATTTTAGGATGAAATCTAAGTGGGGCAAATTTACCTACTATTTAATGATTGAATTTAGGGTTGTGGAAGAGGTTGAAGTCCTTAGTTTTAAGTTAAATGGTTGTATTTCTAAGCTTGTTGGTTAGTATATTTACTTTTGAAAAACTTTGAGAGCCCTTCTAACTTTAGTGAAAGGGGTATATGAAATCAATCACTTAGTGATTCTTTTTGAAAAATCTCTTTGAAAAAAATGAATCAATTGTTGTGCTTAATTGAATATAAAAGCTTAGTTAATATGAGCAGGCTTTGGTCCCTCAGAAGAGCGAAGTTTGACCCTGCTATTGACTTAGACAAGCTTCTTATAAACAATTGATGAAAAAAAAAATAACTGAGTTGAAAAGATGCGAGCTACACCCCATCTAGAGGAAAAGGAAAAGATGCAGGCTAAAACCCGTCCCTTGAAGGCTATTAAAAGAATTTTTGGAGAGATTTTAATCAAAGAGAAGAAAACTTAGGGGAATGATGGATATCATATACTTTCATTATAGGTTACTGAGTTTAGAGAGGTAGTTGAATGGTTTATATACTCTCTGATTAGTAGTGAGATGTAGCTAAGCCACTTTCACTTTGATTGACTTTGTGTGTCTTTTATAACTTTGGAAGCAGTTATTAAATGATGAGGGTCTTAGTTTGATTTACTTGGATTAATCTCAAAAATTTAACTGTAGTATGCTAAGTATAAGTAGAACTATGGTAAGTTTGAGTGGTGGGCACTAATAAGTTGCTTTGGAATAACTGAATTAAAGAATGCTACTTGTGATACGATATCTTTTAATGAGTATAACTGATGAAATATTATTTTGTCCTCATTTTTTTGCTTGAGGATAATCAAACAGTTAAGTGTGGGGAAGTTTGATAAGTGTTAAAAGATCCTTATGTCTAGTACTCATTGCATATGATTTTATATGGATTTTATATGATTATTAAGAAAAGGATACTTAATGGCTTAATATTTGATTTCAGGGTTTAAAGAAGATATTTCAAAGATTTAAGGATGATTTAAGATGAAATGGGGAAATATTTGGCAAAGTATGCAAAATGTTGATTTTTAATTGTGCACAACTTTCAATATAGCCATGCAAACGCTAGGGCTAAGCTATAAAAAGTGACCAGAAACTATTCCAAATTGTACCTAGTTCTTGCCTAAGAAGTGTAGAAAGCTATGTTGAAGGAAAGAACTTGATCAAAGAAGAAATGAAGACTTCCCAAGGTGCATAACCCTGAGCACGGTTGTGCAGGAGTAAGGGCAGAACTTCGTCGGTTACAAATCTATAAATAGCCGCCTTAACCTTTCATATTATCATCCTTTGATCAACCCTAGACATATTCTAAACCTTAGGAGAGCAAAAACTACAAACTTCAAGGAGGAAAAGTGCTTGAGCTTCATTGGAAATCACAAGACGTTAAAAAGGGTTTTATCGTTTATATCATGTTTATAGATTACTTCTATAGATCTTCTATTTTCATTGTAAACTCCATGGAGGAGTAAATCTTTATGCCTTAATTCTTGTGAAACCTAGAACCTCATATGATTTGAATTGCTTTTGATTTATGAAAAGTTTACGTCTTAGTATCTATTCATGTGTTTTAATTGTCTTGCGATTGATTTATGTGCAAAATTAGGGGTGTTCACGGATCAGTTAACCAGTCCGTAGCCCTATTTTTTGAACTTAATCGTAATGATCAGTTTTTTAATATCCTGATCCTTAACCAGTCCATTATAAATGGTTAACCATTTTATTTGGTTAATTTATTTAGTTTTTGGTTTTTAACCATTTATCGTAATGGTTTCAATAAATCATATTGATAATTTCGACAAATCTTATTTTTTAGCCTTTATCATAGAGTTTTTCTTTAAATTATTATATATATTACAAGAGCTAAAAATAAAGAAAATCAAATTAAGGAAAACGAGAAAGACAAACTTTTGGACGTATCATTATTAATAAAATCAAACCAAATCAATTACCACATTAACACCATCAAACATAGGATAATAGTATTTTAATCGAAATCCAAGTAATATTGACATAGGTAAATTATATGTATAAGTAAATCATATGTATATTATATATATATATTTAAAAATTATTATATGTATATTTAAATCATATATATAATATATTTATAAATATTAAAATGGTTAACTGTTAACCATCGATTTTTGGTGGTTGCAAATTGAAACGAAACCGAAAACCGAAAAAAATTAAAACTATAATCCTAAACTGAAACTAACGGATCGGTTAACCATATTTTTTGGATTGGTTTTATGGTTTCGATTCGGTTTTTTGGTTTCATCAGTTTTTTTGCATACCCCTACGCAATGTTGATTGCTTGTATGATTCTTGTTAGATAGAAAGAGGTTTCATCTAAGAAGATAGATCTTCATGAATAAAGAGATTACATGTTTTACCTAGAGGTAGGGGAACTTTGATTTTTGTATAAAGATTTCATCTTGTTTAGGAATCCCGATCTTTAATGCAATCTTGTGTGGCATTAGTGAGGGAGAGGTCTCCACTATCTCATATAGGGTTGCGAATTGATTAACTCGAGGGAGTAATTAATTCAATTGTGTGATTCTACAGTGCAAACGTAAATAACTCATTGATCAATATTTTGTTGTAAGAAATTAGGGTTTATAGTGGATCAAGATGAATGGTAGGTCTTGTGATTGAATTTATCCTTTGACAACACTCATATTTAACTATTAGGGTTATTAGTTAGATAAGTAAAAGTTATGATATCATTTTAATTATTAATTTAAATAGTAGAGAAATGGTAATACTAATACTTTATATCTAGATCTAGAGGACAGCACTCATATTAATTCTATTATGCAATCGATAGGTGCCGTGTCTTAGAACTTATCGTAGGATTTCTATTGGGTTTTATTATTTATTATTTGATACGATTGATAAGCTCTTATCATAACCCTAGCCTAAAAAAACTTTCTTGTTTAACTTTCTAAATTGCAAATTTTATCAACAAGCCCTTGACTTGGCCACAACCTCAGATTCTTTAAAATCCTAGTGATCAGACCACCAAGGAATATCCCATTACCCCACATACTAGCTTGATGCCTGATTCTCTAAGCACTAATTGACCTACGTTCATTCTCCTCTTCTTCATCATGTTTTAGAGGGGGTGGAGTCAACTTCACCTATTGTAGCTACCCCTCTAGCTTAGAGAATATGCTTCTAATGAACATATAATGAAGGATCCTCAAGCTTTTCTTGTTGAAGCTAGATGCTATTGTTTTTGAGGGTATGAATAGCCCTTCTATCACTTTTTCCACGAAAGCTTCTCAATTCTTCATCTAGCACTTCCATAGGTAAATTCTTGAATTCCTCCCCTTCATTCTCCTTCTCATTATCACACATACCCATTGTTGCTATGAATTCTCTCATGGGTAAGGTCATGCATGCTCCAAAGGCATAGAAAGTAACTATATCTCCCATACTTGGCACCTGGTGCCTAGTCTTAAAACTTTCTAAGAAGGCTAAGGTAACTTCACTATACACTTCTTCCTGATATCAAGTACTTTCTCCCCAACCTAATCTTCAAAGTACTGTCTAAACTCTTCCTCTAGCCCATAACTTCTTACTACTCCCCACTCCATCACAACATTTGCCAAAATATGTTTCTTAACTAAAAAAATTTCATATTTTTTCTTGTCATTAAAGTTTAAACCTATTGAAGGTTGGTTAGATGCACTTGTGAGAGGAAGGCCCAGAATCATTTCTGGCCTTTTTGGTTTTCTTTGGTGGTTCTGTTTGGAAGGATATTTTTGGTGCTATTTCTGAAAAACAAATTACACAAGATAAATTTCTTATTTGAAAACTAGTATAAAATATAATAGAATAGATTTTTGCCCTAATTTTCAACTTGAACCTAACTCAGAGGTATTAATCACGCTTTGAATAACAAACTTAGGGCATTCTTAATCCTAACTTTACTTAAAGAATTTCGAACTTATTTTAGCTACATTTATGTTTCCTAACTATGTAATTTATGAAAAGAATCATCTTTCCTCTAAACTAACCAAATTCTTATCAGGTTTTCAATGAAGTTCAAAAGCCACGATAGAGTTCATTAAGATCATTCAAGTAAAGCCCTAATATTCTCAACTAAACAAATGGAAAACAGTCAGTTTATCCTATGTCAACTATTAAGAAAGCTTCTTAGCATAGATTTTGTCAATTTCGAAATCCTAAAAGTAATGAGACTAAACAAATATCTATTTTGATGTAAACAACAATATTGGATCAAAGAATGAAGAAAAATGCTTACCTTACTAGTTTGATGTAGAAAATGTTGTAAAAGAGTGATTTTTTATCGAGTTTGTAAATGAAGATATATCGAGGGTTTTGAGAGGATTTGTCGAGTTTGTTATAATTTTGAACGAAGCAATGAATGAGAGGGAAACAACAATATTAAAGCTTATAATTAAACGAATTGCAGGTTTAACTATGGGTGCGATTTAGAACAAGATTTTATTTTTAAAGAATTAAAAAATAAAAGAATTGTAGCCTCAAATTAGCCTTTATTAACTTGCATAAAAGAATTGCGTCTTTAATTTAGCCTTAGTTTATTTCTAAAAGAGCAAAGAATTAAAGAAATAAAAAATCAAGGACTCAATTTGGTCCTTTATTACTCATGCATAAAAGAATATCAGACAAGAATTGCAACCTTGATTTAATACTCAGTTTGAACTATAAAGAATAAAGAATTAAAGCAAAAGGTAACTGCTGTCACAATCATGCGCTCGATTCAATCTGTGATAAGAAATTTATTCTTCTTTATGAATCGGTTGGCTTGTAGCCAAATTTATCAGGTGGATTCTATAAAACATTTTAAATTAAACATGAAAGCCCAAAGACAATTGCATCCTTGCTATTCAAGCTTCAGTAAGGAATTTAACTAAAAACACCATTTAAATCTTCATTCAATCTTCAAAAACATCATTCATAATTACAAAAACTTCTTAGGAAAAACTATCAAAGTCTCAATCATTCATCAAACATTCATTAGCAAAACAACCATACTCAAGGTCTTTTTAAAATTAAAGAAAATTATATCTTCTAAACAACAAAACAACTAAATAAAAGGTTAGGATTAGATATCCTAGAGTCTTTCATCTTTACTTTTAACTTTTAGCTTGGTCCTTTAGATTGGCTGGCAAAGTTCCTTAAGGTCTTTTTAGTAAGAGTTGAAAATTTGACCTAATTGTGTTTCCAGGTTATGGATGGCAGCTTAGTAATTCCTCAATGCAGTATCAATTCCTTACTTCTTAGCCTTGGTTAAGATCTCCTAAAATATGTTTTGATGATAACAAAAAGATCAAGTATTTCTAATAAGTTAAGTTGTGCAGTGTTTTATGAAGTAACATATTCAATGAGATTAATAAAGTCTTGAAGTCAGAGATTAACTCAAACGATTACTGGTGATAAGCAAACAAAGAGTTTACTCAGAGATTGAATCAGAAGGTCATACAGTTTAACGGTTTGAAGAATTAATGAACAAAATTTTGTTTTATCAAATTAAGACCCAGCACCAAAGTTGAATGTATTTGGGTAAGACATTCAAATGTGTTCCACAAAGTTGGTTCAAATATCCATGGGGAATCAAATTTCAATTTTTGAAAAAATCATGTTTTTGACAACAAAGTCCAAGATGTTGATTCACGCTTTGAAATTGCATGGAAGTTCTCTGATTCTGCTACTAAGGCATGGTTAGAGGAAATGTGGACACTATTTATTAGGAAGGGATTTGGTTTTAATCATGCAGTGTTATGCTTATAAGAGAGCTAATGAGGTTGACATTTCATTTGAGATTGCATAGCAGATTATATTTGAGGAGAAAATTAGTGTGCATGATATGAAGTACTTACAAAGTTTAGACACGATCCAGATTTTTATGAAGTATGTGTATGAAGAATATAGTTGAAGTAAGAGGAATTTATTCACAAAAGGACACGGTTCCATTTTTAAGGGATATGAGGATCAGAAGGTGAATTATGGAGAAGATGTCAACAACGGTCCAATGATCAAATTCAAATTACAAGATAAGGATTCCTATGTTATAGATAAGCAAGTTTATCTTCTGAAGATTACAAGATAACAACATTAAGATAACGTGGTATTCAAAGTATTATCGGTTAGAGAATCAAAACAAGTTTATTCGAATGTGTGTAAAATATCAAGGGACAAGCTTATCTTCTGGAAAACTAACCATTGAAGGAATTCAAATATATTCTTCAAGCCATGATCAAAGAATAACAACTTTTTATTGTGACAAAAAAGAGCAAATAGAGATACTACTTCATCATCTGCAAAACCTTGTTATACTAATTGTTTTACTTTGTTCGAAACTTTTGAGGATTCATATTGTATTTCCATTGTTTTAGATTTACTCATTTTATGTGAGATTGAGAGTTACAAGTAGACTCAGTAGATTGATTGTTAGCTTAAGGAAAGCTTGGAGAATCAAGCTGCGTGCATTGTAAGCCAAGTATGTTGGCAAGGACAACTTATAGCTTGTTTGTTTTTTGGAAATAGTGGAACATACCAGTGAGGAAGATCGGGTTCCTGGCTTGGTGCTAGAAGAGAGGACTGACGCTCAAGGCGGAACCACTATAAATTGAATTTGCAATCTTCTCTACCCTATCTTTTAATTTCATGCATTTTTATTTAATTATTTATGCTGCAGATTAAACTCAGAGTGTCAGTTAGAGAGTAACTGGAAACAATTTTTTTTTTATCTTGTGAATTTGTTTTGCTTGAGTTCATTTGAGTTAATTTTTTTTATTATGATCTTAAAACAAGTTCAATCATTTTAAAGTGGTCTTAAAGCCATTTCAAATTTGATTAACTAAGTGGGAATGTTTCTAAATTATTTTTGAATAAAAAAATTCTATGACCAATTTACCCCCTCTTGATTATTCTTTTAGGATCAACAGCCTCAGAAGCCTTGATAAACTGAGGAATAAATTCCTCTAAAGAATTCTTACTACACCATGGGACATTAGACCCTTGACCCTGTTGTTTTTGAAAGTTTTGTGGAAGAAAACTTGGATTTTGAAAATTTTTGTTATTCCACCTAAAGTTTAGGTAGTTCCTCTAACCAGGGTTGTATGTGTTACTAAAAGGATCATTCTTAGGTCCATAATTTCCAAAAAAACTATACATTTTTAGAAGTCATGCCCTTAAAACTTTGCCCAACATTTCCATCAACCATATTCACTTGGCCACCTCCAATGGTTATACTATTAACCTTTCTAGACAAAGCTTCTATCTTGGAGGTTAGGGATGTGACTACATCTAGTTCAAACACTCCTCCAGTCTTCCCCTTCCTAACCCTAATAGAAGACCACTAGTAATGGTTGTTGATCATATGCTCAAACAGGTTCAAACACTCCTCTGAGGATTTATTGTTTAGGCTTTCTCCTGCTACTGCATCAATAAGCTACCTAGTTCCAGTTTAGCCCATTGTAATAGGTATGGACCTATGTCCATTTAGGCAGTCCATGATGTGGGCACCTACCCAGCAACTCCTTCTATCTCTCAAAAGCTTCATAGAGGGTTTTAGATTATAGCTGGTGAAATGAAGCTATATTTACTCTTAACTTTGTTATCCTATAGGGTGGGAAGTATTTTCTCATGAAGTGTTAAGTTACTAGGTGGTTATGTACTGTTTAGGCAGATTATTGAGCCATTTCTTTGCATTCCCTCTAAAAGAAAAAGGAAACAACTGTAGACGTATGGCATCATCAGAAGCCCCATTGGTTTTAAAGGTGTCACAAAGTTTCCAAGAATTGCTGGAGGTGGATATTAGGGTCCTCATCTTGTAATCCGTCAAACTGGACGTATTGCTGCATCATGTGAATCACATTGGGTTTTATTTCAAAATTGTTTGTTGATCACACTTTTCTATATTTCTCTTTAAAACTATTATTAATCTCTTTTTTTAATTCCTTTAAATGCATAGATATTTACCGGCCAGTGTACTGGGTACGTGTGCAGTAATAAAATTTCGGTGACTAACGAGTCATGTGCACAAGGAGTAAAGACTAGCTCTTGATTGCATTAGTCCTAAATGTAGTTAGGCAAATAAAAAAGACTATTTTTGGACTTTTAG
This sequence comes from Combretum micranthum, assembly GCA_024138025.1. Lineage (NCBI taxonomy): Eukaryota > Viridiplantae > Streptophyta > Magnoliopsida > Myrtales > Combretaceae > Combretum > Combretum micranthum. The sequence continues at coordinate 1,730,046 of JAMXBD010000068.1, read as the reverse complement.
ATATAACTAATCTACAAAGATAGGGATTTCCAACACCTTAACTAAATTAGGTTTAGATCTAATAGATTAGAAAATTAATGATGTATGCTATGACTTTCGATACACTTGCAAATCCAAATTGTCACTAGGTTTAGTTTTTCAATCAATAAAGCACTAGATAAAAACTCATTTTTCCAAAGAAAGTGATTATCCTAAATAACCAATCAATATTCTCTATTCCTAGGAGAGTGATCAGTTGACTAATCTGTATAAATTTACTAAACCTTAATTGAATTGCGATCCATAGGTCTATGAGATTTGTAATCAAAATTAGCTAATCAAAGAATTGGTTAGAAAGGAATTTTTTAATTACAAACCTAACCTAACATGAATTCTAGATTCAATCCAAAATACATGATCGGTGAAATAACATCAACAATTCGAATACAAACAACAATTCAATCAACGGTAGAAAAAGTATCAATTAGAAAATTCAAATGAACAACTCAAAACAGTAATTAAGCACAAAGGAACAAGTATTAAACACCATCTATAAAATGAATATAAGAAAAGAACAAAATCACCTTGTTAAGAAAATTCCATTCTCAAATCCAAATTCAAATGATGTTTTCCACTTGATTTTGGTGTAGAATCCACAATCAAATTAAAAAGAAAAGCTATCTAGTATTCTATACCTCAATCTCAATCAAGGAGATAAGAAAATGATGTTCTATTTCATGCCTAGGGTTTCTCTCCTTCAACAAAATCCACAAAAGACAGTATTTATATGAAAAGTCGCGCAGGGACGTAGGCCGCGTTCAAGGTCGGTAGCTTTGAATGAAAATTAGCCAGCCTTCTTTGTAAAAATTAAATCTAAGGCAATATGGCTGCAAGATTTGTGTAAGAGTCGAGGTGCCTTGGTCAGTAGCATTTTATCTCCCAATGGCCGATGTACAGATAAAAAATGAAGGTGGCGATGTTCTATTTAGGCTAGCTATGTTAACTCATTGAAGACCAACGTTGAGTTATTCTCTTATGAAGGTTAGTGGCTTACTTTGTTCAATGGCTGGCCTACTTTGTAAATGTCTCCAAATTTGCACATATCTCTTCTTAATTGTTTGTATTTGTTGTATAAGTCCTTCAATACCTGAAATATTAAAATAGACATATTTAACCACAATTCCTCATTATTTCTATAGAATCAATAATAATTAAGCATGATTTGTTTAATGAAAAGTGGGTAAAATATGACTTTATCAACTCCCCTACACTTGAACTTTTGCTTGTTCAAGAAAAATAAATAAGACCAAAAGAAATCTTTCATAGAAAGTAAAAAATTTTATTTTCATAGATTCAAGCATCCATTCTTTTATAGTTCATGACTTGCAATTCTGGTTCTTGCTACTTTAACCAAACTAGGTATATGTAATTAGATTAATACAATCAAAATTTAGTAGTTAATATAGATAAAACAAACTTTAGTCCACATGTTTAGTCAAAGAACCTTTTATCCAACAGTAAATACACAATCCATTGAGGAAAAACATCCATTTAAACTTCACTGACATTAGCAGGCATATAAGTTTTGCAACAAATAGTGAAAGCACGTTATATCTACTATATTCCTAGATTTTCTCCCTCTTTATTATAATTCTTATTTCATTTGGTGCTTTTGCATTCATAATTTTTTTTTATTGATACAAGCATTTTTTCCTTTTTTCTTTTAAAGTTCAAGCATTAAACTTTTGCCTTTCCTCCCTTCTCATTATAGTGAGTTCATTGAGTCAGCATATCTTGAGCTCATTACCTAAGTGACCAGGTTCAAAAGGGACCCTTACTAACTCTTCCTCACTTTAGCATTCAATTTCCGATACTCTTGACAATTACCTAAATCAGTGGAGTAAATGCTATGCTTGTTTTTTCCTTTTCTTTTGAATGTTACAACAAAATTAAAACTTCTTTATAAAGGATCACTAAGTAAAGAGTTTCTTCTATCTTTCACTAAGTCTTGAAAAGTTATCAAAATAACTCAAAAGAGTATATACAAGTAAATTTTTCCTAGAAGTACACCTATTTATTTTTCACTTAAGGATACTCTCAAACTTCTAATTTTAAAGCTAAATATAAGGTAAATTTGTTCCTTAAAGATTACACTGCTTAATTGTAACTAAGTATTCTAATTACAACAGTAGTGAGTAAGGCGCCTAAGTAAGTCAATTTCATATTTCACATATGCTATCAACAATATTAAGTACAATCTCCAAATTTCATAAAAAATTTTGAAAAATTTTAGCCTAAAATTGCCATATAATGCTTTAGGATAAATAAGTTCAAAGCATGGGATACAATATAATTCCAAATTCATATATATTCAATTAATACAACAATTCAGACATTAACACAATTCATACTCTACTTCATTCTCTATATCTTATTATCTCTTCCCCCACACTTAAATCGAACAGTATCTTACTGTTCCTAATTTAGCTCAAAATAGGAAAGAAATAAAGATAAAAGAGAAAAGGAATAAAGTTACTTCCTCGGTTTTGAAAAATTGATGCATTTTGAGTTCTAATAGGTACAACAATAGAGAAGATTTCCAATTAATCCATCTTGTAAATCCATGCGCTTATGGTCTACAATTATGCTCTTTGGCTCCTGTTTTTCCTCTTATCTACACAAACAGGCAAACATAACTAAGAAGCAAGTAAAAGACAAAAAAAAAAATATATATATATATATATATATATAACAAGAAAAAAATAATGGTGGGTTGCCTCCCATCCAACGCTTGTTTTATACTCTCAGCCTGACTTTTTAACTTTCTTCTTTAAGGAGGTTCAAATTCACTAGTATTTGTTTCATCCTTCCTTTTCTTACATGCTTCTACTCTTGAATTTTCTCATGTCGTGTCTATCTTGGTGGATTGAGAGTTCTTTTTCCAGCGCTTCATGATATTCACATGTAATTCTTTATTTCCAACCCTCAGCACCATTTTGCTAATTTCACATCAATTACAGCTCTAGCAATGGCATGAATGGGCTTCCAAGGATGAAGAGAACCTTTGGATCTTCTTCTATATCCAATACTATAAAGTCCATAGGAAACATGAACTTTTCCACTTTTAATAGCATATCCTTAATCATCCCTCAGGTCTTTTGATAGAAGTGACCAGCCAATTAAATTGTCATCTCAGTTTTCTTGATTGCATCCCCTAATCTTATGTTCTTAGCTACAGAGAAAGGTATCAAATCGATACTTGCACCTAGATCACAAAATTTCTAAACCAATTATCTCTTATGGTGCAATCTAAAGTGAATTTCCTTGGATCATTCAATTTAAGAGGAAGTGCATCCTTTAATGCTTCATACATGCCTGAGTTAACACGACTGTCTCTCTCCCATTCATCTTTCTTTTCTTGCTCAACACTTCTTTTAAAAATTTTTTATATTGAGATGACTCTTCCAAAATATCAACTAAGGGAATATTAACCTAAATATCAACTAAGGGAATATTAACCTCTAGCTTCTTAAACACCTCTAAGAATTTTTTATACTCTTCATCATCTTTCCTCTTTCTTGATCTTCCTGGAGAAGGAATTGATGGCACAAATGATTTGACTATAGTAGTGTGCTCCTGTTGTACCACATCTATAAGCCCTTATATTTTTTCGATAGTTTTATTAATCTTCAAACAACCGGAAATCAAACAAAAACCTTAATAACCATAAAAATTAAAACAATGTGTTTAAATCCAGCAATCTCACGCTCTTAACCCTAGAGCAATAAAATTGAGATAATTATATATTATAGTTTGTAATAATATAGTGGAACATAAAAAGATCAGATTCAGGAAAATTAAATTTGTTTCGTACCCAAATAGGATCAGTTTTCAAAATTAGATTCCACACGCACAAAATAGTAAAAATATTTCAATAACACTATTAGACTTGTAATTGTATGAGGATTCATAATATAATAGTTTAAGAATTCTTCGATCACTAAAAATATCAAATATAGCCCTTTTATATGTATTTTTATTACTATCAGTATTTTAATTGTCTTGTTTACTATTCATTACTATTCACTACTATTTATCTATCTCTACTTTTCCTTACAACCTATACACCTATTTTTTTTTATAATTTTTATTTCTAATACAATTTCACATCCCTCACATCTTACTTTTCATTAACAAAAATACAAAAAAATTAGAAATCTCTCCCTCTCTCCTCTCAAAGTAGCGTCGGCCCTCCCTCTTCCACTCTCCATGTATTTTAATTTTCACTTATTTATTTAACACAATTTATCCTCCATTTTTTCATATAAATACCACCCCTTCCTTCCATTTTTTTCACACCTTTCTTACACTATCAAAACTATCCCAAATTCTCTCCAAAAGTTCTCTGTACTTTCTTCTTCTTTTATAAGTAATAATCCTTTAAGCTTTCTTTATGTTTATTAGCTTAGTATGAACATAGTATATGTTTTCTAAACACATGGAGGTTAGAAAAGCAATAATATGTTCATACCTAAACTTTATGATATGATACTATTAGCAGATTAATCTTTATGTTCATGTAACTTAGCATGAATATAGTGTGTGTTTTCTAAAAACCCATGGAGGTTAAGAAAGCAACATTATGTTTATGTTTTGTTCATTGTTCATACTTTATGTTTTAATTATTATGCTTTTATATTATGCTCATATTATTATTATTGCTCTTATTATTGTGAATTTTTTTCCTTTCTTTTTTTCTTCTTTTCTTTTGGGACTAGTCTATTCTTAGTCCCGGGAAGCCTTGATGAAGCTAAGGCTCCCAATACTTGACATTATTATTATTCTTATTTGTTTATTATATTCCTTATTATCTTACGTTGTGATATTCTTATCTTTTTGTAAACTACATAATCATATTCATGCATGGCTCATGTGTTGTTGTCCAAATAAAAAGAGATTTTTTTTTTTTTTTAATAAGGCTAAACTCTTGAAACCTTGTCTCTTAACAAATGTTTTTCACCAAGACTTAGAAGGATGTTTTTAATTTCAAAAATTTATTGGTGAAGAAAATTTCTTCAAAGTCTAAAATACTTTCTTTTCAACAAATGGCAACATGGAAATCTTGATATAAAGATGATAACTTGATACTATGCCAATTTTTACCAACTTTCTAAACTAAAAACTAAACAAGTTTTCAACCTAAGGTAAAAAAAATCAACTTACAAGTCTTAAGAAACCCATTTAGAGAAATAAAATTTTTTCAACAATTTAAGAAAGTAAATTTTTAAAGAATAAAATCATTTTTTTAAATACAAATATAATAAGAAAATACACTAGCAAGAACGTTATGTACTACTGAGGAAAAACTTTTGAAACTCTATTTTTCAATTCCTAGAAATAAAATTGGTAGATAACTTAAAAAGACCAAACTTCATTTCAACTAGGGATGTAAATGGGTCGGGTTCGGGTCGGGTCATCCTGTCCCAAACCCGACCCGATTACAAATTGGGTGTCCCAGAACCCGACCCGACCCTATTATTTAGGAACCCGCCCCGACCCGAACCCGACCCGTTTAATATATTACATAATTAAATGCATCATTTTATTATTTCATTAAATTATTATTGTAGTGAGACATGTTGAGGAGGGCAAAAATTTCAATGGAGTTGATAAAAATCCTAATTTTTATTTAAAAAAATTAGAAAACGTTAAAGACAGGTAAAAAATCATTAAACATGAAAACTGAATATATAAGATAAAGTCAATAACTCAAGACATGTCATTGCCTAAAATTATTAGAAGACTTACATATCTCTATATATATATATAATACATCCAACTCATAATAATAATAATAATAATAATGACACTACACGACGATCTATATATTCTTGATTTATTTGTCATTATATATATATAATATCTATTTTTTCTGAGAAAATTAATTTTTATACTTTGTTGTGTTGCATGAAAAAGAAATGAATTTTGAAAAAGTGGGGAAGGTTGCACATGGAAACCGATTTTCTCTGGATAATTGGTCAGTGATTATTAATTGTAAATATAATTTATATCCTATCATGTGACTCAATACATGAATAACAAAATAATTATATGAAAAGCATCATTCAACTAATGAATAAGTAAATTCCTTAAACTAAAATTTTTAATTTTTTTTAAATTAAATCGGGTTGGGTTTTCCCAAAGGGTTATGAGTACAACCCAAAACCCGACCCTAAACCCTATAGGGTTTTTAGCGGGGGCGGCGCGGGTACCCTATAACGACCCGCCCCGGTTGCATCCCTAATTTCAACCAACTTTTGGTAAACTAAAGAATAAAAATATAGAACACTACATTGTGATAACACAAGGATTTATAAGTTTTATTCCAACCACATAAAGAAAAGTTTAACAACAAATTCAAATTTTCAAAACATAGGAAGAGTTGTTTTATGGAAAATATTTAAATTAGACAACACTATAGCATCATGCATAAATTATGAGTTTATTTATGTACCAAAGAAATTCTTTCCAATTGTGTACATATTTAGATTTTGCTCAACAAGTTTTGAATGAAGAAAGGATTAGAAAAATTTTGTTTTTAAAGGATGGAATTTTCATAGTAAACTTGTACCCCTCTGATTTGAGACCTAAATGACTTCTTACAATGAAAATAACCTTAAAAATGGATAGATCTTTTCAAGTAGGTAGAAAGCGACATATAATATGCGAAATTTTTGAGTTAAAATGAGTAAGTTATGGCCATTTTAAGTTGGAATTTCCATAAATTGATTTTTATTGCAATTAGAAAATAGATTTTGAATCTCCAGTAGAAATTCTATGAAAGACTCATTTTGGGTATTTCATCTTGTTTAGGTGAAGAAGGAAACCGATATCGCTTTCTCGAAAGACTACTTCGATTAGGAGCGATCATCATGGATTGAGTTAATCCCTTACTAATTATATTTCCTTGAATGTGCTTGTAAGTAGTGGCAATAGAGATTAAGAAAGATAAAAAGAAATGTTGTGTGAACTAGATGCATGTTGAATGAAGTGGTTGTTGAATAAAAAAGATAACTATATCGAAAGAAGATTTGATGAATAATTTATGTTCTCTTGCAATGGTATGATAAATATTGTTTTGGTCACTCTTAACTTGAAACTGACAATAATTGGATAAACCGATATTAAAAATGATTCATGGATGACATATTGTGAGTAACATTTATTTTTTGCTGCTATTCTTTGTGTGGGGAAATGAAGAGTTGTAGTGGTGGCCAGTAGTAGCCGGGAAGCCTACCTAGGCAAGTAGGAACTGGTAAGTCTGTAAATATTGATGGTCGAATGGGCCGTAACTACCCAACCCTCGACATGGAGGGCACAAATTTGTAAAACACATGGTTTCCGGTTAATTGTGTGTATTTTGATTTCTCATATGATTGTTGCATACACATATGTTTGTATAAAATACTTATGATTTTATGGAATTTTTTTAAAGAAGGGAGTTATATCACTAAGCTAGTTTTGCTTATACTCCTATAGCTTTTGTTACAGTTTGATTACTTGTGGTTGGCACCAAGGAGCCCCTATTTCAGGTACAAGCCAAAGTTACTAGGAGTTTTTGGAAGAAGTTTACATATTTAGTCTTTGGTTTAGATTTCTAAGAAAAATCTCTATAATAGGCTTTTGATACATTTATGTATGTATTAAGTTAGCTTAAATTTGTAAGACTTTAAGAATAGGGGAATGCCCCTAAGAAGTTGTAAGAATTTGAACTTAATGATTATTACATATTATCTTTACAATTCTTGCATGCTTTTATTATCTGCTTAAACGTAATACCCCTTTTGTCTCCTACTGTCTTGGAAGCACGGCCCTGCACGTGATATCAAAGCTCTTGTGCGACTAAGGCTGTCATTCATTAGGTTTAATATTATGTGCAACAGACTACCACATTTAGGGTACCCTCTAGGGCGTGACAACATCTTTCATTTGATTTGATGTAGAAGCTAAAGTCTCTTCTTTCTCAAATACCTTGCTTGTCTCTACAATGATCTCATTTCTCTTAATTGGAGTAGAGGGTTTCACAAGACCTTCAATTTGCTTTCCAAGCTTCTTAAACCCCTCTATAGTTAGATCTGCAAGCTTTTCAATAGTTAATTCTCAAGTTGGCTTTTCTTCATTAGCTTTAACCTCACTGGCCATTGAAGAAGTGCTCTCTAGTTTTTTTGGACTGGACATAACTTTTTCTTCTTTCTCTTTTTCATACCTTTCAGAGTTAAATGGGGTTTCTTTTTTCTTTCCATTAGTAAGATGCTCCCAATATTCGCTTGAATTAGCTAGTCGAAAAATAGATGATACAAATTTTGTCATACCTACTACCCGAGTCTCTAATTTTTCTATGACAACTTGTTACTTCTCAAATTTTTCTTCCCATTTCTGCTCTAAAACCCTCACAATTTCTTCAATACTTTTATCTTTACCTGGAACTGGGGCAATTAAATTTTTAGAAGATGAAGCAGTATTCCTTTGGTTTGGAGTCTCCCAAGTGTGATGATATTATTAAGTTGATATATATAGAAATCATTTTTGGCCTACCACCTTGACATTGAGAGCTATCATGTAATCCATTGTACCATGAACAAGCTACTAGAGGAGAATTGTATGGATCAGTGTATTGGCTTCCTAAGATTTCTTTAATCATTCCAAACGCCATTTCTACTAGCATTTTTTGTTAATTGCTCTCCCGTAGCTAACTCTAACATCATCCTATCATGGGCTTCTAATCCCCTAAGGAATATTAATACTTGAGACCAATTAGGTGACTCATGATAAGGGCATTCATGCATCAAATTGTGGTATCTCTTCTAGGCATTTGACAAAGGCTCTCCCTCATACTGCCTAAATGTCCTATGCCTAATTTGAGCTCTAAAATACAAATATATGGGAAGATTGGTGCTTGTTGATTACATATATCTTATCTTTACTCAACAAAATTTTCGAGCACCTATAAAGAGAAAAAGAAAAACGAGTAGAAATGTACAAATGAATCAAAGACTAATATTTACAAATAAAGAAGTATTTTATAATTTTTTTTTCATATTTTTCAAATAAAAGGCCTAGTCTACAAAAGTCTTAAAACTGAAATTAGCACTAATCACTCTTTGGCAACGACACCAAATACTGATCACACTTTTTCTATATGTGCTTTTTCAAAACTCTTACTAATCTCTTTTTTTAATTCCTTTAAAAGTGTAGATATTTACCGACCTGTGTACTAGGTACGTGTATAGTAATAAAATTTTGTGAGTACCGAGTTATCCATAGGGAGTGGGGACTAGCTCTCAATTGTATTAGTCCTAAATGTAGCTAGGCAAATCAAAACGACTATATTTTTTATTTTTAGATATAATTGATCTACAAAGATATGGGATTTCTAACACCTTAATTGAATTAGCTTTAAAGCCAATAAATTAGAAAATCAATTAAATGTATGCTATGACCAATGATACACTTGTAAATCCAAATTGTCAATAGGTTTAGTTTTTCAATCAATCAAGCACTAGATAAAAAACTCCTTTTTCAAAGAAAGTGATTATCTTAAATTATCCAATCAATATTCTCTAATCCTTGGAAAGTGATCAATTGAATAATTTGTATAAATTTACCAAAATCTAATTGAATTGCAATCCATATGTCTATGAAATTTATAATCCAAATTAGCTAATCATAGAATTGGTTAGAAAGGAATTTTCCAATTACAATCTTAATCTAACATGAATTCCAAATTCAATCCAAAATATATTATTAGTGAAATAACATCAACAATTCATATGCAAACAACAACTCAATCAACAGTTGAATAGTATCAACTGGATAATTCAAATCAACAACTCAAAACCCTAATTAAGCACAAAAGAACAAGTATTGAAAACCATCCATAAAATAAATATTAGAAAAGAACAAAATCACCATATCAAGAAAATCCAGTTCTCAAATCCAAATTCAAATGATGTTTTCCACTTGATCCTAGAGTGGAATCTACAATCAAATTAAAAAGAAAAGCTTTCTAGTGTTCTATCCCTAATCTCAATCAAGGAGCAAAAGAAAATGATGTTTTATTTCCTACCTAGGGTTTCTCTCCTTCAACAAGATCCACAAAAGATAGTATTTATATGAAAAGTTGCATAGGGACTTAAGCCACCTTCAAGATCGGTGGCTTTGAATGAAATTAGCTAGCCTTCTTTGTAAAAATTATTTCAGAGGCAAGTTGGTTGCCAGCTTTATTTAACCGACGACATTTATCTCTAGTGGTCGGCTTGCAAGATGAAAAATGAAGGATGGTGATGTTCTATTTCTAGGCTGGTTATGTTGATTCGTTGAAGACCAGTGTTGAGTTGTTCTCTTGTGAAAGCTGGCGGCCTACTTTGTTCAATGGCCGACCTACTTTGTAAATGTCTCCAAATTTGCACATATCTCTTCTCAATTGCTTATATTTGTTGTATAAGTCTTTCAAGACCTAAAATATTAAAATAGAATACTTAAGTACCAATCCTCATTGTTTTTATAAAATCGGTAAAAAGTGACTTTATCATTTGCCACTACCCTAGGCCTAGCTATACTTCTATTGGCTCCATTTAGGGTGGGTCAAGAGAACTCCAACATAGTCATAAGAGGATGATTTACCCTTATTCTGTTATTTTCTCCTTTTAACATCTCATTTGGTTCATAAATCTCCTCTTCCTGGTTATTGATAGGGTCAACTCTATGAGCCATTACTTCTTTAGAAATTTGATTTGTTTTCCTACTTAAGTGCCTGATGTTCTTCCTATTCATTGTGGCTCTGAATTAAAGGGAAACAAGAGGTAAGATTGACTCCTAGTCTTTGTCCTATAGTTTTATTATGGTAAAGAATTAGTCTACAATAAGCTTTTTACAATAAACTAACTACAATAAAATAGAAATAGAGACTATGAAGCAATAGCAAAACTGATGTACAACAATAGATTCTATGGGAAGAACATTATTAACAAAAGAATTAAATAATTAAATAACCAAAGATTAAAGAATCAAGAGATTAAAACAAAGCTAAAGCTAAACAAAAATACAAAACTATACAAAAAGGACTACAAGAACTATACATGAATATTTACAAACAGGTAAAAGAATTATGTACAATAATAACTTAAAAACAAAACAAAATTTACATATACAAAAATAAACAAAAACGATAGGTTAGTGACTTAAATAGAGAAAGGAAAAACAAACACAAGATATTTGCAAGAAAAATAAAACTATGTACAAGATGATATTTACAACAATAAGAATATATACAAAACAGAAATAAACAAAAAGCAAAAATTATTTACATTATTTGTAGGGTTAGTGACTAGTCTAATAGATTATAAGCTTTCATGTAGTGCTTTGTTGAGCTTTATTTTCATGAATTCAACACTAATTCCCGACATCAGTGCTAGAAATCTGACTTAGTTGGTTTGGTTTGTCTAAAAACATTAAGAACAAAACATGAAGCTAAAGTATTTCAAAAATTTATAAAATGCTAATAAGTTTTGTTCAACTTTAGTTGTAATCACCAATATAAGCAAACACACCTACAAAGTAGCATAAAAAGTATTAGGTCATATTTCTTGGAGATCGTTAACATCTACTATACTCACTTTTCATCTATTATCTAGCCAAAGAGAGACTTAGAAGATCATTATAAACAATAAAAAGCTAAGCACATTTTCAACGCAAATTAAGGATATAAGTTTGTTAATGTAAGACAAAAGTTAGGATTTGTTTCACCAATTCCTTATCATATGATTTTCTTAACAAACTCAGAGAGTTATTTGCTGGGTATATTTGTACTATCGGATTTGCTAAAGTAAGTTAATGCCTCTCTCAAGGTCAGAAACTCTAGATCTAGGTCAAACAATTGAAATCTCTACACAAGTTATTAGCAATTTAGATCCACATAAAGATTAAGAATTCTTTGATTAAAACCCATTTTAATAAATTTAAAACCAAGTGATAGAAAGTTTCACCATCTCTATCTATAGGTGATTACAAGCAACTTCATTAGCAATCTATATCTATTCAAAAGAATGATCTATCAATATAATCAGTTGAAATCAAACATGGATCTAACAGGTGTACCACGCAATTAGATCCATGAAACTAAGTTTAAGCTACTAATTATGAATATCCAATCAATATTTAATTAAAACACATTTGAAATCACATGAATAAGCCTTGGATTCACAAATCCTAAGTTAAGATGATTATTTCTCTATGAATGTAAACATTAAGCATAGATTCAAGAGAAATAAAATGAAATTAAAGATGAGGTTTGCAGATTAAGCACAAAAATCTTGCAAGAATAAACTTTGAGTTCAATATAAATTTACCTAAAAAATACAAATATCTAGCAAGAAGAAAGATTTCTCTCACAAAAAATTCTCTTCTTAATCTATGCTATGTCAGAAATTTGTCACATATGGTACAATATAGTATCACACGTCTATGCACATTTATTTATAATGATAGGGCATAAAAATTATGAAGATTTTATTCACTAACGTGGTAGATTCTTTATAATGATTTTTTTTTTCATTATCTTCATGCGATTTATTTAGGGCAATGTGTCCATGATAGCAAGGATAGGATCACTCTTCGTAGGTTGCATCGTAGGCTTGAATATTGGCCACAATCTAAGCTATGTCTTTTCTTTAGAGGCGTAATTATGGGTCAGCTTAAACCACGAGTGGAATCATAAGTGTGATTCTTAACTACGATTGGAGTCTGTCACAGCATGGTTGTCTCAATGTAAACTGTAGGGTAGATCGGAGGCATGATTGAGGGCTTAATTTGCACTTTTGCCTTGTCTTCTTGTCCTCAGTTTTGGTCTTTGGTAACCGTAGTTGAGTCTATCTTCAAACATTGTTGTTATTTTTCTCTAATATTGATTTAAATCACTTTATTTATTCTTTTCTTGATCTTAGGAGCTAAAAACAACACTTAAACCATAAAAGCACAAAATCATAGGAATTTTCCTAAAAATGAATCATATCAAGTATGATTTCCTATGAATAGAATAGAGTGTAAAAGACTTATAAGCAAGGTACGGCACGTGTTTATAGGCTTTATTTGATAACAAACTAGAAGGCCCAACACCAATGACATGGATCGACAACAAGTGTAAACCCTTATATTTTATGTTAAGTTTATGCTTAAACCCTAGAATTAAAGGTCAACCAGAAACCCTAAAAGCCAATAAAGTCTATAACAAACCCTAATGTTTAGATCCAATAATCCCATGCTCTTAACCCTAGAACAATAAAATTGAGATAATCATGGAATATAGTTCGAAATAATATTGGAAAACCTAAAAAGATTAGATTCGTCAAAATTTAATTAGTTTCGAACCCAAACAAGATTAGTTCTCAAAAAATTTGTCTTAGGGTTGGAATAGTAAAAATTTTTCCGATAATATTATTAGACTCATAATAATATAAGATTTTAAAAATATCAGTTTTATAATTTTTCTATAGTTAAAAATATCAGATATTGCACTTTTATGCATATTTCCTTAACTATCGGTATTAATTTGGCTTGTCTACTATTCATGTTACTATTTATTACTATTCAACTGTCTCTATTTTTCTCGTTACCTACTCTTACTACCTATACACCTATTTCTTGTATTTTTCATTTCCAGTACAATTTTATATCTTTTATATCTCACATCTTAATTACTTTTTATTACAAAAGTACAAATTAAATAAATTTTTCCTCCCTCATTCCCTAGAACCGGTGCCCCTCTCTCTCATACAACCAATTTATTATTTTTTTCATTTTATTTTGTTACATCTAATTTTCCTCCACAAGACTCTATAAATACCCTCTCTCTTTATTTCTTTTACACACTTCATTTCCTTATCAAAACTTTTCCAAAAGATCTCTACAAAATTCCTCTCTACAAACTCTTTCCAACTCTCTCTTCTTCTTCTAACCAATAGGTAAAAGTTTTAATACTTTCTTTATGTTCATGTAACTTAACATGACCATAATATGTGTTTTCTAAGACTCATAAGAGTTAAGAAAGCAACAATATGTTCATGTTTTGCTCTTATTCATACTTAAATTTTATGTTGTTATATTAGTGTTAAAATGATTTCTATGTTCATGTAACTTAGCATGACTATAGTGTGTGTTTTTAAGACTCATAAGGGTTAAGAAAGCAATAATATGATCATGTTTTGTTCTTGTCATATATAATTAAATAATGATGTTGTAACATTATTATTGCTCTTATTATGCTCTTTCTTTTCTTTTTCTTTTTGCAACTAGTCTTTTCTAGTGCCAGGATGTCTTGATGAAGTAAGACTCCTAATACTTGACCTTATTATTATGATTATTTGCTCCTTATATCTCTTTCTATCTTATTATATGTTATTACTATCTTTTTATGGCTACATAATCATATTCATGCATGATTAAGATGTTATTGTCTTAATAAAAATAAAAAATGGTTCTTTCTTTATTAAAGAAAGCAAGACTAAACTCACTTTAAAATGAATTTGTGTTACTTAGAAAATTCTTCCCATCAAAGATTTAGAAAATTGTACTTAATAAATTCTTTTCAAGAATTTATACAAACTGATCATCACATTCCAAAGTGTCAAGAAAAAGGATTTCTTTTAAAATCTAACTAAATGGAGATACATTTTCTTTTCAAAATGGTAACATGAAATTTTTTTGTTAAAACTTTAATGCTGATAATGCTTGCTATGCAAATTTTTCATAAAAACTTATTAATAAGAATTTTCACCAACTTCATAATACACACCAAGAACTAGACAAGTTTTCAAAAATTAAAGTAACATCAACTCACTAGTTTATCAACCCACTCAGAAAAATAAAAATTAGCCAAGAAATAAAGCTCTAGAAATGATAAACTTATTTGCTAAGGATATAGAAGAATATAAATATAAAGAGGAAATATATTTATAATGCAACTCAAAATCTTAAGAGATTATCAATAACTTGAGAGAAAATTTTTTGGAACTTCATTTCCAATAACTGGAAATAGAAATTAGTAGATATCTTAAAGAGACCAAGTTATTGGAAATTAATTTATCTTTGAAGGTTAGGAAATGAAATTATAATAAGAAAACACTCACTTATAATGACCCAAGAACTTTTAATTTTTTTCAACAACTTAAAGGGAAATTTCAAAGTTTCTATCTTCTATACTCTCAAAGAAAAATTGTTTTATGAAAAATCAATGTAGAGACAACGCCACTAAAATCATGCATATAAAATATATATATTCAAAGGATTTTTCAACCATACAAATGTGTATGTGTTTGTTTAAAAATTTTGGATGAAGAAAAGTTTAGAAAATTGTATAAAAAAAGGGTGGAAATTCGTGGTGATTTTGTATTGAACCATTTTGGGACCCAAATGACTTTTTATGATAAAAAAACCTTAGAAATAGATAGATTTTTCGAGTAGATAGAAAATAACATATAATATGCAAAATTTCGAGTTAAAATGAGCAAGTTATGATTATTTTAAGTTGAAATTTCCACAAATCCGAATTTTACCACAATTAAGAGATAGAGTTAGAAAATTTAAGTAGAAATTCTATGAAATACTCATTTTGGGTATTTCGTTTGCTTAAGAATCGAGGAGGACAAGACTTTCTATCCCAAAGACTACTTTGACTAAGGGAGCTATCATCAAGTCACGGCCGAGTGAGTTTACTTCCTTCTATTTTTCATATTATGTTTATGCTTGTAGTTTAGTGGCATTAGAAATAGTTAAAAGATAAAACGAAAAAGTGCATGTGATTCTTAATGATTGGTGAATTCATGTTAAGTATATCGAGTCTTGGTTGTCTATAATAAATTGTATGGATTAATACATGTTGAAGTATTTGAAAATTGTATGCTCCCCTCAAAATGATGTAATAAATGATAGAATCTTAATAAAATTGATCCATGTACTACACGAATAGAGTCACATTGCATTCGCTACTATACATTTGATGAGACAGTGTATGATAGTGATGGTCGGCATAACTGTAGTATCTACATGTGGCAAGTAATAGCTATAAGATCTACATGTTTTTGGTGACGAAATGTAGCCAGTAAGAACTATAAAAATTATTTGTTGGTCATAATTGGCCGATATACCTAACTCCGAATGAAGGGCATAAATTCATTCAACATATGGTTCCTGATTCCCAAAAAACCATATGTCTTATATGCTCATGTGTTTGTTGCATCTCATTGCTTGAATAATTAACTTGTTTGATATCTTTTGTTCCGTGTATGGTAAACTGGGAATGATCTTACTAAGCTAGTAACGTTATATCCTATAGATTTTTGTATGTCTAGGAACATTAGCTTTTGTACCAACGATATCTGTTTATCCGTAAGTCATCTTTTGGGAGCTTTCGAAGGAAATCCAATCATGGACATAGATCGACTTCCTTTAAAATCCTTGGTGAAGTTATTTAAGTTTTATTGTAAAGACTTAGACTTTATGATTTGGGCTTGGAAATATTAGCAAGGGAATGCCCCCAAGGCTTTTGTAATGAACTTATGAATTATATTTTGTAGTTAATATTTATCTAGATTCTTGCATGCTTTACATTATCGCTGAAACTACACTTTCCACTGGCATCTTCTATTATTGTGTTGTACACCTTACATATGATATCGAACTTTTGTGTGACTAGGTAGTCATTCTTAAATTTTAATATTGTATGTGGCGGACTGCCATATTTAAGATACTCTTTGGGGCATAACAAAAAGTTCCTTGAGGCCCATAAAATGTTGCAGACTGCCTTGGCTGTAGGCCTCAATCACTAACCAGGATACTCTCCTTCTGTTGGAACACATAAGGACCTAAAACAGAGGTCCTCCTTAACGAGTTCCTACTTTAATAAGACATTTCCTTGGTCTCCCAAGTCTCCTTGGGGGTACTTCAAACCTCCTTAATCCACCATATCTCCTCGGAGGTACCTTATACCTCCCTAACATGCCATATGATGAGCATTAATTTACTATTGATCAAGAGCAAGGAAAATCAAGAACAACAAAGTTTGATCACGCTCGTAATGCTTATGAAGCAACAAACAGTGGCTATCATGCCTTTGATGAGCATGAAGTGAGTGATCAGCGAAAATAACACCCTATGTTTCGACCGTGATGCAACCAGCTATGATGCCAACAAATTACTTTGTTTAATATTTTCTTTTATCTTTTTGATATATTTCTTAGATTTTTTTTTCTTAGCTAATTACTATTTTTGTCTATTTTACTCAATTCTGTTCATAAGAATTTAGGCTTAATCTTATGCATTTTTAGATAAATTCCTATGAATCTGTTACTTTTTATTGTTTATATATTGTTTTTTGGCTCTTGAAATCATATATAAAAGGCCTTTATTTGTAAACAAAAAGAAGAAGTTAGTTATCTTTGAATAAAATTCTTTCTCTTTGAGAAAAACTCTTATCAATCTTTATTGATTGTGGTGAGTTATCATTCTTATCAATCTTTATTATTGTAGCAAACAAATCACTTAAGTTAAGTTGTGAGTTATATCAAATTAGCGATAGGGTTATTCTTGGTGGGTCATATCTTAGAATAGTGCCCATCCATATCCATATCTTTTCTTTTCTTGTTTTTCAAGAAACCCTAATATTTATATTAAGTCTTGAGATTTCTTTAGGATTAATTAATATTAGTCATAGATACATCGGTGATTAGTTTCCTAGGCATATCATGTTACCGATACCAAGTTTATCAATTAAAAGACCTAGTGATTGTCTTCCTTGGTGTATCATTATTTTGGTATTAGAGAATTCTTGTATGTTCTTAGTATACAATTTTGGTGTCAAAGCATTCTTGTAAGTTCTTAGCACATCACCATGTCTCCATGGAGGTATTCTACACCTCCTAGGCGATGCTCCAAAGGAGCAGCTCTCCACTTGAGCATATACTCTCCTCGGATGATGATCACCACCACTTGGATCTAGGTCAGCTACCAATAAGGGATCCCTACTCTCCTTACTTCCCTTCCTTAAGAAGGCGACACATAGACAGAAAATATTCTATGGGCTCCCATTTAGTATAACCATCGCCTATAAATAGAACTTGATGGCTCATAACAAGAGTAATGTGATTTTACTCACTATCCCTCTATTTACTACTCTAAAGACCCACCACTAACTTAAGAATCAAAGTGGCCTGCAACATCCGGTGTGCATATAGTGATAATAATGATGTTGGGGTAATAGTAATAATAGGGTATGGATGTAGCACTTGTGGTGTTGCACTAAGGACAATACGACAATGGTAGCAGCTCCAATAGCTATATTCATATGCAATCAATGGCAATGACACAAATTCGGATTTGAATGTAACGATGATAGCAATCATTGTTGGTAACATCATACTGGCCTAAAGCAAAGGTGGTGCCAAATTTTAGTAATGTTGTTGGTGGTGCTAAGGGAAATATAACTTCGACGAGGATTGAATAGCCTCGTAATTGCAAAACCTATTGTAAAAGGAAAAAAGAGATTGCAAAGCCTCCGTTAATAACCATTTGCTTGCTTCACTTGCAAAACCTATTGGTAAAAAGAAAAAAGAATTTGCAAAACCTCCAATAATAACTATTTGCTTCACTTTTTTATTTATAAGGTAAATTGATAATTATTTTAAATATTATAATTCAATCTATTTCAACTAAATTCCACCATTAACAAGACTTTTTACTTTGCCATATAAAATAAAGGGAGGATTGAATTTTAATTTAATAGGAATGTAATAGAGGTTTGATAAATATTATAATATTCATTTGGTGTAAAAAGATAAAAAAAAAGTAATTGTTGGTGTAAAATTAAATTATCTATAATGTCCCTTGTCTTTATAAATGATTGAAAAATAAAATTTGAATGACCATTCATGTATATAGAGAAATAGATTGTATTCATAATTTTGTGTAATATCATTATGAATTGCTATTTCTCTCAACTAAACATTGTAATAGCAATTTTAAATAGAATAGAGAAGAGCGGATAGCTATTCTTCTGAAGTGAAGAGGCTGTAAATAAGAAATGTGATCTCAATATCATGATGTTTGAAAATACCCATTTACCTTCTTAAATCATAATAAAGGATTTTGATCAATTGATTTTGGTATCAATTTGCAACTTCCGCTCACTTTTGTAAAGTTATACTTGAATCTTAACTATCATACTAAATTTGATTTAGACAAAAATAACATATAGAATAGATATTGATGTAAGCAGTGAAAAGAAAAATATAAAGACAACGAAAATATATAGAATCGCAAAACAATGTAGAAAGGATTTAAATTCACTTGCTTTTCCTAAATTTTATCAATGATTGAAATTATTTAAATATACTTGATATCATTTTTTTACTTGTAATATCATCCATGTGATTATATTTGTGTAGAAAAAGCATGGAAATTGATGATAAAACTTAATGGACACAATGAAAATCTAACTGATAAATACTAACACATAACACTATTCATAACAATGAGGTAAGGAATATACATTGTATCTAGAATGTTCACTATAATACGCACTAAAATCCTGTTAGTGTTTGGACTAACTACATATAACTATAATTCCTATTTCATAAATCATCATATGTCGTCGATTCACCATCTGAAGGTCTTCAATATTAGTGGTGTTCCCAATTATTGGTTTGTTTATCGGTCGATCAACATTTAAAACCATTTTAAAAGACCACGAAGTTGAAGTAAATTTGTAAAACTAATAGTTCTATTCAACTTCAGATAGCAATTACTGATCTAGGGCAAGCGCACTTACCAAAGTAGCATAGAAAATATTAGGTCGGATCCCAAGGGATCGTGACATCTACGTACTCACATTTCATCTATTATCTAGCTAAAAAAAATTAGAAGATCATAATGAAAACAGAAGCTATGCTATGTTAATGGATATTCCCAAGCATTCTCCGAGCAAAATAGAAGATCGGTTTGTAAAAATGCAAGACAAAAGCCTAGGATTTGCTTCACTAATTCCTTATTATGTGATTTCTTGACAAAACTGTGAGAGATTTGTTTGCTAGTGTATTTGCATTATTGGATTCACTAGTGTAAGATAAAACCTTTCTTAAGGTTAGCAACTCTAGGTCTAAACTAGACCATCGAAATCTCTTCTCAAGTTTTCAATGGTACTAAAACCCGCATAAAGATCAAGAATCCTTTGTTTTTAAAACTAACCCAATGAATTTCAAAACAAGTGACAGAAAGTTTTCACCATTCCTCTCTCAAGGTCTTTAGGATCAACTCCATTAGTAGCCACATATCTATTCATTAAAATAACCTCTCAACTTATTTTAACGAAATCAAACATGAATTTTTCAAGTGCACCACACAATTAGACCCATGAAAATAAAATCAAGCTACTAATTACAAATACCCAATTAATATTTAATTAAAAGTGCATTTGAAATCACATGAATCAAGATTTGGATTCACAAACCCTAAGCTGTAAGAGATTATTTCTCCATGGATTTAGAAATTAAGAACAAATTTTGAAGAAATAATATGGAATTAATGAAGAATATTACAATTAAGAACAAAGTCTTGCAAAAATTAAAAACAATAGGTTAAATTGATTTTACCTAGAAAACATGAGATTTCTAAAGTAAGAAGAAATGAACTCTTGTGCCTTAGAATTCTCTCTCTACACTATGTTAGGAAATTTGTTACATATGCTACATTCATTACACAGAGCCTGTGCACGCTTATTTATAGGCTAGGGGCATAGAAATCATGATAATTTATTGCTGATTTGGCATATTCTTTTATAACGGAATGTATTCTTTATCGCACTCGCATGTGTCTAAAAAGCCAACTCATAAAGATACTTATCACATGGTAGGTCGGGTGCTCAGATGATACATGAAGGTCAGGGCTCGACTTGAGCTAAGGCATTCTGCCGAAACGCATTTGTCTATCTCTCCATTGAGGGATAAATTGAGGACGTTGAGGGCTTGGTACTTTGGGCTTGACTCAACTTATGCTTCTTAGCAAAGGTCTATTCTTTATTCAGTCTTCATCATGAGTCAAGTTTAAGCCTTGATAATGTGGTGTGATAGAAGCTATTCTTCACTTTCAGGGCTCGATCTCCTCAAATCATTCATCAGGGGTCATGTCGAGGGCTCAATCTAGGGCACAACAGACCAATTTGCTTTGTTTTGCCTTAACATTTAAGCTTCGACAAGTGCTTTTGCAGGGCTCGATAGAATCTAGCTTCAAGTTTTCCTGTTGTTTTGCTCTAAATTTGATTCCAAACACTTAAATTCTTCTTCTTTTGATTTTAGGAGCTGAAAAACAACATTAAACATTAAAACCACCAGATTAAAAGGAATTTAATAAAAACGCATCAGATTAAGCCCAAATTCCTATGAATAGAATAGAGTAAAATAAACTTATCACCAACCCGCTAATTGATTGCAACTAGCAATACAACAATTAACATGCTCATAACCTATAACTGAAAATATAAAGGGATAAGTTGGAGCCCAATATGATAAACCATATATGTGCACATGAATAGATAATGAAACAATCACATGCACATTCTTAAATCTAATGCAACAAACATTCAATTCATCATCTTCAACTTTAAGCCGAACATGTATCAATGGGATCACTTAGTCCTATCAACCACATATATTCATATGCGCATATAGTGGATATTTGATACTCCCCAATATCCTTGATGTTGGAACCACCTAAATCTATCCATATTATTTTCATACACGACTGCACTTAGGACACCATTATACATGAATCATTGGAATGCTGTGATCGTAGTATGGGTGCTCCTCGCCTATTATCAGCAGTTGAGCAGAAGCAACAAACATATTTTATAACTGGATAATTAATCAAATTGCTTGAACACTTTAACCTATAAAAAATATTTAGATTCGTTTACACTTCTTAACTCAAGTCTAGGTAACATCTCCTAGAATCCTTACTCTTACTCGTACTCTTCTATTGATGTAGATGTTTGTGTAAAATGTTTGTATATATAGCTTAAAGGTTTAAATTGTGACAAAAAAAGGAAAATAGTAATTAACTTAGTAATAACTATGTTTCGGGTTTCTAAAGTAGTAATAAGTCCTAAAGAAATTACTTGAACAAGTTTCAAGTGTATTCTAGAAGGATGAATCGAGTTTTGAAGAAGTCTTGTTGTACACAAGTTTTCACACAAGGTATGTGATAAGTCTCTTTTACTTTATCTTTTTCCTATGAATTTGAGCTCATTTTGATGCATTTTTGAATAAATTCCTATGAATACCTATGCTTTTAATGTTAATTATTGTTTTATAGCTCCTTGAATCCAAAGAAGGAGAAATGAAGTGCTTTTATCAGATTTAGAGCAAAACAGCAAACAAAGTCAAAGTTAGACAAAGTCAAGTCCTTTGAAATCACCATCGAGACTGAAAAGTTGAAGTAGAATAAAGAAAAATGGACTATCGTGCCTTAACCTCGAGCCATCGATGTGACCCTCGACATGTGTTTTGAGGAGATCGAGCCTCAATTTACAGAAAAGCTTCTATTGAGCCTCAAAGTCGAGCGTCGTATTCAACCTTCGACAATTGCAATTTGAAGACCAATTCTTGGACATATTTACTTCGAGCCTTAGTTATTTAAGCCTCGATGACGTCAATTTTTACCCTCAATAGATGGATGGACAAAAACGCGAGTGTTCCTTAGTGTTTTAGTGTCGAGCCTGTTTTTCATTCACTATGAGCACTCAACCAAAGCTACATTTTGCCCTGCGACGACCAAAGCGCATGAAAAAACGCACACATGGGGAGATAAAAAGAATTTTATTATGAAAGAATCTTCCATGTCATGAAATAAATATGTCATGTTCTCCATGCACTATGTCTATAAATAAATGGGCGAACATGCGTTGTAAGTAGTGTATAATATTGTAAATTTTCTCTGACATAGTTTTAGAAAGAGAATTCTAAGGTGAAAGAAATCAATTTTCTTCTTGTTTTAGAAGACTCGTAGTTTTCTAGGTAAAATCATTTTAACCCTGATGTTTGTGATTGTTGTGAGAATCTAAGTAATTAATTGAATTATTCTTCGAATTGATTTTATTTCTTTAGATTTATTCTTAAATGTTTAAACCTATGGAGAAATAACCTCATACAGCTTAGGGTTTGTGAATCCAAATCCTAATTTATGTGATTTCAATGCGCTTTTAAGTAAATTAACTGGGTATTTGTAATTAGTAGCATGATTTGTTTTCGTGGGTCTAGTTGTGTGGTGTACCTATTAGGTTCATGCTTGACTTCAATTGAATAGGTTAAGAGGTCATTCTTTTGAATAGAACTGTGACTACTAATGGAGTTAATCCATTTTACCTCGAGAGAGGATGGGTGAAAACATTCTATCACTTGTTTTTAAAATTCATTGAGTTAGTTTTTCAAACAAATCATTCTTATTTTTTATGAGGGTTTAGTACCTGGATCTAGAACTACTAACTTCGAGAGAAGCTTTACTTTACCTTAGTGAATTCGGTGGTACAAGTATCCCAGCAAACTACTTTCTTAGAGTATTGTTTTTATGAAATCACATGATAAAGAGTTGATGTAGTAAACCTTGAGCTGCCATTTTTGCCAAGTTACAAACCCATTCTCTAATTTTGCCTAGTAAACACTTGTGAATATTCCATTAACATAGTTTAGATTTTGTTTTTACCATGTTCTTCTAAATTTTTCCTTGGCTAGATAATGCATGGAATGTAAGTATGGTATTTGCCACCGATCCCTTGGGATCCGACCTAATTCTTTCTATACTACTTCGGCAGGTGCGCTTGCCAATGTTGGAAGTTGCTAAATCGAAGTTGAACAGAACCAATTAGCTTTATAAATTTTGAAAACTCCAACTTTGAGTTGTGATTTTATATTGTATTTATCGAACGATCAAAGCAGTATGTAAAAGGTTATGCTAAAAAAACATAATCATAATTTAGTTCTACACAAGATTCAACACAAGCTGTGTAAAAAGTTGTGTAGAAAGCTATTAGGAGGTAGATGTAATCATTATTATTCATAACCTTCAACACAACTTGTGTAGAAAGTTATGTAACAAGCTAATATGAGGCAGAATATAATCATTAGTGTACACAACCTTCAACACAAGCAGCATAGGAAGTTGTGTAGCAAGCTGATAGGAGATAGAATGTAATTTTCACTATACTTAACCTTCAAATAAGCTATGTAGAAACTTGTGTTGTGCACAAAAGTGGGGTAACTTGCAAAAATTCATAAATTGCAGATTTTTCTTTGTTGCAAGCATCTAAGATTTAATTAACCTCAAACCTAACCCTTTGCATATGCCTATTTACCTATTTCAATTTATCTTGCAAATAAAAAATTAAAACTTGCGTGGAAACCTTACCGTGAATTAATTAATCCTTTACTTATTCCACTTCTTGAATTTTTCCTTTAGAGATTTATTGAAATCTCTCCTAAATCTTGTTATTTCGTGTACAGATTATGATGATTGCTAAAACTATGAGAAAATGATATCCTAGTGATTACTTCATGAAAGAAAGAGAAAAAAGAGATCTTTACTTAGAAACCCTTTTGAATCATCAAGATAGATGAGTGTTAATTGAAGGGGAAAGGAAGAGTTATGGATAGTCTCAAAAGATATAAAAATGCAGTTATCCTCTACAAATTTTTATTTATTTTTATTATATTTGCAATCGACCGAACCATTTTGCCCATATTAAAATGCTAAAAATTACTTTTCTACCCACATTTTAATTTTATTTATTTTTAGGGTCTTTTATATATTAAAATGGAAATTTCTTTATCACCTTTATTTTAAGTTTCTAATCATGAATAAAATAAAAATGTATGTGCAACCTATACACTGTGTTTGACAACCTAATTGAACATGGAAATTAGTTGAAATGAAAAGAAAGGAAAAGAAATGGAAAGAGAAGAAAGATTATATTTTCTATTTGAATTATTAGTACGGAAATAGAAGAAAATGAAATGAAACATTGATATATATAAATTAAAATATCGAATACCTTTTAACTCCCAATTTGTGTTTTTGGATTTAGAATGATTAGTATTTACTTAGCAAACCTTTTGCATGTTTCCTAAACTAAAGGCATAATGAGGGGTGAAAGACATATCTACCGCTCTTGCAAAAAAAAATAAAAATTCACACAAATCCAAATTGTATAAAAAAATTACCAAACTATCATCTCCATATCGTATCTTAGAGAAAAGATATAAAATTTTCTATATGAATCGCATGTTAGAGATGAGACACAACAACAGTACTAGTGTGCGATACAACAAAGTAGCATTACACATTGCACTTGCGACATACGAATCGTTGTATCGTAAGATTAGTGTGTGATACGATAAAGTATTGGCACATTCAATGTGTGATACATTAAAAAAAAAAAAAAAAGCTATATCACATATCCTAGTGATGGTATATCCGTAATATTTTGTATATAAATTATATATGTGTAATTTTTTTTTTAAAAAAGATGTTAAATAAGTAATGATCTCCATAACGGGTCTCTTCTCCATTGCATTTTCTCACTAGTGTTGTTCACAGGGCTACCCACTTAAACTTTGACTTCTACTAGTTTTGCAATTTGTGCTGCATCCAATATAGGGCTTTGGTTCTCATAAATTTGTGGTACCAACAGGAAAAAAACCTTAGTTAGTTATTTGGTTTTTGTTTGGTTGTTGTCACGGGTGTTGTACTAACAAATTTAAAGAAAAATAGTACATATCCAAAGTGAAACAAATTTTCTTTTCACTAAATAACTACAACTCAAACATTTTATAACAACAATATTGTACACTTACCAAATGGATAGTATAAAAATCTTTATCCAACACTATGCATACTGAGTACAATACAAGTAAATCATGCTGTCCAGCATTCTTGTACTATCCAGTTCCACAAGCAAAGCTACCGAAGAAAACGACACATAACACTTAAACTAATTACAACGGGTCATTGAAAATGTCAGTGTGTCTTTCATCATCCTGCAATTCAATTTCCTTTATCACTATTATTTTCCATTATCATTTTCATTATATAATTAGTCGCAATTGCGCTATTGGGTTTGAGTTCAAAATGAAAACGAAAGATTTTAGTTGTTAAAAAAAAGAAAGGAACTTTAGAGTATATTTATATTTTTTTCTTCAAACATAAGCCATGTATATAGAAATAGAATGAATGTGTAATAGTGTTTGCGTGTGCATTTAGTTTTTGCATATATATTGCGGGGTGCGTATCTGCTATTTCTATTTAGCAAATATTTCATATATGATTATCTCCTTGGGCGCCAACCAATTTGACTAAGCATGTTTCTGTCTTCCTATTTTACGGTACACTATTCACTGTCACTATTCAAGTTGATCAAGTCAATGTTTTACTTTATTAACTTTCTCTTAGACTTGGTAAACTCTCAATGACTAGTTGCAGCTAATATGATTTACGATAGGACGGAAATGGAAGGTAAATAATGTATTTGGTAGGTAGTCACTTTACATGTTGCGTCGCATTTCTTCCATGAATCCATCAATCCATCCGATATAACAATACATTAAGCATTATGAATGACTTTATAATGGAATAGAAATTAAAACAAAAGAATTTCCTGCATTTTTGCCTCATCAAAGATGGATGTCAGTATTCTAGTGCTGCTGCTGCTGTTGCATTTTCTCATTCTAATCCCCATGAAAGATGCAGTAACAGATAATATCGACTGTATGCAAGCTCCTTTTTTTCTTTATGATTTCATATAGGGTGATTCTAGTGCAAGTGTTGTAGGTAATATTGTATGTGAACTTAAAGAAAGTTAATGTTTTCAGTTTCTAGTTGGTTTGTTTAGGAGCACTAATGATTTTGCTTGTCTGCTTATGTCAACGTAGTTCATTTCACCTTTGGTTTTCTTGCATGCTGTCTTGAAAGGCCCTATCTTGTTAAAACTACTGGACATTCAGTTCTCAAATGACGATCTTAGATTTTCTGTATAAAGAAATTTTAGATCCTATTTAAATGGTTCTAGATTGAAAATTGGATAGTTCTGTTTTATAATTTGACTTGTGCTGTTTGGGAGTTAATTACTTCTTGCAAAGCAGTTATTGGACTGAGTGCTCTCAAGGATAGATGGCAGAACACACCGCCGAACTGGGTTGGTACTGATCCTTGCAGTGGCAATTGGGTTGGGATTGACTGTCGTGGAGCACGTGTGATTTCTATGTATGTTCTAGATAAACATGATTGTAGATTATTCTGTAAGGTCTCCCTCTTTTTAACTCAAAACGGTTTATCAATTTCAGCACACTGTCATCAATGAATTTGACTGGAAATCTTGCTGGGGATATTGGATCTCTAACCGAACTACAGACCCTGTTAGTTTTCTTATCTATCTGAGACTTATTATCTTAAAGTGAATGTTGGTCTCAATGCACAAGTGGCTTTCTACTTCTTTTCATCCTATTAATCATGAACATACAAAACATCATGTTAAAGACTTTAGTGTCGATATGTTCCTTAAATTAGTTTCTAAGTTTAGGAATGGATCAGATAAATGAGTCAAGCTGAAAAGGCCGGTCTAATAAACATCAGTTATATCTATTTTGAGTTCTTATTCATCAATAATATCCCAGAGTTGCAAAATCGATCAATTGGATCGATGATTTATTCTACTTAGCATAGCATTCCACTCCTTACAATTAAGGTTTTTCTCCTAGGGACTTGTCATACAACAAGGGCTTGACGGGAAGTCTTCCAGCTGAAATTAGCAACTTGAAGAAGCTATCAAACTTGTATAATACCACACCAATCTTGCCTTTGTTGTTTTGGATACAAAATTTTCATGTTGCTAACAGTCCGATATGATGTCACCTGTATCAGAATCCTTCTTAGTTGTGGGTTTTCTGGTTTGATCCCCAACTCAATCGGATCCTTGCAAGAACTGGTGTTTCTGTAAGTATATTGTAGTGGGAATATATGAAAGCAATATATATAGTAAATTTGTTCAAGGTAGAAGTTCCATATCATGCAACAATTTACCTAGGGGCTGTATATATCAATTATTGGAGGCCATTTATAAAGTAACTTGATTCTATACAAGATATAAAAATGAAGCTATATGTATACGAATTAGTGTTTTCATCTGGATATAACCTAAAATTTAAATTTTATGATTGTCAGAGGTACAAGTCTTATATTGTCTCTGCGTAATCTCCAGATCTCTAAACTCAAATGGCTTCAGTGGCCCCATTCCCTCATCCATTGGCAATCTTTCTAAACTCTACTGGCTGGATCTGGCTGACAACCAGCTAAGTGGACCAATTCCTGTATCAAATGGAAGTACGCCCGGTCTTGATATGCTGGTTCACACAAAGCACTTGTATGTTCAAATGTTGTTTTAAGATCATTGTTTACATTACATGCGACCTCAGACATCCAAGTTGTTCCTCATGGAATGTTCTGCACCTCAAATACAGTCATTTTGAGAAGAACCAGCTTTCAGGATCGATTCCACCACAGCTTTTTAGCTCCAACATGAAACTCATACACGTGTAAGTTATATTGCTACTAATTAATCATATGACATGCAAAGGAATCAATTTAAAGCAACATCTTTTATTTATTTATTTATTTTTATTTTTTCTTTTTACAATTGCAGACTTTTTGAGAGAAATCAATTCACAGGTGGCATTCCTCCCACCCTTGGACTCGTGCAGAGCTTGGAAGTACTGTGAGTAAATTAGGCTAGTATTCATGTTAATCCATCAAACAATTTATTTTTGGTTGATTTTATAAATTTTAAGCTTTTCATGGTTACAGACGCTTGGATCGAAATTCTTTGACCGGTCCTGTTCCTGAAAATCTTAACAACCTCACGGTTGTGCAAGAGCTGTAAGAACTGTAAACATCACAAGCTATCCTATATCAAAGTTTTTACTTGTTAATGAACCTTTCTAAGAGTAGCTTTTGATGATTCAATTTTCAGTCACATATCCAATAACAGACTGACCGGTTCATTGCCCAATCTTACTGGCTTGAATTATTTGAACTATCTGTAAGTGATGATACTTTCTCAGTTTCCCAGAGAGAATCAATCTATAGAAAGAGATTATAAGATTTATTCATTGATTCCTTCTTTTCCCTGTGATAGTAAAATGTTTTACCTATGCGTTATCTTTGGATATTGATGTTGGCATGCAGGGATATGAGCAACAACAGTTTTGATCCATCAGACTTCCCTACTTGGATCCTAACCTTGCAGTCTTTAACAACACTGTATGTTCTTCATTCTGTCCTTCCTGATTGCCTTACCTCCCACCCAATGGTCTCTTGATAATAAAGTGTGCATGGAAATGCATAGGTCGCTTGCTGAAAATAGCAGTATTGAAGTCAAAAGATTTTCAAGAAAGTAGTGCATTCGAGCTTCTTCTTTCTAGTGTAACCAATTCATCTCTCTCCTCCTTTGGACCCTGATATGGCTTCAAAATGATTCCAAGTTTTCTGAAATTCTTGATTTCTTATATGTATAACTATCCTTTAAGAATTGCTTTTTTTACTCTTTTGTGCTAGTGAAAAATGTTCCCTTGTAAGGCTTAGTGATTGGCTACTGATGCATAATTTTACGAAAACGAAATGTGACTTTCTTCTTGATCTAATTTAAACTAACCAAACTATTCTATAGGGATCTTGGGTTGCAATTCAATCCAGTATAAAATTGTCAATTTCATACTTTTGGTACATCATGTGCTCCACAAAGAGCCATACTATTATTGATGCTGGAATGTGGACTCATTTCTACTGCTCTGCTTCAGTGATTGTTTTACACTACCTACTCTAATACTTTAAAATCTTGTTTTAAAGGTTTTCCTTTATTCATTCATTATTTTAATGGATAACATGCTTCTTGCCGCGTCATTAAGATTTTTTAGATGTGAGAAGAGCATAGATTATTCTTTGTCCCTTTTCTTCATCTTCTAGATTTTCTCTGAATGTTATGAAGTCAATATGGTTACATTAGTTTGAAAACGAATGCAGAATGATGGAAGATACTCTACTTCGAGGACAAGTCCCTGCTGCCCTCTTCACCCTTGCAGGTTTACAGACAGTGTAAGTATCCAACACCAAGCTTCATGAGAGAGTATCAAGATATGGACAATGAAGGAAATTCCAAGCCATAAAATCAAAATAAATCATTCAGCTAAAGATTTGTTTTGCTGTGGAAACAGAGTATTGAAGAACAACCAGCTGAATGGCACCTTGGATATTGGCAGTAGCTCTGGCACTCAGTTGCAACTCATTGATTTACAGATCAATAATATTGATAGCTTTCGACAAAGTGCTGTCGATTACATACCTGATGTGATGTAAGCCATTGTCTCTTCTTGTAGTTCCTTTAATTATTTGTTTTTGCAATAATGTTAGATGCATGAACATTGACTTACAGTTAAATTCTGGTTTTGCAGACTCCTGGATAACCCTGTATGTCGGGAATCCGGAGCAGCATCCGAAAGATACTGCATAATTCAGAAGTCCAACTCCTCCTCGTATAAAACGCCAACCAATAACTGCCAGCCTGTCGTTTGCAATTTCAATGAAACATCCAGCCCCAACTGCAAATGCTGTTACCCGTACACGGGAACTTTAGTATTCAGGGCTCCTTCTTTCTCTGATTTAGAAAACTCAACCCGCTATGTGACGCTTGCGAACTCTCTCATGGACTCCTTTCAGTCAAATCAACTTCCAGTTGACTCAGTATCACTGAGTAATCCTAGTAAGGATTTATATGATATTCTTGAAATAAGCCTCCAAATATTTCCATCTGGGGAGGCCATTAACTTCAATAGGAGTGGACTTGTTGGCATTGGGTTTGTGCTCAGCAACCAGACTTACAAGCCTCCGCATTATTTTGGACCATTCTACTTTATTGGAGATTTATACACAAACTTTTCTGGTAATTTCATCTCGAAAAATCAACTGGAAACTTGTTATTTTATCTTTTTCTCATGCCATGTTAAATCTTCTTGCTCCTATCTCCCAGAAGCTGTGACAGTGGCACCGAAGTCATCATCAAACACTGGGATTATCATTGGAGCATCAGTTGGTGGCTTTTTTCTCCTGCTGCTGCTCTCTGGAATCTATGCTATCTATTGGAAAAGGAAAACAAAACAAGCTAAGGAACAAAGCAACCCTTATGGTATTGTTTGAGTTATGCATATATATGGCTTGCTATAAGTGGGTAATTTTTATGCTCCAGTAATTTCTTGGTTGTTTATTTTGTACTGTACTACTGCAGTGAATTGGGATAGGAGTAAGAGCAGCGGTAGCATCCCACAGTTGAAAGGATCAAGATGGTTTTCTCTTGAGGATCTCCAGAAATCCACTAACAATTTCTCAGAAGCCAATGATATTGGATCAGGAGGATTCGGAAAGGTTTACATGTGACCATAGAACTATCATGATACATGGTTTTTGCAATTTCTTCAATGATTTGAAACACCTCCTGTAGATTAGTTTCAATAAGCAAGCATCTCTGTCTATTCTATGATCGCACCATCATGATAATACAACTAACAATATGTTACTTTATAAATTCAGGTTGAAATAACTTGAAATTTTCTAGTTGCTAACATGTTTGAAGTCCTCTTTCTCCAGGATCCATTTTGTCATACATCGCCAATTTGCTGTAACACTTCAGCCATAGCTATTTACTAGAAGCACCTTTTTGTAATTGGTGGTGGTATTCTAAGAATTTATTTATATATTTAAATCCATCTTTTCTGGGACTAAGTAATTAAACTTCAACTTCACATATAGTTGTGGCTCTGTTTCTACTATCCGCCGGGTTTTCTGTGAATATTTTAAGTCCAAATCCTTCAAATTGATCATAATATTCTTTCATTACTATGTACAGGTTTACAGGGGGAGTCTTCCCACCGGACAACTGGTTGCAATCAAACGAGCACAGCTTGGATCTTTGCAGGGGGGTGCTGAGTTTAAAAATGAGATCGAGCTTCTTTCAAGAGTTCATCACAAGAATCTTGTCACTCTTGTTGGATTTTGTTTTGAACAAGGTGAACAGCTGCTGGTGTATGAGTATATTCCAAATGGTACCCTGAAAGATAGCCTCTCAGGTAATTTGGCATATTTTTCTTCATTACAATATGTTTTCCTCTTTTATACCAGTAGAATTCAATGATGAAATTGCAAAAATATATATGAAACCAACCTTTGGTTTTTCCTGTTAATTATAAACCTGAGCAAATTCCTTGATAATTAGAATATGGTACATAAACTTTATTTTTTTCCCCCGAAGAGTACATTAGCTTATAATTTTTCAAAGAGTAGATCAAGAAATTTCCAGTACATTTTAATTCCCAAAATCCAGATATGAAAGCCAGAAAGTGAGTGCACATGAACACAAAATATAAGATATGGCTGCATTTTAATAAAGGAACTATACAATTATAAAAATCCATCTTTGATGGGAAGGACTCGAGAACTAATTCCTCTTTCACTGTCAAATATTAACAAATTTGTTCAGACCTTAATTCTAGGTGTCCTTTTGGATGAAGCTGTTGCAAAATTTTATGC
This sequence comes from Combretum micranthum, assembly GCA_024138025.1. Classification (NCBI taxonomy): domain Eukaryota; kingdom Viridiplantae; phylum Streptophyta; class Magnoliopsida; order Myrtales; family Combretaceae; genus Combretum; species Combretum micranthum. The sequence continues at coordinate 1,697,349 of JAMXBD010000068.1, read as the reverse complement.
ACGTATAAATTAGTTTAGGTGGAAAAGGAAATACAATGTAAAACAAGTAGGCCTACTTCAGGCAGAGCACTACCTCTTCTGCTAAATTAGGTAAATATTACAAGTATGATTCCACATTTTTAAGTTAAAGCTACAACTGTTTTTTTCTTACTTTCCTTGTTCCCCATTCTTTCATTGAAATGAAATGAAATGAAACGAAACCTTGCTGGAACTTTTTTCTGCTTTTATAGCAACAGCTCTCCCATGCAGGTAAATCTGGAATCAGGTTGGACTGGAATAGAAGGCTGAAAGTAGCCCTTGGTGCAGCCCGAGGTCTGGCCTATCTTCATGAACTTGCTAATCCACCAATCATACATAGAGACATAAAATCCAACAACATCCTACTAGACGATCACTTAAATGCTAAAGTTGCTGATTTTGGTCTTTCCAAACCAATGGGAGACCATGGAAGAGATCATATCACCACTCAGGTCAAAGGAACCATGGTCAGTTATCATATTTTTATTATGATCTTTTATTGATTTTCATACAGCTGGATTTAAGGCAAAATATAATCAATGCCAACACATGAACAATTGATCTCGTCTTCTGCATTGCTAGACCCTGGGATTTCGTCCTGAGGTTGACCTTTCCTGTTTCAGCATATTCATCAATTCTAGTACTACATAATTCTTGCTTAATCTCCCAATCCACTTTAGCTGAAAATTCTATTACTCACAAGGATGACAGAAACCTCTTAAATTCTAACACTCCCCGTGAATAGAATCCTGCTAAGAAATATGCTGTATGCGTAAGTTTTCAAAATTTTAAAGGGTCTAAATATAAAAAGTTGCCCATTGAAAAAGTGTTCACAGCTTCTGGTGACTGTGTTTGTAGGGCTATTTGGATCCGGAATACTATATGACTCAGCAGCTAACGGAAAAGAGTGACGTTTATAGTTATGGAGTCTTAATGTTGGAACTGATAACTGCAAAAAGACCAATAGAGCGGGGTAGATACATTGTGAGAGAGGTCAGAGTGGCAATTGATATGACCAAAGAATCATATGGTCTTCATGGAATACTTGACCCAGTGATCAGTTCAGGACAGCTAAAAGGTTTAGAGAAGTTTGTGGACTTGGCAATGATGTGTGTTCAAGAATCAGGAGTAGATAGACCAACTATGGGGGAGGTGGTTAAAGAAATAGAGATGATCATGCAGCTTGCTGGTTTGAATCCCAATGCTGGATCAACATCCACTTCAGCAACTTATGATGATTCAAACCAAGTCCGCCATCCTTATAGAAATGAGTCATTCTTCGATTACAGTGGGGTCTTTCCACCTTCAAGAGTGGAGCCTCAGTGAAAATTGCAAAACCTTGTACATAGACCATCATCCCAGGTCATACTGCATTAGGGGATCTAGCAAAATGGTGTATAAAATGTGATATTACTTTTATGGTATTTGTTTTGTATGAAAATGCAAATAATGTGACACTTTTTGCTTGTGTATTTATTAAAGCTAGATTATCTTTCTTTGAAATCATTTATCTGATAATTATAAACTTTCCTCTTTGGTGGGTACCTCCCTTGTGTAGATGAAGTTCATATATGGCTCTTCTGTTTTGGGTTAATAATAAACCAAAATACACATGTTGCATGAACCAATATGTTCTGTCTGATAAAATCATTGAAAATTTTCTGATCTGAGAATTTGACATCCTATACCAAGATAAAATTGCTTAAACTATTTTCCATATGGCAGAGGACATGTACCAGCTGTTGGGAAGAAAGCAAGTAGATAACATCTGCAAGAAGGTTTCGCTGAAAATGTCTAATACAATTCATAATGCTTGTTGCATGATAACGAACAAGTAAGTTGTGCTTTGTTAAACAAAACCGACCAAAAAGATGAAAAAAAATTTGCAGGTAAGATTAACATCTTTACTTTCAATCTATGACTTAAAAGAAATGTCAATCAATTTGCATTGCTGCATCTTGTCGTGCTGGATAGGTGTCTTGACAATACTAGTAGCAGATCTTAAGAACATGCTTCATCCTTGGTTGACTAGATATTGAGTAAATTCCTTTGCAAAATATTCTTTCTTGTTATCAATGACTATTCTAGGATGACGTGGTTATATTTGAGTTATTAGATATATTTTGTGCATTACATTTTGAAATTCAAAATCAATTTAATTCCTCTATTTGTGTGTTTCAAACTGATAATGCTAAGGAATACATGTCTAATTCATTCCAGTCATATATGAAGAAGTATGGTATTGTTCATTAAACCTCATGTGCTTATACTCCACAACAAAATGGAGCTACTGAAAGTGAAATCGTCATCTCATTGAGATTGCTAGGACATTATTGATTCTTATGGACGTGTCTAAGCATTTTTGGGCTGCTGCAGTTCTCATTGCTGTCTCAAAAACAGAATGCCCTCTACTGTACATGACAAGGGCCCTTTGCAACTTCTTCTACCTAATCAATCGCTTTTTCCTTTGCCTTCTCGTATCTTTGGTTGTTTATGTTTTGTTCATCAACTGTCTCTAGGTACTAACAAGTTGGTCCTCGATCGATTCGTTGGCTATTCTCATAGTCAAAAGAGGTATCGTTGTTATTTACGTGAATATAATAAGTTCTATGTTTGTCTTGATGTGTCTCTCTTTGAGTCAACTCCATATTTTTCCACACCGTCTCCATCTTTTAGGGATGAGTTGCCTTTGTCATCTTTTCATGATTAACTTCCGGTTGATCAGGGCACTTCTATAACTTTGCCACCTTCGTAGGGATTCCCTCATCTTAATAGGCCAGATATGCTGGTTTATGTTTGTCAACACCATGCTAGCCCATAGGACTCTACATCTCCACTAAGTCTTCTAACAAACTCAAATTCTCCTCCTCTATATGATCTTGATCTTCCCATTGCATTGAGAAAGGGCAAGCAAGATATTCATCCTTCTATACGCCATTGATGAATTACCAATCGTAGTTTTAAAATTTGTAAAAGCCCGTTCCTAAACCTACTACAAAAAGCAATATGGAGTGCACCTATCGATAATGTAGTATAGCGCTAAGATTGGGCTCGTCCACAGGGAAAGAATAACTACTAGTAATCACTTCTTACCTACTCTCTAGCAGACCAATTAAGATAATTGTTTAACACTACCAACTAAAGAAAATATTACAAAACTAGCAAGCAAGATCACCAGAAGCAACAATCAAGGGTTTAAAAGCAAGAATAAACACGACCTAAGTCTTGTCTTCCATCTAATATCATCGTGGAAATCCTTGAAAACTAAAGATTATCCAAATTGAGTTCTTAAGCCATTGAGTTCCTTATACAAACTGACAATCCTCTCAAATCCACCAATTTATCCATTCTCAAATTGATTGCTTATGATCTCTCCTTGATTAATAACAACCTAAGATTGCATTAAATACATGAACTCATTGAAAATAGAGAATTATGAAAGATCCTTGCTGTTCTATCTCTAGAATTACAATCAAATCTCATCAATTGCATAGATCTATTCATGAAAGCAATTTCTCAGTTGACTTAGATGAAAATCAGGAATAAATTCATATTATGGATACACAAATCTAAGAAACGATATCAGAGCATGCAATTGAACATAAGAACATCAATTAGATTGTATTAAAAGCAAATCTTCATCACATGATGAAATTAGAATTCAAACAAGACCCAGATCTAAGATTTACTCTTCCACAGTAATTACAGGAAACGCATGAAATTCAAAAGAAGAATTCAAATTCATGAGTATAACTCTTAAAAATGAAGCTCGAATATGATGATGTTAGATTTACAATCCAGATTCTCCTTGACTTGTTTCTCTCATGACTTGCCTTCAAAACCTCTCAAAACCCACATAAAATATGATACATTATCTATTGCATAACTGACTCCCTTTATTCTCTCTCTAAGGAGAATTTATATGGGGCCACCAAAATTCCAAAATAAACACAGCAGAAAAGGACACACTGGCACAGGGTCCCAAATAGCTTGTATGGAAGGTTGTTTCTCTTACTGATCTTGGAAACTGGGCTCAAACACCCCTTCAAACGGTCCTGTATGGAGATCGTTGCGCTTTCTAATTTGAAGCTTTGGCACAAATCCTTGTATACGGCCTTATTTGATGGAACGTTATATCTTTTGATTACCTCCTGGTTCCATATAGCCTCTGAAATAGGCCATTTATATGGTTGTTATGCATGTTGATTATCTTGGTAGGGCTGTGCAAAAAAACCGACTGAACTGTGAACCGAACAGGACCGGACAGAACCAAACCGAACCGAAATTTCGGTTCTTTTTTGAAACGGTTTGGTTCGCGATTCGGTTCGCGGTTCGGTTCATTGAAGAGCAAACTATTCGCGGTTCAGTTCGGGACCATGAACCGAACCATATGGTTCAAACCGAACCGAACCGTTTTATATATTAAAAAAATTAAAAATATTATTTTTACTCTTAATTGTTTTATTAATGGTACATATCATTGTCACAAATTTTTAAAAAAATTAATTTTTTTAAAATTTTTTACTTAGATATGTGTTAGTCATTAGAATAAAATTAGATTTTTTATAATATGTTTCAATTGTTATGTTATCTATAAGTAGGATAGATTTTAGAATTTAAACTCTAGTATTCTAACTTAAAAAAATTAATTGTTGTAAAAATTTTTTACTTAGATATGTGTTATTCATTAGAATAAAATTAGATTTTTTATAATATGTTTTAATTGTTATGTTATCTATAAGTAAGGTAGATTTTATAATTTAACCTCTAGTATTCTAACTTTTGCATATTTCTTTTCCATTTGTCTAACTAATTAATCTAGTTCTATTATTTAGTTACTTATTGATTTATATAATTGGTAATAAGTTAGTTAGAAGCATTAAACGAATTACATTTTATGTCTTATATTGAGATAAAATCTAGTATATCATTATTGTTCAAGATAATTAAAAAAAAATGAGACTAGTCATAGTTATAATTTTATAATGGTTGAAATCTTTTCCTTCCTATAAGTTTTACATGTTTATTTGATAAATGATTAATTTTAAATATTATTGTTTATATTTGCATTAGTGATAAGAAATATGTAATTGAACTTTTTCAATAGAATATATTTTTTATTTTATGAAAAAACGGTTCGAACCGCAAACCGAACCGTACCGGACCATTTTTTTTTCAGTTCGAAAAATTACGAACATTAAATTATGGTGCTGTTCGGTTCGAGATGCAAACTGAACCGAACCGTACCGTACCATGCACATCCCTATACCCTGGTTCCAAACAGCCTCTCAAATAGGCTATTTGGAGGGTTGTTTGGCCTTTTGAATTCTTCCAAATAGGGCTGTTTGGCTCCATTCCTATTGCATCTATTTTTCTTCTTTATGAAGAAGTCCATAATGCATGAAATTGACAAATAAATCAACTAAGAGCCATTTTTAAATGATTTTTACTTAGAATATCAACTAAATGAACCCAAAGTCATCTTAAAAATAAGGGTGCTATAATAATTACTATCCATCTACTTTCAAATGTCATTACATACATTTTTCTTTCACCTTCTTCTGCTTCCTTTATTGCATCATTATATGCTATTTATGTTTCAAATTCTATTTCAGAAGCTTTAGCTCATCATAGCTAGCTTACCGCTATGCAATAAGAAACGTCTACTCTTGATCATAATAATATGTGACATCTTGTGCCTCTTCCTAATGGTAAATCCACAATAGGATGTCGATGGGTATTCTCAATGAATGTCTTACCTGATGGTATAGTTGATTGATTGAAAGCTCATTTAGTTGTTAAAGGCTATACTCAAATATATAGTATTGGTTATTGAGATACCTTTTCATCGATAGCTAAGATAACTTCAGTATGCCTTCTCATTTCTCTTGCTACCACTCATCATTAGCCTCTATATCAACTAGATATTAAAAATGCTTTTCTCTATGATGATCTTAAAGAAGAAGTGTATATAGAACAACCACTAGGGTTTTTTGTTCAGGGGTAGACAAGATTGGTTTGTTGTCTAAAAAAATCTTTATATGGGCTTAAACAATCTCTGCATGCTTGGTTTGGTAAATTTAGCTCAGTTGTGATGGACTTTGGCCTTTCCAGACATAATTTAGATCATTTTGTATTTTATCAATAGTATGATGGTAAAAAAATTATATTAGTTATGTAAACCCCTCAATTCTAAGGTAAAATCCGAGTAAACTCTAACCCTAGTTAAATCAGAACTTCAAAAGTCAACAAAGGTCTAGACATACTAGTGGTTTTAACTTCGATAATCCCGCGCTTGAAAGTTGAGAACAATAGAAATGAGCTAATGGCGAATTATAGTTCGAAATAATATAAGATAACCTAAAATGATCAAATTCGCTTGAAAATCGCTTGTTTTGAACCAAAAAGGGATCAGTTTTCGAAAATATTGTCTTGGCCTGCAAAATGGTAAAAATATTTCTGTAACATATCTAGACTCGTAACAAGATGAGGATTTGTAAAATATTAGTTTTAAAATTTCTTGGATCCTAAAAATATCAAATATAGTACTTTTACGCGTATTTTCTTTACTATTGGTATTTTAACTGTCTAGTCTACTATTTATTTACTATTTACTTATCTCTACTTTTTATTACTACCTATTCTTACAACCTATATACTTATTTCTTACAATTTTTTCTCATAAAAATTCTACATTATATATTACTAAACTTCTCTTACATACTTTTATTTTAAAATTAATTTTTAATCACTCTTTGCTTTCATACCATCAAATTTCTTTTTTTATTTATTTAATTAACTATAATTTCCCTCCAACTTTTCCTATAAATACCCCCTCCCTCCTTCATTCTTTACCCTCAAATATCCTCTTCAAAAACTCTCTTCCCAATACTCCCTTCTTTCCCATACAATCACCATCCACATGCAACTATCAATACTTCATTTCTTCTTCCATCCACCTTTAATCTTGGGTAAAAATTCCTAAAACCATCTTCATGTTTATACTAACATACCATGACCATAGTGTATGTTTTCTAAACCCTTGGGTGTTATAAAAGCAACAATATGTTCATGTCTTGTTTAATAATGTTCAAATATTATTATTATTATTATTATATTGTTATGTTTTATTATTGCTTCTAATCTAACTTTTACATATTATTAAATATATTAATGTATATATATTCTCAGAGCCTATAAGCTCACTAACATAACCTTTTATTTATTCATGCTCTTATATTTCTTGCAATTTATTTATTTATTTTATGCAAATTTATTAAGACTAGTCTTTCTAATCTTAGACTTGTCCTCATCAAGTCAAAACAATTTTTCTTATTTTTCTTTATAGACTTGCTCATGTATAAGTCCGGGAAGCCTTGATACAAGTTAAGACTTCTTAATACTTGACTTTTATTATGTGCTTATTTTATTTTTATATCTTTTATCTTTCATATGAATTATTTTTATTCATATTACTTAACTACAAGTTCATATTTATGCATGACCATATTGTTGTTGTCTTAATAAAATAAAAGGAGTTCTTTCTTTAATAAAGAAAATAAGACTAAGCTCACCATAAAAACAATTTTTGCTACTTAGGAAAAATTTTCCATTAAAGACTTAGAATTTTGTTTCAACAACTTCTTTTCAAAAATTTAGATAAGCTCTTCATAATTTTTTAGGTGTTAATATTGTAGACTTTTTCAAGATTTAACTAAGTAGTTTCATTACATATTCTCTTTCAAAATAATAAAATAATTCTTTGTTATGTAAATTTTTCTTAAAAACTTATTTATAAGATTATCAACAACACTTTTATAAAAACTAAGAACTAGACAAATTTTTTAAGTCAAGCAAAAATCAACCCACTAGATAAAAATCCACTTAAGAACAAATTTGGTAGATAACTTGAAAGACAAAATTTTTGGAATTAAATTTATCATTTAAAAATTAAGGAAATATAATTACAATAAGAAATAACCACTTGTAATAACTCAAAAGTTTTTAGTTTTCTTCCCAATAACTTAAAAGAAATTGTCAAGTTTCACTTTTTAAACTCCTAAAACAAGTTGTTCTATGAAAAATCATTGTTGAGACAACATCATTAGAATCATGTATATAATATGAGTTTATATATGTATTAAAAGAATTTTTCAACTATATAAATATCTATATGTTTGTTTGTCAATTTTTAGATGAAGAAAAGTTTAGAAAATTTCATTTTTGAAGGCTGAGAAATTCATCATAATTCCGTACCATACCATTTCGCAACCCAAATGGCTTTTTATGTTAAAAATAACCTTAGAAATTGATAGATCTTTTCGAGTAAGTAGAAAATGACATATAATATGTGAAATTCCAAGTTAAAATGAGTAAATTATGGCCACTTTAAGTTGGAATTTCCTTCCATCCAAATTTCATCGCAAATACTAGAGTAGAATTAGAAAGTTTAAATAGAACTTTCACGAAATACTCATTTCAAGTATTTCTTTTGTTTAGGTGACGAAGCTTTGGATGAACCGTATTTGGAGAACTATTACAAGTGAAAGATTTTGGCAAGAATAGCCAAGTGAGTTTATCTCTTACATTTTCATACTTGTTTATGATTGTAGCTAGAGGCACTAGAAGTAGGGAAAAATGAAAATGGAATATGCACGATAATGTTGGTTAAAAGAATACTATGCATATCGAGGCATAAATTGCTGTTAATTAAATTCGTGTTCTATTATCATGATGAATTGTCTGCAAATTATGTGATCGCCTTAAAAATAATTTAATCACATGTTAAGAATTATATTAACTTATTCATGCTGTAAAGGCTCGGACCCACCACTATAGTTAAAACAGGTGAATCTAGTTCCCCAATTACATATAACCTGCAGTATTATATGTAAGGTTGTCTATAAAGAAATGTTTAAGTAATTGTTTGTCTAAATCTCTTATAAGAACAAATTCTAAAACTTCTTATCCTTAGAACTTCATAGAAAATCATAACAATAACTTCAAAATACACCAAAGTTACAAAACTTAACTCCACACATATATGGAAGGAGATATAACAAACAAAGGCTTATAAAGAAGCCAATTACAAAAGATATAAAAGTTAAACAAAAGCTTTAATAACCATTACATATATTTCCCAAAAACTCTATCTTATACTATTACAAAAAGATCCATCAAAGGCCAAGGTTAGTCTCTAATCCTCCCAACTATCCAAAAAATACTCGAATTCTGTGCCATGTCCCATGCTAGTATAGAATTCATCATCATCATCCACACTTGAAATAAATAAAGCATGAGCCAAAAGCCCAGTACACAAGTAATAAAAACAAGTACAAATGGCACACAAGCTTAAACTACATGCAAATGCAACAACCATCAAGTTATTATATAATCTTTAATTAGTCAAACAACATAGGAGTATTTAAACTCCGGAACAATTGAAAATCTGGGGGTCCTAAGTAACGACCTCCATAGTTAAGGGATTGATATAAGCAGCCTGGATACTTATATCTCCTAGATGATATATCCATAAAAGAGAAATAATCTCATCTAGGGTTCTCAATCGTTTTTCATCTTCACTTAACTTAATCCATAATATCATCTAGCTCAAGTATTCCCATAAACATTAAACTAAATCATATTATTTCATCTTAAGAATAAACAAATGTTATACCGATACAAATAACCCCATCAACTACCTACTGTACCACTTATGAAGTCATATCTCAATGACAATAATGACCTAAGCACCTAAACTACCATGTTGATCTCATAACAGGGTGCCATTCCCCCCACTAGATTCAATGGCATAAAGTACAACTAATTCAAACAAAGCTTAAGTTATCTTGAATTATAGTTAAGTTAAGATATGACTATCCTAAGAAGGAAAACAACTAAGTGACTGCGTACCTGATATATTCTCTGATAAAGAAGGTACAACTAGTCTTGAAGGTGTCAGGGAATCTAATAAAAGAGATTAAATTAATAAAACTTCAACACTAATTCAAACAAGAACTCACACTTGCACAAAGTTCAATTCTAAACAAAGTTTACACTAAACATAACATGTATTCTCACACATGTGTAACTTAAAACATACAATAAGCTCATCTTAACTCTAACTTCCATATTTAATCCAAATATTTATTAAATTTACAAATCCATTTAAATCATGCTTAATTATATCAATTAACTAATATAACACATTAATTATTATTTATCTATTTCATTTTAGCTCAAAAAGATCCATTTTATATTTGACTATAAATACTTAACAAATAAAACATAAGGTTCAACTTTATTTAAATCTATAGCATTTGAAAAAGAAATAAAATTTGAGCAGTCATACTTTTAGAATTTGCAAAAACTCAAAAAATAAAAGTTGTAAATCTCCTTTTTAGCTTTCTATATAAACTTAAGTCACCTCAATCCGAGATTAGATGAAAAAGTTACAAGCAAAATACAAAACAACATCGCATTAGAGAAATTTTGACCTGAGGTCACTAAGGGCGGAGTTACGATCATAGATCCCTAAAAATCCAACACCAAGTGCTTCTAAGGGGAAAGTCACGCCATAGTTATCAACGTTTTACATTTTGAACAACCCAAGGCTTGTAAGGGCAAGATCATGCCCATGATTCACAAAAATAAGCTAACTCGAGCCCTTTAAGGGCCATTATATGCCCATGATTCATGATTTCTCTTGTTTTACGGAATTCCCCTGTTTTAAAACCATTTTTTTACAAACTTTTTACACTTCTAACATCCATTAAAAAACCATTACCAACTTCAAACTTTATCCTACATATATTCTAACAACTTTTAACATGCATATACATCATTTTCATCACATTAAACACATCATTCACCAACTCAAAAACACTTCAACAAACTAACCAAACCAACAATTCATTCTTCAACTTCATCCTTTCAAACACACATACAAAACACTAATACCATAAACTATCTACTCATAATCACTTTTATACTTCATATACTACTTCCACACACTGCAAAACTCAAAATATACCATAATTTTTACTTCATCCACAAATAAAACATGCACTTCATGATAATCCATTTTAGCATGAAACTCATATTCTTAAGAGAACTTAAACTAACAAACATGCACATAAACACTTCAAACTTTACCTCTAGAATTTTTAGCTTGATTGTATACTCTTGTTACAAGTTTGTGGAGGATACTCTTGTGAAATATGAAGAAGCAAATGAAGCTTGTTGAAGTTGGTGTGATGAAGGGAAAGCTTCAGTTTAGCTGTTCTGTTTTTGGGGTTTTCTTTCATCCCAATTTTTTTTTGTAATTTTGGCTTTGAATCTATCTCATTCTTTGACTTTTGAGACAAAATTTTTTTTCAGAAAGCTCAAAGGCTTAGGCTTAGGCTTGGGCTAAGGTTTAGGCTCAAAATTGGGTTAAAATTGTAGTTGTCTTGGACTTGTTAATGGGCAAAAAATTCGGCTATGTTCTTAGGCTCATTAAACTTGTTTTAATCAAATTTTAAACACTTCATTACACATTCAACAACACAAACACAACATAAACCTATACTAACACTTACACATAAACATTAGCATAAATTTTTACTAATACATACACAACATTAATATTCACAACACATATACTAACATCCAATTACACTAACATGTGCTCACTTACAATTTATGCATTATAATTGTATAAAACAAATTAAGCAAGTACACACACACACACACACACACACACACACACACACACACACAGGAATTGGCTATTTGACATGCATATCACGAAGTGAGTTATACTGCATTAGCTACTATGCCCTTGGTGGAACAAGAGTATAGTAGTGAGGCTTTGTAGGAGCCGTAGGTGTGCAAGGATAGGCAAATAGGAATCTGAAAGAACTATTTAAGGATGGGCAAGTAGGATCCTGAAGAACTATTTTAGGATGGAGCGAGTAGGAGCCTAGAAGAACTACATAATTGGATTATAAAGATGGGTTTAAAGAGTCCAAAATACCTAACCCGAATAGAGGGCGTAAATCCATTCAAACATATGATTTTCGGCAGATCATATGTATTGCTTGCTCACCTGTTTGATGCATTTTATATGTCTGTTTAATATCTTATTTGATTTTCTTGATACGAGTACGTTAATCTTGGAATATTCTCACTAAGCTAGTTGAGCTTACACCCCATCCCCACTACTCTCTCCCCCCTCAATAGATTTTTGTTGATGCAGGATCAATTCCTCTTTTACTTGAGGACTCCATAAATCTAGATGGGACTATGCTTTTGGGAAGCTTTTGGGGGAAATCCTTTTGAAGATCTTAGATAGATTTCTTCTAAAAATCTTTTTGGTTTTAGTATTGTTTTTGAAGTAAGGCTAAGACTTTGTTTTGATCCTTGGAAATTTATCAGGGGAATGCTCCTAAGATGATGTAAAGACCATATTCTATAAATTTTGAAGTTAAATAATTATCTAGATTCTTGTATGCTATATTAAACTTTTCAAAGTACACATCCCATCAGTGTCTCCTATTATTGTGATAAATGCCTTACATATGGGGTCGAAACTTTCGAATGACTTCAGGAAGTCATTCTTAAGCTTTAATATCGTATGTGGCAGACTACCACATCTAGGGTATCATTTGGGGCATGACAGGTTGTGTATGTTGATGACATTGTGATTTTAGGAGATGACCATGACGAAATTAAGAAACTGAAGGATTTCCTACACCAAAAATTTCAAAGTAAGGACATAGGTAATTTGAAGTATTTTCTTGGAATTGAAGTTGTCCAATCTAAACAAGGTATATATCTTTCTTAGCAAAAATATTTGCTTGACTTACTATCTCAAAAAGTGGTTTTATTGGAGCAAAACCAATTGATTCACCTATGGATCCTAATGTTAAGCTCTTACCTAATGAAGGAGATGTCTTAGATGACCTAGAAAAGCATAGAAGGTTAGTTAGTGAACTTAATTATCTTACAGTAATGCAATCTGATATATCATTTACAGTTACTGTAGTGAGTCAATTCATGAGTTTACCTCACACTAGTCATTGGAATATTGTAATTCGTATTCTACATTACCTTAAAGGATCTCTAGGTCGAGGTATTTTATACAAAGATCATTTTCATGTGCATGTTATTGGATATACCGATGATGATTGAGTTGGTTCACCATTAAATAGAAGATCAACCATGGGATATTGTGTCTTTGTTGGTGATAATCTTATCTCATGGAAAAGTAAGAAGCAAACTGTAGTAGCAAGATCAAGTGCAGAAGCTGAATATAGAGTAATGTCATTCACAACATGTGAATTACTCTAGTTTAAGTAGTTGTTAGAAGAACTTGGTTTTCCACAGTCACAACCAATGAAACTAATATGTGATAACCAGGCCACTCTACACATAACATCAAACCCAATGTTTCATGAACGAACAAAGCATCTTGAAATTGATTATCACTTTGTTCATGAAAAGTTGTTGAATAAGGAGATTGATATAGCCTATGTGAGATTAGAAGATCAACCAGCCGACTTATTTACTAAGCCTGTGTGAGATCAGAAGAACTACTTGTCGGCTTATTTACTAAGCCTATTTGAGGAGTTCAAGTGGATTATATTTGTAACAAGTCAATAGCATATGATATATATGCTCTGGCTTAAGGGAGAGTGTTAGAATATTAAATGTGTTAATGTAAGGGTATTTTTGTTTTTTCATGTTAATAATATATCTAAAACATTGTGATGGGGTTTATGTAACTCCAACACCTTTTTACCAAAATAACATGTAGCATTGTAACTCACCATTCCTGTGGATGAAGTATAACGCATTTAATAGCTAACTGAACCAATTTTCTTTCTTGAAATCTATCAGAAAGAGGAAAGAATGTTACTTTACAATTTATGTCTTTAGTTAATTTGTTAACAATTAATACGTTATTATATATCTGTGAAGAACATAAAGAATAAAGTCTAAGGTATATTTAGCCAATTGCATAGTTTCTTAGTCCTTTCACCTAATTTCCCATTTGATGCCAATGTTCACGTTCCATTATCACACACTTAAAGTTCTTAAAATGATCAAATGAAATTGTCATGTCATTTGATGCACTGATATTAACTAGTCATGTTTAGCTATAGAAATAAAGGAATGGCTATGGGTGCTTTTTTGGAACATAATAACAATCTGATCGTTGGTTTGACTAGATTTACCTTAATCATTAACCACATTATAAGGAGTAGAGGCTAATTGTTTCTTATAATGTAGCATCATCCATTGTAATACCTGGATTAGAATCCTTTGGCCACCTATTTGTCCAAATGGCCTCATCTTTGGCTTTGACTTAAGCTTATGGTCAATTGTCCATGACCCTTCCTAGTGGGAACTACTTTGCAAGTTGATGAGGCCACAATTATTCAAATCATCACTAACTTGTAGCTAGTTGCCAAATATAGGGATAGTGAGAGGACCACCAATAATTTGGAGATCGACATGGAGTCACCATCAATAGAAGCTAGAAAAAAAGATGGGTTAGCATTGAATTGGTAAAACAACTTTAACTTACCCATTATGCCTTCCAATTGTCAAATTTGCTTACAATAGGATTATACATAGTTCCACTAATAAAACATTATATGAAGTTGTGTATGGGTGTTAACCATATCAACTTCTAAGGATGAGAGTTTGAGTGAAGTTGATTAGCCCAAGAAGATATAGAAAACGTATCAACAAGTAATAGAGCATCTCTAAAAATAGGTTGCAAAGCAAAAGGAGCAAGGTGATAAGGGAAGAAAGCCTATGATATTTCACTCTAGAGATCTTGATTGGGCTCAATTGAGGAAGAAAAAATTCCCAAGAAATCAAGCATGGATGCATGCATCAGGAGCTGATGGACCATTCAAAGTGGTAAAGCGTGTTAATGACAATGCTTATAAGCTTGAATTCCTAGGTAAATATGGAGTTTCCGTTACTTTCAATGTTGTAGATCTTACATCTTACGTGCTAAACGAAAAGAGAATCTTGGTGAGAAATGTTGTGGGAAAATCTTCAACAGCTTTAGGTAATGATAGGAATAAACCACTTGGACCAAAATTAGAACCTGGGCTGAAGGGTTATAGGAGTTAGTTCAAAGGATTCTTGTAAATAACCTAGTTATTGATGCATTATGATTTGTTGATGGTTACTTGGAACACAATTGAAACTTAGGATTGACTATGATTTTGAATTGTAATGAGGAAGTGGAAGGAAATGTGTTCTAAGATGGCACCAAAGTGTAAGTTACACAGCTCGCAACATACCCATGTACTTTTTGTCACGTTAGATACGCTTAAGAACACGCCCATGTTCTTTTGTCATGTTGTGTTCTTGAGCCTAAGTTGTGTTTACAATCGTGTTCTTTATAGATTGCAATTTATATCATTTTTTTATCTATTTTATTAGAATTAGTCATTTTATGATGCCTTTTCTTCCAGGGTTGTTAGGGGACTAGTATTAAGGTCTCCTAAACATTATTTTCAAGAGAATTGAATGAAATTCCCTTTTTCGTGTCGAGAGTTTGCTTTGTAAACCTTAGTTCTTATCAATCACTTAAATTATGGTGAACAAACTACTAGGATCTAATTGTGTGTCGTATTAATTAGAGTATAGTGTAATTTGGATTAGTAAAAGTGTGTTATATATGTTATTGGTGTTGCCCATATCTTTTCTTTTAAACCCTTTAATCACAATAACATTAAAACAATATAATAATCATATCTTTTTAGTTGCTATGTGGTTATTGATCGATTGATACCTCAATACCCATTATAGGATCCGAGTCATATCAAAACCACCATGAAGTAAAATAAAATTTATGTATGAGTAAGTAGATATAAAGTGTATAGGGTATCAAAACTTACTAGCACATGAAATGTAATTATATTGGTTTCCAAGTTTCAAACCTATTCCATACAAAGTTGTAATTTCTTTTTTATTTTCCCATAAATTTTAAGTTCATATTATATTAAATGTAATAATATTTGAACCACCACAAAGCTTATTCCATACAAAGTTGTAATTTCTTTTTTATTTTCCCATAAATATTAAGTTCATATTATATTAAAGAAGTTACATGTGCATGTAAATTTGTGTGTGTGAATTACAAGTTCATCCATATAAAAACCTTTAAACTTATAACAAAGTACTAGAGAACTTATAGTAAACCTTGTGATATTAGAAAAACAATTTTTTTTATTATCATTATTTAAGTGTATATGATATAAAAGAAAAATATGTATGTGCAACTTGTAGACTAATGTTAGCACTTGACTACTTATCAAAAGGGGAAGACTAAGAGGAAAAAAATTGGAAAAGTGTAACCAAGAGAGACATATGGAGGAAGAAAGGGAAACAAAATGAAATAGCATTAGGTTTAATCGTTTAGAGTTTTTACCTCATATGTTAGGTTCTTTTCTTAGCCTCAATTCTTTTTAAACATTTACCAACTAAAAAAGATACGGTTACTATTTATTTTGGCTTATAAAAATTATTTAATAATTTTTTATAAGACATGTATGAAATAAGAAACCCATTGTTATAGTTTGGGAAGAGAGTTACACATACTGTTTTGACATTTAATCTACTATTCCAATACAAGGCCTCTGATAATCTAGGTATCTGATATCTAATAGAGTCATTTTGGTCACTACTGGCATCCCATTATGACCATGTAAGGTTAATGCCAATGCCAACGCTATTGCTCCAAATGTAGACGTGTATATTTTCGAGTGAGCCACTACCTAGGTAGCTCTAGAGGAATTTGAAGGGTGACAAACTATTGCTACTCAATAGCCTCGAGGAAGCACTAATCAAATTGAGTAGATTGAACATACTCTTTGACCTATGAGGATTGTGATCTAATAACGAATTCGATGGATGGAATAGATGATTGAGGATAGGCATAGGCAAAGTATGGGTTTATTAGTGGAAGAGAAGTATTATCTATTCTATCATCTTCTAAGTAAGATAATTCATATAGATAATCCATTTTATTCGCATGGGAGGTCTTAAAGGAATTATCATAACTGAAGTTAAGGTAGCTACTTGGTTATTATTAACCAGTGCAATGTTTGAGGTAATCTCAATATTATTGGTGTTCACCATGATTTACAATAATACTCTCCCCTCCTCTTAAAAGAGAAGAAATTGTTTAGCTCTGATCAAATTCCTAGTTGTTAGAGTCCCACTTTGAGATTAGCTTTTGAAAATATCATGGCTTTGGCAATGTTCAAGAAAATAGTATTCCTATTTGGGATAGGAAACTTGTCATCCTAAATAAAATAATTCAGCAGTTGATAGTTGATTACAAGCTTAAGCTTGTCCTTAGCTTGTTTTGATTACTTGTTAACATAGAAGGCTTCATAAGCCCATTGTGTCATGCCCCGGAGGGTATCCTAAACGTGAGTTCGCTGCATATAATATCAAAGCTAATGAATGACAACCTTAGTCACACAGGAGCTTCGATATTATATGCAAGGCGTGCTTCCAAGATAGTAGGAGACTCACAGGGGTATTATGTTTAAGCAAATAATATAAGCAAGTAAGAACTTATATAAACAAACATAAGATTTTCATCAAATCCTTACATCATCTTAGGGGCATCCCCCGCTTTAATAGTCTTCAAAATAATAACAACTATGATATAAGCTTACTATAGAGATTTTCCTAGAAGCCTATGTTCAAAACTTAAATACATAAAGCTTCTCCCAAAAACTCTTAGTAGCTTATACTCGTACCTGGCAAACGGGGATCCTTGAGGCCAACCAAAGGTAATCGTACTATAACAAAAAGCTATAAGGGTATAAGCAAAACTAGCTTAGTGAGATAATTCCATCTATAAGACATTTCCATAATTCATATAAGTATTTTAATCAAAACATATGAAAATGCACCAATCATATGAACAAGCAAGATACACATGATTAACCGGAAATCAAGTGTAGCATGGATTTAACGCCCTCCATGACAAGGGTTGGGAGGTTACAGGCCCATACGACCATCAATATCCGCAGATTTACCGGCTCTTGCTTGCCTTGTAGACTTTCCGGCTCCTACTAACCACCATGTAGACTTTCTGGCTCCTACCAGCCACCACTACCATTTCGTCGTTTCCCCACACGAAGAATAGTAGTGAAACAAATGTGACTCATGTGAATGACATGTATGAATTGATTTCAATATAAATTTAACCATAGCTGTTTAGTTCAAGTTAAAGGCGATCAACACAATTTTCATCATATCAAAACAAGAATCACAATTTATTTATCAACCCAACTTCCGATATTCTTAACTTGTATTCAATCATTCATAATACCAAGTCACACAATAATTATCCCTTTTATTTTTTTCTTAATTACTAGTGCTACTAATTACAAGCACAAAACAAGGAAATGAACTTAGTAAAAGAAATAACTCACTCCATGTCGGTAGATTCTAATAGAAGTAATCCTCCGGAAACACGATCTCGGATCCTTCTCCATCTAAAAAAGATGGAATACCCAAAATATGTCCTTCATGAAGTTTCTATTCTTGAAGATCTTAAACTTTTCTTAAAATCGCGGTAAAATCGTATAAGAGGAAATTCCAACTTAAAATGTCCATAACTTGCTCATTTTAACTTGGAATTTCGCGTATAATATACCGTTTTCTACCTACTCGAAAAGATCTATCTATTTCTAAACTTATTTTTATCAAACTAAGTCGTTTGGGTCCCGAAAAGGCAACAACCAGATTTGCCACCAATTTGTAAAAAACTTGTTTTCCTTCTTTTATCAAAGCTCACTTGAAGAGATAGACAATATAATAACTTGTAAAACTTTTGGAAAGTATATTCATATATATTTATTGACTCATGACAAATGTATGAAGTTAATGAAATTGTCTCAAATTATAAAAAAGTAAAGTTTCGAAAGATTTGGAATTAAAGAATTTTTTAAGGGTTCATTTTACTTTGAAAAGATTTTGAGTTATTTGAAATGAGTATTTCTAAATTTAATTGCTTGTAATTAATTTAAAAGTTATCTTAAGTATGTTTATAATGAGCATCTCTTTCTTTTTCCTAAATCATAATCTTCCTAAATTCTTTAAGAAATGATTTTTTATTTTCTAAACTTAGCTTCCAACACTTTTTGAAAGAATTTAACACTTCTATACTTAAAAAAATGACTTCTTGACTTCTTGAGATCATCTTATTTTAATGAAAAGGAATTTCTATTATATGAAGAAAAGTGAAGTTTGAAAAATCTTTGTTTACTTTAAAAAAAAAAAAAAAAAGTTCTTCTAGTGTTATGTATGTTTGTAAAATTCCTTTTGAACTCCTCTAAGTTTTATTTAAGATAACTTCTTTAATTTTTAGAAAACATTAGCTTCCTAATTTTATTTTTAGAAAAAGAATCTTTATGTTTAAGGAATCATTTCTTCATTTATTTGTTGAGATAAAACCATTATGTTCATGCATGAATATGAATCATAAAGTTATGAAAACATAAAGAAACATAATACTTGAAAGAATAAGCTAATAAGAAGATAAATCAAGTATTGGAACCTTAGCTTGTTCAAGGTATCCCGGGACTAAGAAATGACTAGTCCCATAAGAAAAAGGAAATGTTTTGACTTGATGAGGACAAGTCTAAGACTAGAATGACTAGTCTTAAAAACAACTTGAAATTAAATAAATTGCAAGGAAGTAAATAAATTGCATGAAAGGTAAATAAATTGCAAGATAATGAGCTTATATGCTCTAAATATTATATATAGCTATATAGATATATTTAGATAGTAATGAACATAAAAGAATATAAAGGAGTTGAGATTATGAACAAAAACAAAGTATGAACCTATTGTTGCTTTCTTAACCTTCATGGTTTTAGAAAAACACACACTAAATTCATACTAAGTAGATGAACATAGAAATTTCTTGAAGAAATTTTACCTAAAAGAAGAAGCTAGAGAGAGCTTTCTTGTGAGAACTTCTTGGAGAGATTTTGGGAGAGATTTGAGTATAGTAACTTTAATAAAGAAGTGGTGTGAAAGAAGTGAAAGTGTGAAGGGGTATTTATAGGAAAATGTAGGAGATAATTTGTGTTAATTAAATAAAGTAAAAATAAAACAAATTGGGCATGGGAGAGGTATGGTCGGCGCAAAAATGGAGAAAGGAGAGAGGAAATTTTTTTTTTTTTTTTGTCTTTTGATTAATTAAAAGTAAGAAATGAAAGATGTGAAATTGTATTGAAAATGAAAATGTGTAAGAAATAGGTGTATGGGTTGTAAGAGTAGGTTGTAAGAAAAAGTAGAGATAGATGAATACTGTAGAATAGTAGAAAATAGTGTAATATAAAAGTAGACATGACAATTAAATACCGGTAGTAAGAAAATACGCTTATAAATGCGATATCTGATATTTTTAGCTACCGAAAAATTACGAAATTGATATTTTTGAAAATCTTATATTTTTACGAGTCTAACGGTATATTCAGAATAATTTTCTTATTCCGAGCTCTCGGACACGTTTTTTAAGAACTATGTCCGATCGGGTTCAAAGGACACTCAAATTGTGCCAAACTGATATTTTTATATAACCTATAGCTATTACAAACTATTATATCTAATTATTCCAATTTCGTTTTCTAGGGCTAGAGAAAACGGCAATGCCAGACTTAAGCGGTTATGATAAATTAGGGTTTTGTTGACTTTGGGAATCCGGTTGACTTCCAATTAGGGTTTAAGCTATAGTTCGAATCCAAAAATTTTGGGGATTTACACATTCAGAGCCTGATTGGTTTATCAAACCTTGTTGAAGTAACTTCAGGTATTCATGTTCTGCTAATCTTACATGTTCAGGATTTATCTTTGAATGGCTTGGGTTGTTTGGGTTAATGTCATTATTCTTCTTAAAAGGAATCCTTATAAAGAATTCTTCATTTTGCCACAACAAATGCTTACACTTATTGAGAAATTTTGTGTGGTTTTCTACACACGTTTTATTTCTCAATTTCGTAGCAATCTTAGTGATGATAACTCCTTTAATAGTGTAAAATTTGGAGACTTCTATGCAAGGTTTAAAGTAATGTTTGAACTTTTAAACTTCAGCATGGAACTTAAGTTGTGGGAGTCGTTGGGAACTCCGTGACAGGTTAATTATCCCTTTGCTTGATCTTATATCCCATCTAACAACAATACCCTTGTCAGGCAATGGTAACCCAATGAATGATGTAATAATTGAGCATCATAGGAAGAGTCAAATCTTGATAGGTACACTTTTCAAGTATACCTTAAATTCTTTATTAGAAGCCATGGCAAAGGTCTTATTGTGAGGTTTCCAAAATTCTTTTGGCAGCACTTTAGGATTGAGAATGCTTTCCATTGCCCCCATATTAATAAATCATATTACTTGGATATGTTTGTCAAACTCTCTTGTTATGATTTAGATTAGGATGCGTGGAATATGTAGAATGCTTCTCCAATAAAGTTAGACTGGATATCAGCAAATATTTAACACCCTAAATTTAATTAAGTCATATATAATCACCATGTAGAATACCTTATCTATTACATGCATAGGCTTCCTTTTATTAGATTATGTTTATGTCGAACATTACTAGCCATTTTTAATTAATGAAATCATTTAATTAGATTCTGGAGACAATTGGATTTGTGATAGTAAAACAACTTTACAAAAACATTTCTAGCTTCCACTCATACAAGAGTAGATCAAATTTCATAAAACAAATAATTCTATTAGGTATCTCATATACCTTTCTTGACGATACAATAAAGCTTTAAAGAACTTAATTACAAAACATATGGGCACCACCAGCCCTTAAAGAAAATAATAGACCTAAAAAGATACATCTAGCTCTTTATACAAAAAACAAAACAAAACAAAATCCATAGTTCTAGCTCACTTCACTCCTCCATGATCTCTAGAATTGCCTACACCCGAGTTAAATATCACCATCATACAAGCCATCATCATCACATCACCATCATCATCATCATCATACAATCAACAACTGGAAAGAGAGAATAATGAGTTGAAGCCTAGGATAACAATAACACAATTACACACAAGATGACATACAAGCTTAAACTAGTATAATGTAGCAACAAGTTATTATCTTTAAATCAAAGTAAACAAATCAATATTGGAGTACTCACACTTTAATTACAATCCCTGAGAATCTAGGGGTCCAGAGTAACAGCAGCTACTTAGGGGATTGATATAAGTAGCCTAACTACCTATATCTCTTATATTTAACTAAAAAGGAAAATAGCGTCATCTAAAGTTTACAACTGTTATACATCTTTACTCATCTCATTTTATAACATCAATTAGTTCAACTGTGCCCATAAACATGAACTAAAACATGTTACTTCACCCTAAACCTAAGTAGATGCTATTTTGATATGATTTGCCCCATTGCCTACCCAATGAACCACTTATAAATGTTATTGCATCATAACATGGGTGGCTTAAGCGCCTAAACTACCATGCTAGGCTCTTGATAAGGTTGTCGCTTTTCGGATCAGATTCAATAACACAAGCACAAGCAATAATCAATTATTAGGTCATCTTTAAATTTTATTTCCTTTTAATATGTCTATTTTAGCAAACGACAAACATGTCACTGCGTACCTTGTTTAAAACTTGATGAAGATCAGAAGACAATCCAAAAGATAAGACATAGGTAGATTCAAGTATCTGTTCATGGAATTAAACTCATATAAGAAATTAAATTGATTATCCATTTACATCAAACTTACTTTAAAATCCTATTTGATCAGATATTAAGTAGGAATCCTGTCATGGCTGCGAAGATCGCCCTACCAAGATACGAACAATTCTCCATTGTTTGTTAAATTATTTTTTTTCTCTTTGTTTATGATCATTTATTTTAAAAATATCATCATGTCATTCATTATAAAAAATACTCATATTCCAAGCAAGCATACATTTGAAACAATATATTTCCATGTTATTTATGGTTTAAGCTTACACGTTAAGCTAAGCCAAATTACAAGTTTTTAAACCTACATTATCTTAACCTTAGCTAAGTTGATTAGAATTAATCATTGAATTTGATTACTAGTTCTAATTTATTAAACTTAATTAATCTAATTCATTTTAGCTTATTAAATGAATTAAGCCATGTTGAACTTAAGATCGTTAACTAAGTTCGATTTATATAAGACTTCTATGTTTAATCCAATTATTTATTAAATCTATAAATTCACTGAACTCCTTCTTAATTGTATAAATTAACTAACATATCACATTAACTATCATTTTCTATTTTATTTCTATTTTATTCGGATTGTTATGAAGAACACGGTCAAATACAGGGGTTATGTTTCATCCTTGCACATCCATATGAAGGAGCATAGCCAATACATCAAGCTGTGTTTCCATCATTTTTCATAAATGTTTTAAATGCTCAAAGACTAGAGAGAAGTACGGTGAGATATGATGAGTCGTATTTCACTTGACATTTTTGTTGGCGTGAAGGACTCCTAGAAATTAGGAGTTTATGGTTGGTCAATGAATATCATTAATTAAGAGTTTATGGTTGTATTATAGAGTCAATGAATATCATTGGAAATAAAAATCAATCGTCATTATAGCAAATTTGTATACCAAAAAAAGGAGAGCTTGATTATATATAAATACCCATGTATGTAGAAAATAGAATAAAAAAAACCTAGAATTCCAGTATGATTAGAACTTCCATAAAATACTTATCCCAAGTATTTCTTTTGTCTAGGTGACAAGGAATATGTGGTTTTCCTTCTTGATGATTACTACGACTAAGAAGATTGTGATATAGACGAGTGAGTTTTCTCTCTTAATTCCGTTATCTTGCTTACTCTTGTAGATAGTTGCACTAAACCTATAGGTATAAAAAAAATGAACATGTGTAGAGTATGGGTTTATATGTATATGCTCTTATGTATGCATGACAATAAATGCTAAGCATATCAAAACCCATAAATGATTGTGTAAGCATATCATTAATATTACATGTTGCTTATGAGTGTATGATTTTTTTTAATCTCCCTTAAGTATACCTTAATCAAACTCAGCTTCGATATAAATTAAATGGACATACATTGCATTCGTCGAGTCACTTGCTAGAAGTTGCTACTCCTACACGAAGAATCAGAAGGTCCGAGGCTAAGGTAACCCGAGGCCATGCTTATTCTTAGGAAGCTAAGGCGTACAGGGAATACATTCTAAGGATGAGTCATGCTGATCGATTGCTGAGTGTAACATCCTAAATTATACGGTTATTTAAATTTTGATAGTTGTTAAATCAATAATAATGTCTAGTAGAAATTTTAGAAAATATCTAAAAAATCATCCCTATTTTTCGTGAATTTAAATATCGGTAATTACCAATATATATAATAAAAGATCTAATCAAAATAAAAATATAAGCATAAACGATATTTATATCAAAGAAAAATTTTCCATAAGATATAACAATAATAATATGATTGATATATAAACTAAAGTCTAATAACGATAGTAAAATAATAATTTAGATCCAAAAAATAATTTAAAAGGTACAAACAAAAGATAAATACTATAAATTTATAATAGTAGAATATAAATAAAGTCAACTTAAACACAATATAATTATTAATTAGGTCATAAAATATCAAAACACTAATAATTTAAACCCTTAAAGGATAAATTATAATTTACGATAATAGCTATTAAAGCTGAAAACTAAAAATCTTAAATTAAAGATTTTAAGTATACCATAGTGCTCAGAATATTTAATATAATAGGTATGTAAATTTTCATCTAAAAATATTATCGAATGAGTATTTATCGTTCGTATTAACTGAAACCCAAAAATTTAACTTTATGCACAAATTTAAAAATTTGCTTACATCTCACGCAGCTCTCCCCTATAAATTCATTCCCCCTCTCTCTGCAAATCTCTGTCCCTCTTTCTTCCTTTCTTTCTTCTTTCTTTCTCTTTGTCTCTCTCTTCATTTTTTATCTCTCTCTCTAAAGGTCTTCTACGAAGACCAAAAGAAAAAGAAAAAAAAAAAAAACAAACAAACAGCAACTTCTCCGAATTGGAGGAAAAAAAAAAGATAATGAAAAAGAAAAAGAAAAAGAAATAATAAAAAAATAAAAAAGGGAATCTAGAAGCCCTTTTGATCTTCAAAAATCTGTATCTTTCACATACGACAACCGATTCCAATTTCGAAAGTGGTATTATGATCGTAGCGATACACTCTTCAATTCAAAACCAAATAAGGTTATATTTCGGTCACTTTAAAATTTTGCTATTATGATCTTGAACGTAGAAGCTTTCATAATATTAGGAGTTTTATATTAGTTTTTACTATAAATATACATATTTACATACATATACAATGATAATAATATAAAATTATGTCATGTTAATATATGTATTTAGACTAGTTGATATTACATTTCGCTTATCAAAGGGATAATAAATTGATAAATAAAAATGCTAGATGATAGAAAATTGATTATAATATTAGATAATTAATATTTAGAGTCTATTTATTGGTAAATAGAAATTTAGAGATAAATCGCTAGAGTTGAAATATATCTGATAGGATCAATAATTGATCAAAATCTTCTAATTTAAAGCCCAAATCAAAATTCTGATTTCACAAACATGAAAGTTATAATATTTTAATCATATATAGACTAAAACCCTAGTTTACTCTATTAGATCTAGAAACTCTAATCGCACAGGTGAAAAAACCTAAATCTATCCAATCCTGTAGATTTTAGATTTTAGTTTTCAACCTAAAAACAATGTAAGAAAAATAAAGAACCTTAACTATAGAGATATCTGTAGTGTAATACTGAAAAATTCTCAAAACACTAAAAGTTAAGCGTGTTCATGACCTAGGATGAGTGACCTACTGGGAAATGAATAGTAATTTTCCAAAAGGAGTGATATCTCGATAAATATAGTTCCAAGACAATAACTACTGGTTTATAATTGAATTATTAGATCTTTAAAGTACATCAATTAGTAAATGATAATTTAAAGATAAATCGTCAGGATTGAGATATACCTGTTAAAATTAGATATTTGGTCTAATTTACATAAATAAGACTCGAACTAAGATTTTAATATCGAGAACATTAAAACAAAAGTACCCTTAACTTATATAACACTAAACCCAACTTAACTTTAGTTTTTAAAATCCTAAACCCTAATTGGGTAGACAAAAACCATCATATTATTCAATTATGTAAACATAAAACACCAGAAGTCAAATCAAAACTATCTCTTATAAAATTTAGGACTTAAAACCTAATTTAAATATTTTGTTGAGATTAGTTAGTAATTTAATCGTGTACTTATCAATATTTGTCTGGTATAATGAATTATTCATCTTATACACATTATAAACTCCCTAAAACATGAAACCAATGCGTTTTATTTTTCCTCTTCATCATAAAACAACAACATACAACATTTCCAAAAACATTTCACCTCTCCTACTCTAAATTCCTTAAGAAAATAACATCATACAAAATCTTAGAGAAGAAAATAACAATACTCAGATAATTAGTTATATTTAATAAAAGAAAACATAGACCATGTTAGTTTAATTTAAATCTTAGGTTAAATGCCATTATATAAACACTCTTTATATTTTATGAAGTAAAATTTAACTAAAGAAACAATTAGAACTAAGTAAAGTAAACCAATAACGTAGTTCCAACCATTTAAAAAGATATCCTATGGCAAATTTAATAATTTGAATCATACACAATATATATTCAAGAGTAAACATGGAACCATTGAGAGAAATAAAAGCTTAGGAAACTCGATAACTCTATAATGAAAATTTTGGTCCTATAACAAAAATTTACTTAAAATTGATAAATGGAACATATTTGATCATTTGATCAATAAGAAGATTGAATATGTAATTAAACTTTAGTTTATGACCTTATATACAAATATAAAATTTAGATCATACGTAGAAATAGGATTTTGATACACAAACTTGATATGATTTAGGTATTATATGGATTAAAGATAATTTAGCTTTAAATCTAGAAGATGAACTCAATAACAAGCCTATATAAACATATGAAGATTTTGACACATATAAAAGAATAAGATTCCTATAATAAAACTTAAGTAATTCAAATACAAATTAGAAAATCAAGATAATATAGATTGTAATTGAAAAATTAAACTTAACCAATAATCTCGTAACTCTAAGTATAAAATTCAACACTTATAAGACTATAAGGATATAAAGTATAAATTAATGGGAATCATAAATATTAGCTGATATAATCAAATTAACTAAAGTTACATAGTTAAAATAAGATCAAGACAAGCAAAATAAAAATAAGTATAAATATGTATACTTTAACTAAAAAAGTAGAGTAATGAACTCAAATTAAGTTTAATCACTAACACTTGATGAAATAAACATAAAACAAGGAATTGAACTTAAAATGAGAATTAAGAATACAAAACAAGAAAGCTAGGCAACATTATGGTACCTTTTGAGCCCTTAAAGTAACGTAAGAAAAATATACAAAATGATCAGTTTAACCTAACAATTAAAAGCTATGCTTGATAAGCTTTCCAACACTTGTTCATATGCTAAAAATCCAAGTTAAAATGAGTACAATAGATTTCACGAATAAAATCAATATTTAAAATAATTTTGGGTCTTCTCTCTAGGAAAAATGAGTTATACTAACTCTATAACTTAATTTAGGTATACAAGCCCTACAAGCTTTAGAATGACTATGTATATAGTAAAATCAAACCACAAATGTTGAAACTCGAGTTAAAGACACAATAGGTTTTTTTGTATGAATAATAGTATAGTAATAAGTATCCATTATCTAAATTCTCAAGGGAGACAGATCCGTTTTCGAGTTTTCTTGTAAATTCTATGACCATTAAGTAAGGATAAACAGGTGAGTATATTCTGATGACCTTCATATTTGCTTGTGCTTGTAGGTTTAGAATATGATATTTTGTTAATATAAATTAAATGATTCTTGTATAGGGTTGGGAAATTCACATTTGTGATTGCTCGTGTTTGTTATCTATGTTGAAAATACTATACATTATTCTAAACATTAAGTATTTAGTGTTTCTTAATCATTTTGATCTTTGCAAGTGTCTAACAATTGTCTGATCACCAAATAAATTGATTTAATAACTATTGGCGTAGTAATTACAAAATTGAGCATGCATTGCACGATTGCATGTAGAAGGTCATCACCACTACACTTTGACTTGGATAGGCCACACTGTCCCGTGAGGACGGTGAACATGGAGGACCAAAGTGGTATATGCCTATTGTGTACCATGAGCCTTATTCTAGGAGAATGGGAACTAAGTCGTCTTAGGGAGACGGCCCATCTCCTAGGATCGCGTCAGGTCATTGTTAAGGATATCTTACTTCAATGGGATGTTGTTATATATATATATATATTATTATTTTCTATATATGAAAAACTCTTTGAATAAATTTGATTCCCTAAGTATTAGCGGCCCGAGTGCTGATGTGTGGATGTACCCCAACCCCAAATTCAAAGGGCATAAATCCGAATATATATATGGCTACTGGTTGGCTATATATATTTGTTCATTTGCTTGTCTGCATTGCATATGCTTTGTTTAATAACCTGTTTGCTTTTGCTTGAATGGTATGGAGTGAGGATATACTTCACTTAGCTAGTTGTAGCTGATCCCCAACAGTTTGTTTTTGCAGGTAAGTTGAACATAGGGATGTGATAGGATCTGAGTGCAGAGCATGACAAAGATCAAGTTATACAAGACTGATAGAAGATTGAGAATTTGATAGGTTAAACCTAGTTGGGAGAATAAACATAAAAATGTAATCTTTTTCTTAATTCAAACCTAATCGATATTTTATGTTAAACCTAGGTTTACCTTATCTTGTCGCTTGGTAGGATATCTGATTCTTTACTATCTTTGTGATATGTGGAAGTTTCGATATCCAATTATTTTCATAATAAATATATATATAATACAATGAGAGGATAATTAATTAGAGTCTTGTAAACTTTAACTTGCAAGGCGATCTTTATGTTGTGGGTGCATACATGATATGGCGATTTAAAGCAATCCTACTAAGCTCCTATAGGGTCGCTACACTGAGAGCAGAGTACTCAAGGACTAGTAGCAGAAGATTGCAAAGACCTTTAATTATCATTCCTTAACCCTTGATATGGAGGGGTAAATCCGTTTTATATATGATCTCTAGATAACCATATATGTTTGTGTAATCATGTGATTGTTGCATAGCATACACATGAAAAATAAATAAATTTATTTGAATTCACGGTGCAAATAAAAAGGGAATATCTCACTAAGCTTATTATAAGCTTACACAAAAGCCTATGTTTGCAATGACATTCGAGGAACAAAATATTAAGGAAATCGATGGCAAATCTTTGAGCTCTTGTGGAAGGAGTGGAAACATAGGATGAATTTACTTTCATGTAATTTCCTTTGCATTACTCCGATGCGTTCCCTTCAATGTGTTGTACGTCTTGTGCATGATAAGAAAGCTTTGGGTGATTAAGAAAGTCATTCATAAGTTTTAATATTGTGTACAATAAACTGTCATGTTTAGGGTACCCATCGGGTCGTGACAGTGACAGCGGCGATGGTCTCTGATGATGTTGTTGTTGCGGCGATCATCACCATCCAAGGCTGTCTCCTTATGAATCCAAACCCACCGAAACTTCCTATATCATCCAGTTTCCTTAATTTAGCCTAAAAATTCACGAATTAGTGAACTAGAATTCAAAACCCTAATCTTCAATGAAGAGCACAGATTTGAAATTAAAGAGAAAATAGAGTAAACCATCCCTGATCGATACTATTGTCCTATTTATACTACTAATGTTTTAATTTTAGCCTTAGTACTCATCAATTTGAGGAAATTTGAAGCTAGGGCTTTTAGGGTTAATTCGAGAACGAACTTGGTAATTATATCAATTTTGAATGTTATTTTCTAATTAACTATTATATTTGCACTTCTCAGAATAATTAAAATCTTCCAATATCTTCCAAGGTGCTTAAAATATACAAAAATTCATATCAAATCTTGATATTTTTAGTAAATAGAAAGTTGATTATTCCTCCTCAATTTAACCTACAAAAATCCTAAATTATCTTTTAAGTTTTTCATCAATTGAGAGTATCCGACACCTATTTTGCAATTTCACCATCAATTTGGTGAAATTGCTAAATTGAAATGGCCAAATAATGGCCTCAAAGTAGCTTCACCAGGCCTATTCTTCTCAGCTTAAGCAGGATGAAGGCTAACATCATTACTGACATCAACATGAAGTGGCGCACGCGAACCAATCTCGTGTTTCCATGTGTCACCTACAATTAAGGGAAAAAAAAAGGCACTTTGTGCTTCCCTTAAGGATTACAACCAAGACCTATTACTTGTGATGTGTGTGCCTTACCAATGAGTCAATGGTTTTTTCTTGTTTTCATTTGCAGAAAATAACCTATTAAGGTTTATAATTTAGGGTCATTCAAATTAATTAGTTATTTAAATGAATCATAAATTAAATATGTAATAAAAAGCATATTATATTAAACTCGAATAATTTTCTAAGGCTTATAAAATAAGATTTTCATGCCATGGGATAAAAATGTGATGATTTTAGGTTTAAGATAATATTTTATCTTTATTACACACTAATATATGTTTATATTTTTAAGCTTAATTAAGAAAAAATGTAATTGTTAAGTTCCCCAAGGAGTACAACCTATATTTGCTTTCTATACTATATCGATAGGTAAATACCTTTTGGACTGCAGTTAGAAAGGTGTTTTAGAAAAGTAATTATTTTAAGACTCAGTCTCGACACTAGTCAATCACTAACGAAACTAATAAAATAAAATAAAAAATTGAAAGTCTCATAAGATAACTCTATAGTTTCGGAAATGTGGCCATGCAACAGGGAATGGAACCCTTAGATCTCTTTTTAGATGAACTTTGGATTGGCACGACCTTTGGCGTGGACGATAAGAAAGGGTGTAGCCTTCATTGGTCTTTAGTTATATGCTGCATGGACAAATACAACCTCATGTATGAATTGTGGATGGCAGTATGATCCTTGATACAGGTTGTCACCATGGCCACAAGCATATCTTGATCCTTATCATTATCCCTAGGCCCTAAAAGATTTTTCTTCAAATCTTTGAAATTGCATCTACCTAGATCAAAGATAAACCCGAAAAACTCAAAAATAGTTGAATAAAATTCCTAGCTAAGCTTAGCTCATGAATTGTCTCCAATACTTGATCCACAAATCCTCTTTGAAATTATAATTCCCAAAGTATTTCAACATCAACTCTAGGCACTCTTAATCATTCGATACCATAGTTTATGCCCATTATCAGAGGCTTACCAAATAATTCATACCACTCATCATGAGCTCGATCGACCATAGTCTCATGAAAATGATGACAAGTATTCAACTGACAAAATCTACCATATATCTTGAACTTGCTCACACTAACACCAATTGTAAGCACAATATCATAATACACAAATTACCATTGATATAGCCTCAATAATCACTACTAAACATCATGTAAGGGTTCATGGGTATAAGAAAACTACAATATCTTTCACCTCGCAATCCCAACAATGGGTCTTGATATAATAGTTTAAAGGATGGAAGGTAGACATGAAAATACCTTTAGTCACCAAGAATTAGCAATAAGGGTGCTATGTCAAGTATGTGCATATTAATTTGCACTTCAAAATTATTCTCCTTCTCAAATGTCACTTGATGCAAAACGATCTCTTGACTTTCATTGTTATCATTAGTATCATTAAGAACTTTAGTAGACTCTTCGCTAATAAAAACCTATTCATGAGAATTCACTGGTGATTGTTGATCATCTATCTTATCCTCTACGTTTACATCCTATTACTCCTTTTTAGGAGGATTCATCTTCAACTTAACAACATTAACCTAATTCGGCAATATTACTAACCTTTTCTTTTTAGTTATCTTAATAGAATAACAATTATGTTGCTCATTATAAGTTGCTCCTCTATCACTTGCCAAGTAAGACATGAGAAATAGTAATTGACTCTATATCATACAGAATTTTATTAGAATATTGATTTGGAAAAGAAATAGACACTTGAACATTTTTAGTGACATAAGTCAATTTGTTGCTATCTCTTCATCAAATAAAATAAGGTTGTGGATGAATTGTAGTTGGTAACTTCAATCTATCCACCATAACCTCAGCTATGATATTAACTCTATTACCATGATTAATAACGACGATGCAAAATGAGCCATTAACATAGGTTTTCAATTAAAAAAATTCTCTACATCTTCACCTCCAAGAGATGGATTAAAACTTACAAGAAATTGTATTATCTTACGCCTTGGGATATTATTCCCTAAATCTTCCATATTACAAGTGTAGGAATTCAATGATCAATAAAAATAATAAATGTAATTCTCCACAATTGTTGCAATCACAAATAAAACCCTAACTCTTAATTAAAAAAAAAAAAAACAACAAGCCCTAGATTTCACAATACATCCATGCTAGATCCAACAAAATACGAAAACCAAATCTTACCAATTTATTGCATGTCTAGCCATAACTCTGATTCCAAGATGATATGGATAAAATCCATATTTGAGTTACGCTATAGAATTATCTTAAAAATATGAAATTTGGATTTCTTGGATTTTTATGTTTTGTAACTTTTATGGATTATTAGGGTTTTTCCATTATTAAATGAAATAAAATAAATGATATAAACAATCCTTTTCAAGGATATTGCACACCAAGAAGAGATCGAGCTAGTCATTCTGATCAATCCACATGACGCACAACTGATAAAGACAACAGAGGATTTCAACCCGAAGAAATAGAAGTTTTAGAAAACTTTCAAATTGCATTCAAGGAATTCAAAGTCGATAATCTATCTAAGGTAAAGCATAATGAAGCCCTTTTATACCACACAAGTAGAGCAAAGGGTGAAATAGTTTATCACTAACTAAACTGATAGAATAATAAAAATAAGAAATAATTGAAAGACTCGTTAGATAACGCCATGGTCCAGGCCACGAGGTGTGGAAACGTTGGATCATTAGAGAACTCCATGGTCTAGGCTATAGGGTGTGGAAACATCAAATTGTTAGACAACTCCATGGTCCAAGCTACGAGGTGTGGAAACCTCAGATCATTGGAGCTTTTTAATAATTAAGTGAAATAAAATAAATGATATAAACGATCCTTTTCAAGGATATTACACGCTAATAAAAGATCGAACTAGTCATTTTGATCAATTGATATGACATACAACTTATAAAGATAATGAAGGATTTCAACCAATCAAAAGATCAAAGAAAGAGAAAGTTTTAGAAAACTCTTAAATTGCATTCAAGGAATTTAAAGTCAATAATTTATCTAAGGTAAAGCATAATGAAGTCTTTTTATACTCCACAGTTAGGGTAAATGATAAAATAGTCAATCACTAGCTAAACTAATAAAATAATAAAAGTAAAAATAATAATAATTGAAAAAATCGTCAGACAACTCCATAGTCCAGGCCATAGGATATGGAAACCTCGGATCTCTCTCTAGACGAACTTTGGGCTAGGACAACCTTTGGCATGGGCCATGGAAAAAGGCATAGCTTTCACTAGTCTTTAGGTTATACACTATCTGGATTGATATGTCATAGATTTAGGCTATGGATGGTGGGACAATCCTTGATAGTCGTGGATGGTGGCATGGCCACCAACACATCTTGATCCCTATCATCTTTTCTAAAACGTACCGGCATTCCATCCTTATTGAAGGATTAAATGTCTTATTGGAGTGTTCCATCTGGTTCAGAGCTAGCTAAATATTCTTCTGCTAGATTGAGCATCACCTTGAAAACAAAGTCAAAAAGATAGATGGTGTTTTCTTTCATTCTTCCTTTCTAAAGCTGATGGTGATAGTGCTGTCATTCTTTCTCACAAATGTTAGTTCTATGGACTGCATCAATATAATGCTTTGCTGGTACTTCTTATAGCACATAACCCATTGTTTGGGTAAGACTTTAATGAGTTTCAATTTTTGAAGTTGCCTTAGTGCACTCACACATGTGGGTATGTGTTTGGTTTCCATAGAGATGTATAGAACCTCATCTCTAGCATGGAGCTTTAGGTTAAAAGCATGATTTGTACCCTGTACAACCTTTGATAGTGGAGAATAGCAGGTATAGATCCTTCATTCATTTCTGCTCTGAGGATTTGTACTTCAACCTTAAAGGTATCAAAGAACCTTGGTTCAACCAAATGGATGTCATAGTTTGGGAAAAGAGTTACACACCCTATTCTAGCCTTTGGTCCACTGTTCCAATACATGGCTTCTGATAATCCAGGTATCTGGTGTTTAATAGAACCATTTTGGCATCCCTTTATGACCATGTAGGGTTAAAGGTAACATGATTGCTCCAAAATGGAGATGTGTGTATTTTTAAGTGAGCCACAACCTAGGTAGCTCTGAAGGAATTTGAAGGGTGACAAACCAGTGCTCTTTAGTTGCCTTGAGAAAAGCACTAATCAAATTGAGTAGATTATACATACTCTTTGACATGTGAGGACTGGGATCTAATAAGGAATTTGATGGATGAAACAAATGATTGAGGATGGGCACAAGCAAAGTACAGATTTACTAGTGGAAGAGAAATATTATCTATTCTATTATCTTCTAAGTAAGATATCTCATCTAGATATATTTTATTTGCATGGGAGGTCCTAAAGGAATTATCATGGCTAAAGTTAAAAGTAACTACTAATGAGTGCAATGTTTGAGATAATCTTAGTACTATTGGTGTTCTCCATGATTTATAATAATACCTTCCTCTTCTCATAAAAGAGAAGTAATTGTTTAGCTCTGATACCATTTTGGGCTCTTTCTAAAAGATCCAATATTTTAGATCATGGATACAGATAAAAACTAGGGGTAGAATACTTGTCTACCATTCCTATAAAAAAAATCACTAATATACAACTTATAAGAAAATTATCAATTTATTATTGCAAAATCATATTTAGGAAACAGAACTTCCAAATTTACATATACATGATGAGAAAGAATGGCAATTTCATGTTTGAAAGTAGATTTGTAATTAATAATCATGATATAGCTAGCTGTGATATACGTAAGTTCGGTATTCATCCGCATATCCCGTGATGGAAACACACTTTTAATATGGTAAATTAGTAATTATTTTTATTTTGATTTTAAATAAAGAATTTATATCAACTGATGTGCCATACAAGAAATTATTTCCAAAAACCAAAGAATATCTATTGATATTTAATAGTTCATATTGATACCTTATAATTATTTCAATTCGATAGTTGGATTACAAGCTATGCGACCTCTATTTTCTATGCCGATCAAGATCATGAGTGTTGATAAGATATCTATTAACATTAATTATCCGAGCAATCGTTAACATATCCTTTGACGCTATTACAACTCCCGGTTTATGTCTTCGAATTTAGAATGATTTGTATTTAGCAAAAGGAGATAACGAGTGTCATATCCGTCCCATCTTCTCACTAGTGTTGTTCATGGGGCCTGCCGCCTGCCTACCTAAACTTTGACTTTTCACTCCCAGTTCCGCACTTTGTGCTGATTTAATCATCCTGTGAACTAGGTATATCTAGGGGAAAGAGTAAAAAGGAAAAAGATAATACTTTCTACATGGATGATCACAGAATTCAGTTCAGTAACTAGAATATTCTGTCGATTTACCAAATCTTATTGTATATTGATGATAGAAAAACATAATCTTTTCATGTTTCATTTTGGAGTTTTATACTCCAGTTTTGCTGACTTTTTTTGGCTGCTGAATATTTCTAAGAAATGAAAATGACATATTACATAATTAGTTACAAAGGGGTCATTGAAGATGTCAATGTATCTTTCATGATGCTGCAATTTAACTTCCCTGGATCACTATTATTCTTCATGATCATTTCCAGTATACAACTAGTAAGAATTGCATAATTGGGTTCAAATTCGGATAGAGAATAAAAAATTTTAGCAGTAGAAAGAGAAGATGAACTTAAAATATATTTGTTTTTTTTTTCAAGCATTACTCATGTTTATAGAATAATTTGGTGATGGTGTTACATTTTTAAATTTCATTATGTCCTTATCTAATTTTTGCTCAGTTTTATCTTATGCAATTTTTCCTAAATGGAAACACGTTACGTTTAGTTGGCAAGAATATAATTCATATTTAGCTTTTATTACTGTAGAATAGCTATTCTTTCATTTAAATCTACCATAAGAAAAATTTATTCCATATAGATAGGATGGATAAAGAATCCCTGTTCTTTTTCTTCATCAGTGGAATTGTGATTCCTTATGAAATTTTTTTTTCTCCTAAACGTACACATAATCATAAATTAAAAGAATTGCTATTGTTTTCCAATCTTATTCCATTACAGTCATCTAGACGTGACTTTTCTTATATGACTTTGTCGTAGACATGGTTGCAGTTAATATAATGGAAGGTAAATATTGTATTTAGTAGGAAGTAGCTTTTCTTGTTGTGTCGCATTTCTTGCATGATTTCATCAATCCATCCAATATAATAAATACATTAAGCATTGAGAATGACTTCATAATGGAATAGGAACTAAAACAAAAGAGTTTCCTGCACTTTTTCCGAATCAAAGATGGATGTCAATATGCTAATGCTGCCGCTGCTTCTGCAGTTTCTTAATCTGATTCCCATGAAAGATGCAGTAACTGATAATTTTGACCGTATGCAGTCTCCTTTTGTCTTTATAATTTCATATAGGGTGGTTCTAGTGCAAGTGTTGTAGGTAATTTTGTATGTGTACTTAAAAGAAAGTTAGAGTTTGTGGTTTCTAGCTGGTTTATTCAGGAGCTCTACTGCTTTTGCTTGTCTGCTTGCATCGTTTTAGTTCATTTCACGTATGGCTTTCTTTCATGCTGTCTCTGATTGTCGATGACCCAAGGATGAGGTTCTGACATGACTGAGTCAACAATCTAGTAAAAGAACTGGGCATGATCTGGTTTTGTCTCTATTTCCTATCTTGTTAAACTGCTGGATCTCCAGTCTCAAATGATGATCTTAGATTTTCTGTATATTGGCTCTTTAAGCAACTTGTTCAAATGTGTAGAAGCTTTGAAGGCATAAAGAAATTTCAAATCCTATTAAAATGGTTCTAGTTTGACAATTGGATAGTTCTATTTTATCATTCAGACTTTGTTTGGGTGTTAATAACCTCTTGCAAAGCAGTTCTTGCGCTGAGTGGTCTCAAGGATAAATGGCAGAACACACCACCAAACTGGGTTGGTACTGATCCTTGCAGGGACAACTGGACTGGGATTGGATGTCGCGGATCACACGTGATTTCTATGTATGTTATAGATAAGCATGCGTATTCCATAAAGTCTCCCACTTTTTAACTCAAAACTGTCATCAATTTCAGCACATTGTCATCGATGAATTTGACTGGAAGTCTTCCTGGGGATATCGGATCTCTATCTGAGGTACAGACCCTGTAAGTTCTCTTACCCTCTATCTTTCTCATTCTTCGTATTACTTTTAAAGGTATTCGAGTGTTTTGTCCGGCCTCTCCCCCCTCTTCGTAGTGTTATCTTTATATGTATGTGTATATATATATATACGTAATTCACCTTACCCAAAAAAGTTTTCTTATCCATCCGAGACTTTTACTTTAAAGTCAATGTTGGTCTCAAATTACTAGTAGCTTTCTACTTCTTTTCTTCATCCTGTTAATCTTCTACATACAAAACATCATCTTAAATTAGTTTGTAGGTGTAGGAATGGATCAAATAGATGAGTTAAGCTGAAATTTTTTTCTAATACACATCAGTCGTATCTTTTTTGAGTTTTTATGTATTTATATTATCCTGGTGATCTATCAGATTGATGATTTATTCTGTTTAGCATAGCATTCCACTCCTTACAATTAAGGTTGTTTCCTAGGGACTTGTCATACAACGAGGGCTTGACAGGAACTCTTCCAGCTGAAATCGGCTACTTGAAGAAGCTGTCATACTTGTATACTACTCAACCATTCTTTTCTCTGTCCTACCAAATTTTCATGTTGTTAATTGTTCGATATGATGTTACCTTGTATCTCAGAATCCTTGTCAGTTGTCGGTTTTCTGGTTTGATCCCCAACTCAATTGGATCCTTGCAGGAACTGCTCTTTCTGTAAGTATTTTACATTGTACTATTCACCTTATTTAGAATATAAGGGAGCAATAAATCTAGTAAATATGTTCAAGGTACAGGTTCCATATCATGCAACAATTAACGTAGGGGCTGTCCTCATAATTTATCAGAGGCCATTTTTAGAGAAAGTAACTTGTTTTGACTCAAGATATAAAATGGAAGCTATACACATACAAATGAGTGTTTTCATCTGAATATAATGTGAAATTTATGTTCTATATTGTTAATAGTACCACAACTATCTACTTTAAAAGTTCAAACTTATAGATATAGTATGGGTAATATATTTAATATATAACACTTCCTCTCACTTGTGGGTTGGGATATTAATATTGAGTAAGAGCCATTAAGTGGATGATTTAATTTTAATGGGGCTGAAATGAATACACAGGAGTTGAATTTATAACTTCCTGCTTTTGTACCATGTTAAAGTTAATGCTACAACCTTCTAATCTAAAAGTTTAAATTTATAGATATTGTGTGAGCGTTATATATAATATGTAACGTATATAATGGTCAGAGATACAAGAATCTTACATTGTCTCTGCATAATGCTCAGCTCTCTAAACTCAAATGGCTTCAGTGGCTCCATTCCCTCATCCATCGGCAATCTTTCCAAACTCTACTGGCTGGATCTGGCTGACAACCAGCTAAGTGGACCAATTCCAGTATCGAATGGAAGTACTCCTGGTCTTGATATGCTGGTTAACACAAAACACTTGTATGTCCAGATGTTGTTTTAAGATCATTGCTTATTTTACGTGTTCAAATGTTGTTTTAAAATCATTGTTTATTTTAGATTTGTGTCCAATATCCTAGTTTTTTCTCATAATTTTCTGCACCTTAAATACAGTCATTTTGAGGGGAACCGGCTTTCAGGATTAATTCCACAGAAACTTTTTAACTCCAACATGACACTCATACATGTGTAAGATATATTTCTGCTAATTTAATCATATGAAATGAGACGGAATCATTTTTAAAAGCAGATCTTCTTCCTAACAATTGCAGACTTTTTCAGAGCAATCAGCTCATAGGTAGCATCCCTTCCACCCTTGGACTCGTGCGGAGCTTGGAAGTTGTGTGAGTAGATTAGGCTAATATTGGTGGTAATCTATCAATCTATTTACATTTGGTTGATATTATAAATTTAAGCTTTTCATGGTTACAGTCGCTTGGATCGAAATTCTTTGACTGGTCCAGTGCCTGAAAATCTTAACAACCTCACAGCTGTGCAAGATATGTAAGAACCATAAACACCACAAGCTATGCTATATCAAAGTTGTCACTTATGAATTAACCTTTTTAAGAGTAGCTTTTAATGATCCAATTTCAGTCGCATATCCAATAATAGACTGACTGGTTCATTGCCCAATCTCACTGGCTTGAACTCTCTCAACTATCTGTAAGTGATGATGTTTCTACAGACAACCAAAAAAAAAAAAAAGAAAAACATATTCTGAATCAATTATTTCTTTTCCTTGAGATAGTAAAATGTTTTAGCTATTCATTCTCTTTAGATATTGATGTTGATATGCAGTGATATGAGCAACAACACTTTTGATCCATCAGATTTCCCCATATGGATCATAACCTTGCAGTCCTTATCAACGTTGTATGTTCCTCTCTCTTTCTTAATTTCCTTACCTCCAACAAGAGCATCCAATGGTCTATTGGTGACAAAGTGAGTGTGGAAATGCACAGATGACTTGCTCAAAAGAGCAGTATTGTAGTCAAAAGATTTTCAAGAAAGTAGTGCATTTGAGCTTCTTCTTTCTAGTATAAGCATAATGACT
The DNA here is from genome assembly GCA_024138025.1 of Combretum micranthum. NCBI lineage: Eukaryota > Viridiplantae > Streptophyta > Magnoliopsida > Myrtales > Combretaceae > Combretum > Combretum micranthum. The sequence continues at coordinate 1,657,171 of JAMXBD010000068.1, read as the reverse complement.
CTCCCCTCTCTATAACCCTGGTATGGCTTTGTAATGATTCCAAGTTTTCTGAAATTCTGTATTTCTAACATGTATAACTTTCCTTAAAAAATTAATCTTTTTCCTCTGTGCTTGTGGAAGATGTTCCTTGTAAGGCTTAGTGATTGGCTATTAACGCATAATTTTACAAAAACCAAAAAGTGATTTTCTGCTTGATCTAAGTTGAAGTAACCAAAACTATTCTATTACCTGACCGGGACTCTTGGATTGCAAGTCATTTCAGTCTAAAACTTTGAATATCACCCTTTTGGTACGTCATGTACTCCAAAAAGGGTTTTACTACAAATCCCCATCATAAGTTACTATTGTTGGGGTTCTGAGTCATATTTCCTTGTAAATGTTTTACCTTTTTTTTTTTTCCTCTATTTTTAGTGTGTAACCTGTCTTTGGTCCTTTTCTTCATCTACTAGTTTTTCTCTGAATGTTATGAAGTCAATATGGTTACAATTTTTCCATAAACATTACAGAATGATGGAAAACAATCTAGTTCGAGGGCAAGTCCCTGTCGCCCTCTTCAGCCTTGCTAGTTTACAAACAGTGTAAGTATATAATGCCGAGCTTGATGAGAAAATATCAAGATATGGCAGTGAAGGGGATGTCAAACCATAAAAATAATAAATCATTCACCTAAAGATACGTTTTGCTGTGATAATAGGGTATTAAAGAACAACCAGCTAAATGGCACCTTGGATATTGGCAGTAGCTCTGGCAGTCAGTTGCAACTTATTGATCTACAGATCAATGATATTGATAACTTTCGACAAAGTGCTGTTAATTACATACCTGATGTGATGTAAGTCATCGTCTCCTCTTGTATTTCTTTTATTATTTATTTCTGCATTAATTGTAGATGCTTGAACACCGATAATTTATTCTGGTTTTGCAGACTTCTGGATAATCCAGTATGTAAGGAATCCGGAGCAACATCTGAAAAATACTGCATGATTCACGAGTCCAACTCCTCGTATAAAACACCAACTAATAACTGTCAACCTGTTATATGCAGTTTCAACCAAATATCCAGCCCAAACTGTAAATGTGGCAATCCGTACACAGGAAATTTAGTCTTCAGGGCTCCTTCTTTCTCTGATTTAGAAAACTCAACACGCTATGTAGCACTTGCAAACTCTCTCATGACTTCTTTCCAGTCAAATCAACTTCCAGTTGACTCGGTATCACTGAGTAATCCTCATGAAAATTTAGATGATTCTCTTGAAATAAGCCTTCAAATATTTCCATCTGGAAAGACCAATAGCTTCAATAGGAGTGGGCTTGTTGCTGTCGTGTTTATGCTCAGCAACCAGACATTCCAGCCTCCGAGTTATTTTGGACCCTGCAACTTTATTGGTGATTTATACACAAATTTCTCCGGTAATTTCCTCTTGAAAAAATTCATCTGGGAACTTGTTTTTGTTTTTTATTGCCATGTTAAACTCTCTCTCTCCCTATCTTCCAGAAGCTGCGACAGTGGCATTGAAGGAGTCATCACCAAACACTGGGATAATTATTGGAGCATCAGTTGGTGGCTTTTCTCTGCTGCTGCTGTTGCTGGTCTCTGGAGTCTATGCTATCCGTCAAAAAAGGAAAGCAAAACAAGCTAAGGAACAAAGCAACCCTTATGGTATTATGAGAGTTATGCATATATATGGCTTGTTATAAGTGGGTTATTTGTATGCTCTGGTGATGTCGTTGTTTATCTTGTACCGTACTACTGCAGCAAACTGGAATACAAGTAAGAGCAGTGGCAGCATCCCTCAGTTGAAAGGATCAAGATGGTTTTCTCTTGAGGATCTCCAGAAATCCACCAACAATTTCTCTGAATCCAATGATATTGGATCAGGAGGATTTGGGAAGGTTAACATTTGACCATAGAAATATCATGACAAGTGGTGTTTGCAAATTTTTCACTAATTTGAAACACCTTCTGTGGATTCATTTCAGTAAACAGGCATCTCCATCTATCCTGCGATAACAACTATATGATAATACAAATAAATACAACGTGTTTCTTTTTATAAACTCACGTTGAAAAAACTTAAAATTGTCTAGTTGGTAACATGTTTGAAGTCCCCTTTTCCAGGATCCTTATTGTCATGCATTGCCAATTTGCTGTAACACTATGCCATAACTGTTATCATTAAAGCACCTTTTTGTAATTTTTGATGTTGTTCTAAGAATTTTTTTATACACTACAAGCCATCTTTACCTGGATTGAGTAGATCAAATTCTATTTCACATAGAGTCATTGCTCCATTTCAACCGTCCTCTGGGTTTTCTGTGCACGCTTCAAATCCAAATCCATCAAACCAATCATAATGCTCTTCCATTACTGTATACAGGTTTACAGGGGCAGTCTTCCTACTGGACAACTGGTTGCTATTAAACGAGCACAATTTGGATCTTTGCAAGGGGGAGCTGAGTTTAAAAACGAGATTGAGCTTCTTTCGAGAGTTCATCACAAGAATCTTGTCACTCTCGTTGGCTTTTGTTTTGAACAAGGTGAACAGCTGGTGGTGTATGAGTATATTCCAAATGGTACCCTGAAGGATAGCCTCCTAGGTATTTTGGCGTATTTTTTTTTCAGTTAATGGCAATATGTTTTCCGTTTTACAGCACTAGAATTTAATGATGAAATCGTGGATAGATCTCTATGAAACCGACCATTGGTTTTTCCAGTTGATTATAAACGTGAACAAATTCCTTGATGATTAGACTATGGTTCATGAAGGTTTTTTCTGAACAGTATATTAGCCTATAATTTCTCAAACTTTACCAAACATGAGTATATCAAGAAATTTCCAATACATTTCGCTTCCCAAAATTCAGATATGAATGCCAGAAACTGTCTACACATGGACAGTTGGACACATAATGTAAGGCATAGCTGCACTTTAATATGGAAACTATACAATTATAACACACCATCTTTGATGGGGAGGAACACAAAAACTAATTCCAGTTTCACTGTTTCAATTATGAACTAATATGCTCAGACCTTAATTCTAGGTGTCTTTTTTGATGAAGCTGTTGCTTAAATGAATGCACCTATAAATTAGTTTATGTGGAAAAGGATATACAATTTAAAACAAGTAAGCCTACTTCAGGCAGAGCACTGCTTCCCCTGCTAACTTATGTGGATATTACAAGATTATTCCACAATTTATAAATTAAAAGCTCATCCATCTATTTCTTACTTTCCATTTTCCCCATTCATTCATTGAAATGAAATGAAATGAAAGAAAGAAATAGGGCCTGTCACCTTTAAATAAAGATAACTTGTCAGCAATTTTTCTGCTTTCATAGCAACAGCTCTATCATGCAGGTAAATCTGGAATCAGGTTGGGCTGGAATAGAAGGCTCAAAGTAGCCCTGGGTGCAGCTCGAGGTCTGGCCTATCTTCATGAACTTGCTAATCCACCAATCATACATAGAGACATAAAATCCAATAACATCCTACTAGATGATCACTTAAATGCTAAAGTTGCTGATTTTGGTCTTTCCAAACCAATGGGAGACCATGGAAGAGATCATATCACCACTCAGGTCAAAGGAACCATGGTCAGTTATCCTGTTTTTGTGACAATCTTTTATTAATTTTCATACAACTGGATTTAATACAAAATATGATCAAACCCAAGACATGACAAATTGATCTGTTCTTCCGCATTGCTAGACACTAGGATTTTATCCTGAGTTAACCTTGCATTCTTCAGCATACTCATTAATTCCAGTACTACATAATTCTTGATTAATGTGCCAATCTACTTTAGATGATTAATCGTTTACTCACAAGGATGACTAAAGCCTCTTAAATTTTAACACTTCCTGTTGAACGCTTGTATGTAAGCAAGATTAGTATGTAATTCATATTGACAATTATTAAATTTCAGTATACAATGTAGGGATTACATGCATATACACAAGAGAAGTCAAACTATTTAAAAGACTAAATTGACCCTCATATAAAGATGTATATACAATAATACGCCCACTCAATCTCATGTTGCTGCAGTCAACATGAGATTAGAGCAGTATTATTGTGTATATATTGTTATATGATAAATATAATAATTCCTCCATATATATAAGTTTAAACTTGTATATTAGATAATTGTGGTGCTGATCTTAACATGATATTAAAATAGGAGGTCATGAGTAGACATCACCACGGGGCGGTTCTGAACCGCGAACCGCCCCGAACCGTCCCCGGCGGTTTCATATCCGGGAACTGCCCCATCGGGGACGGTTATGAACTGCCAAAGGACCTGCTGGAACTGGCGGATCTTAGTGGTTCGTCACGCGGAATCGGCGGTTCCACCGGTTCCGACCCGCAAAAAAAATAAATAAATAAAAAAAAACCGCACACGCAGGACATGGAATGATTTTGGTATGGGGGGAGAGAAGGAAGAGGAGGGGGTGGGGGTGTAGGGGGTCGGTCTGTTTAAAAAAAAAAAAAAAAAAAAAGAAGAAAGAAGAAGAAGAATAAACATGGTTCACGGTTCACGTAGAACCGGAACCGTCAGAACTGGCGGTTCCGTGGAACCGTGAACCGTCCCGGCTCTGGCGGTTCCGGTTCGGATCGGTTCTGTCTAGTCATGAGTTCAAATCCTTATGCACTCGTGACATCCCATTAAAATTAAGTCGTCCACTTAATAGCATTAAATGGAGTATTAGTAATAATTATAATAGTTTACACCATATCTACAAGTTTACGCTTTTAGATTTTAGTCAAACTATATAAAAGATTAAATTGACCTTATATGGATATGTAAAGATATATATACAATAATACTAGGGAATAGCATCCTACAAAGAAATATACAATATGTTTTAAGTTTTCAAATATTTAAAAGGGTCTAAATAAAAAAGTTGGCTATTGAGAAAAAGGTTGACAGCTTCTGGCGATTGTGTTTGTAGGGCTATTTGGATCCGGAATACTATATGACCCAGCAACTAACAGAAAAGAGTGATGTTTATAGTTTTGGAGTCTTAATGTTGGAACTGGTAACTGCAAAAAGACCAATAGAGCGGGGAAGATACATTGTGAGAGAGGTCAGAATGGCAATGGATATGGCCAAAGAATCATATGGTCTTCATGGAACTCTTGACCCAGTGATCAGTTCAGGATCGCTAAAAGGTTTAGAGAAGTTTGTGGATTTGGCAATGAAGTGTGTCAAAGAATCAGGAGTTGATAGACCAACTATGGGGGAGGTGGTCAAAGAAATAGAGATGATCATGCAGCTTGCTGGTTTGAATCCAAATGCTGGGTCAACATCCACTTCAGCAACTTATGATGATTCAAACCCAGTCCGCCATCCTTACAGAAACGAGTCATTCTTTGATTACAGTGGGGCCTTTCCACCTTCAAGAGTGGAACCTCAGTGAACATCATAAGACCTTGTACATCATCACCCCAGCTCATACTGCACTAGTGTATAAAATGAAATGTGATATGCTGATGTTTTATGGCCCTTGTCTTTTGTAAAAATTCATATTATGTGACACTTTTTGCTTATGTAGTTATTAAAGCTAGATTTATCTTTCTTTGAAATTATATACCTGATAATTGTAAACTATCCTTTTTGGTGAGTACCTCCCATGTGTAGATGAAGTTCCTATAGGCTCCACTGCTTTTTGCTAATAATAAACTAAAATACATGTGTTACATGAATCAATACGTCGTGTCTGATAAAATCATTATGTATAATCTATTATGAAAATTTGACATCCATTACCAAGATATAAATGTTTAAATATTTTCCATATGGTAAAAGACATGTTCCATTTGTTGAGGAAAGCAAGTAAATAGCATCTTAAAGAAGGCGTCACCGAAAATCTCTTATAGTACATTTGGCAATGATTGTTGCACGATAATAAACAAATTGTGCTTTTGTTAAACAAAACTGAAAATAAAAAAGAAGAAAAAGATTTGTATCCTTCATATCTTGATATAGTATGAGACATATCATTCCTAGCTTGCCTATCATAAGTATAAACATGAATTTTTGGAGAGGTTTTGTGATCATATTTGCTTGTAATCTTGAAAAGATGTAGGTAACGTTAATATTTTTACTTTCAGTTCTTTTAATTGTTACATAAGTATTGGGTTCTTTGTGCCAAAGCATGCCTCATTTCTGCCTTTCCAGATCTGCCAGAGAATGATTGAAATCCTGCAAATAATCCATTCTCCTCTAGTTTCTCAAAACATGAAAAAATCTGCTGTTGTAAGGAACCAATCATGAAACCTGCTAAATAGTTAAAAAGTCAATGTGATGGTCCATCAAAGTAAAACCAAATATGATGAGTCCATTTGCAATGAAAGAAAATATATTCAATAGACTCTTCATTATGTCAGAAAAAGAAATGAGGGTCTTGTCAAATTTTTTTGTTGTACATACTAAGGTTGCATGCCAAGGAGTTGGAACAAGATCTCCAAAGAAAATGTTTCATCTTTGGCATGAAACTCAAATTCCATACAATTTTCCATATTTATAATTAATACCAATAGAAGGACCAGGCTTATTAGCTTGTTCAGACATTCTATGCTTCACTGACAACAAGTATCCTAAATTTGATATGTACTATCCATTTCTTACACTTGGCTAAACAACTCTATCATTTTCCTCTCTCTGCATACAGGCTGTCCCATTGATGGCTTGTTGTTGAACCAAAGTAACTGGCCTTATTTTCTCTAGATTTTAATCATCTCCAATTGCATTATGAAGATCGCTTACAAGCAGGTCAAATAGCTCTTTATCATTCACTCGACTCTGTATCCGATAACCAGGAAATGGAGGAAGCCATGGATCTTTAAAAACCCAAATAAAACTGCCGCTTCCGACTTGCCAAAAGAAATAATTTTTAACAAGGTCTCTTCCAGCCAAAATACTTCTGCAACACCAAAATGCATTACTTCCCATTTTAGCTTCCATAAGATTGGATTCAAGGAAATGAATTTTTTTAGGATCCTCACTCAAAGATCATTCGGTCCGTTAATAATCCTCCATGTCAATTTCCCTGGAAGAGCCTTTTAAAATCTACAAAATCTCTGAAGCCTAATCCTCTAACCATTTTAGGCTTTGCTAATTCATTTCAACTCTTCCAATGCATTTTCCGCCTCAGTGTATCTCTTGCCCACCAAAACTTAGTTACCAAAGCGATAGCTTCTTCGCACCATTTTGAGGGGAATTGAAATACACTCATAGCATAGGTTGGAACAGCAAATGCACGGATTTTATTAACACTTACTTCTCCCATTGGGATAAAAACTTGCTTGTCAATCCTTATAGTTTTGAAATTACTTTGAACTTAACAATTGACAAAGCTTTGTAGGAAGAAAGACAGAGATATTTGCCTGGCCTTCTATCTAACTAATATTTAGAATAACTGATATGTTGCCTCGCCACATCATTAGTATTTTTATTGACAAAATAAATCTACATTCTACAAATTAACATTTGTTCATATTATTCACATTCCAACCAGCGTATATTAATAACACTAATAAAATTAAGGGTTAATGTTACGTATTGTACTTCAATTTTGAGAAAATATGCAATTAAGTAGTTGAACTTTGAAATTGATCAATTTAGTATATGAAAAATTTTAAAATTAATCAATTTAGTATTGAAATAACTTTTCGTGCATGTCAATAGTACCTTTTATCAAGTTCCTTCAAGCATTAAATTAATTAATTTCAAAATTTTTCATGTGCTAAATTAATCAATTTTAAGATTTAGGTACTAAATTGATCAGTTTTAAAGTTTAGGTACTAATTGTATATTTTGACAAGTACTATTTATAACATGAACCTAAAACCAAATCATACTAACACTTTATGTTGTCTAATTTATTATGGTCTAATATCACACAAATCTGTATTAAAATATTGTCACATGACAAAACTAGTATCAATTTTCATCATTTTTGCATTTTTCTAGAAATAAAACAAAAAGTAAACTAGTGAATATACAATTAAAGTAATAACCTAGACGCGTCGCTTAGTGGCCGATGGAGGAAACTGTGGCGGTCGTTGGTTATTATGCGGGCATTGGCTGCACTCCGAGGGTGTGATCTCAAAAAACCCTCTCCTAATTTTGGAGTAGGATATGAGTAAGGCTCTTAATCGGATCAAAAACCCTAACTATATCTGTATTCAATATTGAATTTCAATTTCACAATTGAAGCTAAGATCGATAAATTTCATGTAATTATAGAGGGTTTTACTTGCAAGAGTTGTGCAGGACGGATTTCTAATTTTGATTTGATTCGGGTTGGTTTTGACTAAATGGAATTCCAAAGAGAGTGAATGGGTTTGTGTATTTTCAGGGTAGAGAGATAAAGTAGTGATTTCTTCTTCAATGTCAAGTGTTGAAGGGAAATTCCCATCTTAAATTCCAACGTTTATATTCAATCCAACTTTATCCCAATTTAAAATAATTTCTAGTTCAATTTAGATCCAATTGACAAGAGGATATCAGTTTTTCAACTATCCTGTGCTTCATTCGACTTCAAATTCGAGCTCTGGATTCTCTCTCTTCCTTCATTGCTGCATCCATCGAGCTCAACTGGGGAAGATGACTTAGGCACGTGCTACGCAATAATATTAAAACATAAAGAAATCCTTACGTGGACAAGGAGTTGAACCTATGATCGATAAGAATTGGGAAACTCCCATATGCCAAGAGCTAATACGCTATTTAATACAAATGGGCTTTTAATTTAATTTATTAAACCTTGCTTATTAAAACATAATTTAAGGATTTGAAAATTTTAACCTCGTACTTACCATTTTACTCGCTAATCCAAGTTATTTATTGTTACGGTACATATTGGGAAGCACTAGCTTTTTATTATAAATGTGTGTGTAGTCCAAGGAGTGACATGCAACGGCTTGTAAGGGATGGGTTTAAGAGAAATGTACAAGTACAAGGAGCAAACAATCTTTAACTTACTCAAATGTATATAAGATATGTTACGTTTAATATGTAGGAATGGGCTTGGAATGAAATTGTAATTTCGAGTTTTGTTCCTATTTTTTCAAGTGATATTTTGCTGATAGAGACTTGATGGGTTTGTAACCAAAGAAAACTTATTAGTGGTGTATCGAAGGTGACCTGGTGCGGCCACTTTGATACTTAAGTCAAAAGGAATCGTGAGGATAATGAGAATAAGATATAATTGCTTAGACCGGAGTAAATCACCATAGATTCTTTGTATCACGAAGCCATCGTGTGCCATTTTTAGATATGATCATACCAAAATGAGGCCTCTAGAAAATTTTTCCATCATTTGATGTGGTCCTCAAGTGGCAGCTAACTTGGACCTGATTTGGTAGGCATGGTCCTTCATGGAGGGTGCCTGGACTGGGATGATTAATTGATCCTTTTCTTGTCCCAACCTCCCCCTCCTTCCTCCCTCCTCTAAGAAGCCTTAAGTTATCATCCTAAAGATGTGGAGAACCAAGGTGATGTAGTATACTATGGGAGCATAGTAGAAAGGGGGAGTTCAAATTGAGGAACTTCTTAGATTGGCTCTCCAAGTGCTTGAAGGATCATTGACGAATGAGTAGCTAAGGTCGAGCACCTAATGGGCCTTCAAGACCATATGGGCAAACCACTTTGCTAGTGTCAAGCCTTTCGCTAAGTTAATGCCTATAAACACTATGCTTAGACACAATTTTTAAAGTCGAAATTACAATTTCTAGGAATCCATGATTTTGGTTTTGAAGAAGAATTTGATCTCATCTCTAAAAAGACGGAATTGAGATTTCATTTTATCCCCGTTAATGATTAATACTTCATATTTTTTTTATCCTCTTACACATTTATCATACAAATTTATTACTAAGGTTATTTTTTATAAATACTATATCAATTCTATTTCATTACATTCCATGGGTGTATCTAAACAAATGAATAGATTTATCATTATGTTACTCACTCTATTCATCCTGTAAAGACCCAACCCACTAAACCCCGAGATATAGTGTTTCGAGTCCTCAACCACATATTATATGTAAAGTTGTCATAAAACTACCAGTTTATGAGAATTATTTGATTATAACTATAAGACTCTATAAATAACTTTTAATAAAACAAGATTGCTTACAAGAGCAATCCATACATATATATATATATACATATACATGACCATTACAAGGGTTTATGTCAACACATGACACTATAAAACTTTACAACATATTCTTATTATGAAAATATAACTAGGAGACTTTAAAGTCTTTTACAAAATAGGCTCATCTAACAAGCCATTAATACAATGGTATATGCTTTTCAAGCAAAAGATTTCTTCCAAGCTTTCTTCTCAAAATCAAGGCCACTCGGGTCCTACTAGTCCCAATCATCCATAAACTTCTCAAATTCCGATCCATAACCCAAATCATCATATGGTTCATCATCAAGACCTACGAAGCAACAACAGTGAGTCAAAGACCCAGTACACAGTAACAAATACACAAGCGAAATGCCAAGCAAACTTATTCTAATGCAATGCATCAACAATTAAGTCATTATCTTTCTTAATTCTCATTTAACAAAACAACAGTGGGGTATTCAAATCCCAGGATCAAGCTCTGGGAATTCAAAAGTCTTGAGTAACAACAGTTGCTCAGGGGGTTGATATAAACAGTCTGAATACCTATATCCCCTATATCTATTCAATAAAAGTAATCTCATCTAGAGTTTATAACTATTACTTACAACTTTACTTAACTTAATCCATAACATCATTCAGTTCACACGTCCCCATAAATATTGAACTAAATCATATTACTTTATCTTAAGAGTAAGCAAATGTTATACATATACTACACTCTCCATCGATTACCCACTTAACCATAAAAGAATCGCTATCGCATCATAGCGTACCATTGCATCATGGTGATAGTCATTGCATCATGACAGGTTGCCGTTCCTCGAACTAGATTAAACGACATAATAGACAATCAATTCAATCAATTATTAAGCCAACTTAAATTAAGTCAAGTTCCATTATGCCTATTCCTAATATACAAAAATCAAGCTACTGCGTACTTGAACCCAGTAGAAAATCACTAGATGCACTTAGAGGAGAATCAGAGGAAGAATTTCTCACTACTACAAGAAAATTTAACACAAATCAATATAACACATCAAATATCATTTATCTATCTCATTTTTTTTCCAAAAAGATCAATTTCCTAAGCAAAAATACATTTAACAAACAAATACAAGTTTTTAACTTTATTTGAAAAACAAGGCAACTGAAAAAAAGTAAAATTTAAGCAACAAAAATTTTTGAATTTACAAAAACTCAAAACTTAAAAATTATAGATCTCCTTTTAATCTTTCTATAGCAACTTGAATCACCTCAATCGGAGGTTGGATGAAAAAGTTACGGCCAATTTACAAAACAGTATCGCAATAGGGAAGAAATCAGAAATCGCAACACCCTTGGCAACAGGGCCATTTGGGAGGCCATTTCAACTCAGGGAAAATGAGATTTTTGATCCGAGAGGGCAATACCCCTCCAAACGGGGCCATTTTCAAGGCCGTTTGCTCCAAATACCTCTCTAAATGGGGCCGTTTTGACAGGTGTTTGACAATTTTTATACTTCCCCTATTTTGAATACGAATTTTTGCAAACTTTAACACTTTTAACTTCAACCAAAACAAAATATCAACATCTTACATGCATTTTATCAACTTCAAACATGAATTTACTTCACTTTCAACTCATCAAACACATCAAACATCAAGCTAAACTCATTTCATTACATTAGCATATTTGCTTCACATAACCCAAGTCTTGAACATCCAAAACTCATGCACCAAGTTACTACTTAACTTCCACTCATGTCCCACACAATTATCATCACTTCTCCACTTCAAAACTCATAAATCTTCATCCCAAACACATTATTACACTCTTATATATACACAATCACTTTAGGCTTTGTTTTACACTCTACATCAATTTAACCTATTCAAATCAACTTCAAGCTTCCCAACACTTCACACTACCTCCAAAACATATTTAGCAAGTTAAATAACATCAAAGTACAACCCAAAATTCCATTAGCACATAAAACTACTTAAACTCATACATAGCTAAACTTACACTAACATGCATTTTATCTTCAAGGCATAAAGAAAGAGTAACAAAACTCATACACTTGCATGGACTAATATGGATAAGGCTTTGTCTTGAATGAAGCTTTTGGACTTTGGTTACTTGTCTAGTGAAGGGTTTGGGCTACTTTTCCTTAGAGAGAAGAAAAAAAAAAAAAGAAAATGAAGAAGGAGAAGTGGGATTTTCAGATGGGGGAAATGAGCTGCCCAAAAGTGAGTCATTTGATCAAAAATTAGATTCAAACTTATCTTAAACTTAACTTTTTGGTGCCGCTATGGATTGAGCTTGCTTTTTACATGTTTTGGGCTTATTTAAGCTTAAAAAGGGCTTAAAACATGGGCTAAAATAATAAAATTTTCTGCTATGTTTTTGGGCATTTGAAAGCTTATTTTGAAAATTTACATGCCAAATTCATACATATTAATAAATATAAAACACAAATATTAATTGTACTTTACACACATTAATACATATAAAACAATAGAATTAATTATTATCTCACATATACATAATTATTATATTCAATCTACACTAATAATCACATATAATTCACACTTTTATAAGCATACACATTTTTATTATAATTCTATTTCTACACATTCATTTTCATATATCAATTTTATTTCAAACTTAATATTTAGAATTAATATTATATTTACATGAAAATTAAATTATTAAATAATTTAGGTTATTTGACATCCAATTCAAATTCATTCTACTTTGAACAATTTCTGCATACCAAATGCGATATGTGGGAGTTATAAAACATCATATCTCACTAGATTCATTGAAGTAGGGTTGAGATGAAAATTCGATAACAAGATGACATATGCTTAGAATTTTTTCCCAAATCTTCAGATGAAGGAAAATCTATAGATATTTATAGAAGTTGACTATCCATGTTGTCCGTCAAATTGTGTGAACAATTGATGCCAACAGTCGGGACAAGAACTGTATGCTAATGGATCTTTAAGCCCATTATACCAATTCATTTGTCATCATCTCATAAGTAACTACACTTGATTTCTGGTTAGTGTGTAGACTTTTTTTTATTTTAAAAACAAACATGAAGTTGACATTTTCCAAAAATTTATAAAAATGCTAATAAGTTTTGTTCAAATTTGATCACAACCACAAACATAAGCAAGCACACTAATAGAAATAGCATAGAAAATTTGATACTCCTCAAATATAGATGGTCAAACTTTAATCACCGATGCGCTTTTTGGTATAATGGCTTGGAGTTTATCAGAACTCCAAAACTGAGCGTATTTTGAGCAGAGTAATGTTAGGGATAGGTGACCTCTTAGGAAGCGCTAGCACTAAAAGACAAAATCGTACGGCATATTGCTAAAGCGGAAATACCTCAGTGGGCAAAGTTCTAGAGTATTATAGAAAACATTAGGTCATATTCCTTAGAGATCGTTATCATCTACTCTACTCACTTCTAATCTATTATGTAGCCAAATAAAACTTAACAAAACATTATGAACAACAAAAGGTTAAACCAGGGTTAAACCTAATTAGAAACATGTTGTCAAGGTAAAGTTATAAAATAGGTTTTGTTAATGCAAGAATGATCTTAGGGTCAGCTTCACCAAGTTCTTGTCCTTTAATTTCTTCACAAACTCAAAGAGTTATTAGCTAAGTATACTTGTATCGTTGAATTCATTAAGGTAAGTTAAAGCCTCTCTTAAGGTTAAGAACCATAGATCTAAGCCAAACCACCAGAATCTTTTTCAAGCTATTAGCAACCTAGATCCATATAAAGTTTAAGAATCATTTGATTTAAAACCCATTTTAATACATTTAAAACCAAGTGATGAAAAGTTTCACTACCCTATCTTTATGCGGTTATGAACAACTTTATTAGTACTTAGATCTATTTAAAAGAACAATTTCTCAATCTATTCAGTTAAAATCATATGTGAATCTATATGGTACACTCACATAAACTCACAAGTTAAGGTTCAAACTACTAAATATAAGTACCTAATCAATATTCAATTAAAATTCATTGAAATCACTTGAATCAAGTTTTGGATGTACAAAACCCTAAGTTAAAATGATTATTTCTCCATGGTTATGAACACTAAATACAAATTGAAGGGAAATAATATGAAATAAAGATAAATATTACTAATTAAGCACAAGGTCTTGCAAAAATGAAATGTCAAGTTAATATGAAATTACCTAGAAAATCTAAATATCTAGCAAGAGGAAAGGTTTCTCTTACTAAAAATTCTCTCTCTATTATCTACTATATTAAGAATTTTGTCACATATGGTACAACATACATTTTCCAAAGATCTGTGCGCTGCTATTTATGGACGATACGCACAAAACATCACGAAGATATTATTCGTTGACTTAGCAGATTCTTTTAACAAACGTTATCTTATTCTAACGCACGTAAGAGCAAGGCAGCAAACACGTGACGGGGTCGTTTACCACGACTTAGATCAACGGCTCGAAGGTTAGCCGCGATCTAAGTTGTGTCTTTTTCATTATAGTTGCAATTTGTCTTCAGTTTGTAACCATAGGCACAACTCTAGGTGCAGTTTAAGCTGTGCTCTTGAATTATAAGGCACGGTTATCACAGTGTAAACTGTGGTATAGATTGAGGGCATGGTTGGAGGCTCAATCTGGACTTTTGCCTTTTTTTTTGCTCTCGATTGAGATCTTTGCTAGCCGCGATCTAGTCTATCTTAAGCCATTGTTGTTGTTTTGCTCCAAATCTAATTCAAATCACTTTATTTCTTCTTTTTATTATCTTTAGAGCTGAAAAACAATATTTGCACAATAATAGCATAGAATCATCAAATTTATCTAAAAATATATGAGAAAAAAATATAAATTCCTATACATAGAATAGAGTATAAAAGACTTATCAATTTTCTTGGTCCTATTATCTTATTAACCTAAAAAGTCAAATTTAAGCCAAAATTAGGTTAAACCCCACAAAATAGATTTAGCCATCCATGAAAACTAATATTGTGAATTTAAAATAATTTTTTCCTTAAATTTTAAGAACTAACAAATTTGGACTTTTATAATTATTTGCATTAGTTTCACCTAAATCTTTATATTTAGTATTCATTTAAGCAAGCAAATTGAATGTAATACAAGTGAAAATGTTGCCATTCCAAATTCACTAAATTATTGGGAAAAAAAAATGAAAAAACAGAAAGCACTAATGATTAATATGCATGGTAACTCACATAAAATTGGCTGTTTTTGTTTTTCTCTCTCTTTTTTTTTAGATATACTATTTTCTATTTATAATTTATTGTTCTCTCTAACCTATTTGCTCCGTTCCATGAACCTATGTAAAGCGCATGGAGACGAGTGCCTAATAAATCTATAATATTGGGAACATATATATGCTCTCATTTTATTGAGCCGTTCAAGTGTATGGATACTTGTGATTTTATCATTGAAATACTCATTACATTCTAAAATCAAATCATTTTAATAATAGGATGATGAATTGAATGGTTCCCTTTGCTGCGTCTTAATAGTTCCCATCTTATTCAGTGCAACATATTTTTGGTTTCATAGCTTCCTAAAATCATATTATATAGTTGAACAAATTCAAAAAAGTCTACAAATAGAGTTATAGCAAATGGGGCCATTTACTATGAGTAGTTATAGTTTATTGTTCTTAATGATTAAACTAAAAGAAAAACTTGACATGATTTTTTTTTTTTTTTATAAACAACCTCATAACTTATTTTTTACTATTATTGTGGGGAATTTAAATATGATTCATCCAATTTAGAAAAACCAGTAATAATATCATTAGAGTATAAATCTATTAACAATCTGAATATTTACTTAATATATTTTTGTTTTTTAAGTAAACCATTGTGAACAAATTATACATAAACCTTATTTTTTCGATGATAATGATTATGTTTAAAGCTTGGAAAATTGAGAGAGAAAAATTTTAGGGATTTTGTTATCCTGATATATAATATTGGATTTCTGAAGGCATAGATCCCCGGGATTGCTTGTATGCACGTGCATTGACCCAGATGCAGCCTAACTTTCGGCACCATGACCGTCCACATGTTCCCGCAAAGTTCTCTCCCTTCATTTTTTTTTTTATTTATTATTACTGGATGAGGACAAAACCCAAACTATGTCTTTTGTATGAACCAAAATCGCCTTTACGATAATTTTGACTTCCAACACCAAAATGCACATGCTCGAACTTTTTGCATTATATTAAAAGATTTTATTAAAAATTATACACTGTCATAATACATAAATATTAATAAAAATTTTGATATGTACAATAGTAAAATTATAATTTTTAAAATAAGTATTGCTCTTAATATATATTAAAATTTTATTAAATATAAAATATAATATATGTATAGTAAATGATGAAATATATATAAATTTATGGAAAAGTCTATGATTTTATCATTAATTTTCACGAAATTTATCACGTCACTATTTAATGAGTCATATCATACCTAATTATGAAATATATATCTCCCTTCAATTAAACCATAGAAGCTACTCAAATCTTTTCTATGCACTTTCGCTGCAGCTGCATTTATTTCCTAATTTATATATATAATTTCTATCTTCGCTTCAAGTCAACCAAACAATATAATAATGCTGTGTTCCTTCTTCGTATATTATCAAACCTTAAACGAATTCCAAACGATTCTAAGAATGAAATTTCTGACATTAGAAATTATAATAAGACACCTCATGGCATCCGCAAGTAAGTACTAATTAAGGCTAAGAAATCTATGAGAATACATTCGACAAATTAAAGCATGTTTAAAAAGTAAGTAGAAAAACGTATCTCGTGCTATAATGATAATGAGCATGAATGGTGTTAGAACAACCAAAATCAGGCCTATTTGGGTTTCTCAAGTAGAGCAGAAAGATACCACTCATCACTTTCGATTCCTTTATCCAATTTCCTTCCAATATTCCATCTCAACTTCTTGAATCCGATTCGATCGAACATAGGAATATAAGTTTGATTCAGCTGTGAGCCATAGCAGTAGAAATGATCCACCCAGAACAATCCTCCAGGCCTCAGCACCCTGTATATGTCGTACAAAGTGAACTCCATGATCGGATCAGGAATCCAGTTGTTCAAAACATGCATAGAGTGGACAATATCCAAAGTGTTGTCAAAGAAAGGAAGCCTCTGAGATACGCTTAGGTGCATCGCAATCAAACCACGGGATGCTATGAAGCTGTTGAAAGGGGCATCAAAGTTCATGGAGGTGGTGACGATGGTAACGTTTCGCTCCCTCATTCGGGCAGCAAAAGATCCAGTTCCGCCTCCTATGTCGAGTCCAATGCGGATAGTACCGGGGGCCTTTGTCTGGAGAACATGATCAATCCCATAATTGAGGGATCCATCATCGTTAAGCCACCTCACTTTCTCCCTCCCTTCAAGGTAAAAGCAGTCCTTGCAATCATAAAACCCTGGTTTGTCCCTCCGGTCGATGAGGCATTGATAGCTCTTGCAAGGATAAGGATCCCAGATGATGCTAGTATCAGGAGGAATGGTCCAGAGGCTTTGTGGGAATGGAACAGGATCTACATAACCAGCAGGGGACCGCGGCCTGCATCTTCTGCGTGGAAGGGTATCACACCCCTTGAGCATCAGCTTTTGGGAGAAATCATCATCCATAGGGCACTCTCCTCCCACCTCGTAACTCATGTACTTGGCAACCTCGTCCTTGTAATTCGCCAAACACGCGTAACCAAGAGGGGCATGCAGTTCATCGGAATCAAACCTAGGAGCAAATCCAAATGGAAGTTTATGAGGCCCTATTGCCAGCTTCACCTCATCTGGAAGATCGGCAGCAATGTCAGGTTTTGAGGAATGTTGATTTCCAGGCTGAGATCTTTGCTTATTGAGCTCAGCCATGAGGGAGTCCACCAACACATTAGTAGAGGATAGCTTTTGGTGCAAATCAGCAATTTGGATGTGGGTGGCAGCCAGCCTAGACCTTGTGATATTCAGTTCCTCCAAGAGCTGGATGACATTGTGAATGTGTCTGCTGCTAGTTTCGGTTCCGGTTTCAGATTCGGCATCCGTCCAGCCGAGATAACTAGGACGGTGGTGCTGTAAATGAGCATTGGATGGTGCAGTGAAAATGTAGATAGTGAAAAGATTAGTTGCCATTACAAGTGCAAGCATCATGAGCTTGTACTTGAGAGATGTAGAAGATGAAGATTGTTGCTGTTGCTGCTTCTTCATGGATGATGAACCTTCACTACCCATCTTCTTCTCTCTTTGTTTGTCTTCCTCTATATCTCTTTCTAGCTTCTCCTTTTCAACAGAAGCTTTCATTAAGAATGGAGAGATGTCGGCCAAAAAAAATTAAGAATGGAGAGATGGAGTCAAGAAAGGAAAAAGTGAGCCCCCCCCTCCCAGCTAACCGAGGCCTCAGTTACAGCCTTGGAATAGAGCGAAAAGAACAACAAAAGGCGCCGTGAAGGACAAGAAATTTCACTCGGTTTCACATGTTGTGTGATTTGAAAGATTTTTGGATGGCCGGTTTTGGTGTTGGTGGAGTAGGGTAGTATTCTTATTATTTATACGTACTACCTAGGTACTAGCCATACGGAAAAGACTCACGAACATGTGTTGGATATAATTATTAATTTAAACACCGATCCTTCACGAAAAGTCAAATTGTCAAATGTCAAGCAATTCCCTCCTTCACGGATCTTGATTCTGCTCTAGTTGTGGAAATAAACAATGATATTAATATATTTTACAGCCATGAAAATTTAAATCCGCATTTGGATGTATTGTGACGATTAGTACTCAACCTAGTTGGAAACACGACTGTGATATTAAAGTTGACTGTGATGCCTCAAGCTCAAATCGTTAGACTGATTGTCCTTCTTAGACTATACGTTTCTTAAAAATTAAAACTTATATCTTTTTGACACGTTTGTATCAGTAGTCTGAAGATGAAAAGCGGGATGATAAATCTATTTTTATGCTATCAAATGGAATAGAATATGTATAATATGTTATTTATAAAAATATATCGTTAATAATAAATATGAATTACAAATATTTAAGAAGTTAAAAAGTAATTGTAGAATTAACATCGGTGGGGACAGAAGCCTTTGAGAATGACGATTCGAATTTTTCCTCCAAGTTAGGAATCACAATTCCATCTATAAACACACAATACTTCAAATGGAATGGAAGAAATGATATAGAATGGTATTATAAATCTATATATTTATATGGGGATAAAAGCCCAAAGGACAGAAAACTAAATACAAGCAGAGCAGGCAAACACCTTTATAATCCTCACTAGTAGTAGCCTGAACAATAGAAAGGGGACTCTCCATATGAGTAATTCCCTAAGGCAATTGATGAGCATAAGAGGCAATTGCAATTGCACATTGGTTTCCTTCATGATTTGGTGGACCTAAAGCATTCCAGATGGTCCTAGCAATTAGATAGTCACGTAGGACAAGTTCTGTTGATTCCACCTTAGAGTTGCAAATCTCACAAATATAAGAACCTGTTAACCTCCTTCACTAGAGCTCGTAATTAGTCAGTAAACACCCATGGCTTGGCAACCATAGAAAAAATCTAACTCTCTCCGGCCCTCTCCAAGACCATATATTTTTCCGTAGAGACCCTTCTTCATTATAAGCATTCCCTGCAACTAGATAATAGGCTAAATGAATGAAAAATCTTCTTGAACTTGTCAAAATCCAAAAAAGCTTATAATCCCTATCCTTAGGCTGTGGGGGTTTCACTGTCACTATCTAAGCAATACAGCTTGCAGGGAGCACGAAATCAAACGTGTCCTATAACCAAGTACCACTTTAAGAAACATAAGTTTAACTGGAAGGTTTAGCTAATCCCCAAGAATGTCACAGAAGGCATGACCCACCAAACAACCTGTAATGGGTGACCAACTATCAGACCAAACTTAGTTACGAATCCATCTCCTAAAGCATAAGCACATCCTTGTTTCATTTAATTCCAAATTCAATAAATGTCCCTCCACAAGTTCAAACAAGGGAAACCATTAACCTGAGAAGAGTTAAAAAGATCCCTTGGAAGATATTTACCGTGAAGAATCTTGTGCCAAATTCCATTTGCTCTACCAAACACACCCCAAGCCATCTTCATCATAAAGGCCGAGTTAACCAATCTTATCTTTCTAAGCCTTAGGCCACCACTTCCTTTAGGCAAGCAAATCTTATCCCAATTTAACAATTGAATTTTCCTTTTTCCCATATAAAATTCCTACAAACAACATCAATATTTTCACAAATAGAAGTAAGAAGAAAGACAAATTGCATGGTATAAACAGACAAAGCACTAATCACCGACTTCGCTATTGTTGTTCTTCCTACCAAAGAAAGACTAGAGGCTGGAAAGACATACATCTCTTCCTGCAATTATCCACTAGCATGTTATAAGTACCCTTACAAACTTTGCCATGTATCAGCAGAACCCCCAAGTGCTTTCCCAAATTTCTCGTTCGTTTAAAACCTAAGAAGGCCTCAATATCTTCAGCCAACTGAGAATTTGTATCATCAGATAAGAATACCAAGGACTTGTTCTTGCTAATATTATGCCTAGAAGCCATAAAAAAAGAATCCAATACTCAAGCAATAGTTGCAGCTTTACTGAAAGAAGCCTATGCAAAAAACAATGGGATACCTTAGGAGTACTGTGAGCAAAAAATAACAGTTTCCATCTTCCCCCATCTACTTTGTCTTGGATAAGATGACTAAGTCTCTCCATACACAAGACAAAATCATAGGGAGACCTGGGATCATCCTGATGAATCCCACGAGAAGGCTAAAACGGATCAGTAGAAACCCTATTCCACATCAAATTTGTCATTGAAGAATTAATACATTTCAAAATTCGAGAGACAAAAACCAATGACAGGCCAATTAGACTTAAGAGTGTCTTTTATAAAGCCCCAGTTAAGCCTATCATAGGCTTTTTCAAGGTCCAACTTGATCGCCATATAGCCCTTTTTCCCGTTTTTCCTCCTCATAGACTGTAATGCTTCTTGCATAATAACAACATTATCCGTGGTATGCCTCCTAGGGTCAAACTCAATTGCCCTGGACTCATCAACTTTTCCATCACCCCCTTAATTCTATTAGCAATCACCTTATTTATAAGTTTATACCTCATATTACATAAACTAATTGGCCTGAAATGAGAAAATTTCTCTAGATGCTCACATTTGGGAATTAACACTATAGAAGTGATATACGTATCAATAGACAAATCACCATTAGTGAAAAATGACCGAACCGTCTTGCATTACCAAAGCACTCACCACGCTCCATTGAGATTGGAAAAAATAAGCATTTAGACCATCCGGTCCTGGAGCTTTTAGGGAAACCATCTCAAATAAAGCACACTTAATCTCATCATCTTGAATGACATTCTCCATCTGAACAAAATCATCAAGAGACAAGGCAGGAAAGGAAGAATGAGTACTAAGAGATGGTCTGTTCAAATTATCCTCTTAATAGAGGACCTTGAAAAAATCAACAGCCTCCCGCCTAAGAATTTGATCATTCGAAACCTAGACATCATCGATATGAAGCATAACAATCGACATCATTTGCTTCTTTTTTCTTGTTCTTTAGTGAAAGTAAATTGAAAATCTCTGCCCTCAACTAACAAAATCTGCTGAAGCCTTCTGAATCCAATTAACTTCCTCCTGCAAAAGAACCTCTTCCAATTCTTGAGTTAGACTGACCTCCAAATTTCTCAAGTTAGCAATTGAATGGGTTTTAAAAGCATTTTGTATAAACCTCTAATCTTGCCAAGATACGTCTCTTTTTAGCAAAAATTTGCTCAAAAATTACTTAGTCCACAACTGTCTTATTACAAAAAACAGAAAGAGTAGATTCTAAATCTTTCTGGGCATCCCAGACTTGATTCATAAACTCTCTCCAATTGGAATGAGGACACCAAGCAGTAAAAAAAGTGAAAAAGAATTCTAATTAGCCTTAATTGGAGCCAAACAAGGCCTAACAAGAATTGGATGATAATCCGAGCCAAAATTGGGGATATGTAAAACTTTTATATTAGGAAACACATCTAACCAACTACAATTACCCAAGGCTCTATCCAGTCTTTCAAACAACAAACCTCTCTACCAAGTGAATTTAAGCCTATAAAACCTAAGTCTTACATTCCATCTTCAGTCATCTAAGGCTGAAACTTGGTACACGGAATATATCCACTTACTATGCCCCCCTTCTTCTCATATAAATTCAAGAAAACATTGAAGTCTCCAGCTACTAGCCAAAGACCCTCAATACTCAAGCTATTAGTTCTTAAAGCCCTCCAAAGTGACTCATGGAATCTAACTTGAGGACTTCTATACATTACTGTAAAATAAAAAGAAATACCATTGATCAGCCTCACCTCTATATGCATACACTAAAGATGATTAAGAAGGACCCTAACTTAAATAGACCTCTCCACGTAACCCATATATGACTTGAAAAACCGCAGGCTTCTATCCAATGAGAGAAATCAAAACCCAACTTGGCAATAACTCTCTCCGCCTTAAGCCCACTAGTACAAGGTTCAACAAGAAACACCATAATGGGTTCATGTTGCTCCATGAAACATCTTAAATTTTTAATAAAGCCACTACTACTTATCCCCGGCAATTCCACGCCAAAATGCTAAAGTTTATAGATAAGGGATAAAAATAAGTTATAGACCTATAAATCATTAGGCCTCATGTTAATTTGCAAAACCTCCATCTCATTAGTGTCAAATTCTAGCCACCATTCACTGATTGCAAGTTTGGATTAGAGTTCTCCAGATCATCTACATAGTCATCTATAGGTTATAAATTCACCAACATTTGTTGTCCCCTTTTACTTTCATTCTTCAATTTAAATTTTCTCTTAAAAAAACCATGCTTCTTCTCTAGTGGTCTTCCTCCACCTCACAAATCGCTGAGGAATAGACATATGAGGACCTGCTTCACTACCCATCTTGCTATCCTCTCGACTTGTTGAGGTAAAACTTACTGTCAAATGCTTAGAGGATTGAGCTTTGCTAACTGTACATTCAATATCCTGATGGTTATTTTCCATACAAGGAGATGAAGAATCCACAAAAAGTGGGTTCAATTGAAAAGAAGCTTCTACAGGGGTAGGAGCCTTATTAGTCTAACCATATGAGCAAGAGACCCTCAATTTCCCCTAAGACTTTGAGGTCTAGTTCTAGCTATCAGATATTTCATATCCTAACTCCATCTTTTGGGTTTCGTGTGATGCTTGGGTCATAACAGCCTTATCATTATTTTGAACAGTTTTATTCGTTTCCCTTGATTTTTTGACAGATTTTGTAATTATATCCTTAGAAATCCCCACTCGAATTAATGAAATTCCACTCATATTATCACCATTCAACAGAGGTTAACCCCCATAAACATCTCCCTCATCATAATATTGATAATTAGCTAAATCTTGAATTCTTGAAATCTCCACCTTTTCAATCTTAACAACTCTTATGACCTGCTCTACTTCGATTTTCCTTAGCAAATCTTCTCTTATTTCTTCTTGGTGCATGCATCCAAGGACCCAAATGGGTCTATTTTCACTATGATTATTTAAAGCATTAATGGATGCTTATCACCAGTAACTAGCTGATTATTAACATCATTAAACCCAAGTTCATGACAAGTTTCAGAAACATTCTTTTCTATGCAAATATCACTTGCATGCTCATAATTGCCACACAAAAAACAAATAACAAGGAGATCCTCATACTCAACTTTTTGCATATCTCATCAACCATAATATGAGAAACAAGAGGTTTTTTAAGATTAATCTCTACTGCTACCCTTGCAAACTCCCTTTCTATGCTTCTTCCGTGTATAATCAATCTTCATTAATTTACCAACAACTCCAATAATACCCCTAATCACACTTTTGTTACAATGATGGATAGGCATGCCCAGAAAACAAACCCAAGCAATCACCGAACTAGCATTTTTCTCTAATGTATCGAAGGTAGGACTCTAGCATTGAGCTGTGAAATAATGCCCTAAAACAATCCAAGGACCACCCACTTATGCATTAAGAAAGCCCTTGGAATTGTTTAGTCTCACAAAAATAATCATTGTCCAAATCTATAATTTTGACATCACGCATAGGCTTCTATAGACTATAGATTCGGGATTTTAACATACAATAGCCTACTTTTCTTCCCAAGACTTAACCATGACAAAGTACTTCATAGCATCTACCATCATCTTTGAAGCCCGATCCAAGAAAACAACCATTGGCAAACCATCCTCCTTGTCAAAATGAACATCATGATCCTCAATAATAAGATCACTAAAAACCCTTTCTTCTCGAACATCGCCACCCTCTCCCATAGGTGACTCTTTAAAGGAAAGTGGTGGTGTGTGAAATCTAATGTCTCCCTCCTTATTTCAAACCTTCCTTGTCACTTTGTCCTCATCAAATAACATTAGAGACTTTGTCCTCATCAAATAACACTAGAGGAGAGCTTTTCTTGAGAGGAGAGGAAATCTCCATCAATAGGAGAGCCTTTTATTATAAATCATTTTTTTTTTTATTTATTTGGATACATCCATAATATATATTTAATAATATATAGGAATTATAAATATTTAAGAAGTTAAAAAGTAACTATAGAATTAACATTGATGAGGCCAGAAGCTTTTGATAATGTGGAATTAAACTTTCTCCCTCAAAGTTGGAATTGTGATTCCATCTTTTAAATTCATATCTAAATAGGGGAATGGGTCATTTTTTGGAATCGCGATTTTGTTCCAAGTTTATTCTTGCATGCCAATCATGAAATTTAGGTTTTTCTATGCAAAAGCTTTAATTATGTGAAAAGATATTAAAAATAAGTTTCACAACAAATGAGCTATGAAGCCTAATTGGTGAAAACTCTATCCTAGAAGCCATTTGATGCAATAGTTTATACAAATAACAAATATCACCAATGCACAACTACAATTGAGTCGAATCAAGATGATACAATGTTAAGCTTCAGCTCGAACTTAATTTGAAAATTTAAAGCTCAAGCTCAATAAAGCTTAAAATTTCAAGATCGAGATTAACTCAAAATGGTAATACAGAATTCAAACTCGATTAATTGAACTTGTTTAGGCTTTCTTTATTAAAAATTATTTTAATTTTAATTAAAATAATATTAATATATCTATAATTCATGTAAAAATTATGCTTGACTCGAGCTTAGTTAGACTTGTGAACTAATCTAGTTAAACATTGTGAAGACTGATCTTGACTCTAGAAATGACTTATTAAGCAGCTCAACTAACTTGACCTTAACCTCAATTCAACTGTTCCCAGAATGAGCTCAAGCTAAAATAAAGTCAAACTCAAGTAATTTTTGAACCGACTTAATTCGTTTACACTTCTAAATGCAACATCTAATCACCTATAATACTCATATTGTATTAAAAGTTGGGGTTAATTGCAAATGCACTCAACCATTTGCTTCATGTGTGCTTAATTATCTTGACTTTAAAATTAAACATCTAGATTCTCAAATCTTTGAAAAATGTGTTTGGACTCTTACAACCATTTTCGCCTCCATAGTACATTTTTCAAATATTTGGAAGTTTAAATTCTCAATCTTAAAGATGGAAGAGTTGAATATTGGTAAAAAAAAATAAAATGCTATAATTCCCCGAAATAATTTTTTAAGATGGGCTAGCATACATAATCATCAACCAACTTACTTAGTGTCTCAGGACTAATGTAAGGCATCAATTGAATGAAAAAAGATTCAATGAGCATGATACACCTCTTGTCTGAGTAAGTGCGACGCAAGTACCAATGTTTTTTCAATAAACGATGGTAACTATGCATAGTTTTTATGAAAATGCCCATTCAAAAAAAAGTTTTAATGGGAATTATATGCCACTAATCATTCCACATGATATATCATGGTCGATGAATCTTTTTAAACCCATTAATATCATTTTGAATACATACAAACAAAATTTCTATACTAAATTTTTCACTTATATTAGCAATCAATAGTGCAATCTATCACCCTCATCTACACTATTGTCCATATTACTAATATGGCTTGCCGCTTGGTGATAACTTCATTCATGATGTCTTGATTTGTATTAGTTGTGGTTCCACCATAAGTAACACACCTATCCAAAACGATTATTAAGTTTAGTGCTTCACTAATAACTATTTATGTTGGAATTTTAAGTATTAAAACAAAAAAGGAAGAAAAAATTGATACTAAAATTACTAATTGTTTAGTGACCACTAAACTAAAATAAATAGCATTCCTTTAAATAGGCTTACATAATAGATCGAGTTTATCCCAATATCTCAACAGGATAAGGATAAATAACAACTTCATATAACCACTAAACAAAAATAGTAACATAGATTACTATCAATTAAAAATCAAAATAGACTTCCTAAATATAAAAAAATAACTAACAAAGATAGACCTACTACTTTTGAATCATATCCATTTATTTTTGAATCACTCTCCAACACCCCACTTGATTCAAAATTATAAAAAAATTCAAATTTCATTGTTGTAAAGCACTTCTCTACAATCTTCTCAATCATATGAAACACTTTTCTTCATTAAATGATGCCATCTCATCAAAAACCTTGTTGATGCACTTTATCATCAACTCTTGGAGCACATCTCTCCTAAACATTCTTGTTGGTGCACTTCTCACTATCTATCCATAAAGAAGTTTCTTATATAGCCATATGTACTTTATTTGTATGTTCTTCTTCATTTTGCATTCTGCAATTTTTCTGTACATGCTCAAGTCTCTTTTTTCAATCAAAAACCTCACAAGTCATTAGGACCTATGAGGTCCTAATACCATGTTGGAATTTTGAGCATGAAAACAAAAGAGCAGAAAGAAAAAAATTGTTATTGATATTGTTGATTGTTTATTGACCATTAAATTGATATAAACAACAGCTTACACAATCAATAGAGTTTATCCCAATATCACAATAAAATAAGGATGAATGACTTCATAAAACCACTAAACTAAAAATAGAAATATATATATTACTATCAACTAAAAATCAAAATAGACTTTTAAACATATGAAAATAACTAAAAAAGATAGACTTACTACTTTTGAATCATTCTCCAACAATTTCATCTTGACCATGAGCCTTATAAGTTAGCAGAATGTTGTCAATGACTTGCTATTCCAAAATGGATACCAACCTTGGTGCAACCAAAAACAACAAAAGTAAGCAATTGTTTATTGAATTATTTTCAATTGATGCTAACATTTTTTGTGGTTAAATACGATTTTAGGCCAAAATCTAGGAATACACATTACTTAAATCATGTTTAGATGAGCAAATAAACTTTAGTCTACTTGAAAAAGCAGTGGTTGATAGGGAGTGTGCCTTAGTTGACCACAAGCATAAATATAGTCGACCATAGATTTTTTTCCTATCTTTATTTCATTTTTCCAATTTTGGTTCATTGTCTGAGCATAGTATCTTGTTTGGTTTTATAAAGTTTTTCTACAAATTTTTAAAGTGGTGAATTAACTTATCCCCATTTCGGGTTACCCGGCAAAGATTGATAATTTGGCATTTAACCGAGTGTGCCAATTCCAACTGTATTACATGTTTTTACTTAGTCATCTTTAATTTGTGAGGCTTTTATTAGATTCTAACTGGGTTTCTAATTCATAAATTCCATTTTTATAATGTTGATATAATCTAAATCAAGTGTTTTGGGGGTCCATTGTTAAACGATGGACGATTCTCACTAAATTGAGATGGGGAGCAAAGGTTATGGTTGTTTAATTTCTAGATTTTAATTTGGCTTAGATTTTTGGGGTTTTCATATTATAAGCATTTATAATATGTTAAAATAAGTGTTGTTAGACCTGAATTGACATATTTGGTTAAATTCAATTAAACTTGACCTCTCATTAGGAATGGACTAATTCAACTGCGGTTTAACTTTCACTTTAACTCGTTTTCACTCATTGACCTTTATTCGTGTTAAATCCTTAGGCTGAACTTGACAATATTGGTTAATATTATTATTAAAAAGAGTTTACCCCTAAGAATCTCACTACAGTAATCCCGTTTTTTTCACCCCTTAATTTTATGAGTATGTTTATTAGTTAATATGACCGGTTGGTTATAGTTCAATAAACTAGTCAAATTGAAATTTCCTTAATCTTAAGGAAAGGTTTCTCTTTTTGTTCATAGTATGTGGTTTCTTGTTGGAAAAAATTTGTAAGAGTGGGCCCATGGGTTTATTTATAGAGTTGGGTTAGTGTGATACCTAAATATTAGCAAAGTATAAAATTACGTATCTAAACTTTAAAATTAATTAATTTGGCACTTGAAAGAATTTTTTATGCACGTTAATAGTACTTCTATCAAATTGGCTAGCATTATTATCTTACGTAGTGTTTTTAATTAATATGACGGAGGTCGTTGATGTATACGAAAATTAGTTCTTTTATGTACAAAATTGATCAATTTCAAAGTTTAAATATCTAATTGTATATTCTGTTAAAATTCAGGTATCAATCATGACATTTACTCTATAGGGTTTTGGATAGATAAGATTTTGTCTATTAGGGTGGTGATGCTTAGATGCATTAGATTTCATAGCTAATATATTTAAATTTCAAGTTTTCTATACAAAATTATGATCATTATTTAATAATTTTTGTTTCATATTTAGCCATATATTTAATTATATCTTCTTAGTATAGGTTATTTAGGGCTAAGCATGTGTCTACCGTTTCTAGGAAAAAAAGATTATATAGATGTATATTATATAAAAAATAAATCCATTTTAAAATAAAAGAGTAAAATGTGATTTTCAAAGAAATTAAAATGTTATGTTTAACAAATGTGACTGTTCAAACTTAATACTGTACCTTGGAAAAAAAAAAACTTAATACTGTACCAAAATCAAAGCAAGAAAATGCCAATTTCAAACGTACTAACAGTTGCATTTAATAATGCGACATTCAACGGGGCGTTGATTAGTTATGAATTAATTCCATTACAAAACAAATTAATGATCTATAATATTTAATAAATTTTATTTATGTTTCAACTCTAAGAGTTTGAGGTAAAAGGAAACCCAAAAATCAAAGAGCTAGTGCCCACTAGGACTTTAAGTGAGTCGAGACAGCTCCCGAGTTCCTCAAGTTCAACTTGATAAAAGCTCGAATTCGACTCACCGAGTTCAAGTTTGAGCTTTAAAATACTTAGCTTAGAGAGCTTGCAAGCTTAATCAAGTTTAATTGTATATTAAATCAAGTCGAGTTAAGTTCGAGTTTATCGAGTATCAAATACTTTTTATAATTAAATCAATATTTAAAAGAATAATCAAGCTTAATCGAGTCAAGTTTGAGTTTATTGAGTCGAGTTCAAGCTTAAAAATCAATACTTGATCGAGTTTGACTTTGAGTTTGAGCTTTGAGTTTTTTATTCAAATCAAGTTCAAGCTTGATATTATATCGATTCCACTCGACTTATTTACACCTTACCACCCACTATATATGACTTGTAAGACTGAAGTCTTCAGACCTTTTAATCCTTTCTCCTTTCCCTTTTCTTTTCAGTTCAAAATATAATTGCATATTTGAAAATCTTTAACCAACGAGTCTCATTAATTAATTTTTTATTCATTTTGAACACGAACATTTGAACACTCTTCAAATCGGCCCGTTCATTTATATTTGCCTGGATAGAAACTTTATAGACACATTTTTTTTTTTTAATATCATCTGTCCAACACGTGATATCAGAATTTTATTTGAAAATTAAATTAGATATTTAATATCATATTTGAAATAGATGTAATATTATTTATAATATTTTAAGTATTATAAAGGGTTAATTTCAATTTAGTCACTTGAGTTTTCATTATTTGATATTTTAGATACATGTGTTTTTATTTTTGACAAGTTATACACTTGAGTTATTCCTCTTAATGTCATAGTCAAATTGCTTTAATTCCATGGGGAAAAAACTCAACCTTGAAAACGCTTTATTTTCTTTTCCAAAATAACAAATATAAATCCAAAATTTGACATGCTCAATTATTATCTTTTATTATCTCATAACATCTTAGCTAATTTCAATAGCAATCTCAAGTATGCTTTTCCCCTTTTAGCACGTGTTAGTGCAACAAAAACAATGATGCTTGTGAAATATTCTAATTTTATATTACTATAACTTTTTCATTGACAACGATCCTATTACAATCTCATTATATTTTTATGAGAACTATATAAAAATTAATTATTTAATGGAAAAAATTTATTAATGGAGTATAGATGATGAGAAACCTATTAGTGTTGTCAAAATCGAACTGAAAATTGACCTAGATATGTTAGGGGGTCAGGGATTAAGAGGTCGACCTAGGATCAGCAAAAATAAGAAAAATAGTCTAGGTTTTAATTATAAGAAACCTAGAATATAGTAACTTGCAAGTTCAAATAATTATCATGACTATTTAATAAAAATATTATATATTTACATAATGACACTTTTATTTATAATGTTATTGTTTATGTTTTAATGTAAAATATAAAAACTAAAAAGTGATTCGATTTGAGTGATTATTATTATTATTATTTAAAGGTTTACAATCTCGATGGAGGCTTCCTACGTCCGTCCATTCAAGTCCCTACGAGCAGCCCATTCATCTTTTTTCTTGTTTTTATTTGTCACCCCTTTTTTTATCTTTATAATCTTTTAATATTTTTTTATTATTCTCTAATTAAAGATAAAGATATAATATTCAATAACATATCCCGTTGAGTAAATCAAATTTATACAACATTTTGCACATTATTTCTTAAAGAAACGTTAGAACGATTTTTTTTTTAAATCTATTACAAATTTATAACTTTTTAGAAGAAGAAAAATATATTACATTACTAGGTTTATATCATGCGAACTGGTTTCAGATTCAGCCCGAACTTCTCTTCTTTCATCATAACAGCAAGCCCCAAATGGACGGCGAGGAAATAATCACCAAACAGCACTAGCTTTACAGCAATAAAGCACGTCAGGGTTTGTTTTGCCATTCACAAACCCAAGCTCACTACTACGGGTAGGGATGGAAAAAACTAACTGAATGAACCAATTCATAAGTAAATCAAGCTAAATCGAAAATATAATTTTTTTAAAATAATTTAATTAAAAAATTCTCAATCTAAACTACTTTATAAATTTATGATTGGTTTAAAAGATAAATCGACCCAATCCATAAATTCAAATCAAATCGTTTTAGATAAATATAAAAATATTTTACTTATAAATATAAATTTTGTAATGATAATTGATTAATTTTCGCATATGTTTTTATGATTTTATTATGACATTTATTATATGATGAATCTTGATCAATAATAACTTGTTTTTTTTTTTTAAATTATTTTCTGGATTTAAGATATATTCTTCTGTCGGTAACTTAACATTATTTTATATTAATCGCTTAAACTCTGTGGAGTATAAAATTTTTTATTTAGTTATATATCTTATTATGTATTAATTTTTCATTATATATTTTATTAGCATATTATTTTTATTCATAAATGACTTTTACTAATAGACGAATATTTTTTTTAGCCAAATTTGTTAGTAGGTAGTTAACTGGATGATTTTTTAGAGGACTATAGATTATATTTTTCTATGTATTAGTCTGTGAGTGTATTGTGTAAGTAACTAAGAAGGATTATGGATTATGAATGTGATAGATTTTATAAAATATTTTGTTGAGATTTATAATATGAACTTTATAAAATGCATGATTTCAATATTTGAATATCCATACAAATATAAAATATCATAACTAGGTTTTTTTTATTAGAATTTTGATTTTATCTATAATCTTAACCAAACCAAACCGATATTTAAGGGTTTGGAAAATTTATAATCCGAACCAAATTTTTATTTAATGGTTTGGTTTACGAAGGAAAAAAAACAAACCGTAAATTATAATTTGATTTAATTGTAGTGAAAAATTGGACCAAACTGATTAATGCCAATGCCTGCTCACTATCACGACTTTACAAACTCTGGCCGCCTCAACAGTGGACACTCCTCTCTCTCTCCCTCTCTCTCTCTAACATGATTCACTTTGAAATAGCTATGAATTTCCCAATTTATTTTTATAAATGTGTTATTGAAATTATATATGATTTTGAAATGGGATATATGTGTATGAACAGTATAATTAGTGCATGTGTTGAATATGTGTCATTTTGTATGTGTGTATGTGCAATAAAATTAATATTATTATTTTATGTATATTAATGTGTGCATAGCGAAATTAATGTTTGTGTCTTTTATGAATTAACATGTGTGTGTTATGTTTGAAATTTATCAAAATAACTTTTGAATTGCTTAAGAAATTGTTGACATAATTTTACAAAGTTTAAACCTATTTTTCAAGCCTAAATTAAACTCAAATGCACTCCAAATTAAGCCAAATTAAACCTAAGTCAAATATACCCCTAAAGTCAAACTATGAATAATTATAGACCTCAAATTTGATTAATTAGAGTCACTTTTGGTAGCCCTTAATTTTCATACGAATTTCTTCCTTTTCTTTTCTTTCTCTTTTCCTATTTCTTCAAACCATAAGCCCTAAACCAAAAACCAAAATCAAGCTCTTGGAATCAACAATCTCACCAAGATAAAGCCTATTCATGTAAGTTAATACAAACATAATCTCTTTGATATATTTCCTTTCTTGTATTTTAAATGTAAAACTTATGGTAGGATGAGTTAATGTTATTTGAGTTGATTGATTTTATGCATTGATATATGATAGGTTGAGTTTTGTTATTTTGTGAACTTGGATGAGTGTTATGGAAGTTGTAAAAGTGTTGGTGAGTAGTGAAGTTAAGTTGAGTAGTTGAAGTGTAATTGGTGTTTGATGTTGTAGTTGGGTGTTTAATGATTAGAAGTGGAGTTTGTGTTGTTTGAATGATGTTTAGAACATATAACAAGTCTTGGGAAGCTTAAATAAGTTTGGAGCATTTTTTTAAAATGAGTAGATTTTGTAAAGAAAACAACGGAAGTAAAATATTTTTGAATAGGTTTGTTTTTGAGTGTATATCGGCATCTGGTACTTCAACGCCGCTGGCATAGAGGCGGTGTTGAAGTGATCAGAACCTATTTTCTTAAAGCCGCTTAAAACGCTGCTGGCTTTCATAAGGAAAATTTGCCAGTGTTTATTTTTCAAAGCGTACGCTGACTATTAAGGTTCCAAAGTCGCCAGCTTAGAAGGCGATATGGAATGCGAACATAATCATAATTTTTAACGTCGAGCTTAAAGTCGTCGGTGTAAGATCTAAAGTTGTCAGCATACATGGAAACGCTGCCAGTGTTGGGGGTATCCACGAGCGTGAACCAATCCCATGGAACTCTCCGAAATTTTTGGAAATTTGAGTTGTAGTCTACACTGGCTTAAAACTGTCGGCGTAACTGAAGGCTGCCGGTGTATTTTTGAATGCTGCCAATAATGGCAAGTGTTGAATTTTAGTACATTGTGCACCGATTCAACACTGCCGGCGTTGAAGGCCGGTGTATTCCTTGTAGTTTTTATTTTCAAAAACTTTCTCCAATATTTCCCAAAGCTTGATATATGAACAATTGAATATTTGTTGTATATTGTATAATATAATATGATGTTTAAATGCTATGTTATAACTTAGTAATAATTTATTTGAATTTTTGATTAGTTATGTTTGAAACTAGTTAATTAGTGCTTGAACTAAGTGAGAAATTCAATATTATCTTGTATAGTGATAGATCCTTGCTCGGCCAACCCCATAGTTCTCGAGCTATTTCAGGTACGCGGTAACTTACATGTTTCTTTGTTAGGATAAGCATTATTTAAAGTTACTTTAAATTAAGAAATTTAAAGATTGTTTTTTGAGTGTCTTTTACACCATTGAATCTAGTTCGGAGAGTGGTAACCCTGCTCAGATTAGGGGTATGATAGTTTTAAGCACTTAGACCACCCTTATCATTTTTATATGACTTTCATAAGTGGTTCAACGGGTAATCGATAGGGAATTTGGTATCGTCATAACATTTGCTTATTCTGAAAGGATGTAATATGATTTAATTCAATGTTTATGGGAACACTTGAATTAAGTGATATTATGGATCGAGTTAAGTAAAGTCGAGAAATGGCTAGAAACCCTAAATGAGATTACTTAATCGTTATGGATAAATTTATCTAGGACAGTATGAGTATCCGAGCTACTTATATCAACCCCTTGAGCGTCGTGATCGTTACTCAGATTCTCCCAGAAATTCCTATTACTCGAAGTTTGAATACTCCCATGATGTATGACTAATTAAAGATTGAATAATAAATAATTGGTTGTTACATTTACATTTAGCTTAAGCATGTGTGAATCACTTTGTATTTGTATTTGTTACTTGCATACTAGGCCTTTGGCTCATATTTTAACCATTTTAGGTGATGAATCTGACGAGTTTTATACGAGTATGGGGTATGGAACCGATTTCGAGGAATTTCTTAATGATTTAGAGGACTAGAGATGACCTTAAACTTGACGGGATCCATATTTTGTAATAGACTAGTTATGATAGCTTTTATGGATGTATTTAAAGTCCTGGTTGGATTATATGTGTAATTTTTTTAAGGCTTGTAAGAAGCCTTTGGTTGTAATATATATATATATATAATACGTACTTAGCTATGTATAACTTGAATTTATTTCTTTTGTGAAATATGTTAATGGTGTGGTTATGTTTTGCTAAAATCTTTAAAAAACTATGGTTTCAATTATGTTAATTATGTGGAGTTAGACAAACAATTCCTCAAACATCGCTTTTTAGACAACCTTACATATAATCCTACAGGTTCTATGTGGTTGGGGATATTATCGCTATGTCAATTATAAGGGTGATAGCGGGTCCTTACACACTTCATAGTGATCCTTTATTATTGTTGTGTTTCACGTTATTCATTGAACTCGACTTCCTGCATGGGAATGAAGAAAACCACCTCCATTTTCCTAGTTCCTTGTAAAGCTTCTTAATTTTAGCTTTCTAGTAAAGTTCAATCACAATCCGTCTTGTGATAAGCATTACCTTTTAGCATTTTTGTTTTTTCTTTTAAATAAGTGCATTCTAATCCTGATGGCCCATCCGAGTCAATCAGGTCACGATGGAATCATCCAAGTCATCTAAGTTTGGCCAGTTCAAAAAAAAAACAATGTGCTAGCAAGAATCGGCCCACTTTTAAAGTCAGCTCTGGTCGAACCTAGTCAAATCGGTTGACCCAATTTGATTTTAACAACATTAGTAGCTACTATTAATTTCTCTCATTTATACTTAAGGAAGAATAATGAAGAATACACCATGGGAGCACACAAATGACCAAACGGTATTCTTGTATTTAAGGAAGATGAAAGGCAACAAATTCTAAATTCACATACTCAAAAAATGTAATTAAAAATAAATAAATGTCGGTTAACATAGATGGAGATAAATTCAATTAAAAAAGAGAGAGTTTTGAGATATATAAGTTGACCCTATAATTAATGGCTTAGGGGTTCTTATTTACTGAAAATTAGATTTATGAATAAGGATGTGATTTAAGGGAAAGAAAATTGTTTATTTGATTTGAGTGTTTAATTAATAATAGATATTTAGATTTTTATTTTACCGTACGTTAACAGGAATAACTTAAATATGCAATTTGTTAAAATAAAAGGATTAATTACAAAAATATGATTGATTTTCATTCAAAAGTATCATTATAATTAATTGTTATTAGAGGGACATGTGTTAGAGTTATATTAGTATAAAAAAATTACTGAATAAAATTAAAAATAAAATATTAAAAATTATCTTGTTAAAAATGAGAAAATTGAAAAAAAAATGTAAAATTAATATTTATGACCAATAAAATATTAATATGTGCCATTTCAAAATTATTAAATAATATCTATATTTTTGTATGAAACTCGAGTTACCTATTTGTAAAAAAAAAAAAAACTCCTTTTTGTTCTTGAATTTTGACAAAGTAGACAATTATGTACTTGGATTTTTAAAAAGTTAAATTTCATACATAATTAAACTTATTTTCATGAAGTAGTTGGCATGTATCAGATAACAGTAGTGTTTAGGGGCACGAAAAGTTTCATTATATAAAATTTGATTTTTTAAAAGTTTATGTACCTAATTATTCATTTCATCAAATGTATCAAAAGAGGCATTTTTCTAATAAAACAACGTAAGTCATGTATTTACGTATTAGTCAAAATGCATATTATATTTTTATAATTAACTTAAAATAAAAAATATGGATACCTAAAATGTCAAAAGTGAAAGCTCACATAACTCAAACTAAAAGTGAAATTTGACCTATCATATTTGCTACTGGACAAATGGAAAGTATTTATAAAAGCACATTTGTCTAAACTTAGATGTCCATTCCTTCTGATATAGAAACAAGACAAGACACGATTCAAGAACAATGTGCTGAATACAGTTGTCCCTTCAGTTTCTTGTTCAAAACTTTCCGACTAAACAAGACTCAAAAATTCAAAAAGAGCCTACCCGAGCTTGTGGTATGTAGCATGATTCAGAATGGAAACAGGAGGATTCATCCGGTATTGTTAAAATAATGGCACGTTTGAGTAGAATAGTGAATCCGGGTCTAACTCTACGTCGTCTAAAACAGGTATGCGGCTTGCGAAACGGTTGTCCTCCTCTTTTTCAAATGTTTTTTGGTAATATCAATTTTTGTAGATTTATCATTTTTTTTTTTTTTAGATCTGCATTCTTTTTTCTATGGTTTCTACCATCATCAACATTTCGCATTTTGGTTCTATTACTAAAAGTCTATTTCTATATAGACCTTGCTATATTGAAAACTACATTAGTTAACTAATATTAGTTTTGCCCATACAATTTTAGAATAAGTGAATTTTTATGTTTATGTTATTTCTCTTTTATTATTGTATGTGTTTTACCGCTTTTATAATTAGGTGATCTGAGATAAATTTTTTGATAAAGACATTACTTGAGATAACGTCCATTACGTTAACATCCAAAAATCGTTAACCATACATATGACAATCACATGTAAAAAACAAAAAAAGAAAATTAAAGAAAGAACGTTGGTCATCACTTTCTCTCTCATTTTTCCTCTTTCCTCTCTCTAAGACTTTCGGCATCCTTTCTCTCTCTACTCCTTCTCTTCATTTCCATCCCAAAATCAAAATCTAGAAAACTCCACTAAACACCCAAACCCAACCATCATCATAGTCATAGATTGTGAAATATCATAAAATTCCATTTGAGTTAATTAGATATTATTAAACGATTAATATGAAAATATATGTAATTTTGAACCTTAATATAAATTTATTTTAGATATTTATTTTAAATGATTTAGCTAGTGGAATTTTGCAAATTATAGGATATAAATGGATAGTTTAACCTAATTGCATTAGTAATTGAATTTAATTGAAAATAGATATTCCAATACCATAAATACTCGATTTAACTCATTAAACTACTTCAATCGCCTATTTCAACAAATTCAAATTTATTCAAAACTTTCTAATTATTAAACTAAATTCTATTTGTCAATTTCAATAGTGTAAACCCCTAAATCATTGATTTTGTCATTTGAAACGAAATTTTAACTCCTTAAATCTTAGAAATTTAAAACTAAATATTTACCTTCAAATATTAATTCCTAGGCACCTAAACTCCTAAACTCAAGTAAGATATTAATTTTTCTTTTATTAGATTTCCCATAATTAATTTCTAATGTCAAATAGCTAATTCTCTTTTTTACTTCTTAATTTCTAATTCTAAATGCCTAAAGCCCATAACCTAAGACCCAATTCATCATCTAAAAAAATTGAAGCCCATAAACCAAAGCCCATGAAGCTTAAGAAATCAAAGCCCACATAGCCCATGAAGCTCATTAGACCTTGTTCTTGTCATGCACCCTCACACATGATATAAAATCCTAATGTCTAGAAAAATCTAACCCTATGAAAAGACCAAAATGACCTTAACCACTTCAAGAAGGTTTCTACAACTAGGAAAAGACCAAAATGCCCTTAATTAATCGAGCAAAAGTACCAAAAAGCCCTTAACCCTAATGGAAATTACAAACCATCAAATAATATAAATATAGGGTTTAGAAAATCCTAATTTTCACTTCACTTGTAGCCACTCCTTCTTCAATTCACTCCTAAAAAAATCTCAAAAACACTTCAAAAATATACAACAAGATCATCTCCAACATCAACACACATAAGGTAAAGTATCACCAAGATTATAGCTCCTAATATCCTCTTTTGTTTCCAATAATCTAACATCTATTTCAATTAATTACTAGGTAAAATTAAAGACTAGAAACAAGGTTGAAGTAGGAGAAATAAGCTTGAAGAAGCTTCATCATCGTTTGAGTGATAGAAGTAGTAGTAGATGCAATTACTTGGTTGATTTTGCTAGCTCAAGTAAGTAAATTTAATTAGTGTGTTTAATTATGTTAGTGGTATATAAATGCATGTAAACCACTAAATGATAACTTAGATTTAAGTATAGATTACTATATGTATGTATGAAAACCGAAACAAGCATATATATGAATATATGTTATACTAATTGTTGATTTAGTAAAATTATAACATATGTATGTGCATATATGTGTGTTGAAATATGCATATATGTATGACTATGTTAATTGATATGTTTTAATGAAGTGAAATTATCACAAAAATCTTGAGAGTATATGCATGTATGTATGTTTTGATATATATGTTGGAAATTAGGTAAATTGTGTTGATAATGATGATTTGAGTTATGATTTGTGATTTTAATTGTGAAAATTTGATATATGTATATGATAGATAAGATAATATAGAATAACATGTTTTAAATGATTTAAATATGCCAGAAAGTCTATTTATATGCATATATAAGTAATTTGGGCAGTTTAAGTTAACAAATTTAAATAAAATATTAAATGAATTTATTTTTTTGATGAAATCTATAAAAATGATAGTCTAACATGTCTATATACAAACTGAAAATTTTCGTTATTTTTGAAGAACATTTACTATTTTAAAAATTAAATTACAAAACAGCAAAACATGGCAAAACAGTGTTCGACCAGCAAAGATGACGTGATTGTTTGGGGCTGAACAGGTGACTTTTTTTTCTTTGTTTTGGGTGAAACTATAACGGCTTGAAATCTTAAGAAGTCTATTTTTATATGATATAAGGAACTGGACAAGAACCGGTTGGATAGATGGTTAAAATTGAGTGAACCAATCGGTTGACACTGTGTATCCCCTGTTTCTGGACAGTTTTGAATTAATTTAAAATAAAACCATAATTAACTAATTAGTTTAGGCCAAATGAACTTATAAACATGTAAATATATGTGTTAGGGAGTTTATATAAAATTTGAGCTCAAGATCCCGAGTTTAAGATAGTGAACCGATTTATTAAATTTTGGATGCACACTAGTTCCCTATAAGAAATGAAAACATTGAAATTTTAGGAAAATTGATTTTAATAAAATAAATATAAAATAAATGTAAATAATATATTTTCATATTAATATATGAATTCTAAGATAAATAATTAATTATTTTGATTTTAGGAACTTATTTAATAAAATAAGAATAAATTGACATTTTACATAATATAAACATAATAGTAAACTAGTTTAAATTTCATAACATATTTAGATGTAAAATTATATTATAAATGATATAAATAAAATAATTACATTTTAAACAAGTTATCTTACTTGATAAAAGTTTATTAGATTTAACATAGGATATGTTATTTAAAATATTGTTTAATGACTTAATTACCATAAAATAAGTTCAGTAGACTTGACTAATTAATTCTATCCAACTTGGCCAGATATTTAGACTTATTAACTAATATTGACTTAGTAAATTCCTTAAAAGCCAACAATCTACACTTAACTATTAATCAACTAGTAAACTCATATAAGACCATAATAATTTGTAATTGGTTCAAGATAGCTTATGAATAATAAGGCGAATATATTGTTTCAAATGAATATTCACTAGAAACAGGAGTACTTTGTATGAGTTTAAATAAACCAATAATCAATTTAAATGCTTATATGAAGCAATCTTTGAGAAGATATTCATTAGAAGTCGGTCATCTGCATTAACTTCTGATCTATCATTTGTTTATGCAAAAAACAGTTTTTGCATCAGGTACTCAGTGACTTGTATGTTGTGTGCTAGGGCAGGCATTCTAAATGAACTAATACTTAAAGACGACTTTAATAATTGCTTGTTGCTTTAGCGTGGTCATTTTTGAGACGTGGCTTGAGGGACAGTAACCTTGTTAGGCGGTGCCAGCACGGTAGTTAGGCGCTTAGGCCATCATGGGTGGCTCGGCAGGTAACTAATGGGGGAAATGATAGCGAGATAACGTCTACTTGGATCGGAGAGAAGTAATGTAGTGTGGTTCACGTTTATGGGACCGATTGAGCTATACTATATTATGGACTGTGATGGGTAGAGATGCGCAATGGCTGCGACTCCCAGACGAGGCTATTACTTGTAGAGATAGGAGATATAGATATTCGGACCTATATCAACCTCCTAAGCAGTTGCTGCTACTTAGGACTCCCAGGTTCCCAGCCTGTTACCGGAGTATGAGTACTCCACTCTTGTTTGCTACACTTTAATTTAAAGATGTAAATTGTTGTTTGTTCCATTTCATTTAAAACAAATGTATATAACCATCTCGTATGTGCTTATGTTGCTGTCATACTGGGCTTCGACTCATTCTTTTCTTTTTCAGGTGATGAAGATTATGATGATGATACTTATGACTATATGGGGTATGGCACGGACTTCGAAAAATTTCTCGATGAATGGAGTGATTAGGATCCACGAGATTGTTCTCTTATTCCTATTTTATAAACTTCATTGTCAAACTTATGTTTTAATAAAGGCTTATCTGTAAGCCCATGGTTTGTATTTTGAGATATTTTAAACTCTTTATTTTGAAATATCTAGTGGTATGATACTGTTATATATACATATATATATATATGTTGGTCTACTTTGCAGAGTAGCTATTTAGAAAAATGTTTTGAGAAATTTATTTTCTACTGTGAATTTCCAATTGTTTCCACAAACTAATACAATGATTTCATAATCTAAAATTTATTTAGTAACGATCACGATAAACTGTAGACTAGGTTAGTCTTACTGTATAAAGCCTAATCGTTATGCGTGGCGGACTAGATACACCTCAAGCGATTCAAGGCATGATAGTTTGCTTCCATCTTTAACCTTTTAGAAATTCACACCGAACTCTACCATTAAATTAAGTCAAAACCAAAACTCGCAACAACAATCTTCACCAATGACGATACCCATCGTAACCACCTTCACTATAACCGTGCAAATCAACCTCCTCTACTACTAAACTCAAAGTGGAGACCACCTACCAAACAAATCAAATCGTTTTGCCTCCTATAAAGAACCTAAACCAAACCCACAACATCACCTTTCACCTTCACAATCATCTCCCTCGTCATACTCAAAATCACTACTACAATCCACTCTAATCTATCATTGACGAAGAAGGGCCTTTTGGAGATTATTCTTATCTGTGAACCTAGATCATATTCATGTGACACACTTGTGTTATAGTTTGTTTGCATGATCAATTTCATCCTAACTCAATCTATGTGAGGTTTAGGGTTGAGTTGTGGGTTTTGATTTTGAGTTGAGGTGGGGAGCAATGGTGGTTTTTCGGTCTAAGAAGTTAGTGGTTGAGTTTGTTATTGGTGTTTGGTTTTAGTGGTTGTGCTGGTGATGTTGTGAAGGTTGTGGATGTTGCATTCAGTATGGGTGATTGTGAAGTGCAAAAGTTTTAGGAGGTTAAGAGAGAGAGAGAGAGAGAGAGAGTATGTGTGTGTGTGGTGACGTCTGCCATGCCATATTTCTTTTTTTTTTTTTCTTTTTACTTGTGATTAGCATGTGTATAGTTAATGAATTTTTTGGATGGTAACATAAACGTTTTCTCAAGTAATGTCTTTGTCAAAAAATTATCTTAGATCACTTAATTGCAAACAGATCATGTATTTTTATTTTATCCTTGTATTAATATTTTCTATATTTATGTTATCATTTACGTGGGATTGTGTTTTACTTGCTAGTCTAGTGCACAATTATATTTCTTGTGAGGACATTTTGATGCTTTAATAAACATGTTTGTTTATTTGTATTATTTTTTGCATCCTAATTTTTAATAGTCCATTTTCTTGTATTAAATAGGAAAAGATATTTCAAAATCAAATTCAAATCAAATCCAAAATGTATAATTAGATGCATACGTATAAAACTCATATATTATTTTTTTAAGGAAAAAAAAACTTTTAATGCTTAATATTTACCTTTTCTTTTAATTGAATCTTTAAAACTTTTTTTTATTTGAACACATAATGTTTTCAAACTTTTACAACAAGCATATAAATAATGTATGCCAGCTTCAAATTGATTTGCAATAATTAATCTAATATAAATGATAATATTAAATAGGGAAAATTATATCGACTATCCTTGTAAACTTTTGAAAAAAATACAAACACCTTTTAACTATACTATAATTTTATCCTTACAAAAACTTGACCCAAAAAAATACTTTTATTAAATACATTAACTTTTTTTATTCATATTGAGTATATATTAATTTCTATATAACATTGAACTAGCAGGCTAAGGTGGTTAGGATGGACACAGTTTTTTCACCACTTTTCTTACTTTTAATTACTTTTGTCGTTTTATAAATAAATTTATTATTATATGACTATATTATATATTTAATATCATGTTTTATTATATTATGTAAATAAATATATTCAATATTATTATCTTATTGGATTAATTATTATAGACTAGTTTAATGTTGATACATGTTATTGAAAACCTACTAATTTTGATGGAACTTTTATATTTGTAAGAGTACGAAAAAATTCAAATAAAAAAATAGAAGTTGAGGATTTAAATAATAAACAAGTAAACATTAAGATCAAAAGCATATTTTTCCAAAAAAAAAAAAATGTAGCTACAACTTTGATACACAACCTCTTGTAAAATGCAGCTATAACTCTAATACATAACCTTTTTAGGTGAACTATTTTGTAAAATTGCTAAATATTCTTTACTAAAGGTCACATGACTTCTAGCTTTTTCTTGTTGGGCAATAAGTCTTTCAAGAACTTAGAGTATCTTGGCATCTACAAAAATGCCTCGACAAAAAGTAGATTAATTTAAGTAATTATTTAAATAAGTTCAAAAACTTATTATGTTGTTTATCTTTGTGATCCTTTTTGAGGTAGGTTGGATAGAGAGTTGAAAGAACATATTGTTTTACCTTAACTCACTTCTTTCCTTTACCTACTCATGAACAACCTCTTTTTTAGCAACAACCTCATTCGATTTCCTCTCAGGATCGTAGTAACTGATCTTTTTTGCTCTGCAAGGACACTACCTTAACATGTTCCTTGGAATTTGGCTCTATATTGTCTAACAATGTTCCTTGATTTCACTAATGTAGTAATTTAGCAATTGGTCATATTTGTTTCTTTAGGTTATGGGTAGAGCCTCATGATTTCTCAAAGTAGCATTATTTGAGTGTATAAACCGTTGCATCATTTCGAGCTTCTTCTCTAAAGGTGGGGCACGTTGGAATCTAGTGGGACGTAGTTTGTTTCATTGCACATAGGGTACATTTGTCTCATCATTTTTCTATTGTTTTGGCTTTATTTTTTTTTATTGTTTTCAAACATATTGTTTGTAAAAAGCAGATACTAATAAAAAAAACAAACATTTTTACTTATAAACAGATAAAACAAACCTGATCTAATATGATATAGATATCGATATAGATATCAATGAAAAACATACCATTCAAATAGACCTTTAGATTACTCTAAGAAAAAATTAAGATGATTCTCTAGCTTGGATTATAGATAAAAACTGTATGGATTGTTTTAAAGTTGAATAGGATTTCCCAAATAGTCTAGCTATTCAACTTGGTTACTTTGCTCTAGCTCAACACAACCAAAAGTAAGTGCAACAGCAGTTGCCTGTTGATTTATGGTCTGCCCCTTAATTTCCTTTTTCAAAGCTTCAACCTTTGATGCAAGTATGGTAACACTATCATTGTAATAACCTCAAAGGGGGCTTAGTAGGATTGTTATAAAGTTATCATATCACTTGTGCACCAATAATATGAAGACTGCTTTACAAGTCAAAGTTTACAAGACTCTAGTTTATTAGTCGCTTTTTATGAAATATATATATATATATATATTATAGTGGAAATATGCATAGAGACTGATATTTCACAATTCACTAGGATCGTAGAGAATCGGATACCGCACCAAAAGATAAGATAAAGTAAACCTAGGCCTAAGGAAAACATCGAAGGCTATTAAATATAATCTTTAATTTCAAAATGAGGGTTTTGACCAAGAATAAATCAAGTTTAAAATTTCATCTTTCAATCTAATCTTAGTCTAACAAACTCCTAATTCTTTACCTTTCTTGTATGACTTGATCTCTAATACACTCTACACTTGGAACGTATCACATTTCTAGCTTCCGATTAACTTGTAAGATTATATTATTGGATGGTAAGCTACATCTA
The DNA here is from genome assembly GCA_024138025.1 of Combretum micranthum. Lineage (NCBI taxonomy): Eukaryota > Viridiplantae > Streptophyta > Magnoliopsida > Myrtales > Combretaceae > Combretum > Combretum micranthum. The sequence goes on along the minus strand of JAMXBD010000068.1, from coordinate 1,612,234 downwards.
GATTAGTGGTATCAATCTCGTACCATTCCTTTCACACAAAAAGCAAACAAGTGCATATACACAGCATATGTCATGCATGATCAAGAAAATGAATGCAAACACATATATGTGGCCATCCTGTAACCACATAGAGAACAAAATTACTCCCTTTATATCAAGGGTTGGGAAATCAATCATAATTATCGTCAACATTTGGGTACCTTCATCTCAGGATCACAACATGCCAACTATTTCAATGGATGGTATCAATAAAACAACATAATAAAAAGGCTTTGGTGCCATGGAGATCCAACTTGATGTGACACAAGCAAGTTTTTGAAAAATAGGTAAATTACATTAGAAGGTCACAACATTTGAAGGTAAGTTCATTTGAGGTCATAACATTTTGAATGGTTTATTCAAGGTCATAACATTTCCAGTGGTTCATTTAAGATCACAACATTGAGCGAAGTGATCAGTAAAGGTCACTAGTGAGACATGTCACAATGAGGTGACAAAGCAATAATTATTCAAACACTCGCAATTGCTATTCTACATGCATTAAACATTGAGTTATCGTATGATTTAAGTATCTTCACAATCACCACAACAAATCAAGCACATGCATGAATTTATTTATCAATCATATATAATTAAATTCCACTAACTACATGCATAAGCAAATATGATAATCACATATTAGGTACTCATTTGGTCCTAGCAACTAGTTGATGGTAGTAAATCCTCTCATAGTTCATTATTGCTATCATAATAGCCTATAAAAGAATTTGATCGAAAAGTAATTATGAGCGATACTAGGTGGAAAGTAGAATTCTAGTTTCTTGGTCTTTTAAATGTTTTAGAGTTCTTATGATACACTTATTGCCGAGCCTAGATTTCGATTGTTAGTTCAATTTTCTTTAATCCTATTTACATCAAACCCTAACTTATTTGACATAAACCTTCAACTAGGAATTAAAGAAAATTTTTAGTATTGAAAAATTTTGGAGTAGCTATCTGACTAAGGTTGAGAAAAATTAAATTAGAACCAATGGGAAAGTTGATCTTAATTTTGCTACTAATCTGTGAAAAATTGTTTTAAGAAAACAATATCCAAAAATTAGTAAGTTCGAGGGTTATCCTATTAAAATCAAATGGTTACTATCTTTAATTTTCTAATTATAATTGTTTCCTTACATCTTAAATTTTATTATTATATGATATTTACAAAAAAATTATTTTATTAAGATTTACAAAATCAGTCAACTTTATTAAATTTTATAGAAGTTAGCTAATTTCATTAAAGTTTATAGAAAGCCAAAAACATTCACATGTAATTATCAACTTATACAAAAATAAAAAATTTACAAAATTAAATCAATTTGACAAAATCAGGTTTTTCATGTTTTAATTCGCTTGTTTGGTACCTATGTACCTGCTATTCAGGATCAGACGATACATAATTTTAATTTTAAAATTCTTTTTTCTTTAAATTCATTAAATTTTACTAATTTTGCAAATATTGACCTTTTTGTGATATGAACCCTAAATCTATCACTTCAAGTTTTGCAATTTTATGAAAAATCAGATTTTCTAAGTGACAAAAGACTTTTGAACAACAAACTATAATCACATATCATGAATTTCAAATCAATCTACATAAACATTCAATAAACCTATTTCACAATACAAACTCATATAATCACATTCATTTACATAGTCAAATTAGTAAACGCAAACCAAAAAGCAAAATACCACCAACCAGCATCCAAATAGATTCAAACCATGGTCTTTTCTACACATGCAAGCTTACTTACCAACTAAGCTACAAATTGCTTACAATCCAATGCTATATCATGATAATTAAAATTGATTTAGCAATGGTAGGCAAACATGTATCACAAGTTTTGAGTGTAATTTATGCGTAAATTTCACATATCCTGACTTAAAAATATGATTTTGTAATGTAATTTGGTAATTTTCTTCATATCAACTATATATTGATAATTATTTATTGCAGAAAGGGTAGACACGTGTTTCACTCTAAATCAAGTATTCACAAGGTTCAAAATTTTTAAAATGATGGTATAATGGGGTATTTCCTACCAACTACAAATCTAAAACGTTAGTCAAATCATGTATTCAATATCATGCCTTAATAAAAAATTTCATGTTATACTATTAAAACAAGATACTATATAATACAATTTTTATGAACACATACTCTTCATGGTAAAAAAATATATTTACAAAATTATATCATGACATAAAAGATATTTTATTACCATATATAATCATACAATCTATTATGATAATTTCATATATTCTAATATGACAATTTATCTACCATAAATTAAAAAATTTTAACATCTTTAGGAAAAATTCATGAGATATATATTCACTAATTGGTGAAAATTATCATTATGATCATTAGACATTAATGAGTATTCTTATTATTATTGTTACAAATATATTATTATATATTTTAGATTCCCTATATTTGAACACATTGCAAAAGACACCTATGTTATTATTAACATCATCATCATCATCATGTTGTTATTGTTGTTGTTGTTATTATAAAACAATAAAAAGGAAGGAGAATTCTTATTGAACTGCACACGCTAGAGAACAACAAGAGAAAACCAATTGGGTCGAGTTCGAATAGTAGCTAGAGGAGAGCGTCGTAGAGTTGATTCTAGCTACGTGGGGGCGACGTATGAATTGGAGGTTGTTGGATGGCCACCTCAAGGGGTGGTGATTAGTCCGACGAGGTCAATTCGTGATAGGGAACGTTGGTTAGTGGCGTTGGAGCTGCAAGGCACGATGGTGGCACTGATGTGGCATTAAAGGTGGCTTCGCGGTTTTCAAGTTTCAGCCAACTTGCAACTTGGAAGATTATGATGCCTTAAAGCTTCCTATTACCTTAGATTTTTTTTCAATTTCCACTACAAAAGAACAAATTAAAACCTTTGTACTCAAAACCATAATCGAAGCTTAAGAACTCAAATCATAAAATTGAGAGATTCGAGAGCCTAACCCCCTCAGGGTTATGTCATTCATGGTCTATCTATACTACCTAGGTTCTCACTAAGCTCTAAAACTTGTTAATTCAATCAATTTCAAATCTAGGGTTTTTTAGGTTGATTATAGCACCAATTTGGTACTCTTACTAATTTGAGGATTAGATTCTAATTAAATTAGATATTTGCATCTTATATATCTATTGGAAGCTTCCTACATCTCTTTACTTGCCTAAACAATTCCAATTTGGATCTAATTTTGATATTTTAGGAAAGTACTAAAATGATTTTTCCAATTTTCATGAGTTGATTTAATTTACAAAAACCCTAGAGTAATTCACAAGTTTAGTTGAAAGTACCATATGTCTAGTTTGCAATTTCACCATTAATTTAGTGAAATTGCAAGCTTAAATTGATAAAAAGAAAAATGGAGCTAAAGTTAGTGGTCAGGACTGTTTCATGTGCTCAAATAGGGAACAAGATGAAGACGTTAAAGTCATTGTAGAAGTTCAATTACTATCACGTGTCCTTTGCAATGCCAAGAAATAAAAGGCATTTTATTCTTTGCCTAGAATTAACCTCTCATGTGCGTATCTATGTATCTTACCATTAAGCTATTTGACTTTTTTTCTTGTCAATGTGTGCACACAAAATTACTTTTAAGTTTATAATTTATGCTCATTTAAATTAATTAATTAATTAAATGAGTCTCAAATTAAATAGGTGATAAAGATTATATTATATTGAACTCGAATAATTTTCTAAGGTTTATGAAATCAAATTTCATGCCATTTTCATCCCTTAAAACATCAAAATGTGATATTTTGGGTTTAACATAATATTTTGTTTTTATTATATACTAAAATACATACCTATTGCTACATACATACTTTTAAACTTGATTAAGAAAAAATGGGGTGTTTGCACTTATCACATTCCTATAATTTTTAATGTATAACATTGATTTAATGTTTATGTTTCTAAATGTGCTCATAACGGTAGTTCTCACTTACCATTAATTTCTATTTGTTGTTTTAATCTATTTATTAGATTAACGAGATTTTTCTTAATAATATTTATTTCAGCTTTATGAAATTAATGTATATATTTATATATACACCTTTAGAAATAACATGATCTCCTTATTGTTTATAACTAAAACTATTACTTATATTAATCTGGATAGTCTTCAAAGAGCTTAGTATTATATCAAAACTACTTAGGTAAAAGATAATAACTATATTAAGTTCAAAACTAATTTAATAATAGAGATTACACTAATCTCCACCTATGTTCACTATATTTTTTTGGTTTTGACTAGTTTTTGTATTCCAACAATATCTTTCTCAGTTTAAGTCCGATTTTTGCAAATTTATAATTGTTTTCATGTGGTTTTTAAGAACTTTCCAATAGTGTAATTATTTTTACGAATGGAGGTCATATAGGGCATGGATTGGTTAGGTTCCCATTATGACAAGATTTTGAAATATGTTGTTTGAAATTGTGTTTAAATTCTTTTTGAAAATCTCCACTATGACTTATTTCTATTTGATGTTGGCTTGATTATTGGTATATTCCCTTAAGTTCTATAGGATTATAGTTGAAATGAGGAAAGTTTATTATTTTGCTTGCACAAGATGGTATCAAAAAACATTTTTATTATGATGATTCAAAGTGTATGATTTTCATTGATCATCAAAGTTTACTTTACTAAACTTATCTTGGTGTGTTTAATGTTTTAAGGTTTTATTTATCCTTATGCATTTCCAAAGTTCATCTTTGATGTTGTTGAAATGTAAACTCATGGAGTAGTTACTTAAAAGTTTTACATGGTTGCTTTAAATTCATGATTCTAATGATCATCTTGGCTAATTAAATGGAAGTAAGAATTTGAGAAACAACCTATTGATTCCATCGAGGTTTTAGAATTGTCATGAAGGAAGGAAAGTGATATTTTTCTTTTGAAATTTTTGTTCAAGAATGTAGAAATATCAACATTTGATATATTTATCTATTGAGATCTTCCCTTCTACAAATTCTACTGAAAGATTGATAATTTTTAGGATTGAACTCACAAAATTTTTCTTTTCTTTGTGTTTGTTAGCTAGAAAGAAAGAAGAAGGAAGAAGGTAATGACCTTTCCAATTATGCAAGTTTACTTTATGCATTTGAGAGATTATTAATATATCTAAAGCATGTGCAAAACAATCACAAGAACTTTAATCCTGTGACTAGGTAATATCATTTCTTAGACACATTTATTAAACCTCCACTTTGAGAAACATAAATCTACTTACTTGGTTTGTGAATCTTGAAGATAAGTTGGATTGTTTTGGTTTCTTTATCTTCTTCTAGCTTCAAAGCTAGGTCAAGACCAAGAAAATGGTGGCAAAATGATAGGAACGATATGGAGGCTTGGTGATGATCCCATGGGAAGAAGAAGAAAAGAGAAAAAAAGAGAGAAGGGTATGGCTTGGTGTGTGTGGGAAGATCTTTTGCCTAAAAAAATTAGGGAAAGAGACAGAAGAAGAAGAGATAAAGTGAAGAGAAAGGGAAGAAAATGAGAGAAGGAGAGAGAGAGAGAGGCCACATTAACATTAGAGAGGAGAGAGAAATTGAGAGGAAAAATGAGAGAGAAGAATGGGGAAGAGAGAGAGAAGTGGTTTGGGAAAAAACTTGAGAGAGGAAGAGAGAGAGAGAAGGTGGTATGCATACACACACACACACGCAGAAGAGCGGAAATTATCAGCATAAGTAGCATATGGACTATGTATGGCGACCTATGGGGAAGCAGTGATTTGGTAATACAGTAAAAGTCACCTACCACAAATGCTAAGACCTACCACTTTCATCGACCTACTCATTCATACAATACCTACCACAAATAAATTAACCAACCACTTTCATGTGTAAAAGTCGACATAGCATAAATGGGGGAACCCACCACAAGTGCAAAGACCTATTACTTTCACATAACACCTACCACAAATGAGCCAACCTATCACTTCGCATGTAAAAGTCCATGTAACACAAATGGAAGAACCCAAAGACCTATCACTTGCACACAACACCTAGCACAAATAAGCTAACCTACCACTTCACATGTAAAAGTCTACCTAACATAATGGAAAAACCTACCATAAATGCAAGACCTACCACTTTCACACAACACCTACTGCAAATAAGCCAACCTATCACTTTACGTATAAAAGTTCACCTAGCATAAATGGAAGAACCTACCACAAATGCAAAGACCTACCACATTCACACAACACTTACCACAATCAAGCAATTCATGTTTTTTCGTGGCAATCCTATGGCCCCAATTGCAATGTCTCTAGGACTTAATGGAACAACAACCCAAGAAGAGAAGGGAGAGGTTAGGAGTAGTACTTTTGCAATTTTTTTTTTTCTATTCCAAAAGTACCATTATTATTTGAATGTTGTGTTGGATAAATGATTATGGTTGGTAATGGGGATAATTCTTACTTTTTTTTATCGGTCATATTATTTAAGATTAGGGTAGGTTTAATGATTTTGAAATTTTGGTTATAATGAAACCAACATATTATAGAAGTTTTACTAATACATCGAACATCGTTTAATTTTAATTGGCAATATATTAAATTTTACTTGGTTTATGTTATCTTCAAACACATAATATCTTATTTTCAAATAGGGAAAATGTTAAATTTAGCATCTTATCTCTGCACAAAAGCTCAATTGATCATAAAAGATGCAACCAATCACTATCAAATGGTGTTAGACATATTAGTAAAAAATTAATAATATGTTGTCTATTCTACGTCTACAAATAGAGCAAATGATATGACGCGAGCTTGAGGGGGTTAAATCTTAACCTAAATTTTTAGGGTTTTCCAATAGAAATGATATGAATAAAATTATTGTTCGATAGAATCCATAAACAATAAAATTAAAATGGTTTATAATTAGATTATAGAATGATAGGGACCACGATCTATGAATTAATCACGATATTAAAAGAATCACAAGATTCTAATAATAAGATCCACCAAAGTTTTATATGACACAAGAATTGATAAGAACTCAAGAATAAAGGGAATCAAAAATCAATATTCATAATGACACAAAAGGTTTCACACTTAAAAGTACTTTCAAATATCTCAAAAGATATGATAAAAACTTCTATATCTATCTTAAGTAGTTACTAGCCTTTATATATAGGTTTATTATAAGGTAGTTATGTAACTGAAAAATATAATGGTGGTAGTTACATAATTGAAACGTAACTAAAAAACATAATTGTGGCAGTTACGTAACTGAAAAATATAATTGTAAATAATTCCTACATTAATAAAAACAAAGAAATTCAAAAAGCCATAAAAGAGATTCGAAAAGACATCAAAACAATTAAAGGCTAGCATACGAGGCTTCAAGCTTTAATCTTTTATGTCAGCCTTGAATTTGCTTTCCTTTCCAACGATTTTGGGCTTACTGATTCCTATCATCACTCCCGGGTTTAAGAAGATCCATCCTCAAATCTTGACTCTTCAATTTTTGAACTTTAGGAGTTAGATTTGGAGTTGTCATCCAATTGATCCAAGCAAATAAACTTCTCAATCCTTTGGTCTTCTTAACATGCATCATTTTGGCCTGTTGTACCTCTTCATAACTCATAGGAAGCAGCTTGTATGTCTTGCCCTAGTGCTGAATAGTGTACTCATTCTTGTACCCATCAAATATAGCTTGAAGATCATACTACCATGGTCTTCCAAGAATTAAGTGTGTAGCATCTATAGGTACTACATCACACAATAACTCATCAGTATAATCACTAATGGAAATAGGTACATACACCTGTTTATGCTCATGAACAACCCCTTGATGATTAATCCAATGAAGAGCATATGGTTTTGGATGTTGCTCCATCTGTAACCCTAATTTAGGAACCAATCCAATAGAAATTACATTGGCATAGCTGCCACTATAAATGATAGGCATACAAGATTTTCCCTTCACCAGGCTCTAAATGTAGAACATATTAGTTCGTTGGTGTGAATCACATGCTCCTGCTCAAGAATTATCGTCAAGGGCAAATCAGACATGTTCTCTTCTTGCACTTCTTCCTCATTACTCTTCTATCCCTCTTCTGCACTCTCAGTGTTGTTCTGTTTCATGATCATAACCTTCTTATTAGGACATTTGAAAAGCAATATGGCCATGTCCCAAACACTTGAAACATTTGATCTCTCAGCTTCTTCTCTGTTCTATTTGATCAGGTGCTTTGTCTTCCACCTCTTTCCCTTTATTCTTCTCCTTCCCAACTTCTTTCTTCTCCTCCTCATCAGATTTACCATGGTAATATGATTTCTAAGACCATCTGCGCTGTTGTCTCTCAACCCTGCCAGCCAACTTAATCACATCCTCTAAGGTCTGATAATGTTGGAGTTCCACTATACTGGTAATGTCCATCTTCAGCCCATTGAGAAACCTAGCTATAGAATCATATGAAGACTTTCGAATATCACACCTCGCCATCAACGTTTCAAACTCCTTTACATACTCCTACACACTTCACTTACCTTGCCTCTACGAATGTAATTCCAACAACAACTCCTGCTTCTAGCAATCTGGCACAAACCTTTGTCTCATCAATCTTTTCATCAAAGCCCATGAATACACCTTGTCTTCGTTAGCTCTTCGTCTCTCAGCTGTAACTTATCCCACTACAAACTAACATAATTAGAAAATGCTAAGGACACCATCTTTACCTTCATGCGCTCATCCGACTCATAATAATCAAAAACCTTCTCTACCCTTGGCACCTAATCAAGAAATTCCTCCGGTCTCTTACTTCTAGTGAAAGGCAGAATTTTTAATTTGATATTATCAATTCCCTTCTCCTATCATCCCTACCTTCTCGCCTCCTATTTCTTTTGCTATTCTCGTCAGAATCTTCACTAAAATGTCTCTTATGATTAGATCTACTTTGACTCCTCCTATCTCTCCAAAATTCTTCTCACATCTTCTTGCATCCGATTAACCCCAATTTGCAATTGTGTAAATTCTTGCCTACTCACAACATCTCCTTCACCACTACCATTGTTGTTGTTATTATTCCTTCTAACCCTAGCATTATTGACATAAAACTATTGCTTCCTTCCGATGACATCTCTCTATAATCACTAACAACAACACAATAGAATTCAACAACAATAACAAAAGAATTCACAAAGAAAAATTAAACCAACCTGAAATTAATCCCCATCAAACAACAATTTCTGTAAAAACCTTTGCTTGATACCAAATCTGATGCAAGCTTGAGGGGATTGAATCTTGATCTATATTTTTAGGGTTTTCCAATAGAAATGATATGGATAAAATTATTGTTCGATAGAATCCACGAACAATAAAATTAAACTGGTTTGTGATTAGATTATAGAATGATAGGACCACGACCTATAAATTAATCACGATATTAAATGAATCACAAGATTCTAATAATAGGGTTCACCATAATTTTATATGACACAAGAATTGATAAGAACTCAAGAATAAAGAGAATCAAAACTCAATATTCAAAATGACCACAAAGGGTTTCATACTTAAAAGTGCTCTCAAATATCTTAAAAGATATGATAAAAACTTCTATATCTATCTTGAGTAGTTACTAGCCTTTATATATAAGCTTATTACAAGGTAGTTACATAACTGAAAAATATAATTATGGCAGTTACATAATTGATAACATAACTGAAAAAACATAATTGTGACAGTTACGTAACTAAAAAACATAATTGTAAATAATTTCTACATTAATAAAAATAAAGAAATTTGAAAAACCAAAAAAGAAATTTGAAAAGACATCAAAACAATTAAAGGCTGGCATACGAGGTTTCAAGCTTTAATCTTTTATGTCGGCCTTGAATTTTCTTTCCTTTCCAACAATTTCGAGCTTGCTGATTCCTATCATGATATAAAGTAAAATATACCAGAAGGTTACAACGTTTAGGGATAAGTTTATTTTAAGTCATAATATTTTAAAAAATTAAAAAGAGGTCACAATGTTTAGTGAGTAAGTTTATTTTAGATCACAATATTTAGAGAATTGAGTCAATTGAGGTCACCATTAGCACGTGTCAATAGGAAAAATATTTAATTAAAGCTCATAAAACCCTTCTTTTAAGATCTCATTGACATATGTCAATAGTAAAAATATTTAATTAAATCTTAGAAGACACTTTTTGAAACCTTATGACATCTTTTAAACTTTTTAAAACATTATAACTTAAAATGAACTTACCACTAAACGTTATGACTTTATGATTTAATTTACTCAAATGATATATAATCATAAAAAATTTAATTGAGTATTAAATTGACTACTTCAAAATTAAAATGCTAAATTGAATTTTTATGTAAAGTTTAAGTATCAAATTTAACATTTACCATTTCAAACAAAATTAATGTTGAGAGTTTTCTAGTAATAAAAGGTTTTATAACATCTGAAAAATTATTTACGATCAAACTTATCATATATAAATAATTTTTTGGGGGGTTGATTACAAAAACCTTACCTATGTTTTAACTAATTTGCAAACATATGATTCGTGTTAATTTTTTTATAAATAGGCGACTCGAGTTTCATACAAAAGTGTCAATTCAACAATTTTATAATAACAAGTGTCAATATTTTACGATCATACAAATTAATTTTACATTTTTTTATTTTCTTACTTTTAAAAAAATAATTTTTAATATCTTATTTATTCAATTTTGTTTAGTAATATTTTTTATTAAATTAATATTTTTAGACCAATAAGAGTGTAACATATTCCTATATAATAATAATAATTAATTATATTGACACTTTTGTATGAAACCGGGGTCATCTATTTGTTAAAAAAATTAACACGGATTATGTGTTTGCAAATTGACTAAAATAAGGTAATGTTTTTGTAATTAATCATTTTTTCTATAATAATATATCAATTAAAAAACTAAAATTAATTTTCATTGAATTAATGTATGACTTTCTTTTAAATTTTAAAATAATATATCACTTAAGAAAAGTCAAAGGATAAATTACATTGGAAGGTTGAAATATTTGGGGGTAAGTTCATATGAGGTTACAATGTTTCAAGTAGTTTAATTGACGTTACAATATTTAAAGAAGTAGATCAATTAAGGTCACAATTGACAAGTGTTAACCAGAGAAAAATTTATTAAAACTTAGAAGATATGTCAGGTTGTGACACGTGTTGATAGTGATATTAATTGACCCACTTCTCTAAACGTTGTGATCTCAAATGAATCACTCGAAACGTTGTGACCTCAAATGAACTTATGCCTAACCGTTGTGACTTTCTAATGTAATTTACCCAAAAGTAAAATATTAATTTTTAATATATTAATTAGTGAATAGACACTAAAGTGCATCAAAATTAAATTGTAGACACCAAAATACAATAAAAACTAAAGTATAAATACTACAATGTAAAGAAGTGTAACACATTAACTTTTTTGTTAACGGAAACACTAAATTGAAACTAAAATGAAAATATAAGTATTAAATTGTTAAAATTGAAAGTTTAAACACTAAATTACCAAAAATCAAAAGTACAGGTACTTCTGGACACTGGTGCTTTTATCTTGATATTTATATGATATGGTCTATGCATAATCTTTATCTAACACATATTTTATGTATTTATAACATTATATATATGTCATATATGTATAATATATAATATGCACAATATAGACATATTTTGTTCATATGATCTATATGTTAATATAGATTTATATAATATGTTATACATAATATATATATATACATACATATAACTAATTCATTTTATATAACAAATGAATAATAACATACACATAACATGTAGATCATGTGTTTACAACAAAGAGATTATATATATGTAGATATGTCATATGCATACACATATTTATTTTATAAAGATGTATTATATATGCTATGTGATATATATATATATATGGATTATGATTATGTTTATATGATATATTATGAATTATTATATATTTTATACATACTCTATAATTTATATATATAATTATATAATCTATACAATAGTTTAATATGTATATATATAATCTATATCTTAATGCATATTATAATATGTATAATGTATATTTTATAACACACACACATGTATAACACGTTCATTTTATGTAGTTGATGAATTATAATGTATATCCTCATCTGTGGATCTTGGCTTATCTTCATAAGTCCTAAATCTTATTGAATATGTGCCATTAGGATTTAGGTGCATCAAGCTCTTTGTAAGGACTCTTTGTGTTTCACAAACCATATTCCTATTTAAGTTCCATTCTTCTCCTTCTATAGAGGAAGAATCTATTTCATTGGTTCTATCATTTTTATCCCTTTTGAATCCATTGCATCTATGATTCCTTTAATATTAAGCCTATAAGATGTTTCACTATTATTTGTTGTCTTATAAATAAAGTCAATATCTATAAACAAATTTTCTCCTATGTGATCTTCATAGCCTCTACCCTATAATCCTATTTCAATATTTTCAAGATTATTTATTCATTCAAGCATTCTCACATCATTTTGCCATGACTTGTGTAATATAAAGAAAAATGTAAAAATAAAATAATGCATAAAGAAGGGTAAATATATCATATGTTATTAAATAAGAGGGTAAATGAGTCTTTCATAATAAATAAAGTGTAGTTTATCCCTCACTTTATTGAGATATGTATCTCTCATAGCACAATTTCATAAGGAGCCAAACCTTAAAACTCCCACCAGAATGTACCTTGCTTCAAGGAGGAACATGATTTAAAGAACTAGGTAAGTTTTCCTCACTCTGGTTCTTTTGAAGATTAAGAAAGATTATCCTCCTAAGTTTCATAGTTGGTGTTGAAGGGATTCGATTTTTTGGAAAAAGATTAGGAAAACATAAGTTCCTTATTGGTGATTTCATTATTTTTGAGATCAAAGGAAAGAAAGGACATTTAGATTCAGGTAATGTGATTTATAAAAGTGTTTAAATGTTCACCAATTCGTTTTAGGAGTTTTGTATGGTTTAAGATCGAGAAAAAGTATGTTTAGGAGCTTTTCTCATGTTTTGGAGCGAATAGGGGTACGGACAAGGGTCACGGTTATAACACTGGCTGTGATCTCCTCTAGAATGGTGAGTTCTAGCTAGTCACGATCATGATGGCCATCACTACCCCCATCATAGCAGTGATAGTAGCCATAATGGTCGTCACTCCCTCCATAAGGAGCGTAACAAGGGGCGTTTTGACATGATTTTATTCTCCATAGCCTATCATGCCCTCCACCATGGGCGTGATCAATAGGGAGATGTTGTGGCCTTCTTTTATCCCTTGTTATGATCTTACCAAACACTTAAATCCTTAGTTTAATATCTAATACACCTAAATCCAAGTAATAAGGCATATCTAGACCTTGAGTAGTTGTAGTTCTTAATAGCTTAAGATGTTAAATGAGCTTAGAAGTAATGTTTTTCTATTGATAACAAGTTTTGGGTTAGTTTTTGCTATATGTAATTAGGTGATCTTGGTTTTGTTGAATTAGCTATTTCAAACATCACATCATATGTCCTTATCTTGGTTGTTACTTGTGAATGTAGGCCTAGAAACTACAAATGGCCTTAACATTATCCAGCTTTAAATTGGTTGTTACTTGTGCTTAGCTAGGTTTAGTGAATTGATAAGATCATATTATATACAACTTTTTGATGTTCAAATAACTATAATAGGTACTTGTTTTGGTTTAAATTCATGTTTAAGATCTAAATTGGGCAAAAGAAGCAAAACAAGGAACTTTGAAATGAAAATAAAAACTCAAGGGGTACGCCGGTTTTTCTGAAGCCAAAGCCGCCAGCATACGCCCAGCCTTCATCACTAACAGAATGATAATCTTTAAGACTGCCTCTACATCGCCGACCTTGAGTCGGTATAAACTGAGAAAGATAAACACACTGGCTCAACACTGCCAGTATAGAAGGAAGAAGAAGCCAGCTTCTACAGATTTCATTCAACGCCAGCTTTCTGAGAATCAAAGCTTCGTTGAGACGGCTTACAAGATCAAAATGTTTGCACTACTCAAAGCCGTTGCATAACTGCCGGCCTTACAAGACTTGATTCAATTGAACATACGCTGTCTGAAAGCCGCCGACGTAGAAGGTGAACAGCCAGTGTAGACTGAAGGTTGGCAGCTCAGAGCTCAAGGGTTGCTAGTGCAAAAGGAGTTACAACGTACGCTGGACTCTAAGCCGCCGGCATTGACGCAGTGTAGATCGAAGATCAGGAGGCATAAGTAGATACCACATGCTCAAAGACAAATGAAAGGACAAACTTTGATGAATTGTCTAAGCTGGCATCAAAGCCACCGGCTTTAGGACGGCTTTACTTATAAAAATGCCCAACCTTTCATTTTTCATTATATACATCGGCTAGATCCATATATAAGTCGCCGGCGTAGGAACGCCCTACACCTGTAACCGAAGATGAAAGCTGCCAGTGCACTACCTGTGCAATGAAGAGAAAGACTTTACGCCACCTGTAAGCCGCCGGCATAGGAATTGTAACTGCCGACATAAATATTGAAACTGAAAATTTTCATTAATGCTTCTTACAAAATTTTTCCTATATAAAGGGATTTCCCTCCTCTAGTTCCACAAGCAGAAGAAAAACAAAAAAAAAAAAACACTTTAGTATACAAATAGCTTTAGCATTTCATAAAGATTTGTGAGAGATTTGAGCTTTCAAGAAGTTGTAATTGAAGATTGTGATATTTGAATTGGTGATATCTGATCTTTTTTCTTATGCAATTCATTTATCTGATTTATTGTTCATAATGATATCAATTGCATATTCTTATTTGATTATTGAATCATGATTCATGAGTAGCTAAATTTTTCTTTGTGGGAAGTGATGATATCCTAATCTTGCTAAAATGATTTTTGAATTTATATTATAGGATTGTTAGAATTATGGAATATTTGTATTGAATCCTAATTATCTATTTTATTTCTGTTTGAAATTGAATTGATAAGAATTCTGATAATTTGAAAAAATTAGGGTTCATAGGAATTCATGAATTAAGATTAAACAACAATTGCAGAAGCGGCGGAGTTTAATCTAATTTAGAAATTGTTCCATGTAATTCATGCAATATTTTATTTTAATTTCTCACTAAGGAATTAGGAGAAGTTAATTTAGGATATTAGACAATTATAGAATTGGGAGGTTTATAATTGTTAATTAGATTCCATTGATAATCTATATAGTGGAAGCTAATAGATTATTTTGTGGTAGTTTTAGGTCTTGACAATTTCTTACAAATATCCACAATTCTAATTATTCATATAATATAACTTCAGTGTGATTAGCAAAGATTAGGGTGGATTCTGCTCCTTCCCACATTTATCTTATATAACTTTCTCACAATCTCATTACCTTCATTGTTAAGATATTAGATAGAATTAGTTAATTAGTTTAAATTGATACATTTTATTGCCTAAATATTAGTAAAAGCCAATATCAATCTAGTAATTAATTTGGTCCTCGTGGGAACGATACTCGACTCACTTTTATATTACTGGATCAAGACCCAATATACTTGCCGGTAGTATCCGAACTTACATTTTTATATACACATTTTACTTGGATCATGAATCGGGATTACTGGTATTATTAAGATGGCACTTGACGATCTGTGTGTGTTATTGTCCCGAGTGGAGTTGCACATAGAGATGATTCCGGTAATCTAGAAGTGGTATGGGTACTGTACCTATGGTATGTGGGAAATACCCAACATAAAAAATATATGTAAGTATATATGTATATGTATCTGCTCTTCATGGAGTCATAAGTCACTCTAGGTTTAGAACTAGTTGCAAATGGTTTTAAACTGTGTTGATTATCTAACTAACCAAATAATAATTAAACTATGGTTGTTACTTATATTACTATGTTGCATGTGAAATTATATGTTGCTTACTTATACGCATGTGGTTGTGGTCTGACATACTAGGCATTGCACTCATTCCTTTTATTTTTTAAGAAGAGGTGATGATCTAGTGAATTTTTATTTGATTAGCTATGATATATACATGGATTATAGGGCCGGTAATAGTAGAGCCGATTTTCTAGCTAATTACTAGAATGAATAAAATTATCAGATAGCTGGAGTTATGGACTTTTAGAGTTTAAATATTGGTTTATATGATTCTTTTATTTTTAAGACTTTTCATCCGGTGTTTTAAATTGGATCTTAAGTTGGTACTTGACTTATGTCAACGGAGTTATTTAAAATTTTTGTTTATGAAATTAATGATCTAAAAGTTCTCCTTAATGTGTAAACTTAAAGTTATATTTTGTTTTAAGCTACTGAGCAACGCACTTAGTTTAGAGCGTTACAACTTAAGTGATATCAGAGCTTAGGTTATGAATCTTAGTAGATCTAAGTTATGAACTCCTTAGGATGGTGAGCAACGATGAGTAAGGAATCAAATAGTTGAGGCTGCTTATCTAGATTAGTATTGTTGGTATCTAGTAGTTTTCTATAGTGTTTTCATCCTTTTAGCTAGTTTATCTCTTTTCTAATGTGTTGTATGTTTATCCTTTATAGAATGTCACTCAAAAGAAGAGCCCCTAATACTAGTTCTCCAGGACTGGTGAGGAAGAAGTTAATGGATGACTACCATCTTTGAACTAGCCACCCTTAAACCAGTTACCTTAGGACCTACCACCACCACTACCATCCCTACCTGCAAGCTAGTAGGTACTAGTTGATGTTATTCAACTTATGTATACTATGAATACCATCTTAGGGATAGTTATGCAACAACACTATCAAATGCATCAGGATATACAAGTGATATAGGCTAATGCTAAGGCTTGGAGGCAAGAGACCCATAGACAGAATGGCAATGGTGGTAATGGGGCTAGACATGTTGATGTTTTACGTCTGAACAAGTTTGTAGACTTGTTTTACAAGTTTGAGCCAAAGCTTGGGAGATCGCTTGATTCCCAGTTGTAGATAGAGGAAGTGGAGAAGACTTTTTCTGCTTTGGATACCCCTAAAAACAAGAAAGTTGAGTATGCCGCTTACTTGCTAAGCAAGAGAGCAAATAGCTGGTGGATGAGTACCAAGAGACATATGACAGGGGCAATCACCTAGGATAGATTCCAGTAAGCTTTTTATAGAGAGTTTTTCCTTGAAAGCAGTAAACATCAAATGTTTCAGGAGTATTACACTCTACAGCAAAATCGTATGACCATAGAGGAATATGAGGTAGAGTTGAATAGGTTGATGGGATTTCTGCCAGATCCTCTAAAGGAGAGTAAGGATGCTAAATTGAGCAAATTTGTCTTAGGGCTTGAGTCTAAGATCCAACATCATGTGAACTTAATAGAGTTGACCAACTACTCTGATGTAGTAACAAAGCAAAGACAGTTGAGTAGGGCTTACAAAAGATAAAGGGCCAAGAAGCATAAAGGAGTTAGGTTTATTTGGGTTAGCAACCAGCCACAAGTATTCTTACCCAAGATAAGGGAAAGAAGCCGATCACACAGCAGGTTAGATCAACAACTCAAGGTACCAAAAGGAAGTGTACCAAGTGTCATAGAACACATGATCTCAAAGATTGCAAATAGCTTAAGAATGCTTGCTTTTTACGTAACAAGGTTGGGTATAGCTATAGGTTTTGCACAGAGAAAGTTCTCCCATAAGTGTTTTATTTTAAGTGTAGGCAACAAGGACACAGGGCCTTAGATTGCAAAGAGCCTAGTAGGCAAGTGGTTCTAGGATTCAGATAAACTGTCCTCAAAGTAGTGGTCCAAGACAAAGAGTACCAACTAAGGTTTATGCCCTCCAGCACAAGGATACATCTAGAGTTGACACCACAACAAGTATGCTTTCTATACTCTGCATGGTGCTTATATGCTTTTTGATACTGGTGCGAGCTTTTCATGCATTGATAAATCATTTATGTCTCTGTGTGATGTGTGTTGAAAATATGACTTTCTGTAAACACACCTCTAGGGAGTGGAACCATGCTAAATAGGATTTGTAGGAATGTGGATGTAGAAATAGAAGGTAGGCATCTATATGCAACTTAGTAGTGTTAGACATGGTGGATTTTGATGTAATCTTGGGAGTATATTGATTAAAGTACCATGCTGTAATTGATTGTCACAACTTGATGATAAAGTTTACTCTACTAGATGGGGACTAGTTTGTATACAAACTTGAAGTGCAAAGACCTCCAATTTTACCTACATATGAGCTATAGGGAAGATCTACCTTATCCATGGCAGCCATGATGATAGAAAATAAATTAGAGGCAGACGTTACACAGGTACTGGTAGCATGTGAATACCCCAATGTTTTCCTGGAAGATCTACTAGGGTTACCACCAGAAAGAATAGATTTCTGTATTGATTTGGTGCTAGGTACTACACCTATATCCAAAACACCATACTACAGGGCACCACATAACCTACAGAGCTAAAAGTTCAATTAGAAGATCTGCTTAAGAAGAAGTTCATCAAACTTAGTGTGTCGCCTTTAGAGCTTCAGTTTTGTTTGTAAAGAAAAAAGAGGTTAGCATGAGGTTATGTATAGGTTATAGAAAGCTAAACTAGATGACTATAAAAAATAAATACCCTCTACCAAGTATAGATGATTTGTTTGACCAGATAGCTGGAGCACACGTGTTTTTAAAGGTCGATCTTAGATAGAGGTAACACTAGCTACAGATTGGAGAAGAGGATATACTAAAAACAGCCTTCAAGACTAGATATAGGCATCGAGTTTGTAGTTATGCCATTTGGTCTTACAATTGCACCAGCTGTCTTTATGGACCTTATCAACAAAGTCTTTAGAGACTATCTTGATTTTTTATAGTGATCTTTATAGATGATGTTTTGATATACTCTAAAACCAAGGAAGAACATGAAGAGCATTTGAGATTAGTTCGGAGTAGACTACGGATGAGAAGTTGTATGCTAAGTCCACAAAATCTAAGCTCTAGTTAGAGCAAGTGTCTTTCATAGGGCATATTATTGATGGAAATAGGATAACAATGGATCCTGATAAAATAAAGGCATTGATAGAATGGCCAAATCCTAAAAGTGTATAAGAAATTAAAGGTTTCTAGGAATGGTAGGCTACTACAGAAGGTTTGTAGAGGATTTCTCTAAGATTGCAAGTCCTTTAATTAGACTGATCCAAAAAGGGGTAAAGTATGTATGAGATGAAAACTGTGAGAACGCCTTCCAATAGCTGAAGGAAAAGCTACTATTTGCACTAGTTCTAGCCTTACTAGTGATTTCTAGCCTTACTAGTGAGTGGTGAGGAGTATACCATTTAAAGTGATACATCCATACAAGGGTAAGGTTGTGTATTGATGCAAGGAGGTAAGGCGATAGACGGCTAAAACCCTATAAAAAGAATTACCTTACATATGATCTGGAACTAACACTAGTGGTATATGCCTTGAAATTATGGAGACACTATCTATATAGAGAGAGACACTATCTTTGCCTTGAGAGAGCTTAATATGAGATAAAGAAATGGTTGGAACTAATAAAGGATTATGATGCAGATGTTTAATACCATCCTAGGAAAGCAAATATAGTAGCTGACGCCTTAAGTAGAAAATTGATGAGAATCTAGTAGCTTTGATCACTTCTGAACACCGTTTGATTGATGATATGAGAAAACTGGAATTAGAAATATTGACCAGACGAGTAGGAGTAAGACTAGCCACCTTGCATATTCATCCTAGTATTATAAAAAGAATTAAAGCAGCACAAGTGGATGATTCAAATATCCAAGAGGTAAAGAAGATAATGGAAGTAGGGCAGAGCAGCCGAGTTCCTTATAGATAGCAAAAGTGTCATGAGATATAAAGAGAGATTATGTGTACCAGAACAAGGAGAGCTCAAGAAAGAGTTACTAAAAGAGGCACATTACTTCAGTTATTCCATCTACTCAGGAGGCAACAAAATGTATCATGATATGAAAAAGATGTATTGGTGGAATAATATGAAGAAAAAGGTAGCAGAATATGTATACAAGTGTTATACTTGTCAATTGATCAATATTGAACACAGAAGACCAACAGTAAATTGAAGCTCCTTATCTATACCAAAGTGGAAGTGGCAGCACATAACTATGGATTTTGTTACAGCTCTGCCTACAACTAGGGAAAGGTTTGATACAGTATTGGTGATTGTTGATAGGCTTACCAAGGTCGCATACTTCGTACCTATTAAAACTGGGTATACTTTAGAACATTTGGCAAAGTTGTATATCAAAGAGATAGTGAGGTTACATAGGATACCGGTGACTATAATATCAAATAGAGATACCAGGTTTGCTGGGAAATTTTGGAAGAGTCTGCACAAAGCCTTGGGCACTAAAGTGGTTTTTGGTACCACCTATCACCTTTGATAGATAGCAATCTGAATGGGCCATCAAAATCCTAGATGACATGTTAAGAGCATGTGTCTTATATTTTGGGGGTAGCTACAATGAGCACTTATCTTTGGTGGAGTTTTCTTATAACAATAGCTATTAAGCATCACTTAAGATGCTACCTTATGAATTCTTATATGGTAGAAAATGTAGGTCACCGATCCATTGGGATGAAGTAGGTGACAGACAAATAATGGGACCAGCTAATATTAAATGCTATTAATAAGGTCAAAGCGATCAAACAAAAATTGCAAACAGCTCAAAGCCATAAAAAAATTTATGTAAATAAGAACAGGAGACCTTTAGAGTTTCAAGTAGGAGAACATGTCTTGCTTAAGATCTCATTAGTTAAAGGTGTTGTTAGGTTTGGTTTGACGGGCAAGCTAAACTTTTGGTATGTAGGAACCTTTGAAGTCTTAGAAAGAATAGGTGATGTGGCTTATCGATTAGCATTACCATCTAGTTTGGATGGGGTACACAACGTATTCCACATTTCTATGCTGAGAAAATATGCGAAGGATCCTAAGCAAATAATACCCTTGAAACGTTGGAAGTACAACCCAATCTTACCATGGTTGAGAAGCCAATAAGATTGTTGAAACAAAAGAACAAATTCTAAGAAGGCGTGTGATCAAGGATGTAAAGGTGCTATAGACAAATTAAATAGAGAAAGAAGCTACTTGGGAGCTAAAGAGAAAATGAGGATGAAGTATCCCGAGCTTTTCAATTATCTAGGTAACTTTAAAGGATGAAAGTTTTTTTTTTTAAGGAGTGGAGACATGTAATATAAAGAAAAATGTAAAAATGAAATAATGCATAAAGAAAGGCAAGAAAGTCATATGTTGTTAAATAAGAGGGCAAATGAGTCTTTCATAATAATTAAGCGCTGTTTATCCCTCACTTTATTGAGATACATATCTCTCAAGATACATTTTCACATGGATCCTAACCCTAAAACTCCCACCAGAGTGTACCTTGCTTCAAGGAAGAATAGGACTCAAAGAACTAGGTAAGTTTTCTTCCCTTTGGTTCTTTTAAAGATTAGGAAAGATTATCCGCCTAACTTTCATCGTTGATGTTGAAGGGATTCAATCTTTTGGAAAAGGATTAGGAAACCCTAAGTTCCCTTAGTGATGATTTTGTTATTTTTGTGATCAACGGAAAGGAAGGACGTTTGGATTTAGGTAATGTGATTTATAAAAGTGTTTAAATGTTTTCTAATTCATTTTTAGAGTTTTGTATGGTTTAAGATTGAGAAAAAGGATGTTTAGGAGCTTTTCTCATGTTTTGAAACGAATAGGATAAAAACAGGGGTCACGATCGTAACACGAGCAGTGATTTCCTTAAGAGTGATGAGTTCTGGCCAATCACAGCCATGACAGAGGCCATGATGGCCATTACCACCCCCATCACAGCCATGATAGTGGTCATGATGACCGTCATGCCCTTCACGCCCTTCATAATGAGCATGATAAGGGCGTTTTGACATGGTTTTCTTCTCCAAAGACTATCACACCCTCCACCATGGGCGTGATCAATAGGGAGATATTGTGACCTTTTTTTAACCCTTGTTATGACCTTCCCAAACACCTAAATCCTTAGTTTAATATCTAGTATACTTAAATCCAAGTAGTAAGGCATATCTAGACCTAGAGTAGTTATAGTTCTTAATAGTTTATGAGGTTAAATGATCACAAAAGTAATTTTTTTCTTTTGAAAACAAGTTTTGAGTTAGTTTTTGCTATATGTGATCACGTGATCTTGATTTTTTTGAATTAGCTGTTTCAAACGTTGTATCGGGTACGTCCTTAGCTCGGTTATTACTTGTGAATGTAGGTTTAGAAACTGCAAATAGACTTAATATATTTGGCTTTAAATTGGTTGTTGCTTGTGCTTAGCTAGGTTTAGTGGACCAAGAGTACTAGAGTTACTAGGATGGTACCGTGATGATCTATGTGTTACATTATCTCAAGTGAAGTTGCACACATAGATGATTCCAGTAGTCTAAGAGTGGTATGAGTACAATACCCATGGCATGTAGGGAGTACCCAGCACAAAAAATATATATGTATATGTGCTTCATTGAGTCATGTATATGTATTGTTACTTGTGATGATCTATGTACTTGATTTATGCTAACAGAGTTATTTAGAAGTTTTTATTTATGAAATTAATGATCTAGAAGTTCTCCTTTAATGTGTTAACTTCAAATTATATTTTGTTTTAATTGTGGTTTAATAGTAACCAAGCCTTAGCGTGTCTATCTCTAATGAGAAAACGTGACGAGCAATAATGCACTTAGTTTAGGGCGTTACAACTTTTCTAGCAATAACACTAAACCTTGCCTCCTATATTTTCTCTTGCCAATCCTTTTATTCCTATGATTATTAGTCCAAGATGATCTAAAAATTTCTTAAAATCCAAGTCCCAAGAGGAAAAGAAGCTTTGAAATTATAAAGAAACAAAGTAAATCTTTTAAGGAAGCTTTTCCTCTTCAAGACAGAAAGCATGAAAGAAAATCTTAGGAATAATACGAACTGCTTTAGCATTCATATTTTTCAGGAGATATGAATTTATTTCCAAGTTACCATTCCAAGCAAGATGGTTAGCCAAAGGATATGCAAGAGAAAAATTCTTAGAATCATTATACTCTTTCAAAATGCAATACAAGAAGAACATATATATTTTGATGGAGTCAATATTAGAACATAGGTGAGGACAAAAGAATACCCTAATCCACCATGCAATTCTTACACAGGAAATGACTCATAGGTTGAAATAAACAGTTAGTACAACAAGTATTATTGTCCAAAACATGTTTGTTACAATGTTCATACTGCAGCAATAGACTTAAACTACCTTAAAGGGTTTAAAATAAACAAATAAAAATATACATTACAAACCCTTCTTGATTATGGACCTGTAAATACAATTGTTGGCACATTTCCTCAACGCATGGCTTAACTATAATGCAATCTATACATTATGTAAATGTTATATGTGTAGTTTATATTTTAATATGGAAATCTATATTATAACATATAATATAAATATATATTTGTTATAGATAGTGGTTTATACGCTATATGATCTATATATCTTATGCGTATATATATATGTATATATGTTATATATATAGTAAATAAATCGATTGAACATTAATATATACATTATACATATGTTTCATTTGTTATAATATATTATAAGTATATTATATTTATAATTTATATTGTATCATGCATATATATAATTTGTCTCATACATGAATGGTTTTGTCAAGTTGTAATTAAGTTAGGAATAAAATGGTCATGTCATTTTTTTTTTATTCCCACCAAGTAGCAATAGATAGAAGATATATATATAAACGTAATAGGGGGGTTTAACTAGTTCTATTTAGAGAAGAAATAGAAAAATTCTCAATTTGTTTTATAAGTAATCATGATAACGAGGTGTTTCTATAATGAGTTATTTCATTCCCCCCTTATTACCCCAAATGTTCAAATATCAAGCTATAACAGTTGTAATTAGGACTGAATAACTATTAACAAAATTAGCTTGTGAACTTAATTTCTCTACTCTAATTGTAGAAGTCAATTTTGTCATCATCTTTATTTTTTCCTCTTTTTTACTTGAGACACGAAATATAGTATAAACATATTAAATCACATGTTTAAATATATAATTAATTAATGGGCCTTTGTCGTGTGATTTTTTTTGGCATATAAACCAGTATAAATATTGATGTAAAAAATTTGACAGTGCTGAATGCTGCTATCACTTGATAACAAGCCCTCTCTTTAGTTTCCAAATGTGATGTGTCTACCAATCTTTAAAAAACTAATTACTTAAATATAAACAAGATAAAATTAATTACAAATTTACTAATATCGAATTACATGTTCTTTATACAATTCACATATTTACAAAAAAAAGCATGTCTATATGCTATACACCCAAAACTTATACAGTGTTAAATGGCATATTCATGATGCAATTTAGCGGAATACTTAATCAATCACTTTGGAATAGGCGTTCACTCTAAATCGCACATTGAAGACACGATTTTGCGACGATATATTGGTAATTAATTTATAATTTTATTTGGACGGGTTGGTGAACATACAATTTGTTCTCCAAATGTGACCACGCATTTGAAAAGATATATGTAATTAAAAAAAAAAAAAAAAAAAAAAAAACAACATTTGCAATCTCTTCCTTCTAAATGAAATTCACATGATTCAACAACTTGAATATTATTATGTAATTAAAGAAAGTTAAGTTAGGTGTTAGTCGATATTTCTAGAAACATATCCACAAAGATTGATAAAATACATCCTATCTTAGTGGATAGCATCAAATCAAATTTAAAGATTACAAATATATAAAAGAAAATTAAAAAAAAAACATAAAAACAGATACATAAACTCAAATCAATGGTTAAGATAACAACAAATCATATAAAAAAAATTAAAACTGATACATGTATAACAAATTCACTCCATGCCTATAAATATATGCTAAAAGAGAAGAAAAACAAAGAGAAACCAGAGACGCTACAGAAAGAGAAAAGCAAGAAACTGATGGAGAACAAAGCGAAAGAAGCAGTGATGGTGACTGGAGCCAATGGCTTCATAGGTACTTGGGTAATGAGGACACTCCTAGAGGAAGGCTACACCACTATCCACGCCTCAATCTACCCAGGATCCCAGGCCACACACCTTTTCTCCCTCCCCGGAGCCAACTCCGCCATCATCAGGGTGTTCGAGGCCGACCTCATGGACTTCGAAGCCCTTTCCAGGGCTGTCCAAGGTTGCTCCGGCGTCTTCCACGTTGCATCTCCATGCAGCCTGGAAGACCCCAAGGACCCTGAAAAGGAACTCATCCAGCCCGCTGTGCAGGGCACTCTTAACGTTCTTGAGGCTGCCAGGCGATCGGGCGTGCGGCGCGTGGTTCTTACCTCCTCCATCTCAGCCTTGGTTCCGAATCCTTCTTGGCCTTCCGAAAAGCCCTTTGATGAGTCGTCCTGGACTGATCTCGATTACTGCCAATCACGAAAGGTTTGTGTTAATGTCCGGATCAGTTTTGAATACTATTCAAATTTTATGAATATCAGTAAATTTTTACTTAGTAATTGCATATGTTTTTGTCGTGTAAGCATCGAAACGGCATGTCAATCATGAATTTTTGTTTCTACATGTTTGTTTTAAATTGCGTTGTGTTAAAGTTGGTGATTGGTTTTAGAATGTTATGTAATTGATGGTAATTGCATCTGTGTGTTAGAAATTCTACCCGGTGTCAAAAACCTTGGCAGAGAAGGCTGCGTGGGAATTTTCAGAGAAGCACGGGCTGGACGTGGTGGCCATTCACCCAGGAACTTGTCTTGGCCCGATGCTGCAACCCGGCTTGAATGCGAGTAGTGCAGTGTTGTTGCAGCTCCTTCAGGGATCCCAGGACACACAGGAGTATCACTGGCTTGGGGCTGTCCACGTAAAAGATGTGGCTAAGGCTCAAGTTTTGTTGTTCCAGACTCCTCATGCTTCTGGTAGATATCTTTGCACCAATGGGACTTATCAGTTCGGGGATTTTGCTCTGCGGGTCTCAAAACTCTTCCCTGAATTTCCAGTACACAGGTTTGTTCTCAAGCTATTGCTGCTACTCCAGTGAATAGATCTATAATTGTTGTACAAAAAATCCAAGTGAACCAAACATGTGCTTCGGCGTACTTTGTTCATAGACAATAATATGACGGATGCATGAGGAATGTTGCGGTGTGGTGTCCTGCTACATTTGCATTACTCCCATATTTTGATATAAGATCATCTGCTTCTTCTACCAAACATTCCGAATAGAAGAAAAGTTCCATCAAAATCACACTTCTGTTATTCCTTCGTTGATTATGCTAACAGCAACAAATAGCTGACTGGATCTATTGAAACATCCAATTATAATGTGCTCAACTGGTGTGTTTTTCTACAGATTTTCTGGAGAAACCCAACCAGGAATGATGGCAGACGAGGATGCAGCAAAGAGATTGATGGATCTGGGATTGGTTTTCACGCCTTTAGATGATACAATAAAAGAAACAGTGGAGAGCTTTAGAGGAAAAGGCTTCCTAGGACAGGGACGATCATAAATGTTTATCTTAACTTAATCCATTTGTTAAGTTTCTTTTATTGAATATACTAAGTAGGTGCTTAGATTAGGTTTGAATAGTTGCTTTTGCTACAATATGATGTTATTCAGATCTCAGAGGCATGATCTTCTCCCTTTTTGTAAATGAGTTATTGGAGTCGGAGCAGTCTATGTGATCCGCCTAATTGGTTGATGAATTCTCAGGCAAGGCTTGGAGGCCTCCAAGAGAAAGGAAAGTGCTTTGGTTCCCAAATTCTTCCTGCTGAAATTTTTGGTTTGTTTCATTCAAGCACATGGCAAGTAGGATTGGCCAGATTGAGTGTGTCTTGACTTGATTGCTCCATACAACTAGGTTTTGTTGCATACAACTTCTAGTTAAAATTCATTAGATCAAGATGATCTAAGGTTAAAAGTGCCATTTGAAAATCCACTAAATTGGTGATGAGAAATATGGTGGTTGTACATTTGTGTGGATTCAAACTAAAAGACTAACTTTGAGAAATCAATCTTTTAAAATCTTGATAGATGGAATCTTAAAATATTAAATCTTCTGTTATCTATGAATGCATCCATTGATTTTCTCCATTATTAATTTATCTCACTCTTCTTTCTTATTTTCCTTTTTTTATGATATTTATCTACATGTTTTAATTTATAATATGTGTTACATATGCTATATATTGTATCGTATAACACTATGCACTATAACATAATGTATAGCATATCTAAGTTGTATTCTATGTTACAACCACTAAATATATGTTATATAGATTATAATGCACATATATTATAATGTTTTATGTAAATTTATTATAATTATGTTATATTCGAATTAACGTAATGGATGTTAAAACCATTAGATATATGTTATATATATAATAACATATATATTACTATTAACATATATGTTATACATTAAAATAATACAATTAACATAATGTTTGTTACAACTTCTAGATATACTATATATCATAGTATATATTTACTATTAACATGTATTTTCTATTAACATATATTTAGTGGTTGTAATACCATATATGCATTATGTTAAATCTACTAAATAAGTAAATATATGTTAAGAGTAAATACAAGAATAAATATATTATGATGTATTTAATGCCCTAAATTTAGGAATATATACAACCCGCCACATGTATAGATATATGAAGCCTCAGAACCTGCTATTAATCCACAATTAAATCTAGTATTTAATCTAAGCTCTCATAATTAGGAAACTCCACAAATAATAATGCTTATTTAAAAATAAAAAATCTAATAGAAATACTCCATAAAATCAATTCGTATAAAACCACATGCCAGTATATTTCTAACCTAATAAAGTCAATGAAATCAATTTTACAACATAATCTAAACCATAGCAATTAATTTGAGTTTTTTTTTTTTTCAATTTCAACAAATTTCAATCTAACACCTGATCTTAACCATCTAGTAGTCTGTTGGATAATAATCACCACTAACATCATCCCTATAATCAATATAGACGCCATAGATATTTAAGTCAAACACTACGGGTTCTTCACCTGTTCCTTAAAAAGATTAAAAAAGGGTTGAGCCAGAGCCTAGTACATCAAAACTGCAAGCACACTCCCATGAACAATCATTACACACATTCACATGTAACATGATAATTAATACATAAACCATATTTTCATTATTTGAAACTTTAAGCCAATAACCAATATAACCTATGGTTATCTATGTCTAACCTTAAACTCGAAGCAACTCATGACTCCATAACAAACATATATAAATACTTTTAAATATATCAGAACACATATACATATTGGTGTTAGCTACTACCCAACACCCTGGGTACCGTACTCGTACAACTCCTAGACTACCGAATTATCTTCGTGTGTAACTCCACTTAGGATAACACCATACACAGATCATCAGGGCATCGTCCTAGTAACGTCGGTACTCCTGGTGCATTAGACCCAGCCAAGCACAAGCACCAAATAATTATAGCCAAATATCAATTAGTCCAATTACATATTCTACATAATAAGCACAATCATCAAATAAGGTAATGACGTACTTGGTTCAACATTTAAAATAGATAACTCAATTCTACCAGGAACACTAGATCATATATAACAATACTAATCTCAATATTTTTTTCATTGAACAAAACATACTCTAGGGCTGTTTAGATTCCCAAGTTATTAAGAAATACTACTTTAAGATCTCTATATATAAAATCCTATTTAGATTTAGGTGTACTTGAGGCTAAGCCAAGGGTTTAAGTGGTTGAGAAGATCATTAAAAAGGGTAAAAACAAAGTTATAACATCACCTGTTGATCAGTCCTTGATGAAGGGCGTGATAAGCTCGGAAGAAAAAGAAAACATCATCACACTCCATGTCGCACTCATGATATGGTGCGTGACGGCCATCACGGCCTCCATCACGGCCATAATGGGGGTAGTGACAAGCCTCATGGCCTTTGTCATGGTCATGATTGGCTAAAACTTGCCAATCTCGAGGAGATCACGGCTTGTGTCATAACTATGACCCCTATTCGTACCCTTCTTTTCTCCAAAACACAAAAAAGACTCCAAAACATCCTTTCTTTGATCTCCAAATAGATAAAAATTCCAATTAAAATCCTATCAACATATAAATACTTTTATAAACATAATACCTTCTTCTCTTCTTTTATGATCAACAATTGACACAAGCAATAAAAGGATTAAGGTCTTTCGGTTTCTCCCCCAAACGCAAACACTTTGTAAGCAAACGATGTTCTCCTCTCCTTTCACAAATAACAACCACAACTAATAATATATTGGGTTTTCTCCTGATCTTTCCCCTAAACATGAACTCATTGATTTAAAAAACGCAAGTTAGGAAAGAAACTCTCAAGACTACTAAAAGACAAAAAAGAGAGTACTTTACCTTGATCTCTAGTCTCTTGGTGGTCTTTCAATAGAAGTTCTCTCAAGAGAATGCTTTAGGGTTTTAAGATTATGGGCGTGACTACCGAGAATAAAAGGCATGTATAGAAGGTATGGACATGTAATAATATATTTTATTATGAAAGACTATTTTGCTCTCTTACAAAATAACATATCATAAATTATTGCCCTTCTTTATAAATTATTTTATTTTGTATTACATCTCTTCTCTCCTAAAAGAAACTTTCATCCTCGAAAGTTACCTGGATCATTGTAGTTCTTTTAATCCATACTTCTATATGATCTTTGGCATTTAATTTCTTTTCCGCTCAATTATTAACTCCTTACACCATATCCACTTACTTCTAAAACTCTTTCCTCTACTATTCACATGAGTATAATATAATTCGTTGATGCTCCATAACTCCTAGACTTCACTACTCAATTTAGGTTTAATTCCTTCACAAATACATGATATACCTCAAGAATATAGATTCAACTCATTAGTAATGCCTATCATGAAATCTTACCTTTATTTATTGCCTTTTCTGTTGAAAACCTCCCTTGCACTAAATCTCCAAATCAATTCCACAAGCGACATTTAGAAAGTTAAAAATCTTACAATTATAATTTCAACATTAAATTGTAGAGGTTCAAACCTTAAATTAACCCAAAGCTTCAAATGTTACCATGTCATCTGGACTTCTACTAATTTAACTTTTTCTTTTTTCTTTAAGCTGCTATTGCCCTATGTTAAAGTTAATTTATGACATTCATGTATCAATTACCTAATCCTAAAACATTCACTAACTTACTATAACAGAAAGTTAATTTATGACATTCGTGTATCACTTACCCAATCTTAAAACATTCATTAACTTACTATACCACTTCCAACACGTTTTCTCAACTCTTAATATCTTTCCTTTATATCTACCACCAATATATATATATATGAGGACTAAATATTGACACTTACGGTATTTGGTAAATATTTTAAAGTCAGCAGATAACTTCTAATCCTTCCTTTGACATTATTACTTCTAGCATTCCAATATATATATATATATATAATCAACCTCCCTATTGCACATTATCTCTACAATCATTATTCTATAAATCCATCCATGTTTTCAGTAGTATTTGATTATTCTACACTTAGATTTGGTATCCTTCTACTCCTATTTAGTCTATTTCTCAGCAAAAGATCTCCTTTTGATTGTAAGCTCATATTACTTTAGCTACTAAACTAACTATCACACTCTTCAATTCGAATTTATAGCATTGTGATCTTTATACTTCTTCAATTTCACTAGTTATCCTTCTTAATCATCCCACTCATTCCTCTTCAATCTTTCAACCTTCCAGATATCAATTTCATTTGTTATAATCCTCTACTCTAAAACTTTTCATCATATCTCCCAAAATTAGTATTTCATTGCTATTTATATATTTTAGCCCCAGATATTTACATTCTTTTTATAGCTCTTCCCTCTATCAAATATCTTCAATTCCCTAAAGGTTATTTTAATTCATCCAACAATTCTTTTTTTTTTTTTTTTTTTTTTTTGCTATGCTCCTACATTTTCTATTCACTAAGGCAACAATCATACTTCTTCACTTCTTACATTCACATTATTACAATTTCTATTCGTTCTACATTGTTCTTAGTTCTTCTAAAAAAATTCATGTTATCCTTTCCCTCTCTCTCTCTCTCTCTCTCTCTCTCTTTATTCTGACCTACATGATTCTTTTGTTATTTCCATTCCTTAGATCTGATCCTTTCATTCTCATCCTTCTATTGAGTCTCCCATACTTATAATGATACATTTTGTAATAATTGGTACTTGTGATTTCATATAGATTTCTTCTAGGAAACTCCTCAATAGCTTATAGTCAAAAACAAGTCTAATCATCATTACTACCTATCATTCTTGGATTTGTCCTACCCTACAATTAACCGAGATCACATTTCATTCTTGGAATTACTCTCCTACATGCACCTCTACATCCATTATAAAATGTAATTATTCTCCTATTTAGATTGGTTATCATTATTGTCCGTCACCCTTGGATTTCTCATACTTTGCAACTCATTAAGATCACATCTGCTTCTTTTAATTGTTGTTCCACATATACCTTCATATCTTTTATAAGATTTAACTGTTGTCTTATTTATGTTGGTTATCCCTAAATTATTACCATCTACTCTTCAATAATGATTCATCTCACTTGTCTTCATGTATATAGTTTTATACTTATTAAGTCAACAATCGCATTTCACAATGCCAACCACCTATTATGATTTTCTTTATATCTCCAGTTCCTTTTAATCAACTTCAGTCATCCTTCTTCTGCCCCTAACTTCTGTCTGCTTAATAATACAGTCATCTCATTTCAATAGCATTCTTTTCTCTTCTCTCACATCACCATTCATTTCTTTACAATTCTAACTACTCCTTGTCATACTGATACTATTCATCTCAAATTTCACTATAAATCACGTTAAATACCTTCCCAACTATAGTATTAGGATTTTCTCCACCCTTACATTTGCTAGCAACTTTCGATTAAGCAATTATGATTATTTTTCTACTTCATACTATGTTTACTCCACTTTACTAAAGGAAAGGAAAGAAAAGACCATAATTACATATATAAGTAGAAGATATGATTATCATGCTCCCAAGTTAATATTTTAATAAGTATGTGACTTATTTTACTTGCTTGTGGAATTACCATTTACACATTTGTTGTCTTGATTTTAGAGTCTATTAAGGCTTATTCTGCATTTTCTATTTACTTCCAACTAATTTTATAAGTTTGTTGTTTCTCAATGGTTTTGGCTTTTACCATATTTGGAGACTTTCATTATTATTATTATTATTTTTTGCTACTGTTAATGTTATGGTTATGAGATTTCTTGTCTTAATATCTTGTTTTGCTTTATACTTGTTTTCCTTATCTCTATAGTAATTAAAATTTTATTCTATCTTTAGTTTATTAACCTTCACTCATTGTCAAGTTATGTGTATAATCATATCAGTGTCCCTATTGTTTCTATTAAATTTAAGAAATTTTATCTTTTTATTCCAACACAAGTACATGTGTGAAGAGACTGACAAGTATCAGGAATAGTTGGACCGATCAAAAGCAGATGACATACAACTTGACTCTCAAGACAAACTCAAAATGACTTGACTCAATACAAAAGGTTGGACATGACAACTTCACATGATAAGATTGGATATGATAAAACTGGGCACAATAGAACTACAAATAATACTTACTACTCTTAACATGACATTTAACAAACAAGAATGAACCATGAACTCATCAATCCTACCCCACATGTTCATGCATTAATTCCAAAGCTATTTAATAATCCTATTTCAACCTTTGAGATTTAATTAGTAATCACTTTTCTTAATATTTAAAACTTATGGGTCTTCGTTATTGAGTTGTCACTACCACTATGGAAGCTTAGTGTGGTGGTTTTGCATTTCCATTCCTTTTTCGTATATCAATTAAAGTTTTCATATTTTGGTTCTGTGGCTTATGATTACATTACTATCTATTGCAACATATCATGGTAGGATCGTTTTCACTTCATGGTTTAAGAGGTCCATATTATTATTCAAGCAACTTTTTTTATTTCTATGGTATTCATTCATAGATTTTGTTTAATAATCGTAAAAAGGTATATTGACTAATACATTTAGCCTTAATCAATTTATGAGATGTTTTGATCACTATCCTATTCTTTTAACTTTTTGCGGTTACAATAACTCCATTTAACTATTAAATTTAAATTTCCTTTCAACATATCTTATGTAATTCAATTATTTTCTCATTTACTATACTAACTTATTTTGATCACTTTTACTTTGTCACCAATATTGATTAAACTCTATTGAGTTGTATACATATGTATATGTTTACCTATTATGTAATAAATGTTTATAAATTTCAATATATGTAAGGTGTAATTTTTGGTATATGATTCACTTTCAAGGTTTGAATAATTTCTCTTTTGAATGTTTAGAGAGTGACAACTAAAATGAAAAGAAGACAAAGATTTAGTATAAACATATAAAATAATAGGTGGGGATATAATTTCACAAGCAATATGTTCATATACATATAAATATAAAGACATTATACTAAAAGTAAAACAATAGCGTTCAATCTGGAATAGGACAAACAAAGCAAATAATCATTTAAGAGAACAACTATAACTTTCCCTTAACTACTAGTGATTCCATGATCTACCCACTCTCACTTTCTCACTATCCGAAGAAGTTTATAGCCTAAATTCCCTAAGGATCATAAACCTATGCTTTGATGCCACTTGAATTATAATAACCTAAATTTAGGAATATTTACAACTCACCACGTGTTCATATTAAATATAGGTACGTGAATTCTTAGAACCTATTATTAATCCACAATTAAATCTAATATTTAATCCAAGCTCTCATAATTAGGAAACTCCACTAATAATAATGTCTTATTTGAAAATCATTAATCCAACAGAAATACTCCATAAAGCTAGTTGGCATAAAATCATATGACAATATATTTCTAACATAATAAAACCAACGAAATCAATTTTACAACATAATCTAAATCATAGCAATTAATTTGACGTTTTTTTTTTTCAGTTTCAACAAATTTCAATCTAACACCTGATCCTAACGATCTAGTAGTCTATTACATAATCATCAACACTGACGTCCTCCCTATAATCAACGTAGATTTCATAGCCATTTAAGTCAAACACTAAGGGTTTTTCACCTGCTCTTGAAAACGATTAAAAAGTGTTGAGCTAGAGCCCAATACACCAAAACTGTAAGCACACACGCATGAACAATCATCACACACATTCACATGCAACATGATAATTAATGCATAAACTACGTTTTCATTATTTGAAACTTTAAGCCAATAACCAACATAGCCTATGTTATCCGTATCTCTCCTTAAACTCGGAGCAAGTCATGACTCCATAACAAACATATATAGATATTTTTATATATGTCAGGAACACGTATTGATGAGTGTGATCACCAAGCTTACAATTTATAATCTTATTATTCCTAAATCCACACAAGGTAGCGCACCTATTGTGTAGTATAGAAATTAACTCAGACATCGTCCTAAGGATCTATAAGCAGCTACTAATACTAACCTTTTTACTATTATCTAGTTAGATATATCATAAATTGTATACTAATTCTAATGCTATTTCTAACTAAAATTAATTCCAAAAGCCCTAAATTAATGATGTGATTACTTTTCTTAAGATTAACCAATTCACAAATTGTTCCTAGCTTTGATCTACCCTAGCCCTTTTTATCCTTAAAATGTAGATTCAATTGAATAGTTCTTTAGTCTTGAACTATTGGGTTACT
The DNA here is from genome assembly GCA_024138025.1 of Combretum micranthum. NCBI lineage: Eukaryota > Viridiplantae > Streptophyta > Magnoliopsida > Myrtales > Combretaceae > Combretum > Combretum micranthum. The sequence continues at coordinate 1,577,272 of JAMXBD010000068.1, read as the reverse complement.
TAGATAAATTAATTACTCTCTTCAAGTCAGTTAACTTTCCTAATTAAAGAAGTGGGAATTCCTTCCTTCACTAATGTGAAATTAAAACCGCATAAAGCTCATGAACCTTAATTAGAGAAAACTAATATTCATAGGCAAAAGGCTGGAAAAACCCTATTTTTAAGTGAATTGTGTATCTTCTTTACTCATGAGAGATCTATTACATTAACTGAAATCTTCTTTCTAATTAACAGAAATCAAATTTATAATTATCCAGGCCTAAATCCATCACAATAACAAAATAAATCATGAAGTATATTCAAGACCAAAACTTTATTCAATCAAAAAGCAAATCTGTACATGAGGTTAAGGTTTCTCAAAACTTAAGACATAACAAAACTATTTTTCCATAAGGAATTTAGCAACAATAATTATAAAGGAAGAGAGGAGAGAGATCATGATGATAAAACCCTTGTAGTGATGCTGTTTATAGATCCTAATGTTGAACCATGGAATTTCTTCTTGAGAAACTCTTCAAGATATATCTTTTAGGGTTTTGGAATGGACTACAAAAGATTAGACTTTTTTTTCTAAAGAAAACAGAGCATTATATATATATATATAGTCAACGTGCACAACTCATGTACATGGGTTGCATACATTGGAACAACGTGGAGATTTTCACTCATTAATCGTACACGACCCCAACGTACACTACTCGTGTACTTAGGTCGTATACACTAGAAATCCACTTTTTCCTCGCCTTATGCTCCAACAATTGCACACTAGTTATGTATCCTTTGTAGTGTACTTCTAACTTTGCAATAAAAGCTTCAAGCTTCAAGCTTCATCAAATCTTTGTTCGTTTCATCATCAATCCTTTGAAAAGTACAAGCACTCCTCATTTTGTCTTGAAATGAACAATTAATTCAATAAGCATCCTTTCCTTCAGTAGATCAATGAAATATCATAAAAAAATATGAAGGTTTAATTATTAAGGGTTGTAGGAAACTTATCACATATACATATTGGTGTTGGGTACTATCTAATACCCTGGGTATCGTACCCATACCATTCCTAGACTATTAGAATCATCTCTATATGCAACTATACTCAGGATAATGTCGCACACAGATCATCAGGGTACCGTCTTAGTAACGCCGGTACTCCATATCTACTAGACCCAGCAAAACACAAGGAGCAAATAATTATAGCCAAATATCAATTAGTCTAATTAAATGTTCTACATAATAAATATAATCATCAAACAAGATAATGACATACCTGGTTCAACATCTGGAATAGAAAACTCAATTCTACTAGGAACACCTAATCATATATAACAATACCGATCTCAATATTTTTGTCACGGAACAAAACATACTTCTAAGGTTATCTAGATTCCTAAGTTATTACGAACTAATACTTTTCGATGTCTATATATAACATCCTATTTAAATTTAGGTGTACTTGAGGCTAAGCTAAAGGTTTAGATGTTTCAGAAGATCATTAAAGAGGTAAAAAAAAGTTATAACATTACCCTATTGATCATGCCTATGATGAAGGACGTGATAGGCTCAGGAGAAAAAGAAAGCATCATCACTCTCCATGTCATGCTCGTGACATGGGGTGTGGTGGCCATCACGACCTCCGTTACAGCTGTAATGGGGGTGGTGACAGGCCTTACGGCTTTTATCATGCCATGATTAGGAAAAAATTGCCAATTTCAAGGAGATCACGGCTCGTATCATAGCCATGACCCCTGTTCATACCCTTCTTCACTCCAAAACACGAAAAAGACCCCAAAACATCCCTTCTTTGATCTCTAGATAGATAAAACTCCAATTAAAATCCTATCAACATATAAATACTTTTATAAACATAATACCTAAATTCAAAATAATTCTTCTCTTCTTTCACGTTCAACAATTGACACAAGCAACAAAGGATTAGGGTTTTCCAGTTTCTCCCTCAAACACAAACACTCTGCAAACAAACGACGTTCTCCTCTTCTTTTGCAAACAATAACCACTTCCAACAACCAATTAAGGCAAACATGAACTCCTTGATTTAAAAAACGCAGGTTAGGAAAGAAACTCTCAAGATTCCTAAAGACAAAAAAGAGAGTACTTTACCTTTATCTCTATTCTCTTGATGGCCCTTTAATTGAGGATCTCTTAAAGGAGTGCTTTAGGGTTTTAAGATTGTAGGTGTGACTACTGAGAATAAAAGACATGTTTACGAGGTGTAAGCAGGTAATAATATATTTTATTGTGAAAGATTATTTTTCCCTCTCATAAAATAACATATGACAAATCCTTGCCCTTCTTTATAAATTATTTATTTTGCATTACAATGTATATAACACGTTTTTCAATTTAAAAATATTATAATAATTAGTTTTTTTTTCCAAACTTTAAGGCCCTCGATTCATCCCTGCATATACATATATTTATAAAGATATATAGGGTTTGTTTTTCAACTATATCCGTATCTTTTTCAAAATGACATGTGTAAATATGTCTGATTTATACTTATATTTTATCTATATTTGATCTATTTTATCTTTTGATGAGAACTGCCAACTTTTTTTTTATCTGTACCTAATTCTTTATAAATAATTTATTAGAAAAAAGTTTTTAAAAAGTGTCTGTATCTGTAATCTTCTAACAAACAAACAGACCCATAATTTGTTAAATGCTTTAGAGTGGAAACATTGTGCAAAATTTTTAGATAGGTGATATAAACTTTATGGCCTATCCATCATAATTATTTTTGGGGCGGAGGAGAAGGTCGATTCAATTAAGGGACTAGATGTAAATTAAAAAGAAAATTATTATTGATTGAAATTTGAGAGTTAAATTAGATGCCTAAGGTCTTTTAAGAAATAAAGTTTTTTTTTTATTAAACAATAGTGATGAATATATATGATTTGAATAATAAAATAATTAAGAATGATAGAATATTTAAATTTTAGAAATAAAAAAATACTATAGTGGTTTTTAAACACTATATAAGTGGAGTTAAAAGTTAGTTTTGACTTAATAATAAAGATTATAGTAGCACGCACATGCGCACACGCCCGCACACACACACAAAATATGGTAAATTACATTAAAAGGTTCCAATGTTTGAGGGCAACTTAATTTAAGGTCCCAACATTTCGAGTAGTTTAAAAGAGATCTCAATATTTAGAGAAGCTGGTCAATTGAAATCTCCATTAACATGTGTCAAAATATAACAAGTATTCTAAATTTTAATTAAATATTTCTCCTATTGACACGTGTCAATGGAAACCTCCATTGACTCGCTTCTCCAAATGTTAGGACTTTCCAATATAATTTCCCCTATATATGTGTGTGTGTGTGTGTTATACATCAATAGTAAATATGTGATAAATACATTATAATATGAATTTGATGTACAACTCTTCTAAGTTACATAATCTTTTATATAAAAATGTACAAAACCATCAATAGTGGTGAACGGGTAGGTCCAAATTGAATTTTAATTAGAAAATAAATACACAATTACTCAATTATTAGAGATAAGTTACAATTAATTAACAAAATCTATTTTGTGATATCATGAAATTTATATTTGTGCAAGATTATGCTGTACTTGTATTTGGGGATAAGGTTGTAGGGTATAGCTGCATTGTAGCTAGTGTTTAGACGCCAACATATCTCAAGGCACGATATACGAATGCTAGCATGATCATAATATTAATCATGTGAATTGTAGGTAGCATCTAGGTAGTAAGGTTTAGTATTCGAACATTAGGTATTTTTTCACATGATTAAAAAGTTTTTTTATCATGATGTAGTGGGCTAGTGTCTAGACATTAGGGTGTAGCGTCCATAACTCTTTGTGCCTTGTTTTGTGAGCAACTACTAGCTTTTTGGAGATCTTATAAGTAAAGGTTTTTTTTTTTTTTTTACACATTTAATACTTTAGAAGAGTTTATTTATTTCATACAAACTTTATTTTAATTCTCTCAATCCTCTTTGTGGATTATTTGTTGTTTCTTGTGAGAGAGAGTTGAGTAGTGATATTTGCTTTTTCATTTACAAATCTTTATAAGGCACTACTTTAGTATATATTTTTTGTGAATTAGTGAGCAATTGAGTTGTGCCTGGTGTGACAGGGAACTTATTGTAAAGGCACAATCCTTGTGATAATTTGGCGATTTTCTTGTGACATATCCCATCGAAAGCAAATTTGTTGAGTCTAATGAAATGTGTGTGAAGTTCTCCATTAGGTGGCATTTTATGGACCCATAGAGATTAGGGGATGAATATGATTCCACATTATATTGGGTTTGTTCTTTTTATCCTTTATATTTTATTTCATTGCAATTTACATATTATTGCTTTTTAAGTATTAAGTTGCACCTCCCACCCTATAGTTTTAAGGTAGGTGTTAATCAATATTACCATTTTAGTTTTGCAAATAGTAATACAAACCAATAAATTTTCAATAGACATGTCCTTTCAACAAAAAAAAAAAAATTCACTTACAATAATTACATGACTTGATATAAAAAGATATATTTCTAAATACCTATAAAGAGTTGTGAGTCTTTTTTGCAAACAAATAGTAGGTACCAAATCGCATGTGAGAAACATGATTTTATTTTTAGGGATAATGAAAAAAATGATACCTAAACTTTAAAAAAAAAACAATTAGGTACCTGAAGTTTCGCTTTGAACAATTTGATACCTAAATATAGTTTTCATGGACTTTTTTCATACCTAAAGTTTGGTTTTGACAATTTTAATACTCAAAAAAACATTTCATAGACTTTTTTTATACCTCATTGAACTTATTTCAAATATGAAAAAAGTCAACAAAAACTTTATTCGAGTACCAAAATTGTCAAACAAAATTTTAGGTATGAAAACTTTGTTTAGTTACCAAATTGTTCAAAACCAAACTTTAGGTTCTTAATTTTTTTTTTTTTTTTTTTTGTGAAAGTTCATATACCATTTTTTTCATTAACCCTTATTTTTAATAAACAAATAGCAAGTGGCAAATGCGATTTTAAAACTTCGAGTACATTGCTAAATTGCATGTGCATTATGCGGTATGTAAGAACTCTAGAAACCCATTAAGTTTAACTTGAAATTCTTTATGTTAATAGCACCGTAACCATCTAATATAAAAGTTTAAGCTTATAGATATGGTGTGAGTATTATTTTTAATACATAACACTTTCCCTCACTTGTGGACCAGGACTTTGACTTTGACTTTGACTAAGGCACATCAAGTGGATGACTTAATTTTTTTTAATTGCATTGAAATAAGTGCGCAAGGATTCAAACTTATAATCTCCTACTATGATACTATGTTAAGGTTAGCACCATAACCGTCTGATCTAAAAGCTTAAGCTTGTAGATATGGTGTGGCATAACACTTTCGGTAATTAGTATTTGAAATATTTTAGTATTATTAATTCCTTGATATGATACGTAAAAAAATTGAGATAATGTCAAAAATGATACTTTAACTTTTGCAAAAAGTTCAATTAGGTACCTGAAGTTTAGTTTTAAACAATTATATACCTAAAATTTTGTTTTGAACAATTCGATACTTTAACAAAGTATGATGGACTTTTTTCATACCTAAAGTTTGGTTTTGCCAATTTTGATATTTGAATGAAGTTTTCGTAGACTTTTTTTATACCTCATTAATCTTGCTTTAGGTATAAAGAAAGTCCACAAAAACTTTGCTTAGGTACAAACATTGTCAAAGCCAAACTTCATGTTTTGAAAAGTCAACGAAAACTTTGTTCAAGTACCAAATTGTTTAAAATGAAACTTCATGTACTTGATTGAATATTTGATGAAAGTTCAAGTATTATTTTTGTCATTAATCCTAGAAAAAATTGACATTCAAGAAACAACTTTCCTGCATTGGGAGAATTAATCAAAGTGGTAGAATGATACATTGAACCGATAGCCTTTTGTTCTTCAAAGTTTCTTGTTTTGTTGGTTTGTTCCTTGCTTCTATTGGAACTTGTAAATACTTATGTCACATTTAGTTTACTAGAATGAAATAATACTCAAAAGTAAGGAATAACAATTCTTTTATCTTTTTATTAGGGGTATTTTTAGGAAAAATATGTTTTTGACAATGAATAGCAATACCTCTAGTGAAAGGAAAGGAATAAGAATTCCTTATCTATCTCATATTACATGGCATAGACATTCCTTATGTAGAATTGTTTACAAATTAAAGCAGGGAATAACTATTTCACAATAACAAAGCTAGAATATCAATTCCATTCATGTCACCTGAATGCAACGTTATAGAGTGTTTATTTATAAGTGACCCATTCATGAGAAATTTAGAAGTGTCTTTACATTTATGATGTGGATTTATGATTGATCTTTCTTTCTAGAGTTCCCTGCTAGGGAGAACATACACCTTGAATATATATTGCATGTGTATTATGCGGTTTAACTACATACCAACGTCGAATTTCAAACATGCTACATATACCTTGAAAAATTAAAATTTGTATGAATGACAAGATATTTTATATTGATATTTAAAAAAAATTATGTAATTAATATTATATTTTTTTCTTTTTAGTGCATCTCTAAATAAGCAATTTTCTCCATACTGAATTAATAAGGGGCTGTGATGTGTTCATCAATTTCTGAGGGCCCTATAGCCATGTCACCAATTTTTTTTATAACAAATAAAAGATAGGTGGTCCTTAAAGGTGTCAGGTAAGGAAGTGCGACCACATGCAGTGCCATTTTTTTCCTTTATAATAGTCTAACTTATGTAGAATAATATGTTCCTGATAGTAAAAAGATCTAGAAAGGTGAAGTGATTGAAGGACAGTTGTTGAGAACCATCACTAACAATATATATATATATATGTATGTATGTATGTATACTCCAAATGTTCACTTTTAAGATTGTAATAAATTCAAACTACTTCCCTTTGAATTGAAGCAGTTTATATTTTCTTTTTTTATTTTATTGGATAGGTTTTTTTTTTTCCTTTTCTAAATTTCTTTTGTCGTTTTAATATTTTTGAAAAAATAAAAATAAAAAACCAACCAATTTTTTTTCCTTTTCTTTTTCTTTTTTCTTTTTTTATCCTAAGATGCTACTTGTCACATCCATATAAACCAAAAACGAAATATAATTTAGTGTCAAAATAATTGTTTGTAAGTTTGGATACTTAATTACACATTTGACCAAACTTTAGGCAGCAAATGCAACAATAACCCCAATATATATTAATATATTATATTAAAATAATAATATATTTTCATAGAAATCTTTAAAACGATGTATTAGTAAATTTATAATTAAAAGATAGTATGAACACAATTATTTAAGGGTAAATGTCAAATTCACTACCTGTGCTTTGTGAAAAAGTGCAATTAATACCTGAACTTATATTTGTGCAATTTCATACCTAGTTCAAGTTTTCGTGTGCATTTTTGGTACCTCGTTACTTTTCTTAACACCATCCGTGACATGGCATAATTGACTAATAATAAGATGACACTTGTACTAAGCCCACCCAATTAATTTTCCATGTGTGTTAACCGTCCCTATTCTTTGAAATTAAAATGAAACCCAACTTTCAAATGGCACCCAACCCATGTAGTTAGAAATCCCCACCACAAAGTAAGAAAAGAAAACAATAACAGAGGCTAGTTATTCCAACCCTTCACTAGCCACTTCAATGCTTTTCAAAAACAACAAAAATGGTGAAACCCTAAGTGCAAAACCTGGTGGGGGACCTAACATAGTGCTATTCACAGTTGACACTAAGTTTTATAGTGGTCCTTACTATATTGTTTGTGCAATTATTGGTGTTAACATCGAAGGAGACAAGTCAAAGAATAGGAGAAAAGAGGGGAATAGACTTGTATGGCCTTGGTCAAAGCAAAAGGTACTTAGTCATTCTTTCCATGTTCCTTTTAGAGTCTGGCATTAGATTCCTAGGTTCTTTATTAAATATTCATGTAATTGAGTAGGGGTAAATTCATGTAAGACAAAACCTTTGACACATGTCTTTTGTTGAAATGCACAAATCTAACACTTAGAGCTTGTTTCTTAAAAATATAATCGCCTATTACCCCATGTTGGGATGTATGTATTTCCTATTTCCATGTTATGTTTGAACGTGCATGCATGTGCCATGCTTCATGTATAGTGGTCATGCTATATATTTTATTTCTCTCATAATGTCTTTAGTAGCTTACACGACTTGGTTTGTCTATACTCATGTAATTTAGTGTGTGAGAGGTTGCAACTCCATTTGTCATTTTAATTGACCTAAGATTCCAACATTGTAGGATATGTCACAAGATGTAAGTGACTGGTTGTGTTATGCAAATGCAGGGTAAACCTCATGATTCATGTATGTAGGATGCATATAGGGGCAGCAACTTGGATGGATAGTTGGTGTGAATGACATAAGTGAGGCTACTTTATTGTTCTTTCTTGGTAACTTCGGGTTTTTGAACATCTAGAGGATGTCATTCCTAATCTAGGAAAAAAAATTTACTTATGGGCTCTTGTCACTTTGTAATGGCAAAGATGCTCCTTATAATGCTATGATCACAATTGTTAGTGGGCAAGGCAGTGGACTTATATATGTTGAACATGTTGTTGGTGAGGTTATTAGTGAGGGAGTGGAGCTTTCACCTGGAATTAATGGTGGATCGGATTCAGACAAGGAGGACAAAGTTGTGAGGTGGACTATCTTTTAAACGATGATGATGATGAGGTTACCGCGGCTTAGATAAAGAAAAATTCGTTTCTTGCAAACAGGGGACCTATTGTATTAAGGGTTCGATGTGGATGTAGTGTTTGATGATTACAATGAAGAGGTCTGAAGAGCGAAGACATGCAGTATTGGTGAGGGGAATAACGGGGATGACCACCAAAGTGATAATGAGGATACATTTTCTAAGGACGAAGGCAGTTTTTTCATTGGTTCTAGTGATGAGAAGGGTGGGTAGACAATGCTAAATAGGAGGAAGAGAACACAATCCCACTTTGATCTAAGCATTCCCGTCCCACTCATATGTGTAAGAATGGTTTTCAATAGCTAGGACTAGTTTAAGGAAGCAACGAAAAGGTATGATGTTGTTGATAGGTGAGCATTATAGACGACCCTTAATGATATGAGGCAGGTTTAATTTTAATGCAGGAACGAGGATTGTAGATTTGTAATCTTTACATCGATTGAGACACAAACTCATGAATTCATTATGAAGACATTCAATGACATGCACAGTCAGTTTTGTTGACCATCGTTTGCTAATGGTAATGTCACATATAAGGTACTTAGGAAGCATTCATCTTTAGGCTACGAATAATACCAAAATGTTAGCTATTGACATAAAGCGACTAGCAAAGGAGGAATTGTTTGTTGATGTTACATATAGCAAGTCTGAGCGAGCAAGGGAGGGTCCATTACATGCATAAACGGTAGATTTAGGATGGAAGTTGATAGACTATGGGATTATGTTTGTGCCTTGAAGAATGCATCGAAGCGTTTGTTTAATTCGATTGAAGTGGTTGCGAAAAGACTAAGTCCATCATATCCTTTATAGTTCAAGAGAATGTTCATTTGTTTAGACGCATGCAAGTTGGGCTTCATTAAGGGATGTCATCCTATCATTGGTCTAGATGGGTGTTTCCTGGAAGGTGATCTTAAAGGAGAGTTTTGAGTGCTATGGCATGAGACGCAAATGACCCAATGTATCTTTCACATGGGGTTATGTTGAAGGTGAGAATAAGGATAATTGGTTATGGTTTTTGAGTGAACTGGCTCCAAAGGTCTGCTTGGGGGCAGCGCATGGTTTGTCCTTAATTAGTGACATGCAGAAAGTAGGTATTTCTTCTATATATTGACTTTACTTACTTTTGCATACTATTTTAAAATTCAGCTTCTGCTTAACCTAATATGTTCTAATGTTCTTATAAGGCTTAGAAAATGCAATAGAAAAGGGTTCCCCCATTCCCCATTGAGCATTGATTTTGTGCAATCCATTTCTTTGCCAATTGGAGGAAGAAGCATAAGGAGGCCAGATGCAAATGTTTTTTTGGAGTGCACCTTAATCCATGGCCTCTGGCAAGTTAGAACAATGCATCAACAAAATGAGGTTGCTAAAACCCTCTATGGCAAAAGACATGATGAGGTGGGACATGAAACATTTGTGGAAGGCTTTCTTCTGTCACAAAACAAAATGTGATGTCATTGATAACAATATGTTCGAATGCTTCAATGCTACTGTCATTGAGGCTAGACACATGTCAATAATATCCATGATGGAGAGTATAAGGAAGTAAGCAAGCTTTTTTCATTAATGAATGCCATGTTAATGTTGACATGATTTGGTATACATATGTTTAGGAATGCTTATGCCTAACTATGGACTGTGTTTATGTTTATGTCATGTTTAGAATTGCCCACAAATTGGAAGAAAGCAAATGTTGGATAGAGCACTTTACCCTAAGAATACGTGCATGCATAGAGTGAAAGAAGGCCGTAAGCTTTAATTGTCATCCCCTCCCTAATGGAAGATTCGAGTTTGAAGTTATGCAGCTATGAGACTCATATGTAGTGGACATAGAGAATAGGGGTTGCACTTGCAACTTACGGGGCCTTACGGGGATCCCTTGCGCACATGCCTATGCATGCTTGTTATACCTATCACGGAATATGGATGACTACGTGAGCCTTTGGTACACAATTGACAACTCTAATTTATACATTTGCTCTCATTCGCTTCCCCTTTGATCTTCGTCTAATGAAGGGTTAGAGGGTTAGGTTTGAGGGCTAGGTTTTATTTTGACTTCAAAAGATAGGGAGGGTTAACACACGTGGAAATTAATTGGGTAGGCTAATATACGTGTCATCTTATTATTAGTTAGTTATGCCACATCAATAGATGATGTTAAGCAAAGTAACGGAGGTACAAAAAATGCATAGGAAAACTTGAATTAGGTATGAAATTGATTAAATATAAGTTCGGGTAGTTAATTACACTTTTTGGCAAAGTATTGATAGTGAATTTGATATTTATCCATTATTTAATTATATAAATGTATATTTATTTAATTATATAAATGTATCTTATATAATATAACTTAAGTAGATGAAAATTATAATATTAAACTTATGAGAGTACAACACATGTTTTAAGTGTCTCATTCTTCTACATATACATATCTAAAGGCTGTAACTCTTCCTAGAGATATCATCAAATACATGAAGGATATGTGTCTTGAGAAATGAAAATGATATGTTAATAAATTAATTTTAAAAACAAGTGTTGTCACTAAAAGGATAAAAATAACAAAGCTTTTTAAATTATATATTATAATAAGCATATATGTCTCAATCCACCAATCCAATGTTTTCATGTTATTAGCAAACATTTCCTTTCACTATAGAAGTATAAAAAACATATATAATTGAAAAAAAAAATAATATAAGGTATTGCGCACAAATGAGAAAAAGAGATGTTATAGAGATTAGTCGACCACTTAAAATAAGAGCTTTGTCTATATATGAACTTATTATATTTGGATCAATTTATCACATTTGGACAAATTTACTACAAACTTACTATATTTGCATTAACTTAATATGTTTGGACAAAGTCATTATTCTAAATTGCTATATGACAACTTATCCCAATAATTTTTCAAGACAATGAGAATGTAGTTTCCAAAATTTTTGAAATATCACCATATGGACATACTAAAACAACATTATCCTACCTACTACAAATACATTTTATTTCAAGATATACTTGGATAACGTACTGTATGAGATTTATGAAAAACACAAAAACGAGCTTATATTTTAATATTATAGATACATATACATGGATTTTTTTTATTCTATATGTAAACTTCATTATTTATTACATATTTTTATATACCTTACAAAAATTTTAAATATAAAAAATTGGATTTTTATTTTTTCATTTGTTTGTAATTTTTTAATTATAGAATTAATGGTTAAAATTGTTAAAATATGTTTAAAAAATTTCATATATTATCAGCTTTTATATTTCCTGTTCTTTTTTTTTCCTAACAACATCTACCATTGCTGCTTATTAGCATATTTAAAAACAATTGTAGATATAAAGAGGTAGATCTCTCAAATTTTTTATATAATATATAAATAAAAAATTATGATTGCTGAAAATTTTAAAATATCTTATAATATATCACTATGATTTTATCTTATTTCACGTAATATTTATATTAACTAGACACGTGATAGCATCTTATTAAAATGAAATTATATGAAGATGTATCTTGGTTTCCAAAGTATATATCATGTTATACATTGAGATAAAAACACTTGCAATCTTTTTTTTTTTTTTTTCCCACAAGAGTTATTACAACGTCATTACATAAAACCATTATAACGTGCAAGCATGGAGAATTGAACTCGGTATCTCAAGGATGAGGACTTGAATCGGGATCGGTACCTTAACAATCGCAATCTTTTCCCTATAAGATCGATAGGAAATAGTTCAAACAAATTGAAATGATTTAACAACTTCAAAAATATTTTAGAATATATCCAAGAGTAAGTAAGTTTTATTCATCACTCTGTTTGGATCGAAAGAAGTCTAATAAAAAGCGAATGAAGTCAAGTAAAATGAGGTAAAGGTAATGTTTTTGGTTATTTTGTTGGGATAAAATTGAATGGAATCAAGGGAAGTGAAAGAAAGTTAAAGATAATATTATTTCCTTTTATTTGTAGAATAAAATGAAGTAAAACGAGTAGAAATTGATTTCCTGTCATTTTTGTTGGCATGGCTTGGCTTCTCTTCTTTTGCCTGGAGTGCTACTTAACCAATCACAAGGTAAATTAATATTTTAAAAACAATCCAACAAGTATAGATACGATAACGTTTGTACTTAATCTAAACGATGATGGTCAAAGTCAAATCAAGTCAAATCTAAAACATAGAAACAAAAATATATAAAAGCAGATTTGGACTTATACGTATATGCATAATTAAGTAAAAAGAAATCCTAGAAAGACTGCTACTGAGAAAGCAAGTAAGAAACAGATGAAGAAGAGAGAGAAAGAAGCAGTGATGGTGACTGGAGCCAATGGCTTCATAGGCTCTTGGGTGGTCAGGACACTCCTAGAGGAAGGATACCCCACAATCCACGCCTCAATCTACCCAGGATCCCAGCCCACACACCTTTTCTCCCTCCCCGGTGCCAATTCCGCCACCATCAGGGTGTTCGAGGCCGACCTCATGGACTTCGATGCCCTTTCCAGGGCTGTCCAAGGTTGCTCCGGCGTCTTCCACGTTGCGTCTCCATGCAGCCTGGAAGACCCCAAGGACCCTGAAAAGGAACTCATCCAGCCTGCTGTGCAGGGCACTCACAACGTTCTTGAGGCTGCCTGGCGATCGGGCGTGCGGCGCGTGGTTCTCACATCATCCATCTCAGCCTTGGTTCCGAATCCTTCTTGGCCTTCCAACAAGCCCTTTGATGAGTCGTCCTGGACTGATCTCGACTACTGCCAATCACGAAAGGTCTGCATTAATATTCGATCAGTGCTGAAAACTATTCAAATTTGATGAATATTTGTGAAAATTTACTTAAGTATTTCCATATGTTTGTGTCGTGTTTGGATCAAAACTGCATGTCAATTATGAATTTTTGTTTCTACATGTTTGTTTTAATTTGAGTTAGTGTTAAAGTTGGTGATTGGTATTAGAATGTTATGTAATTGATGGTAATTGAATTGGTGGGCTAGAAATTCTATCCGGTGTCGAAAACCTTGGCGGAGAAGGCTGCGTGGGAATTTTCAGAGAAGCACGGGCTGGACGTGGTGGCGATTAACCCGGGAACTTGTCTTGGACCTCTGCTACAACCCGGCTTGAATGCAAGTAGTGCAGTGTTGTTGCAGCTCCTTCAGGGATCCCAGGACACGCAGGAGCATCACTGGCTTGGGGCTGTCCATGTAAAAGATGTGGCTAAGGCTCAGGTTTTGCTGTTCCAGACTCCTCATGCTTCTGGTAGATATCTTTGCACCAATGGGATTTATCAGTTTGCTGATTTTGCTCTGCGGATCTCGAAACTATTCCCTGAATTTCCAGTACACAGGTTTGTTCTCTCTATAGATGCGGTACAAATTTATAGTCACTCCTAGAAAACCAAACGGTCCAAACCTGTGCAATAGGGACCTTTAGTGAGCCTTTGCATTCTTGAAATTGCTTTTGGTTATTGATAGATGAAGTTTAGGCTCTGTAATGATTCTAGCTTTTTTTGCTATGGGCCCATAGTTCCACCATCCTTGTGCTTGATCTTGTCAGGTGAAATGATGCATATATCTGTTCTGGATTTTATTTGTACGATGCTATTCTTTGCCTATTTCACTTCAGCCCTACTTGGACTATGGTATAGAACATGCATAGAGATTATAATGACAATATTCAAATGGGCAAATATGAGCAGTAGTCTTTTCTTGCATTCAAAGCCTCTCTCAGATGTCTTTTCCATTCTTTTCTATGTACCAAGGGGTTTAAAGTTCTGAAGTATTTATATAAATGGAAGAAGTTACAGTGTTTTAGAAGCCATTTCGTTGTTTCCGTTAAAAAGGGCTTTAAAATTGAGATCTATTTCATCTAATTATACGATGAAAAGAATGTTGAAGTGCCATAAAGATGATTCATTTTGTGGAGCCCTCTTAACATTTGCACCACTCTTCCATTTGGTGTATGATCCTTTGCTTCATCCTCCAAACATTCCAAAAACAAGAAAAGTTGCACGAAGATTGTGCTTTCTTTTTTTTCCCCTTATCTTTTGATTATGCTAATAGCAATGAATAACTTAAAAACTCACAGCCCAAAATGAAAAGGAATGGCTTCAATGATGATCAATCAATTATACTGGTCCCTATTCTCAACTCAACCGAAACAACCTAATGTGGACCCTTACACGACTTTTTGAGAGCACAGCATCCAATCATAATGTGTTTAATGTTTGTGTCGTTTATTTTGTCACGCCTCCAATAATACAATAGGAAGTGTCAATGAATGGGGTCTTCCCAGTTATACCAGTTATCTCTGATATTTTGGGTTGTGTTTTCTGCAGATTTACCGGAGAAACCCAACCAGGAATGATGGCATGTGAGGATGCAGCAAAGAGATTGATGGATCTGGGACTGGTTTTCACTCCTTTAGAAGATACCATAAGAGAAACGGTGGAGAGCCTTAAAGAAAAAGGCTTCCTAGTATAGGAACAATCATGGTGTTGATGTTAACTTGATCCACTTGTTATGTTTCATTTATTTAATCCACAAAAGTAGGTACTTAGACTAAGTTTAAACAGTTGTACTTGCTACAATAATATAATGCAGATTTTAGAGACATAATCATCTCTTGCTGCTAAATCACTTTATCAAATTGTTACAAAAGGTTTCTTTTATCAGATCTTTCTTATTCTTTTAGAGGGTTTTATGATTATTTTATTTCCAAATCTGTTTAGACAGGCTTTTGTCCATGACCCAGCAGCATGTGAAGTGGACAAATTGCTAAGATGTGGGACAAAGTTGCCTCTTACTTGAAAACAGTTGTATAATCACTTAGGTTTGGTTGGTTAATGCCAGCCCAGCCCACTTATTTGTCCTATATTTGTAGCTTTTCTATGTAATTGGTTGTGTGTGCTTGTGATAAAGACATAAAATGTCGACGTCATCTTTGCCTTTGCTCTCCTGTCGAGATTGTTAAACATTGGACTGGACTAGTCTTATCATCGTTACTACTTGATGTTAAAAAAGAAACCTTGTACACATAAATATGAATTCAGAATAAAATATGATCTTAGAAAAAATCTTATTTATTGTGGCAATCGTTTCAGTCTTTTTCTATTCTCTGATCCGTTATGCTGTGCTGTTGGATGAAAGCAATGGCAGCCCCATGTGCTGCGTCTTCCCCACTCTTTACTTCTTTGTGACCTTTTTGGAAGAAAAGAATCTCATCTTCCTTCTCCATATGGGTCACAAAGACACGCATATACATTTATTTATACTGTTAGAGAGAGAAAGAGAAAGAGAGAGGAGATTGAGAGGGGGAAAGAGCTGCAGACATGAACATGTTATGGCAGAGCATGTGCTACATCAATGACTTCCATCATCCCCGTCGGCCCACTCTCTATTATTCTACACAACACTTGTCGGTCTTCCCTTTCTAGAACAAACTTAATCTCTTAGTTCTTAACCTTTTATCATCATAAACTTCTCCTCTGGTTAAATTAGCTTTAAAGAATAAAAAGAAACACAAGGGAGCGGGCTATGCCATCAGAAATGAGCAGTGCTTCACCTTGTGGTCGATCCTGGTGAGTGTCCTGGGGAACCGGCTTTTATGATGATAACCAACTCTGTTGCATTGATCTTTCTGATCATCCATTTTTAACAGTTGTTCATTTTCTGGTGATTTTGAAGGGTAATTAGTGAGGAGTCCCTTAGAAGGTATGTGCATTTTGCAAGTGAGAGCTGTATACAGGAGCTGCTTGCTGCTTCAGTCTCCAATAACAGCAAGACCATAACTTATGGAAACGAGGGGTGGAAAGTTGTTACCATCCACGATGGAGTGGAGATATCTAAACGCAGGTCTGGATCCCTTCACACGTTTCGTAGTCGCTGGATTCTAAAATCAGTCTCTCCTAAGCAATTCATTGCTGTTGCTACAGCTATCGATGCGGCAAAGGTTAATCTTGTTCTTCTTTCCTTTCTCTTCCTGTTCTAACTCTAATATGTAATCTAGGAGATCTTATTTGCTTCTTCTAATTCATAGTGTGCTTACCCCTAGATTAACTAGAAAAACTAGTCTCAATAAGAGCAGATTAGCAGATTGACTTCGACTGTTAAAGTTATTCTGACTCATATCTGTAAAATGTTCTTGGAATTCTCTTTGATTTCTTTGTCTCAGCAATGGGATGCTGACTTGGTGGAAGCCCGGTATATTAAAGATCTTGAAGATAACCTTAGCATTATCCGTCTTAGGTTCGGAGATAATGCTAAGCCGCTTTTCAGGAACAGAGAATTCATCGTCTATGAGCGCCATGAAACGATGGAAGATGGCACCTTGGTAAGGAAAATTTCATCCTCTTTCATCTTTTACTTTTGAAAGACAAAAGTTTACGACAAAAGATAGATTGGTTTGCAAGTCATTCCTGACTGAAGAAGCACTGTAAACTGGAGGAATCTTTAACCTGATAGGTAGTAGCAGTCGCATCTTTGCCAAAAGAAATCGCAGCTGGATTGTACCCGAAGCAAAATAATGTAATTAGAGGAATACTTGCACAGTCCGGGTGGGTTGTTGAGCAGCTAGAAGAAGATTCTTGCGTTGTTACCTATGTCGTTCAGGTGTGCTTCGATAAATTATCTTATCTGATGTTAATTTCTATCTAGAATTTGCAGCTTAATACCTTATGTGAAATTATTAGTAGTATCTACAAAATAATAGAGATATATATATGGAATTTTTTATTTTGAGTAGGGTTGTAAATGAGTCGAGTCCAAACAATACAGTATCAAGCTTAAGCTTCAGGTAGTTCGAACCCGACTCGGATGAATTAGTTAAAGCCCTAGCTCGGCTCGAATTCGATTGAGTTTTATTTTTTTAAGTTCGAAACCAAATTGAATTTATACCGGATGAACTCAAGCTCAACTCGATTAGACTTGATTATTCATATAGGAAATAAGTTAGATTAAAAAATAAATTGGAATTTGAGAATATAATAGGATTTTTAGTTTAGTTAGTTTTAAATATAATAAATGTGGACCTGAAGAGAAAAAAAAAAGTTACCAAAATAGGGTTTGAAAATGGAAAAACGTGAGTTTTATGAATTTTCTATTAAAAAAAATATAAAAAGCTCAAATGGGTTTGTGAACTACTCAAATTGAGTTTTTTAAAAATATGAACTCGAACCTAATAGCTACTTGGATAGCTTGGCTAGAACTCGAATCGATTGCAATTAAGTTAAATTAAAATTATCACCAAATTGAATTCAAATAGCTCATGAGTAGTACCATTTTAAGTGGTATATTATTACTTGTGAACATCCTTCTCTCACAACATTTATTGATACAGTTGGATCCTGCTGGATGGCTGCCCAAGTTTTTTGTGAACCGAATCAACACAAAGCTGGTTATGATAATTGAGAACCTCTGGAAATTGGCACAAGCATGTCCACAGCAAGATCACACATAAGTTATTTTTATTTTTAATTTTTTTTAATATCTATAGTGTGTGGAGTGTAAAACAATATGAAAAGGTGATCTATATATAAAGAAAGTAATAACTCTGTGTAGCCTCTTGAACTATAGGGAGGCTTATCTTGTGTCCCTTAGAGCTTATAAAGAATAGAAAGAATTTAATAGTTTCTCTTCAAGATTCAATCCTATTACTTCAATAATGATAAAAAAAAAAAAAAATATTGTTTTATTCAATCAATTTAATTGGTGTAGGGAATTCGGCCATAATTCAAGCTAAGGAAATGTGTGGTGGGGATAGTCCTAATCTTTTGGGAAGCATTACTAATTTTTTAAGATAAATTACGTAAATTAGGAAAGTTATGATTAAAGGAAGTTGCAAAATAGAAAAAAGATTTAAGTAAAAGAATTTCTTAATTTTTCTCATTCAAAGCAAAGTCCTATTTATTAAGAAAACTTATATATTTTGATCTGATTTAGAAAATTTAAGTTTATCGAACGAAATTTTAAGTTAAATCACTATTATAAAGGATTCGCTTCTGATAAAAAACTAAGCAAATTTATAAATTCCAAGGAAAGCTCCATTTTTTGAAGGAAGGTCACAAGCATAGTGAAACTGCGGGAAAATTAGAAGGCATTACGTTAAATTGAGCAATGTAATCACCAAATTTTTGATGTTATGAAAATAAAGGAATGTTATGGAATTTAAGGAAATGCATTATTCCGAGAAAAATCATAAAATTAACTATTCGATTTAGAAAAATTGTAAACCAAACCAATCTAAGCTAACACTTTTACAAACTAAGGTAAATCAAAGTTAAATTTTCTTTGGTTTTGTTGTTGTTTTGAACCAAATAACAAGTGGATTCAAAGATAAATTATTTGTGTTATGATGATATATTACCAATGTTATCTTGTATAGTGTGTTTTATAGTTTATACAATTATTAAAATATCCCATAAAAAATTTTAAAGTGATTGGTCCACTAGTTAAAAAGACCACTTAATTTGTATGTAAAAAGTACAAGTATTTTTCGCAACATCCTCCGAGTGCCACATAAGATTATATCCATTTTTCTTCCCCTCATCATTCCAATAAATTTTTTTTTTTACCAACAAAATTTATTCTAATAAAATTTAATCCCTCATATTTCCTTTCCTTCCAATAATTCATTCCTCATTTCCTTGTACAAAACATAGCGTAAGGATTTAAAAAAATAATCTTTAACATTTATTTATGTTGTTTAAGGGGTCATATAATAAAATTTGTGCACAACATGTTTTAAAAATTTAAAAAGAAAAAATGAAAAAAAATATATGTCAGCTTTATGGAGTCCTTGAGGATCCCAATTTTTCCTGCGCACCGTGTTTAACGCTGTAGGACCGAAGATGATATCCATCGTCCAAGGTCCCGGCATCGGGAATGCTCTAAGGACTTTAATTTTTTAAATATATTAAAAAGCTTAGGAAACCGTGATTAATTGCGTTCTAGAATCATTTGCCTTTGCTTTTTTATAGCAATTTTAGAATTTTAATTTGATGATTTGTTACATAGGGTCCTTCGAATTTTAATTAATTTTTTCAAAACTATAAACGATATAATTTTTACCCCAATTTTCATGCACGTATACCTCTATATATGTAGTAATTGCCATAAAATTAGATTTTGAAAAACTAAAAGTTAGATATTTATTGAATTTATTTTGTCATTTTTTTCCTTTATTGCAAATAATGGAAATAGAAAGTTTTTGATTGACTTGATTGATGAATATGATATTTTACGATCATTAGCGATTTATAATAATATAAGAAATTATTTAATAATATTTTTTTACATAAAGGATAATATTTGGATAATTTAAGCTAATCTAGTGGTCGGATGTGCAAATTTTAAAAATATAGGCGATGAAAGGATTTACACATTGTACTAAACTGAAAAATTTTCATGGTGTTATACTGCTTATGTTGTTTATTACCTAATTAACTTGCGAATAATCATGTTTTATGAAATAATAACTCATCAAAGGTTATTTTGCAGATTTAATGAAACATGCAAGAGCCAAACTAGAAAAATTTATAGAAACACCATTCTATTTGTATAAATTCAAGTATTTAAGTAAATGTGAGTTAATTAGTAGCTAACGATGAAATAGGGCTAAACTAACTATAGCAAAAGAGCATTTGAGTAATTTTAACAAATGAGCCAATTGAAAAACTTATCCTAAATGTTGTAATATTTTGACGTGATTTATTTTTTTTTAACAAATATGATCAATTCAGTAACAATAAGTATTTGGATAGTTCCTAAAATGACTGTCAAAAAAATATATAGAATGTGAAAATCCATTGAGATGATTTTTCGAAGTTGTTAACACAAATCTAACAAAACTATTTGCAGCTCAATTTATGCATAAGTAACTTGATCCAAGTCTAACCCCGTATGCTTAAGGTTGGATATGGTTTTATGGTTCAAGACGTAAATGCCAAGTGTCTTGCTGCTGTGTCAAGTACTGTTCATTTTGTGGAGGTTGAATGCTCTGAAGCTTTAGCGATCAAAGAAGCATTGCAATTTCCAATTTCTTATAATTGGAAGAATGTGCAATTTGAGTCAGATGCTTTGCTGGTTGTCTCGGCTATTTGGAGTAAAGAAAAAGCATCATGGTAGACCAGGCGTAGAGTGAAAGAAATTTTAAGTCTCAAGTCTCTCTTGTGTTTTTACTTTTTTAGTCTTACTTCTAGAAAAACAAACGCTTCTACTGGCTGGGTTGCATCCCAAGGTGAAAAAGGGATGAGTTTTATATTTAGAGATAATGATCTATCATCTCTTTTACCTTTCTTGCTGTTTTTCTTTTAATGAGGTTCTCGACCCAACCTCCCAATGCTTGTTTGAAAAGAAACTTACATATATTAATAAAGCTTATTCATCGGCCCATAAATAAATAAATAAGGCTTATTCTTCTTGGCGGGAAAAAAAGAAAAAAAAAACATACTAATATATGCTTGCTTGGTGTGTTGTGCGCCATCACATGAACATACAACCACTCATTGGTCATTTGCATGCTACAGTGAATTTACCTATGTCATGTAAAAATAAAATATCATATTTGATAATTGAATTTTATTAATCTGTGCAATTAACTACCTAAAACTTAAAATTTTCAATTTATTACATATAAACTTTTTGGGTTTTGTTTATAATGACTAAATGAGGTAATTAATTGCAAAAAAATGAGTAAAGTTCGAGTAACTAATTGAAAATTTGGAAAGTTTTAGGTAATTATTTACAAAAGTAAGCAAAACTTAGGTAATAAATCAATATTTTTTAAATTTCAAGTAGTTGAATGCATAAATTGATAAAATTTAGGTACCAAATGTGATATTCACCCTAACATAAACCATATGATCCTTCAATCTTTGATATTTGATCTAATGTCATGATAATTGATACAATGAGTATTATGAGCATACCTTTATTCATATGCATAACCCATTGATAGTAGTTTGACAATATCAAAAGCATGCCTAATTGTATTATTGCATGTGAAACATTGCTGATGGGAATCAAGTGAAGGGTCCTATCACAAGAGTTAGAACTAAAGGATTTCAAAACATAATTCAGAGGATTATGATGAATCAACCCTATGAAGATGATCTTGACTTGCTTTGTAACCATGGAATTCATTACATGGGTAATTATATATCAATTTGTGCAAGGAATGAAGACAGATTTGAAGGAAGTGTAGAAGACCTGATTGTCACGCTTGTGATCTAAGCCATGACATTACTTAATGAGGATACTGGATTTCATGCTGAAAATCATGCCTGTAATGAGGGAAATGATCATTTGATTCAACTTATCTTGGGCATGATAGCACCCAAAATATACATCGAAGTAACAATCAATCAAGATCGTGCCCTCGGACATGCCCGTGATGCTGCACATAGATGATGTGATTATATTCGTGCCCTCGATTATGCCCATTATCAGTTTAAGAACTAGTGACCAGAAGAGATACCGATTCGCATCTTGGCCATGACACGACCCGTTATGATGTTGATGAGTTGATTTATTTTAAATATTTTCTTTATTTTATTAGGAGTCTTTTATTAGATATGGTTGAATAAGTACTATTTTGCACTTACTTAGGCTATGAGTATACAAAGGGAGTTATTTGTAAACATTAACAAGTTGGTCATTAGTTTTGAATGAAATTTTCTTTTCTTAAGATTTCTCTCTAGAAACCCTAACTCTTATCAATCACTTTGATTATGGCGAGTTGCAAACATGAGTGAGTAATTATGAGTAATATTAGTTATTTGCAAGTGTTAAAATCCCTCTTTGCTTTTTCTTGGTGAGTCATTTCCAAGAAATGTAAAGACCCTATCTTGATTTTCAAGAAAACCTTAATACCTGTGTTAAGTACTAGAACTTTCTTCAAGGTTAATTAATATTGACCCTTAGATACACTAGTGATTAAGTTCCTAGGCGTATAACACAATTATCAATTACAACTCAAAATATTTTATAAATTTAAGAAGATTTTTCTTATATAAATATAAATTTTACAATTTTACTAAATGACTATAATTTATATAAAGTTAAAGATCTAACTAAATAACTAAAAATATATTAGAACTGATAATTAGAACTTGAAAGAATACCTCAATACCATTACATAAATAGCAGTATAGTAATAGATATACGTTGTCTCATTTTATAGGAAAAATATAACAGTTCTTGGACTTCCAATAGCCTATTATGACAATTTAGCGAGGACACAGGTGAGTAACTTTGACCTTATCATATTGTTTATGCTTGTAGTCTAGCTGCACTTATAATAATATATTCAATTGATATGTATGAGAGATTGGGTATAATGATTGGTGTATGATCGAATGCCAAATTATCATAATATAAGTGATAATTCTATTGTACGATAATTACTGTGTGAAGCATGTTGATGTTTGTCTGTAAATTGTATGATCACTTTAAACTTAACTAAAAACTACTGATACCATAAATGAAAATGGACTTGCATTGCATCAATTGCATATATTGCATTAAAAAGGAGTGATGATCCTGTTTGTATTAGCATTTCGGTTCTTTGGTAATGCGCTGGTTTTTCTACATGTAAATTTCCTACTTCTTCCAAGATCACCTTTGTTGTGCTCCGTTCCATGGGAAGTAACTGGTATCGAAAGAACACCGCTTGTTGTATCGACATGAAAGGGCTAATACTTAATGGTGTTTCTTTGTTTCAAGGATAAGAGTGAAAATGCTTTATAATAATTTGTGAGAGTTTATGGTACTCGTTCTTCCTTGGTTCTTTGATTCTTCAAGGCACGATACATCTCTCTTCATGGCTTCCTTCCAACCCTATTGAGAGGCGTAAATCTTCATCCAGTTTGGATTTCGAATCTCAAAACTTATACTTGAACATTTGATTGATTGTTACATGGCATACGCTTTTTAATTAAACTTATTTGTTATTGCTTGATGTGTGGTATGGTCAGGTTATCTCACTGAACCTATGGTTCGCTCACCCCCCAACATTTTTTGTGCAGGATTAATATAAGTTAGGATTAGGCTAGGAATGTGTGAAGAAAGCTTCTCCAATAGACTTTATTGACGATAGAAATATAGGTTATGTTAAACTTAGAGTGCAAATTAGATAAATTATGTAAACAATTAAGATTTGTATGTTGTAGGTTTGTAACCCTATTTCCGTTATTTGGTAGGGGATACCGATTCTCTCCGATCTTGGTGAGAAGTGGAAAATCGGATTCCATAGTTGAATTCCAGTAATATTATATATAATGTATCATTTAAATAATAGATATTAATAAATAGATAGAGTCTTATACACTCAGACTTGCAAAACGATTCTCATATTACAAGTACACACGTGGTCTGATAACTTTAGGATTATACTACTAGATCCTCTTTTGAAGCGTGACAAACCCCAACAAAAAAAAGTGTCATTGAGTGACCTTTGGGAAACAAGATAAATGTTGCATACTTTGGTTCTTGTACACATGAACTTGTTTAAGGGATGCTCATTCAATTAAAATATTGACTGATGCATCTCACATGTACTAGCATATCATATCAATGCATATGTTTTGCAATCTCAATGAACTATTTGATATGTTAATGGATACGTCTGTATTGTCATCATTTTTTGTCAATTGCCTTTTTTTTTCCCCTTGTTACTCTCTTAACTCGAATGTGAGTTGAGGGATTAGTGTTTCTAACCTTAAATATAGAAGACAGAGCTAATGTAGAAGCTTAAGGCTCAAGGAGGGAGATCCAAGTATAAAGTAAAAATTTGGTGTCTTTTGTTTCATGATACTTTTGAAAGAATTTATGAAGTATATGTAATATATATATATATATATATATATAAATTTCAAGTATGAGCTATGTATATATACAAGGACTTGGGCACAATACTTGTAATTTGATATTCGAAAATGTTGCTTTGGCATAATGAGTAAGGATGTGTAGTCTTAGTTTTCATGTTTTGTTGTAATTTAGTCTTTTTAACTTGAGAAGGATAAGGTTGCACCATCTTCTAGGCATTAGGTGTCAAGTAAAGAGGTCATGAGAGGCAAGATGCTACATTTGTGTTTATAAATTACTTGAGTTTTGATACTTCTATTCTGAATGAAAATTGCCATTTTTCTTAGGCTATAAATTTTAGATTTCAAACTTCCATCGTCACCATTTAAAATTCCTTTAAAAGGAGAACAACCTTTGAAGTCCTAGATGATGATTTTGGTACAAAATGGCCTATACAGGACCCAAAAATTCCATAAGTTTGGAACTATTATCATTAATTTCACATTATCTATTTAAGTCTTTGGGCAAATTACACAAGAATATATCAATATTTGGGAGTAAGTTCATTTAAGGTATTAGCATTTCAAGTTGTTAAAAAGAGGTATCAACGTTTCACAAAGTGAGTCAAATGAGATATCAACGTTTTATAAAGTCCAATTAAGGTATCAATATTTCAATTAGTTTATAATTAAGTTTCTAAAATTTTCAATAATAGTTAATTATTATTATCTTATTTCACATACTTTACAAAACACAGATATATCTTTTTAACCATATGAAATATTGATAGCTTAAATGAATTTACCTCTAAATGTTAATGCCATTCATTGTAATTTACCTTTTAAACTTTTAAGGTTACCATTTGAAATACCTATTCAAGAAGGGAAACAGACAATTAGTTGTTATTAGATGTTTTAGAGCAAAATTAACTAAAACTTAAAATTATATATAAATTTAGGTCTTTAACTTTTTGCCTAATATTGCTATCCCATGAGTTAGATTATGAATTTTAGACTTCTTAAATCATTTGAAAAGTTCCAATTATTCAAAGGGAAAAGCCAATAGAGTGTCATTGAATTATTCTGAAGCAAAACTTATTAATTTGGGTTACTAAAATTAAACAAGTTTGAATGTTTTAATTTGGTGGAGAATCATCACTTCCATATGTCATAGATCAAAGATTTCAAGCTTGCAGAGCCATTGTTTCAAATTCCATTTTTTTAAAAGGCAATAGCAAATTAATGTCTCCTTAAAATCACATGAGCTTAGATTTTTCATTTTGTGACTAAAAATTTTCACTTTCCATATGCTATACACTATGAATTTTAGGTTTCTAGAGGCATTGTATGAAATTTATTATTTTTAAAAGAGGAACAATTATTAGGTTTTATCAAATGATTTTAGTGGAAATTGGCCTATTCGGGATTTTATATATATTAAGTGTCTAGATTCATTGTTTATTAATTAAAAATCATCAATTTTACCGTTGACTTAGATCTTGGGTTCTAAGTCCACCATCTGAGATTCTTATTTTTTCAAGGTGAATAATTGAAAGGTGTGATATAATTATTTTGGAGTAAAAAGGTCTTTAACATTAGAAATATTTCTTTTATTGGGTCCTTCTCAAAAGAAAAAAAAAATCTAAATTTTTTTCCTTATTGTTTAAATATATAATATTCCATACCATCCTCTGGCCATTGTGGAGTCTCATTTAAGGGAGCAATAAGTTTATTTCTATTCATGTGATATTTGAGTTTGTCTAGATGTATACTAGAATGTCGAGTCATGAAAGCTACTTAAATAGTTAAAAGGGTGAAGCTTGAACTCTATGATATATAACCCGACTAGTTTGCGTGTTTAAACTATACAATTTGATAATTGTGTATAATTGGATTATTAAATTACAATGTGTAATACAAAATGTATTTATACAATATGACATCACCATGATGTCATAATATAAAAACTATATGTACAATAACACATTGTGGAAGTTAGCATGGAATGAAATAATAAGAAAAAAAAAGTTGATGTGGATAAGTTCTTAGTGTGTAACGCCCTAATTTTAATTAAGGCATTATCGCCATGTATAATACTTTATGTATTACACACTTAGGCTTCCTAGAATGATATATTTATATTGAATATTGCTAGCCAATTTTAATCAATGAAATCGTTTGCTTAGATTTTTAATCTAACTAGATTTAGCAGTAGTTTACTAAACTTTATAAAAACATAATAAAAGGTTTTACTCCTACCCAAGCAAACCAATTTTACAAGAAACAAAATTTTATAAAATCATTTTATAATCTACCACTAAAGATAGATCAACATTTACAAACATTTGAGCATCATCTAACCCTTTTTAAAAGGAGATACAAATTTAAAAAATAAATCTAGCTCTATAAAACATAAATAAAAACAAATACAACTAATATCCACGGATCCTAACTCATTTCTCCTCTCAAGTCTCCGGAATCGCCCGAAATTCGAGTCATCATCCTCAATAGCATCTCATCATCCTCATCATCTCATCATCAACAACGATAACAATCATCACCATCGTCATTCAATCATCACCACCATCAACATACCATCATCATCATCATACCAAGACCTTAAAAAAAAAAAAGAACAATAACAAAAACGGTGAGCCAAAGCTTAATACACAATAACACAGACACACATGGAATGGCATACAAGCCTAGCTAAATGCAATGTACAAACAATAAGTTACTTATCTTTAATTAAAAGTAAACAAATTAACACTGGAACACTCACACTCCGAGACAAGCCAATGAGAATATGGAGATCCTAAATAACGCTCTTGATGCTCATGAGATTGATATAAGTAGTATGAATCTCTATATCTCCTAGATGGTATATCCGAAAACGAGAAAATAGCTTCATTTAGGGGTCACAGTCGTTACCCAACTCTACTTAAACTCAATCCACAACATGAATATAATTCAGTCGTTCTCATAAACGTGAACTATATAATAGTATTTTCCTTCAAGTTTAAGCAAATGTTACACCGATACCGTTTGCCCCATCAGCTACCTGCCTTACCACTTATGAAAGTCATATCTGTAATCCCCTTAGTTTTACATAACCCGATTATAAAAAATATTATAAATAAAATATAGAATCATAAAAGAACTATAATAAATATATCAGAAAATTACTCCAAATTTTTCACAATTGGAATTTTGAGTATAAATAAATTAGAATAAAGAATCCTTATCAATAAAACTTTAAAAATACAGAATGTTCGAAATAAAGTCTATGAAAGAATAAAGAAAACTGTTTAATATTTAAGAACCTAATTTTTAATATTCGAAACATGTCAATACCTTTAAGTTAAATAATTATGAGTCTATAGAAACTAAAATTTTGATCTAACCTAATAACTTATAATTAGTAAAAAGAACCAAGTAACAAATATAAAATAAATATTAAATTTCTAAATCTAATAAAAACTCTAGAATAAATCTATAAATGGTAATGAATTCATATGTAATTTCAAACTGCATAAATTTATAATAAATTCAAATTAAGGGCAATATAATTATTAATTTATCAAAATATCATTAAACAAAACTTTTAAACAAAAAACATAATCTATGATAGCAGGTATAAAAGCTGAAAAGTAAAAGCCTTAAACTAAAGGATCTATGTATACTATAGTGTTCATAATATTTAATATCGATAATATGTAAATTTTCATCTAAAAATATTATCGAATAAGTATTTATCATACGTGTCATTCAGACCCGCAAAATTAACTTTTTGCACAAGTTCACATTTTTGCCCACTCCTTACACGCTTGTTGGTTATAAATTCATCATCTTCTTTTTGTTTCTGTATTTTCATTTATCCTATCTCTCTTATATTTTTTTTTCTTTTTCTTTTCACGTTTTCTCCTCCTCTTCATTTTGAATTCCTCCCTATACGTAGCAACACATACACAATGACATATAAACACATGTGATTAATAAAAGCTCTAAATATATTATTGGGTATAAAGCTTTTGAATAATTATCAAATTTGTACCCGTTTAGATTAACAAACTACCTTAAAATTTAGATAAATATCAACAAATTATTATTATAATAATTTTTTTAAATAATTGAACAAATGTGATGCAAGCATTCAAAATATACGATTGATTTTTCCCTTAGAGAAGCTGCAGTCGAAATGCATCTAACTTGTTTAAATAATACACCATTTAGTCAACAAAACACCTAACAACCAACCAAATCAAGCCAACTTAACCCTACAATTAATGCAACAAATAACACACCTACAAATCCAACAAAATCGGTGGAGAAATCTGGAGGAATTTATATCCAAAAACTAGCCGCATTCTTTTTCTTCTTCCTCTATATATATACTTGTAACACTTCTTTATTGGCAAGGGAACAAAGTCATTAATTTACAACAACTAAATCACCAAAACAACAACCCAACCAACTCTAGTATTCGTCCTACAAACTAGCAACAACAAACATAAGCTCAAACTCCATTATACACCTCTCAAAGTTCAGACTAAGAAGGAGCAAGGTGAGTTTAGTCCATATTTGTTTAGTTCTTGTTAAAATAATGTTCTAAACTATGTCTTGACGAACCTAGGATAAAAAACAACTCAAGAACAAGTCCTAAAAACGTCTAAATAAGCTCCAACGAGGTAAGATTTTATGAACCCAAGTTGCATCATTTAGATCCGAGAAATCAAAGATCATAGACATGTTATGATGTTATGAGTTGTTATATTTGTAAATATATAATGTATAAGCTTATAGGATTAATTTAGAGGCTTCATGTACGTGAAAAATGGAAGAAGATTGGATCAAACCGGCGAGAAAGATGAACAGTGCACGTTTTCCAGAAGAGCACGGGATAAACACAGCCATGTTCCTCTCGGCGTGCAATTTTCTCCTTATTTCCAGAAATACACGGGGAGTACATGGCTGAGTTTCACCCCATGTTCCTCTTAGAAATCAAATAAAAAAATTTAAATTATTAAATCAATTACAAAATCTGATTAGTTCCAATAATAATAATAATAATATGATGATTATTATTATTATTATTATTATTAGTGATATTATTATTAATATTATTATTATTGTAATTATAAGTGTTGTGTTATAATTATTAAACTTTTATTAATATGATTATTACTAATCTTATTATTTTGTTATGATTATTATTATTATTAAAATCAATAGGATTATAATAACACTATTAATATGCTAATTAAGACTATTACTAATATTATAATTATTATCCTATTGTTACAACTATTATGATCATTATTAGTTTAATTAATAATTAATTATTAATACTACTAATGTTATTATTGGTATTGTTAAGATTATTATTAATAATATGAACATTTTATAGATGTTATGATAACTATTAATATTATTACTAATAAGAATATTATTATTGTTATTATCAATATTATTAGTATTAGAATTACTACCATATGATTGTTAACGATTTGATTCTTTTGACTATTATTATCAATATAATTATTATGATTAGAATGAATATTACTATTATTACTATTCTAATTATCATCATGATTATTATTATGATTATACTATTATATGACCACCCATATTATTATTATTATTATTATATTATTATTATTATATTATTATATTATTATTATTATTATATTAAAAGTATTACTTTTAAATGATATTATTAATATTATAATTATTAATAGTATTACTATTATTAGTGAGATATGATATATTATTATTGTTTTCATTGAAATTACTATTGTTTTAATAAAGTTATTATGAAAAATAATATTAATGTACCTTATAAATGAAAATAAAGTATAATAATTGTAAAATACATATTTTATACATAAGAATGGAAATTTAAATAGGCTAAATTTTTTAATAATTTGATACCTATTCATAACAAGAAAGCTATATGAAGTATATGAAAAGAAATATGACGACACTAAACAATAGCAAATGAATATGAGTTATTATAAGAAGTCAGATAAGGAACAATATAAAGATAGTGATAATACTAACTATAAAAATATAAGCCTACTAAATACACATTTTTGAATACTTGGTAGAAATATATAAATACCTGATAAGATCAAGACAAGAAAAATGGAAATAAATATTAAATAATAATACATTATCATAGGATTATTAAATGATCAATACAAGTAGTACAAATTAAATTAAATATCAAGATAAGACACTTAGACAATTGTAGAAGTTTTAGTGTGTTATTTATGTTAATAAGTATTTTGTCTTAATAGGCGACAATGAATTGTAAATAATATAGATAGAACTAATATATCTTAAATAAATTATTCTACTAAGTAAAATCATATTAGGTTGATTAAACTAACTAAAGTAGATTTAGTAATTGAATTAGGTGATTAGTTTCAATCAACTTGGGTTAGATTAATGTACTAGGTAAAATCATAAAAAAAGAAAGGAGTACGTACTTTCTAAAATACGTCTAATTTAGAATTAGTATAAATTATAGTATAAGTTATACCATAATTAATATGGTAAATATGTTGTTTCAAATATCTTATTTTCGGAACTAATAAAAGGATAAATTGATTAAATAATAAAATTGGATAACCATTACAAATAGGAAGACTTCTCTTATAAATTCCATAACTTTGATCATAAGAAAATAATAATCATAATATATATATATAAATAAAATTCCTAGTTAAATAAGTAGAATTGATAACTAGGACCTGAAAGAATACCGTCAATATCGTTATATAAATAACAAAATAATAATAAATACCTGTTATTTCATTTCCATAGGAAAAATAGATCAGTTCTTGGATTTCCAGTAGCATATTCCAACAGTTTAGCGAGGACAATAGGTGAGTAACTTTGACCTTATCATATTGTTTATACTTGTAGTATAGATGCATGTATAATAATAATATATTAAACTAATATGCATGTGGGGATTGGGTATACTACATGATGTTTAGTGTATGCTTGATTGCCAAAATTATCTTATTATAAGTGATAAGTATATTATATGATAATTATTATATGAAGCATGTTGATATTATTTGTAAATTGTATGATCACCTTAAATCTGACTAAAAACTATTGACACCATAAAAGGAAATGATCATCCATTACACGATATGCATAAACAGCATTTGAGTAAGTAGCAGCCTACTACGTGTTCTATTTCGGCTCTCTGATAATGCTTGGTTGACCTAGGCTAAAAGCTATTAGATCAATGCAGATTACCTTTAAGCTGTCGGTACTATAGGAACTACATGATAAACGAAGGACGCCGCTTATGGTATTGTTTGAAAGGACTAATACTTAGTGGAGTTTCTAAGGTAAAAAGCAGGAAATGAGAGAGTTAAGATATGATTAATTTAAAGAGATAATTAAAGTGAGTATTACTGTATTCCTGTATGCTTAGTCACTCCTAGGTAGGTGGGCCATAGCAATGTGATCCTTCAACCCCGATGAGAGGGTATAAATCTCTATCCTGCTTTGGATTCTAGATCATCCAAGCTTGTAATGTGCATATGATCGATTAATACATTGCATATGATTGTTAATTTAAACTTGGTTGTTATTGCTTGATGTGTGGTCTGGTTAAGTTATCTCATTGAGCCCATGGTTTGCTCACCACTCAACAGTTTTTGTGCAAAATTAATACTAGCTGGGATTGGCTAAAAATGTGTGAAGAGAGCTTCTTTAACAAACTCTATTGAATATAGAAATATAGGTTATGATAAACTTAGAATGTAAATTAGATAAATAATATAATAATTGAATTTTGTAAGCTGTAAGTTTGAAACCCCATTTTCATTATTTGGTAGATGATACCGATTCTCTGCGGTCTTGGTTAGAAGTGGAAAATCGGATTCTATAGTTGAATTTCAGTAATATTATTACACTAAATATATCATTTAAATAATATATATTAATAAATAGGTAGAGTCTTGTACACTCTAACTTGCAAGACGGTTCTCATATTACGAATGCACACGTGGTATGATAACTTTAGATTGATCATACTAGGCCTCATTTTGAGGCGTGAAAATATCTTAATGACAATGGTGGCCTAAACGCCTAAACTACCATACCCATCTCAGGATAAGGTGCCGCTCCTCGGACCATATACCGATCTTCCCCTCCAGGGCAAGAATTGGATTTCAACAGCGGAAAACACAACCAACACTCATCAATTAATCAAGTCGTCTTTAAATTTTAATTCATTTTAATATGACTATCCTAATATTTAACACGTAATTGCTGTGTACCTTATCTATTTGAAAACCAATGAGAATCCGAAGGTTGATCGAAGTCCCTCTCAGAGGATAAATCAAAGAATCAGCTCAGAAGAAAATATCTGTTCAATAATTAAACTTTTATAAGAAATCTAATTAAATATCTACTTATCTCAAACTTGTTTTATTATCCTATTTGATCAAACACTAAATAGGAACCCGCTATAGCTGCGAAGATCACCCCACCAAAAATACGGACAGTTATCCTTTTGTTTGTTAAAGTATTTCTTTTCTCTTTGATTATAGTATTTTATTACAAAAACATCAACAAATCATTCATATTCCAAAAACATACAATTCCTAAGCAAATACACATGTGAAACAACATATTCCCCATATTAGATTAAGGTATATCCTAACATATTCATCTAATCCAATTATTAGCTATTAAACTCATTTTAACTTAATCCTAACCAAATTGATTATAGTTAATCATTTAATTCAATTATTAGGCCAAGGTGATTAAACTTTATCAATCTAATCCATTTTAGCTTACTAAAGTCTATTTAGTCAAATTGGACTTAGATTGATTAACTAGATTGATTTTATATCTAAGATTCTTATTAACTTAAGTCTATGTTAACTTAATCTTAGCCATGTTGATTAATCTTAACCAACCTAATTCATTTTAGTTCATTCAAGTTCATCAAGACAAGTTGAACTTAGATTTTTAACTAATTTTATTTTATATCTTCTATATTTGATCAAATTATTTATTAAGTCTTTAAGTTAACTAAACCATGCTTAATTATATCATTCACAAATGTAACACATCAAGTATCATTTATCTATCTCATTTTAGCTCAAAATGATTCATTTTATACTTAACTACACACTTTTAACTAGTAAAACAAGTTTTTAACTTTGTTTGAAAAACACATGAGCTAGAAAGAAATAAAGTTTCAGCCATGATACTTTATGAATTTGCAAAAACTCAAAACATGAAAGTTATATATCTCTTTTTAAGCTTTTCAACACAATTTGAATTACCTTAATCCGATGTTGGATGAAAAAGTTATGTGCAAAATAAGAAACAATGTTGTAATAGGGAAAATCAAACGGGGCCGTTTGGAAGGCCGTTTTAACCCAAAGATTTTACTAAAAGATGATCCGAGAGTGCAACACCCCTCCAAACGGGCTGTTTCCAAGGCTGCTCCAACTCAAAATCTTTACTCGTAAATTACAACACCCCTTCAAACGGGTTCGTTTGATAAGGTGTTTGGATCCTGACGACTTGCCCTGTTTTCTTTCTTCTTTTTTTAACACTTTTTACACATTTTGCTTCCATCAAAATATCATCTAAACATCATACAAACTAGTTTTCATGTTTCTAATACTTCAATATTCATTTAACAACATCAAACACCATCAATTCCTCCGTCAAAACCCACAACTATTATTCATCATCTTCCTCAACAATGCATAAACAACATATATCTGTCATTCACCAACTTCATCACAATTTCTACTTAAATCTAACTTCATTTCATCATATATAAACAAAAACAAGAATAAAAAAAATATAATTAGCTTCATAGCAAGAACGTGCAATTGAATTCTCCTTCTCTCTACTTCATCTTCTTGTTTGACTTGATTTCCTGTTTCTTTCTTCATCTTCTAATCTTGATTTCTCTTTTTGTCTTCTTGAATTTGAGATTTAGAGAGATGAATTTGAGAGAGAAAAAGAAAAAGAAAAAGAAAAAGAGAAGAAGAGAAGGAAGATGCGAGAATGACAAAGAGAAAAGAGAGAGAGGAAAAGAAAGAGAGAAAAAGCTGGTGATGGAAAAATAAAAGGAAAAAGGAAAGGATAAGGCTTGAGTTAGGATATTTTGAAATAAAGGTATTGTGTTTAGAACTTTCAGATCAATATCTTTAGTTCTAAAAATATTTAGAAGATGATTTCAGAATCAATGGGTTATAAATTAAGAACTTAATTTATGAATTTAATTTAGATCAAATTGATATTTTATTTGAGTTCGGGTTTAAAAATTGATATATTTAGGCAAGTAGTTGAACTCAAATTTTACAGGGATTAAGGAATTGGAATTTAGGCTAATGTTTAGAGGTTTAGGAATCCACTAAACATTTTAATAACATATTTAGGGGTTTAGGAATGAAATCTCAAATTTCAACTTAATTAATTAGTAATTTAATTATACTAACTTGTCTAATTATTTCATATACTTCATTTGATTCATTTAATCTATCTAAACTTAATTTCTAACTAATTTAAATGTCTGGGGTATTTCACAGTGAAGATGTTAATGCATTATTGTTGTGTAGAAATGTTATGAACAAGGATCTAACCATTGGTAATCTTTCCATGGATAAAAATGGTAGTAAATGGTAACATGCTTAGTACGTTCATGTTAAATAGGATTAGTTAATAGATGGATTGCTCCAAGATTGCCACAACACATGATATTTAACTGTAATGTGCCTCCACAACATAGTGAGCTACTTTTTGGTTTTCCATAACATAAGGTTGCAGTCAAAATGGATGATATGACCTGTGGTGGAATAATAAAAGTTTAGACATTTGACCCGGTTAGTGTTCTAAAGGTAGTCAAAGATGAACAAAATATATGAATGATGAATTGGGATAGTGTTTGAAAGATATCAAAGGATTTGTTGTATGTATACTTATGTAACTTATTTGTAAAGATTATTTTAGTTTTTTCATTGCAATATTAAAGTTATAATTTATTATATAAATGTACTTTTTAACTTATTTAATCAATAATGCACAATTGTTAAATTGTACGTGCTAATAGAGCCTCTCAAATTGATCGAACCTAAAATTCTGTCTCAAAGAGAAGGAAGCTTCTTATTATTTTTCTAACGGAGTTTGATATCTTTGGAATTATTTTCCAAATGTCTTATTTTATTTCATAATTATAATTTTTTAACATAATATTAAAGGAAAAAATTACAAATAAAAAAAAAATCCTAAAAATAAGAGTTTTAGAAACATAATTCCAAAAATATAAACTTAAAATCGTATCTTGAGAAACACGATTTTGAGTCAATAGCATTGTAACCTAGTGACCTCTCCTTGGTCTCTCAAGTAAGAGGTCATAGCTTTGAATCTAATCTTTTTCATTATAATGACAAAAGAAGAAGAAGAAGAAGAAGAAGAAAAAGAAGAAGAAGAAGAGAAACACGGTTTTGGCAGCAGTAAATAAGAAGATAAATAAAGTGGAGCTCACACTAGAGAAAAGGAAGGAAGACAATTGTTGACAATTCCACTGCATCTTCTCCATGGTTCTCATTGTGAAGCTACTTTGACAGTAGAAACATACTAAACAATTTCTCTTGAAGAGATTGTAGCATCTCCAATCAATAAGATTGAACAGTAACTTTTATAGTAAGGAGAAAAACAATCAAAACATGAAGAACTCCCACAAAGATAAAGACAAGTCTTACATTATTAAGGAATATGGATTCACTTGGTTAAAGTCCATATAAATTCAACAAGACATTCTTTCTATTATACATTCGATTGATAACAAGTTAACAATAATACATTAATTATTGTGAATACATAATAAATTTACATTGTTTACACGAAAATAGTTCAAACATTATTTTCTTATATATAATTGGCCCCCTCTTTTCATTTTTTTCCCTTTTCCTCCTCCTCCTTCTTTTTAAATATAGCATGTGACTTGACCTAAATTGTCGAATCGAAGGCCTTGAACTTGGCTCGACCTAGCAACACATCATGTCATCTAATAGGTCATAATTCTATGGCCGGGTTAGGCTAGACCAATGAATCATATGTGCCATTTCTAGGTTGCACTAGAGCCATGGATTCGCCCCAACGATATTGACCTCTACCCACAATGAAGTTAAAGAAGTTGGTAATTGAAGTCTTGTGGTAGATCTGTTTCTTATGTTTTTGACATGATTGATTTGATCTACCATAAAATCGTAAGTTCAAGTCACGATTTCAATTGTAAATTTTTAAAAATTTATATTTTTTTTCCATTACCTTGACATTAATATTATTTTAACTAAAAATTATATTTTTTTATAAAAATAATATAGTAAAGAAGCTCAACACATTTTGTTTTAGTTGGTCCGGCTCGTCGTTTGGTAAAAGAAACAAATACAATAAGAAAAAGAAAATAGGAAAAAGCAAAAACTTAGGGTAAAAAAAAAAAAGAAAAATCTCAACCAAAAAACATGGGAAAAGAAAATTAATTTTTTTTAAAAATTATAAAAATATCATTGAGATGAAAATAATCTCAAATTTAAGTAAGTTAAACTCTTCTCTTGAATAGATGAGGTCAACCACTTTTAACCTCGTTTATTCAAGAGACGAGTGTGGTGTTTTTTCTTTTAACTAATGTTGAATAGATGAATTTCTCTCTCTCTCTCTCTATTTCTAGGCAGACAAAGGAAGTTCATTTAATGCTATGATGAAGTTGCCTCAAAATGTATGACACTATTACTTCCATTTTCTCCATGTTTTTAGACCTTCAAATTTCCAAAATCTGTTTACTCTTCTCTCTCGCAAATTAGAGCTTTTATTTCCCTAAAGGTGCATTCATCTTCCTCTTCTAGTATTTTTTTCCTCTCCTTCAATGATATAACTATTCTAGTTTCTTGACCTACATAAGTTTTTGCCATTTTAAACCTTAAAAAACTATCTGTAGACATCTCGTTTTGACATTTTTTGTCAAAATAAATACTTAGTATAGTATATACATAATTAGAATAATTGAATTTTGCAAATTATAAATGTTAAAGCTAGGAATAAAAAAAAATAATAATAAAAAAATAAATAAAAAAATAATGAATCAATTTAATAGAAATAAATACAATAGATGTAATATAGATAATTAATATAGTATAATGTAATTTCGAAAATTCGTAAAAAAAAAAAAAATTATTTTTACTGTTCATCGTCTTCCAGCTTTGGCCGCCCGATGGGCCAAGTTTGAGAGCTTTTTTGGCTCGGTTTTCGACCCGTTTTTTAAACAAGCACGTTTCTAAAAGTAGGCACGGAGTAGTTTATATTGGTATAAAATTTAGTTGTTTTCATCAAGAGAAAGTGTTTCAAATTTGAATTCGAAAATTAAAAAAAACTCATTTTTAGCTTCCGGAAAAAAGGCAAAATCCGAGATTTTCGTTGTTTAACGTTCAAAATCTAACGGTAATGACAGCTATTTTCATGTTAATGACAACTAATTAATAGTTGTAATTTGTTTTTCGGATTAGAATAAAAAAACCCTAAATTTAGATCTATAAATAGAGAAGGAAAAAAAAAACGAAAAGAGGACACGAAAACAAAGCAAGAAACAAAAATATCCCATTCTTATGATTTAGGTTTTTGAAGCTTTTTTTTAGAAACTTCGATTTTAAGCTTTTTAGAAAAGCTCGAGTTTTGGTACGGAAAGACTCGGTTGCTGCCCGACCCGACTTGATTGGATCTGCCATTTTTTTGGCCGCTGGAAACCTCGGTCGTTTTTCGTGTGCGCGTTGGCCATTTTCCCTTGCCGTCGTTGTTGGCCAATTTCCAGACGCGAATTCAACTCTCCCTGGCGCGTCATCGTCGTCGGCCAATTCGTCAATTTCCAGACGCGAATTTCATCCTCCCAGGCGAATTCATTCTCCTAGGTAATTTTTATCTTAATTAATATAATAATAATTAATAATAATAATAATAATAATAATAATGATATAGTATGATATTAAAAATAGGAAATTAAAAAATAAGAAAAATGAAAATAGTTAGTATATGATTTGTCATGAATATATTTAAAAAAAAAAATTCAAAAATATGTTAAATTAGTATTAGTTTGAATCATGATAGTATAGTCATTATAATTAATTTTTTTGTCAATAAATGAAATTGTCTTGTTCTAAAAAATATTAAATTGAAATTTAGGGTTTATTTTTTATATGATCGATCTTGCTATGATACTTTATAATCCTTGTACCTTTTCTTTGTGATCGTTTTGTAATATTATGATTTTGTCAAATTTCGAATAATGAGATATTGCAAATATTTGACATACAAATTGTATTGATAACTTGATGAAAATCTTGATTGGCTAAAGTTTGTTTATACCATGATTTTGAAATGATTAAAAGAACCCGATTTCGTTATCAATATGCAATGTAATTAGAAACTTTGCTATAATGTTAATATCATGTATGAAGTTTACCTACGTTATTGAATGTGAGTTCATTTTGTTAACATTGATATCTTTTATTAATTTTATATATGATGATATATTGATTGAATTAATGTGCTTGATAATTACCATGATATATAATTTTAATCCATTATTCAAAATCTTTTTTATCACTTAGAAAAGTTAA
Source organism: Combretum micranthum (assembly GCA_024138025.1). NCBI lineage: Eukaryota > Viridiplantae > Streptophyta > Magnoliopsida > Myrtales > Combretaceae > Combretum > Combretum micranthum. The sequence goes on along the minus strand of JAMXBD010000068.1, from coordinate 1,538,039 downwards.
TTCTTATAAATTTGTTAAAACATAACTTGATGGTCCTTTTTGCATTAATATAGTAATGATTTTGTTTTCTTGTGATAAAATTGAATTTTTTTTATATATATCATGTTAGGTATGTGTTCATAGAATTACATTAAAATCTTGTTATTGATAATATACCTATAATCATGCCCTAATCATAAGGAATATATGAATTTTTTTTTAGTTTTAGGTTTATAATATTTGAAATTGTGTGATCATGTATGATGATTAGTCATTAATATTCCTTTTATGCCATGATATAGTGATGACCTTGATTGTAATAATATTGAATTTTATGATTTCACCATATATGAAACCATATTAAAATCGTGCCCTTCATAATGTAGTTTCAATGATATATAAATCTTGATTATGCCATGATATTGCTTTGTTGAAATTAGTTTGTTAAATATTGATATTCCTTATAATATTTTTATTCTTGATGATATGTATGATCAATTGATATGCATGATATGTAGTTATGATTTCTTGTTCAAAATTTTTGTCACCTAGAAAAATCCGATTTTCCATAAAATTGCTAAAACCTAACTTAATAGATTTAGGGTTCATGTTAAAAGATATGTATTTTTTATAAAATTAACAAACTTAATGAACTTTAAGCGAAAAGATTTCGAAAAATTTTAAAATTAACCAACAAACTAAATTTTTCTAAAAGAACTACGTGTGGTCTGATCCCGATTAGCGGGTACGTAGGCACCTAAATGGGCGACTTAAAATATGTAAAAAATTATTTTTGTGAATTTATTTGATTTGTTTAGTTTAGTTTAAAATATATGAATATTGATAGAATTTGATAAAATTTGATTAATTTGAATATATCGAGTTTTTAGATTATATATGATCATTGATGGAATTTGATTAGTATTTTTGTGCATATTAGACATATGTTTAGTTAATTAGATCCCGATAAATAGTTTAGATTTTGAAATTAGGGTTTAAAAGAAAGCAATTTAAATATGAAAATTTAAAGTGGTAACCGGTTAGGTTTTAATAAGTTAGCCCCCGAACTCAAGTTAATTTCTGGTTCTCGTTTTCAAAAACGATTTTTTTCGCGGATCAGTAGCAAAGCCAAAATCAACCTACCCATTGGTTTTGGTTTATTTTTTCTCGACTTTAGTCGAGTGGCGACTCCAAAATATTTTTAAAATTAAAAATTTCCTTTAATTCTTAGTTGAGGATTCGTATTGAATGGGTTAGGGTTTAGTACGAATCGGATTAAAGAAAATCGAAAAAACCAAGCTCGACACTATCCTTTCTCATGAAATTTCACCTATGACTACCCAAAAAAAAAAAAAATTTAAAAGATCCAACCTTTGCTCTAAATTTTGGTTTCTTACCACCTACTATTATGTGGGTATTTCCATAAAAGCTTAAAAATTAGCTTAGAATTCATTTTTCATTTTGTTAAATTTTGAAAGCAGAATTTTATTACTTTAGTAGGACATATATGCCAAGTGCGAAAATATGAACAAAACATGTTGTATATTAATCTTGTCTATTGAACAAAAGAGGTTAAAAAAAATATCAGACGAGTTTAATTGTCAAAATTTGATGTTATTTTTTTTAGCGTAATTTTTGTAATTTTTTTAAAAATAAGAATAATAATTAAAAAAAAAATAAAAAGAAAAAGGAAAAGAACCCGGAAATTTGGACGAGGAGAGAGAGAGAGAGAGAAGAGAGACAATACAGCCATTACCAAAAAGCACTGGTCGGACGAACTATCACCCAGCCACCGCTGTAATCTTACTCTGTGGACTCCGTTCGTTGTCCGAGTGGATCAGTTGATACACACTTTTTTTTTACTATGAAAAAGATGAACACTTTCATCTAAATGAATTAAAAAAACAAATGAAATGAATTGCAATGAAATCTTCTTCTCTTTCTCCGTCTCCTTCTCCTCCTTCCTCTTCATCTTCTTCCTCCTTCCATTCCTTCCATGACTACAACGCAAACAGGTACTGTATTCCATCTCATGCCCGTGCCGGCAACCTCAACAACAACTTGCTTATAATCGTATCCAAAAGGAAGAACTCTTCATCTTCTTCTCAGGTATTTCTTTTTTTTTTTTTTTTTTCTGTTTTGTTTTTCTCCTTTCTTAATTTTTCACATTTCTTCTTTGATTCGAATGCTTTCTTTTTCTCATTTTCCTTCTTAGGGTTATGAATCCGAACCACCAAGAATCACATCCAATGTAAAGCAGAATTTGCAGTTCCTGAGATTGTGGAAAGTGAGTAACTATCTCTACCTCAGTTTGCTACAATTCTTGTTTCTAGTGTTGATTATTATGGTCCACTATCTTGTACACTTTTAACCAAGTATGAGCCCTTTTTGGGGTATGTCCATTTATACTCTGGAACTAACTCATGATTCAAAATGGAATCAAGTAATTTTCGGCTAGTTTACTGAACATCATAGCTAAAAGCGATTAAAGTTTAGTACTTATAAAATTGCACAATATGCCTTTCAAATATGGTGACCGCACAAACATGAACGTCCACTACATGATTAGAAGTCATGGATATAAGCAGGCAGTACGGAACTGATACGACAAGACAATAACTATATCAGCATTGGAAAATACGAATATAGAAAGAAAACACATGGATCATGGATCGCACAATGCAACTATGACACGAATGTGACACAATATAAAATGAATTGATTATCAATAAGGTATATCTGGTTTTATTTACTTTTGAGTTTAGACATTGATACGAATTGGATACGGGGTAAAACACGAAGAAACCTGCCAATATTATACCAATCGCAATATATATGACATAGGTTGTGCATACTGTTGGCATAATTCATGCAGGAGTTTCAAAGTAGGAAATCTGCCAGTCCCAAGCCATCTACTAGCTACCGCAGGAAAAAAGTAATCAAAGAGGAGCTTCCCCAGGATGATGACGTATACCAGGATCCTACCCTCACCCTATATTATACAAACCAGGGCTTAGAAACTGCAACACCCGTGCTGCTTGTTGATGGTTACAATGTTTGTGGGTATTGGATGAAGCTGAAGAAACATTTTATGAATGGGAGGCTTGACATTGCTCGCCAAAAGTTAATTGATGAACTTGTAACTTTCAGCATGTTACGAGGTTTGTTCTTTTTTCCTTTCTGCCATCTCACTCTTTTGTTTTTCCAAGGCGATGCTTTGCTTTGTGTGATACTTTGCTGCAGAAGTAAGTCTGATCATTTGACAGCAATCTATACTCTTTATGTCTTAAATTGCATTGTATACTTAGGAGCTGAAGGGACACCTTGGTCACCACTGGATTTTATAGATAAAATTCTCAAGAGTTAATTCTGTATTTCAAGAAAGTAGGATTCTTGAGTTGCAAAGTACTCTTTGTCGAGGAATAATTGAATTTGAAAGAGCATTTTTAAGTTGAGAGTACATATCTCCACTCTCGCGAGTTGATGTATTAGCAAGTTTACTTCTTGCATTTAATTGGTGACAGCACCTGTTACCTTTATTTCTCAATTGATAGCTTCTTTTATAGTGACTATAAAAATTGAGAGTTACGTAATATAGGTGCTGTATTTTTTGGCTTGTAGAAAGGGAGAATCCCCACCCCAAACACAACCACCAACACACACACACCCCCCCCCCCCCCCCCCCCCCCCCGCCCTTCTCCCCCTCTTCTCCCTCTCCCTATGTGGGTTTGAGTTGCCTTCCTTTTAGCTGCCAATAAGGCTGCACACCAGCTATACATTAAAAAAAAAAAAGGTTGACTTCCTTTTTGTAATTACTTATTTTTTAACAAAATTTACTGACTTTATCAAAGAAAGGGGAAAAAAAAAAAAAAAAAAGAGGCTTCACACCAGCTACCATCAACCTAGCCTCCTCATATGACTCTTCCCATTATTCTCCTCAGCCTACATGCTCCACAAACTTGGTGACCCATGCAAATTTTCAGTCATAAACAAGCAAGCTGCATTTTTTGTGGCATAGGAAAAGATCCATGCAAATAACCTATATCTATAAGAAAGTGTTTACTTTGCATGCATTGGTTTTGGGGTCTTTTAGATTCTCAAATTAGTATGTTTTTGGATGATCATAAAACAATTACTACATTCTTAATAAACCATCAAGCAAGACTGCAAGAGTGCTTTGGGTCTTAGTTGAAATATTTATGCATTATGACAGAAACAAGTGTGAAGGCCTTATTGATTCTTAGAAGGCATCCAACTTGGAGTAGGATCCTGAAATTTACGTTAGCATATGAGACTCAAATGGGTAAGAAATAAGGGCAGACGAATTATGCAATCAGAGAGCATGGGATTGGGATTTGGTAGGTCGTCCAATGTTCAGTATTGAGGTAAAACGATAAAGATAACATGTGGACTCTCAGCCCTAATGGCATGATTAGTAACTTGAAGTATGAAGCTGTTTAGACTTTGATGATTGCCTCTGAAATATGTCAATAAGACCTTTTATTAAATATATCAAGCTTGGCTTCTTTGGATTATAAACCTTTATCTTAGGTTGGTGACTTATGTGAGAGATTGAACCTACATGGAAAATGAATAAAGGGTAACTGTCACATTTGATAATTGAACTTTATCAATTTGTACAATTAACTATTTGAACTGAAGTGCCAATTTAGTATTTAAACTTTGCCAATTTTTACAATTAACTATCTGAATTTTGCCAAAATTTGCTATTATTTACTTAAGCTTTACTTATTTTTGCAATTAAGCACCTCATCTAGGTACTACAAATGAACTAAAAGGCTTGCAGATTATTAATCAGTACTTTTAAATTTCAGTAGTTAATTACACGAATTGGTGAAGTTTAGATACAAAATGTAATTAAAGATAAATAGAGTGAGTGTTTATATGTGCTCCATTGATAAATTAACGGTGCTAATTGATTTCTGTTGGGATACATAAAGAGTGTGTATATGAGTTTTCTGTTGGTGTTGATTGATCGGTTTTGATGCTGTCAATTGTTTCACCAGGAAAATACTCTCAGCTACATTACAATATATTTTTCCTTCCTATCAGCATCTGACACCTTCTTTTAACCAGAGGTGAAGGTTGTAGTTGTTTTTGATGCCATGATGTCAGGACTTCCCACTCACAAGGAGACTTTTGCAGGGTACTACGTTATTTACAATTTGAATTCTTTTGTTTACCCGTGTGAGCTTCAATTTTCAGTGACTATAACTTATAGGAATTAAATAAGTTTATTGCTTTATTTATTTGAGATAAAAGAATATATTGTGTGTTCCAGGAGATACAACATGAGGATTGATTGTATATGGTGCTGTATTTTATTAGATATCAGTTGAAAGCAGTGCCCTTACCTATATTTAGTGTCTTTAGTCGAATCTCTTCTTGATCACATATAATGCTTGTATGAAATCTAATAGGTTAACCCAGAATTGTCCGTACCATGTTTTTATTACTTTAAGTTTAGCATGTACTTTTGTTTGAGTTACATGAGCTTGCTTTCAACTGCAATTCTTGGTTTAGCTTTTTTGTTGTGCTTGACCCTTGTACCTCATCAATAATATTGGAGTTTTGCTTTTGCTAGTGCCTTTGACAAATGAATGTAGAAGTAATATTGTAACTTAATGCACATCATGTCCATTTCAACTGAAGTAGACAAGAGTCTCTTCAGCTCCTCCTGCTTTTCTTTCTTTCTCTTCTTATTTATCTGCTTAAGCTGCCTAATAAGATTCAGAAGTTTTCAGAGTTGATGCTACTTTTTGATAATCGGCCTGACAATCATAGAAGTCATTCATATGTTGTTATCTTGTCAAAAGATGTACTTGATAGAAAGTTTACCTACAATATATTAGCTTTCATCAGCAACAAGTAATTTGCTTCTTAACATCCAAAAATACTTTGGAGTTCTTGGTATTTTTTTTCCTGCCAGTTGGTAATTTTAATTGCTTCTTCTAACTGTGTCCAATTTATCACATGATAGTTAAATTTTATTTCTTGCAGTGTGGATATTGTGTACTCAGGTGAATCTTGCGCTGATTCATGGATTGAGAAAGAGGTGATATAGATGTCAGGTCTCTGTAAACCAATAGCAGTCATTACCATACTTTTCTTGATTTAAAAAAAGAAAAAAAATCATGTGTCTTAGGCATTAGGTACATCAAATTTCGGACACTAGAAATTTTCTTTCTAGCATTTTGATGGTAAATACAAGTGAATAACGTAATCCTGTCTAGATTTAAATCACTCTGTTTTGCAACAGCTCTCTCTTCTCCTCCCTTGGATGTGGCTCATGGCATGCCATCACTCTTTTCACAGGTTGTAGCATTAAGGGAAGATGGCTGCCCTAGAGTTTGGGTTGTGACTTCGGATCATCCTCAGCAGCAAGCAGCACATGGAGCTGTATGTTATTTCCCCTCTTTCTGTCTGGTGAAAAAAGTTTTCTTGAAGGGCAGCAGGCTTGAAGCCTGTTAAGCCAGCATCTATAGGAATAAACATATGAGATAGATTTTGACCAACCAAGAAATAGTTTATTTATAACTATGTATATAATTGGAATGCATAAGTTAGATATATAAAACCTAAATTTTCCATCTCTACACGCATCACCTATGTCTTGAACTTTTTACTTAATGCATTGGTGATAATATTCATATGATTTCTTTTCTCAGGAATGCAGTATTAGATTTTGAGTAAATTTTCTTCTTGCCCCTTCCTCCCTTCCCCTTCTCTTTTGTTATTGGAATAAGTTGAAAGACCTAATCTAGGGACTAATCCTTAATTCCTTATGAGATATATCAAATGTCGCTAGTTATTCTCAATGTAGTATTGCTCTGCAGGATTCGTGTGTTAAAAGATTGTGGAAAATTTAATTGCCTTGCTGTTCAAACATTAGTTAATTTATTTATATTTTTTATTTATCAAAAGGTTATTTACATGAAAAATTTTCAAAGACATTATAAATTCATTTGAAAAATGGCTAGATTGAAACAAACTATAAAATTGAAAAGGTATTGCCTCCATGCTTTTTGAGATCTCATTCATTCTAAATATTTTGCACCCATCTACTTCATGTTAATTGCACGGTCAAGGGGCATTTATGTTTATCAATTTTAGATAATTTCTCAGTACTGTAAATTTCAGATTCATCTTGTTGATGCACTTCATGTACAGTGTGGGCGTAAATCATTTATTCCAATACAAGTATATCAGAATTATTGTTAAAAACAATGTTGATAACTTTTGAGAAGTAGTCTTAGGTGATATATCCTCTTCTTGGTTGTCTGACAGATTGTCTTTGATGGTTTTTAGGGAGCCTTTGTTTGGAGTTCCAAGGCCTTGGTGACTGAAGTAAGCTATTCCATTCTTTTCCATGCACACCATAGTTGTGGATATAATTATGAGTTGCAAACATTTTCACACTATGGTATGCTGTTTATATTGATAATGTTGCATACGGCCATATACCATACTAATTGCATGGGATGTAGACATCGACCTGGTTATTGCTGCACATGCTGTTGCCTGTGTCATTTCTTTAGTAAAATGAAATGTGTCTTAACACATGCCATGTGGTTGACTAACAATCTTCATGAGTTGGCTGCCCCTTGGAGCCTAACATACATGGCAACCACAACTACTTCCTTTTTGGTGTTTGCTAGCCCATGTTTCAGTATGCTATCCATGGGCATATCATTAATCAAGATATAATAACCTGCAATTTATCCAATTTGTTTCTTGACTGCATGAGCTATACTGAACTGATGAAGGCATTTAATGTTATAAGAAAATCATGGCCTAGCAGAAAGTGCAATCCCATGAAATGGAAATTCGCATGTTCTTGGGGTTGTTTTTGTTTTTCTTGTTTCACAGTTTTCATGCTACACAAGGCAACTGAAATTAGAATTGCTTTAAAGTGTAAACATGGATAAAGAATGCAATTTACACTTCTTGGTTTGTAGCAATTTATATTAGTTTTATTTATTTTTTTTTTTAATAAATTGAGAAAGAAGTAAGAATTAATTTAAGTTCTCATTAATGAAAAGGTAATTCTGCATGAGCTAGAAAACCTGTGAAGGTAAAGTTATATGGGAATGACCATCAGCAAGTGCCTCGAAATGGCCAAGGAAGGTGTAATTATGCTTATAATTTCATTTGTTAATAGTGTTATCATCATCATTATTATTTTACATGTTATGATGCCGTCACTAGATAATTTTATCATAGAATGTTATTAAGAAATGTGTCAGTGACAATATTAGTTAGGATAATTGTCAAATTTGATATATGAATTTTATATAAAAATTCAATTTGTTACTTGAATTTTGAAATGGTCAATTTAATACCCAATTAAATTTTTTGTGACTATTTATATTACTTTTTCTAATGCTGTATGCTTTGTTGTTGACACGAAAGAGCTAGCATATCATTGAATTATTGTAACCTTCCCTAGCATTGTTTAAAACTGATAGACCACCTCTCTTATGTCAGCAAATGGAGCAACCAGTTTAAGGGGTAGTTAAAATAGTTATGAAAAGTTTGATTAAGTATTAAATTGATCACTTCTACTGTCCGAGTACCAAATTGAATTGTCATACGAAGTTCAGGTACCATATTTAATATTTTTCATATTAGTTATGTTGCATTAAGTTGTAACTTACTGATTTGCTGCCTTTCTGAATTAGCAAAGATTGAATTTGTGTGAGTTTTATGCTTTTGTGTGTCTTAATGGATGTCATTGCAGATTAAGGCCTCACAAAAGGAAGTTGAGATGATGCTTCGGGAACATAGGTGAGTGAAGTTTGACCAAAAAAAACAAAAAAAATCGGTAACCATTTAAGTGAAATAATAATATAAAAAGTAGATTATAGGATCATATCATGCATTTTGGTACGACAAATTGGACTTCTTATTTCTCGATATGCTCAAGTTGATTATGAATCCTAAACATTGAGCTTTACAAACCTGTACCCATTGCTGCACTTAACTAAATATTTGCAGGACTTGGATATTTGAGGTGTTAGGAAAAGGCGTTTACTATTTTTTTGTCTGTCATTTTTACTAAGGGAAAGGGAATTAATCCTCTGGAAATCAATCATTCGAGCAACTTAAATTGTTCTCGGAGTGGTTGAATCTCTTAAGATTTGTCTTTGGGATGTTATTTGCTCCATTCTGAATTTCAAGTCCTTCCACCAAATTAATTTGACTTTTCTTCCTGATTTTCACTTCCCATATATATAGCTTGGAATGGCGAGATAGATCCCTGGGTTTTCAGCTCCTTCATGAATTAGACATTTGGAGTCTTTCTAACAATGGGGAAATATGGGTAAATAGATCAGTCCTTGGCTGAAGAGTATATCATGGAAATTTAATAAGTAAATAGATGATAGAAAGGGCTCAAACTGATTCCTGGTATGTCCTGACTGTACTATCCTATTTTTGCAGAAGTACTTCTTTTCAAGGTAAACTTTTAAAGCACAATCTTGATTCTGAAGTTGTAGATGCACTCAAGGACTTGAGGAAAAAGCTATCTGAAAAGGAGTCAAAGTAGCTAACCAGGTTCTATTTAATTTTTGCTTTTACTTCATATTTGATGACACTTAAGTGGTCATTCATTACTGTATTCCAGTTGTACACCTCAATCTTCAGCATAGTTTGAAACAAATGGGTATTAGGTAACCGCTGAACCAAGAGGATATTTTCTGCTGCTTGTACAACCAAAATCAATTAGAGCAGTACAAAAGAAAATTCAATTAGAGCACCATTTGCAGGCATTGATGGCTTTCCTTTCGTCATAATTTTTTGTAGCTAAGTTGACTCAATAACAATTTTATTTTCTGCTGTTGAATGACAGTGACCTGAAACCAATAGCACTATTGAGAGAAATCTAGAATTGCCCTTTGATTTCTCAGTGTTGTTTTACTGCGTCGGAAGTCTTAGGTACCACAATTAATATATGCAAATTGCATTTTATTTACTGTCGTGCTACAGCTGAGGGAAGCTGCTGTAATTCTCCACATGGCATCATGTAGCCGATGCAGAACACTTACAATGTTTTGAATGACTTGTTTTCTTTTATTTTTCATCTTGAAAGAAATAATAACTTGGGAGTTTCGTTTTGATCACTATTCCTCTGTCCAGAAACTGTCCTGTGGTTTTTAAACTCTTGATTCTTTTGATGTATATTGTAGACGGTGGAAATTGTGGTTTTGGAGATATTTTAATAAAATTATTGACTTTATTGGGAAAAATAAAATAAAGATTAGAATCTGTGCAATAGCAAAAACAACATTCTTTATATATTGTGAGAATTAGGGATTGCTCAATCGGGATTCAAGAAGATAAATGGGCAAAGCATGGTTAATGGCAAGGCAATAGAAAAGTTTATTATATTCTATAATGAAGGTTAAAAATAAAACAAGCAAAGCTACGTATACTTGCTTAAAGGAAATGAGCATAGCCTCTGAAACTGGTTTTGTAAAAATATGTGCTAGTTGCTGCTGTGAATGAGAAAACTGAGGCTGAAGGACACCCTTAGAAATTTAATCACGAACAAAATGAACATTGATCTCAATATACTTCGTATGATCATGTTGATAAGGATTAGCAATAATGGAAAGGGTGGATTTATTATCATGGTAGAGTTAAATAAATAGGTAAAGCAATATCAACAGGGAGATCTTTCAAAACGTAAGTCACCAGTAGAAGCTTCTTGCCAGCAAAGCAAGGTTGCAATACTCAACCTCAGTAGATGAAGTAGCAACTATTGGTTGCTTTATAGACTTCCAATAAACAAGTGGACCACTAAGTAGAACATAGAAACCTGATATTGATTCCGATAAAAAGGGCAGGAATCCCAATTCACATTAGAGTACATAGCAAGCTTCAAGGAATTAGCAATGGGAAACTATAATCCCAAAGAAATAGTTTGTTTAAGATACCTTAGCAAATGGCAGAGTACATCCAAATGTGTTGAACAAGGAGCGACTGAAAATTGACTTAGATGATGAACTAGGAAAGAGATGTCCGGTTGTATGAGTCCTAAATAGAGCAAATGACCAACAATGCATCTATAATAGCTAGGATTAGCTAGAATATCACTAGATGCATAATCAAGCTTACAACCATAAGCAAAAGCTGTCTTTGCTGGTTTACAACTTGTCAAACCATCCTCAGTAAGTAGATCAATAATATATTCCCTTTGATGAACAAGAAGGCCATCAGGAGATTTGTAGACTTCTAGCCCTAAAAAAAACCAAACTTCACTTAGTGTTGTGAAAGGAGCTCGCCTCTTGCACCTAAGCGCTCAAGAGAGGCGAGGCGCACGACAGTGCCTTGCAACACTCAAGGCGAGGTGCCTTTAATGAGGCGCATGCCTTTTGTACTTAGGTGCAAGGCGCAAAAGGCGCTAGGCGAGCGCCTGGGAAAAAAAAAAAAACACAATTTCATTTCTTTAAATGTTCAAATGTAAAACCAACAAAAAGCATTCCCCACACACAGACCAAAAAAAAAAAAAAAAAAAAAAACCTACTCCATCTATGAATAATGAGTGAATAATCCTTTATGGTGAAAGTAGCATCAAGTTGCTGTTAAATATATTAATGACAACTATATTTGTTCTTATCAAAAAGACATCATCAACATAAATGAAGGCAACTAGAAAATCAGAAGAAGTTCCATGAGCAATGAGTGAATAATCATTGAGTGATTGTTGAAAGCCTTGTTGCAACAAAGATTGGCTTAGCTTTTAGTTCTATTAATGTGATGCTTGCTTAAGTCCATAAAGTGATTTCTTCAAACGATGAACTTGAGAGGGACCAACTTTAGTATAACTAGGATGCAGAAGCATATCAATTTCTTTGTTTATATAACCATGAAGGAAAACATTATTAACATCAATTTGATGAGTTGACCACCCTTTTAAACTAGCAAGTGCAAGAACAATACAAACAGCCCTTAGTTTGGTCACGGGTGAAAATGTATCATGATAATCCTCTCCTTCCACTTTAGTATAACCCTTGGCCACCAAACATGCTATAAAACTCTTAACATTCCCATCGACTTTAAATTTAGTTTTGTAAACATACTTACAAACAATATCCTTCTTACTATTAAGCAAAGAAGTAATCTCCCAAGTATGATTATTCTTTAAAGTTGCCAATTCCAAATTCATAGCATCTATCTACTCCTTATGTTATATAGCTTGTGAATAAGATGTTGGTTTGGAAACAGTGAAAACATTTGCTAAAGAATGCACAAAATTTGATGTATGTGATGCAAAAGTAGAAGGAACAAACATGGGATATGGTGTAGAAGAAGTTGTAGCATTAATAGGAATCAAATTTGCAGTTGAAAGATTGTGCATTGTATGAACATAATCATGTAGCCAAACTGGTAAAGCATGTTATCATGTAAACTGATGAGGAAGAAATTGAGAAACATCTAAAGAGACATTATCTAAGTATTAGAATTATCAAAAGAAAAATTTTGAGTATGTTGTGCATGATCATAACTAGTAGATAAAGAAAGACCATCAATAGTTTTTTGAGGAAAAGTAGATGGTATATAAAAGAGAACAAATCCGTGCCATGACACTTACTGTTGGAGGACTCTATGGCATCCTTAAAAGGAAAAATAGTTTCATGGAAAACAACATCACGACTAGTAACAATTTGACCACTATCAAGAAAATAAAGCTTATAAGTCTTTTGTCCTTGAGGATAGCTAAGAAACATACGTTTAGCTCCCGAGGATCAAGTTTATCCCTTTTACAAAAGGGAATAACCAAATAACATAAGCATCCCATAATCCTAAGATGAGCATACTCAGTTTCATGACCAAATAACACTTCATAAGAAGATTTCCAACCTAAAAGGGACATTGGCATCGTATTAATAAGGTATGTGGCAGGTGAGATACACTTGCTCCAAAAACAATTAGGTAGATGAGCATGCAAGCATAAAGCATAAGAAGTATCAAGTAAGTGCCAATGTATCCTTTTTACTCATCTAACTTGCTGTGGAGTATAAGTGGTGAATTTCTGATGAATAATGCCGAAGGCAGTAAATAGGGATTGAGAAGTGGAAGAAAGAAATTTAGACTGATTATTCGTGTGTACAAACTTGGGGGAGACACTAAAATGATTTAGAACATAGTGGAAAAACTTGTCTAAAATTTCACTCACTTGAAAAAATTTTTTTGTTAAAGGATATGTTCAAGTGCAGTGACTATATTCATCAACAATGGTTAATAAATAATTTGCACCATTAATAGAAGTAATTTGATATGGACCCATAGATCACTATGAAGCAAAAGAAAAGTAGAACTTGATCTATTTGAACTTCTTTCAAACGGTAAACAATACATTTTACCTTGGTAACAAACATCACAAATGAAGGTAGACATGCTCGAAGGTTTACAAATGGACAGATGTTTCAACTTAAACATAGAAGAATGCCTAAGTCAAGTATGAATAAGCTGAATACTAGGTTGCTTATTGCAAGACGAAACATCCGAGGAGTCAATAGTACATGTAGAAATATTACAAGAAGAAAAAGATGATGGCTTTTTACATGAGTGCTCAACCAACAGTAGAATACTTAATTCAAACAAATACAATTCATATGCTTCGTTAACCTTTGGAATTACAACTTTATGTTTGGGTCCTGAAAAATACAAAAAGTGCCATTTAAAGTCACTATCAATTGATTGTGTCTCAATAGTTTACTCATGGATAAAGAATGTGAGTAAATTCAAGCATAAGAAGGACATTGTGTAAGGTCAATCTGGGAGAAATCTCAACTTTTCCGATGGTATGAACGAATTTCATAGAACCATTTGGTAGATGAATGGGTATAGGTTGAAACAAAGTGGTTTTATGTGTTAAAAGATGTGTATGTGGGGTCATGTGATCAGTAACACCAATATCTACTATCCTTGAAACAACAATGGAATTTATAACACTAAAACAAAGCTTTGGAGATAGATTGATATTGTTGAAGTCAAGGTATGTGCGGCATTAACAATGGAACCAGTAGATGGCCTTGACTTTGTGATTACATCACCTTTGCTCTTCAAAAGCTTTAGCATTTCTTGACATATGTCATGTAAAGCTTGCGTATTAACTCTTGTAGGATGGTAATGATCATAAGAAGCACGGAATTTTGATCAAAACGTGTTTCCAATAATGAAGTAGAACTACACCGATAATAAGAGGAATTCCTATTGACATTTGAAGCATAAGTAGAGAAAATGAAATTGTTCCTTGCAATAAAATTAGGAATCTAATTCGTTATAACTTTGTTTATTCTTCCTTTGTACCAATCGAGGTAACCAACTAATTGAAAACAATTTTCTACCAAATGTCCTATTCCCTTGCAATATTTGTAAGTTAGCTTTGCCTTAACTTTCCTTCTATTAATAAATTCTATCACATGCTCTTTGCTATATTGAAAGCCATACCCTCAAAACTTGAAACCAAGTAACTGGCCTTTGTGTTTCGATTTGTTGCACCAAGTAAAAGGCATGATTTATAGTTGGTAGAGCTCCATCAAAGAATTTGATTGCAAACATGTTCACAAGAGTTGCTCAAACTCATGAGAAATTGCATTAGTTTCATTTGCGACTCATAATCAAGAATTCTTCCCTTCAAACTACAAGGAAAATACTCTAACCTGCTATATGTATAGGGTATACACTTAAAGTTTGCAACTCATCCGAAGCCTTTTTCAGTCAATCATAATACCTAACAGTTGAAAGATTTCCTTATTTCATATTATTAATTTCTTGTTGTAATTGGTATATCATTGGACCATTTGAATGTCCATATTGCTCAACTATTTGATCCCATAGTTTGTTTGAAGAATGACAATATAGAAATTCCATGAAATTTCACTACTGATCGAACTAAGAATCCAACATTGCACCATGTAATCACATCAATTCCACTTTTCTGCATTTACGGAATTATCACTAGGTTTAGGTATCGAACCATCCACAAACCCTAGTTTAGATTTAGCACAGAAGGCCATCCTAACTGATCAGCTCCAAACAATAAAATTTGTTCCATTAAAGATTATGTTTCCAAGACTCATATTTGGTTTATCAGAAGCAGACAAATACAAAGGATTGAAAGTCATACTTTTGTTCCAAGCATGATCACCAATTGATACCATCACACAAATAGTATAAAACAATTTGAATGCGGATATGAAGAAAACTTACGGACGATCAAAGAAGGAACAATTGTCTTGCTCTAATAGCATGTGAGAATTAGGGATTGCTGAATCCAAGATTGAAGAAGATAAATGTACAGAGCATGGTCGGAAAAAAAAAAAAAAAAAACAGCAGGGAAGTAAAACAATTTGTTATACGTTGTTATGAAGGTTAAAGACAAAACAAGCTAAACTGTTTATACATAATTTTTTTTTAATATTATGGAATCGGCAAAGAAGATTTAATTTATGGTTAGATCTAGTCAGGAATTGATGGCATTTTTTTTCAAATGTTTGATACGTATAAAATCATAAGATTGATCCTCATATCATTTTATTTAGTTTTTCCACGTAAATTTGCATCCATTCATTAGATTAATCCATAGTAACGTGTGAGTTCACCTCAATGAAATTCTTTGTGCTATCAGAGCATAAATCAATTATTATCGACTTGAATCAATCATGCGTATGTGATGCTTCTCAAAATAATTCAACAATCATCACTAGGGCAAAAAAAAAAAAAAAAAAAAAAAAAAAAAAATGGATCCTTAGATGAGCTAGAAATCTCAACCCAAAAACCTAAATCATCTCATTCATCAATGAGACACGTTCACTCTATGTTACTGAACACAAGTTGAATGCAGTGAACTTTGGTGATTGGTTCCAGCTCTGCAATCTTGTGATTCTGGGGCATAGAAGTTGGCCTATTTGATTCGTTGAGAATGGCATGGTTGATTAAATTTGTGGAGTTAAGTGTCGGTCGGAATTACTTGTTTTGCGAAACAATATGAAAAGCTGTTCAGGAAATGTACTCAAGATTTGGAAAATAATTCTCGGTGTTTTGAGATTCTTTTTGAGATCTTACTCATCGCTCAAGGCTATGTGAGTGTAATATAGTATTAATATGTGCTTATAAAGGGAATGAGATCTTCTCAATTTTGGTTCATTATATTTTTTAAATTTACTAATTAACGGTTAGGATTAGAATTGTGTAAGAAAAAGGCAATCAAACTGCTATCTGAAATATCGAATTTTTTTTTTCTGTTCTTTTTAAACAATTTGGTTTGCGGTTTAGTTTGATGATGAGTAAACGGTTCATGATTTAGTTCGGAATCCTAAAAAAACCATATGGTCTGAACTGACCTGAACCTTTTTTCATATTAAAAAAACAAAAATATTAGTTTCTTTCTTTAGTTGTTTTATTAAAAATAAATTTTGTAATATTTTTTTATTAGATATGTATTATTCATGAAAATAAGATTAGAATAGTCATAACATGTTTTGATTTTTGTGGTGTATCTATAAATAAGATAATTGTTAGATTTTAGCCACTAATGTTTTGGATATTTTTTTGCCTTTTTCCTTTGTCTCACTAATCAACTACTTTTATTATTGAGTCACTTATTAGTTTATGTAATTGATAGAGTGTTAACCAAAATTATACGACAAATTAAAATTTATGCCTTATATTAGGATAGTATATTCTTATTTTATCGAGTCTAGTATATCATTATAGTTTAGTATAATTATAATTTTATAAAATAATAAAATCTTTTCCCACTATAATTTTACATATTTATTTAGGTAAATAATTAATTTTAAATATTATTTTTTATATTTGTATTGGTGATAGAATATGTAATTGAAGTTATTTGATAGAATGTATTTTTATTTTAAGAATAAAAAATGGTTTGAACTACAAGTAGAATTGTATGGTGTCATTTTTTTAATGATTTGAAAAAAATTACAAATGAAACTATATGGTTATGTCGAATTAAAAAAAATGAATTGTAATATACAAATTGGTTTAGTTTAGGGGATGAACCACCCTGTACACAACCCTAGTTGAGATTACCTAATTTCTTAAATATTTTATAACATCATTATAATATTCTTATACTTGTGGACAACACACTTGTGCTGGGCGTGTAAAATTTAAAAAAGAAATTACAGTAAGATTTACGATATAAAAAGTTTGTAAATTAAACTGCCACATTCGCTAGTTACATACAATATTAATAAAAAATTGAGTAAATTACACCACAATATTACAACATTTGATGATAAGTTCATTTTAGGTCATAATACTTTAAAATATTTTAAAAAGGTCACAACATTTAGTAATAATTTCATTTTAGATCATAATGTTTGGGAGTAAATTCATTTTAGGTTACAACGTTTAGAGAAATGGGTTAATTGAGGTTACCATTGACATGTGTCAATAGGAAAAATATTTAATTAAAACATAATAAACCCTTCTTTTAAGGCCTCATTAACATATAACAATAGAAGAAATACTTAATTAAATTTCAGAAGATATTTTTCTAAATATTGTGATCTTTTTTAAACTTTTTGAAACTTTGTCCCTAAATGAATTTTTCCCCAAATTGTGACTTATAATGTAATTTACTAAAAAAAATTATATAACTAATCAAGAAAGTATATTTATAATTTAAAATTGGAAAAGGAGATAAAATACTTCTCAAAGACAAAGTTAGTCGATCATGGTCTGTTTCATGGGGGAAGTGGATATGTGCGTGTAAGCTAAATGAGAAATATTAATAAATTATAAATTGATTTGAAAAGTTGGTATAAAATGGTTATGATAAGATATATTACATTTTGGATATGAAAAAAAAAAAAAAAAAGATAACTCTTATTGCATTGTCAAGCTCCGTATGTCAACTAAGTTGCATTTTTTCATTGCGAATTACCCTTAGCATATTCCGAATTCATCAAAAATCAGTCCACTTGAGCAGCATAATGTCTCTACTAATCTAACACTTGTACTGCATGCAACTAAACCCAATCGGAAGAACCTAGAAGTAAATACTGCATGCAACTGAATTCCAGAAAAACAAAATATAGTTGTGTGTCTCCATCACAGGCATCGCATCTATTCAAAACACTCTCCGATTATTATTCCTCTAATAATAATATGTGTTACACTTAATTAGCATATAGAATAATAAATTAGCACAATAAAATCTACTCCATGGCTCGACATTGAGCGTGATGAGAAAAAAAAATGAAAATTAAATTGGCATTTCTTATACCCCTTGTTAAATCTTAATCACCAATCAAATCCATTCTCCTATTAGATGATCATCCATAATGTCATTTTACTCTGACTATTATATTCGGTTTATTTATCTATCAACATTTTTAACTGTCATAAACAGATATGAAAATAGTGGCAAAGTAAAGTAAAGCACACACAGAGATTTATGTGGAAAATCCTTGACGAGAAAAACCATGAGTAGAGAAGAGGAATTCACTATGTATTGAAGAAGGAATACAAGGTAAATGATACAAATTAAATATGACAATCCAATTTCACATAACCCTAACAAAACAACACACACATGCACACACATATATATGTATGCGTAAGCCGGCTCAAAGGCTATCAGCCTAAAAAACCAAGGCTTCATCTCAATGCCGGCAGCTTAAGTTGATAGGTTGGTAGCTTTAGTGTCAGTCTAGACTAATCCTCAGCTATAGAAATAAATTCAAGACCGGATCAAGGCCGACTGGCGGCCTTGACTTCAAAGCTAGCAGTGTTGGATGATTCAGGTTGCATATTCAACAATCTCCACCTTGACATGAATTCAAGAAACACAAACTCCAAAACTTCAGCATAAAAATAAAACATTCTCCTCCTCTTCCACAAACCCGAAGGGGATCAATCAACAATAAACACCAACCAAGTCCAGGCAATGCTCAAATTTTGCTATAGGAAGTGACTTGATCATCATATCGGCAGGATTATCTTGAGTACTGACTTTGCTCACAGTAATATCACCACGAGCAATAACATCATGAACAAAGTGATATCGGACATCAATGTGCTTTGTCTTTTTATGAAATATCTGATCTTTAGTAATATAGATTGCACTTTGACTATTACAATGGACTGTAGTAGTCTTCAAGTTATCACTAAGTTCACCAAATAATCCTTTCAACCTAATAGCTTCTTTACAAGCTTCAGTAATGGCCATATACTTGGTTCAGTAATAGACAAGGTAACTGTAGCTTGCAAAGTAGCTTTCCAACTGATAGCACAACCACCAATAGTAAAAATATACCCTATGAAAGATATTTTTTTATCCAGGTCTCCAGCGAAAGCAGAATCAACAAATCCAATAATTCCATCTCTAGTTCTACCAAACTATAGACAAACATTAGTAGTACCTCTTAAGTATTGAAAATCCATTGACTACTTTCCAGTGTTCCTTACTAGGATTTGCCATATATCTACTGACTATACTGACTGCAAATGACAAATCTGGATGTGTACAAACCATAGCATACATTAGAGATCCTGCAGCACTATAATACATAATCCTTAACATATAGTCAACCTTATAATCTACTTATGGAGGCAAAGTAGATGAAAGTTTGAAATGAGCTGCTAGAGGAGTATTAATAGGCTCACCATTCTTCATATTAAACCTGTAAAGAATTTTCTCAATGTACTCCTTTTGACTTAGATGTAAGGTACCTGCTTTTCTATCTCTTAAAATCACCATCCCAAATATCTTCTTTGTTGCTCCCAAGTCTTTTTATCTCAAACTCTCTGCTCAACTGGGCTTTAACCTTTCTAATTTCTCCTCTATTATTGGTTGCTATCAACATACAAGAGTAAATACACAAATGACCCATCATTACACTTCTTAAAATAAACACAACTATCAAAATTATTTGTCTTGAAATCATGAGAAGTCATAAATGAGTCAAACATCTTGTACCATTATCTGGGTGACTATTTCAAGCCATAAAAAGACTTTCTTAACATGCAAACATAGTCCTCCTTTCTTGTGACCACAAAACTCTCTAGTTGTTGCATGTAGATATATTCCCCAAGCTTTCCATGTAAGAAGGTTGTCTTCATATCTAACTTTTTAAGCTTAAGATCTTGCATAGCTACAATAACAAACAAGTCTAGAATCGAGCTATGTTTTATAATTGGAGAAAACACATTTGTAAAATCTACACCTAGTACCTGACTGTAGCGTTTTGCAACTGGTCTTGCTTTATATCTGGGTTCTTCAACTTTCGGTGTTCTTTCTTTCTTCTTGAATACCTATTTGCAACAAACAGTCTTCTTCCCCTTAGGAAGCTTTACTAAATCCCATGTACCATTCTTATGAAGGGATTCCATCTCTTCATGCATAACAATCATTCACTTATCAGAATCATCACAACTAACTGCCTCTAAGTAAGTAGATGTCTCCATATTGCAATCAATTCCCTCTGCTATATTTAGAGCATAAGTAACAAGATCTGCTTGAGCATATCTTTGTGGAGGCCTAACTTCTCTCCTAGGTTTATCTTTAGCAATAGAATATCGCTACTGTGGTGGTAGTGTAGAAACAGTACCACTCCGCTCTTCTATTCTAGGCTAAGAAGTAGGCTTTGTTGTAGAAGCAGAATCAATCTCAACCTCCACCTACATACTTGATTTCTGCTGGACTTTGTTAGATGAAGTGCTAGAAGATAAGTCATGTAACATATCAGTTTCATAAAAAATAACATCTCTATTAATAATGACTTTCTTTGACTTAGGACACCACAACTTATATCTCTCGACGCCAGACTTATAACTAAGGAATATAAACTTTGGAGATCTAGGCTCAAGTTTTCCATTATTAACATGAGCATATGCAAAAACATCCAAAAATCTTCAATTCTAAATAGTTAATAGGAGTACTAGACCATACCTCTTGTGGAGTCTTCTTCTCAATAGTAGTTGATAGAGACCTCTTAATGAAAAAACATGCTATAGAAGTTGCTTCAACCTAGAATGACTTTGGTAAATGGGCATTTGAAAGCATACATCTAACTTTCTACATAATAGTTCTATTCATCCATTTTGCCACCTCGTGTTGTTGCGATGTATCGGGAACTATTAAATGCCTCACAATTCGCTCTTACTTGCACACGACATTAAATTCATTAGAACAAAACTCCAAAAAATTATTAGGGTAAAGATGTTTTACTTATTTCCCTATCTGTTTCTCAATCATTGTCTTCCACTCTTTAAATGTGGGTAGAACATCATTATTTTGTTTTAGAAAAAATACCCAAACTCTTCTAGAGAAATCATCAATAATCATCAGCATGTAAATGACACCTCCACTAGAAGGCACTCTAGATGGCCCCTAAAGATCAGAATGAATGTAATCAAGTATACCCTTTGTGTTATGAGTGCCTGTGGTAAATCTGGCTCTCTTTTGCTTTCAAAAATGCAGTTTTCACAAATTTCAATTTGCTGATGTCTTGCCCATCAAGAAGTCCTCTTCTACTTAGTTAGCCATACCAGCTTCACTCATATGTCCTAGATGCATGTGTTAGAGTCTAGTAGCATCATCATCTATCAAAGAAGAAGCGACGACTGCATCACCTCAATAACAGAACCCTGCAAAACATATAAATTAGCATTCTTTTTTTGCCCTTTCATCACCACAAGAGAACCCTTACTGATCTTCAAAACTCCACTTTCATCGGTGTACTTGTACCCTTTGAGTTAAGAGTACTCAAAGAAGTTAAATTTCTTTTTAAATCAGGCACATGTCTCACATCACCAAGTATCCTAACAACACCATCAAACATTTTAATTTTAATTGTACCAATACTTGCAACCCTGCAAGAAGGATTGTTTCCCATCAAAACAACACCTTTGGAAACTTTTTCATATGTTGAAAACCAGTCTCGATTGGGACACATATGAAAAGTACAACCAGAATTAACAATCTACTCTTAGCTTGTTTGTGGATCATCATCAGAAGCAATAAGAAGTTCTCCATCACTGTGGTTTTCAACTACATCAGCTTCACCTAATTTTTCTTATTATTTTCCCTTTTGATTTTCAAAAGCTCTTTTGTTCTTATTCTACAATTTATAAAACTCTGACTTGATGTGCCCTTTTTTTTTGTAATACCTACAAATTTTTTCCTTATTTACAGACTTTGATCTACCCCTTGTATTACCACCAGGCTTACAATCTTGGGTCCTTCCACGAATAATAAGATCTTCTGCTTAAGGCTTAGATTTAACCACAAGATCCTTCATCTTTTCAAAAGAGCACATTGCATCATAAACTTCATCCATAGTGAGAGAATTATGACTATATAATATGGTGTCTCTAAAGGTCGAATAAGAGAGAAGCAGAGAGCACAATAAAATGAAAGATAAATCTTCTTCATCATACTTAGCCTCTAAAGTTTGCAAATTAGAAACGATTTTTTTTAAAAGTGGTTAAGTAATCTTTTAGAGACCCACCTTCTGCCAAATGATGAGAATATAGTCGTTGCTTCAATGTAGCTTGTTGGTCAAGCTTTTCTTCTTATGTAATTGCTCCAACTTCAACCATAATCTAGCAGTAATCTTCTTCTTCAACACATCTCGCAATATTTGATTTAACAAATGTAGATGAATTTGAGAAAAGGGCTTTTTGATCCTCATATTGTTTACGAAGGCATCTTCTCAAACCCTAACAGTGCATCATTCAAATCCTTCTATGTGAGAATCACTTGCATCTTGACTTGCCATAACAAAAGCCTAGTGTTATGATCCAACAACGAATATCATATTTCACATTTGCCATTATCTTGGACAAATCAAACCTAACGCTTTGATACCAGTTTGTTATAAATAGATATGAAAATAATGGCAAAGTAAAGTAAAGCACACATAGAGATTTACGTAGAAAACCCTTGGCGGGAAAACCATGGGCAGAGGAGAGAAATTCACTATATTTTAAAGAAGGAGTATAGGGTAGATGATACAAATTTAATTTGACAATCTGATCTCACATAACCCTAACGAAATAACACACACACACACACATAGTATGCGTAAGTCGACTCAAAGACCGACAGCCTAAAAAACCAAGGCTTTATCTTAACGCCACTGGCTTAAATTGATAGGCTAGTGGCTTTAGTGCCGGCATAGACTACTCCTTAGCCATGGAAATAAATTCAAGCTGGCAATGTATAGGTTAAGGCCGACGACCTTGACTTCAAAGTTGGTGGCATTGAATTATTCAGATCACACATTCAACATCAACTAGTATTACTTAAACTCGTCATAGACATACACAATTTATTAAATTGTTAATGAGACATAGTAGTTTATATTCCATAGCTTTGGGTGTGCAAGGATTTTCATCCTTCCTCATGTCTCTTGGATTAAAATCCTTAAGACATATTCTTTAATATTTATTAGGATCACTACTCATTAAATCCTTTTGGTCCTTGTACCGCATTACTTGGTTAGACATAACTTTTCCGGCGACATAATAGGTATATGCTCAAATATTCAACCAATTATATTTTTTGTGTAGCATATATGCATTTACGGAAGATTGCATATTAGCCATGTTTCTTTAAGAGTGACATAGGCTTTATTTTAAGCAAAGTACTTATTATCTTGCAAACACCAATACAACAATTGCCACCATGCTAAATCAAACACTCAAACACCCATTCTTATTTACTTTCTAGAGTGTCCATCGGCCCAAAGGTAGGCAACATAGAAAAGAGGGTGAAAAAGAGACAATTAAGGTGAAAAAATCACATTATTATGATCATAAAAAATAATAAACCATTATAATATAATTTATTAGGCAATTCTATGTTTCATTCAACCACCGTCCAACTTGGGATTATCTAAGTAGGAAAAAATGAACATGTAAAATAATCGGGTATCATATGATTAAATTTGGAACAAGCAACTTGTATGGAGTATATATTGCATACCCAAATGAACAATACGCAAGCTTGCATTATGAGAAGAAAGAGGAGAGAGTGGTAACTTGAAAAAAGAGAAGCAGTTAATACCAAAGCCTGTGTTATGAGAAGAAAGAGGAGAAAGTAGTTATTTGAAAATAGAGAAGTAGTTAATACTAAAGTCTCTTTATGAGAAGAAACAGGAGAGAGTAGTTACCCGAAAAAAGAGAAGCGATTATAGGAGGAGAGAGAGAAAAGAAAAAGTATGTTTTAATAAATAAAGAAGTAGATAAAGATAAATTCTAGTAATGCTTAAAGCTTATTTTATATTTTTTACACTAATTAATAGGGGTGGGCAAAAAACCGACTAAACCTAAAAACCGAATTGAAACAAAAAAACTAATATGAAAAATATGGTTAATTAGTCATCAATTATAATTTAAGTTCATGGTTTTAATTTTTTCGGTTTTCGATTTTGGTTTGTAACACAAAAAATCGATGGTCAACAGTTAACTGATATCTATAAATATATAATATTATATATCATTAATTTTTTTAAAATATAAAGAGCATAAATCATGCTAAACTTGGTAAGATATCATACAAAACTAAACATTGGACAAATATAATACAACTCGTAGTACACTTGTATTAGATCTTTGTTTTGTTTTATGTTATTATCTTGAGCTGTAAAGCATGATGTATCTAGTTGTTCATTTGTAAATTACAAATCTCGAGTGATGATAGGGTGTTAATGTTTGTTGACCTAATGCATCATAGCTATTTTTTATTTTAAAGCTGTCTTTAATTTACTAGGTTGATCATTGTTCTCACTTTACATCTTTATCTTGTTAATTTTCAATTTTTGAATGTAATTATGAAACAAAGTGTTAAATTTTTATGGACCGGCCAGAATTATAGTTAACCGTAACTTTTAATTAACCATTATGTTAAATGGTTAAAAACCAAAATTATTTTTTTGAACTTCGAAAATCGAAATTATTAACAAAAAAAATGTTAACCGTTTATAATGGACCAAGGTTTGAGATTTTAGAAAATTGATTATTATGGATTGATTCAAAATATGAGATCATGGATTGGTTAACTGGTCCATACCCACCCTTACTAATGAAAGGGATTGGCTTAGTAATAGTAATAGATGTAATGTTAATTCTCAACCATTATTTACATGTGGTATCATCTTAAGGCAATAAATGAAATAACTTGATACGGCAAAAAAAAAAAAAAATTTTTTTTGAAGTAACTTGAGAGAAGAAGAATAGAAAGGATCCATTTTTTTTTCCATGGAATATAGGAGATTGGATTCATGTATCGGTTGAAGTGTATGGTAGATACCAAGTATAGTAAAATGTAAGAAAATGATAAGGTATTTGATTTATTAAAAAGCTAAGATCATATTTGAAGAAGGTACGAGAATGTTGGTTATGAAAGAACCTTTTCTTGGAAGCCCTTATAACAGTGCAAAGAGAGGAGAGTTGAAGGAGCATTATGATGATAGAAAGTGCTAAAAAAAGAAAAAAAAAACTTAGAATGACCATCGTTATAGATTGACCTCTCTCTCTCTCTCTCTCTCCCCCTCTCTTTCACACACACACACACACACACATTTGTAACTCACCATGTTTTATTGGAGAACTTTTAAGGAGGATGATTATTAATATGAAGGAACACAATGCGAATTTTTTTTATCAATTTGGTGCCCCTACTTAAAATTTTTACTCAAATGGGCTTTCATTAAAAATCATTATAAGAATACCTTTTCAAAATCGCGTCTCTTCATTTGTAATGCTCTATGACAATCGATGGAGAATGAGGAGAGAGACTAAGAATTAGAAAAGAGGGGGTGGGGGGTGGAGGGGAGAGAGAGATTGTGTGTGTGTCATTGTGGATTCAAAATGTGAGTTCTTTTGAAAATGGTTCAAATCTAATTTGCTAATTCAAGATGTGATTTTGTTGTAGTAATTTGGTAATTAATTTTGACCTCACCTTATTTTGAAAATTTATTTATAACAATAAGTGGTAAACTAACCTTTTACTCAACACAATGCCTTCCTCTATCTCATTTGGGTAAACTTTAGGTCTATGTTTGGGTTTGGCATGAATGTCTTGGTCATCGTATTATTTCCTATGTGTCATTTATATAAAAAAATTATTTAGAAATAAATAAATCTGTTATTTATGTTCATTTATATTGTGTCGTCACAAACTTTTCTAGAATTTCCTACAATGTTTAGTTCTACAAACCATCCATACCATTTCACCTAACACATAATGACATTTGGGAGCTCTCAAATATCAACTTTCTCCATATATAAGTGATTTTCTTATTGATGATTATACACGTGTACAAGGTGCATCTCTTTGTGTATTTTAATGATTCCACAAGCTTGTCTTCAATGTCTTTTAAAGAAAAATCATCGGCATTGAAAAGGATCATTGCTCAAATGAGATAAAAAAAACTATTTGATGGAAAGTGGTATTACACATCAACATCCATGTGCCTATACAACCTAATAATCAACATAACAAAAGTACTAAGCATAACAATAGGAATTTGCCTGAAACAACTACGTTTATGATGTTAGAGCCATTGTATTATTATTTTGCAAATTTTCTCATTTATGAGAATAAAATTGAAATTAAGAGTGAAATACATGAAAGTGATGCACCTTATTCTTAAATTGAGAAAAATGTGATCTGAAGTGGTGGCCAGAAATTTTCTAGATATGAATAGAGAGATGTTTGATCATATGATCAATTGAAAGAGAGATAATGACAAAGTTAAATGCACTCTAAGGGGTGAAATAAATAATCATCAAACGTATACACAACGTGTGTTTTTAAGGTAAGTGATAGTTTCAATGTTTCTACGTATCTTAGTAAACAATCCAATCATAGTTGACATCCATTTTCATTAACTTATTAATAAAACCCCTATTGTAATATGACCTCTCAATTCTCATATTTATATTCCCATGCACAAAAATGATAAGTTTAACATAACTAAAAAATTTATACCTACTAAAAATACTGAAAAACATGTGAAATAAAATCACTTATAAAATATGCAAATAAAAGAACAAGGTGCATATTGCCATTGATTGTGACATATATACTTGTAATCCACAAGAAATTAATGTTCGATATTGATATAAAGAGACAAATTGTAATAGAAAGGTTTTTTCATGTTGTCAAAGAGTTGAACAATGAAAATAGATGGTAAATACTTGAATTGATTGGTTCATGTAGGAACAAGGTTCAAGTTTATCGGTCTATTAAGGAATGACTCGAGAAACTAGAGTTTTAAAAGAAAAATATAGTATTAGGAGAAAAACAAATAAAAAAATGAAGGATAAATGTTGGAAACCCATATACCTTGGTTTAAAATCAAGTGAAAAGAAAAAAAAGGCTATCTAAGATTGTGACATTGATATTCTAAGCTTTTTCATGTATTTAATGTACACAAGATTAGCATTAATTATATGCACCATCAAGACAAATAATATAAAAAATAAAATTTAAATATTTTGCTATTTCTTGAAAAAAAGTTTATATAATTCTTTTTCTTTAGATTTCTTTAGACTTTCTTTAAATTCTATTTTAAGGTTATATAATTAATATACACGCTATCTATAAACAATATTCATTAGAAAATGAAGTTTCTTTGAGTTTTCTCTATTATTTTCCATTGTTCACGATGCGTCAGGTGCTATCAAGGCAAGATTATTAATCTAATATTATGGCTAATGATGATCAAATTCAAGGTTTTAATATCCAAGACAATGCTCAAGGTATAGAAACTTTGATACACCATGAGGGTTTTGGAAAAAGAAACTAGGGTTTAAAAAGAAAAATTCGGTATTATTAAAAAAATAAAGACTAAATGTAGGAAACACATATACCCTGTTTTAAAATCGAGTGAAAAAAAGTGCTATCTAAGATTGTGATGGTAGACATTCTAGACTTTGTTATATATTTGACGCGGATAGGATTAGCATTGATTATATCGATTAGTGAGACAGATAAAATTGAAAAATAAAATTTAGATAGTTCTTTAGATATTTATTGAAATAATGTTTATTTGATTCTTTTCTTTAGATATTTCTTTAAATAATCTTTTAATTTTTTTTTATATTTTCCTTAAAGTTTCTTTAAAAATTTCTGTTTTAAGGTTGTATAACTAATATACACACTATCCATAAACAATATTCATTAGGAAATAAAGAATTTTTTTTTTTTTTAGTTTTCAGTATTATATTCCATTGGTCATGATATGCCATATGGAATTAGGGTAAGGTTTTTAATCTAATATGGTGGCTAATATTGATTGAATTCAAGGTTCTAATATTTAAGACGATGTTTAGGATATAGACACTTTGCATACAATCATGAGGTTTTGGAAAGAGAAACTAGAGATTCGAAACAAAAATGTAGTAATAAGAGAAAATTGTAAAAAAAAAAAGACTAAATGTAAGAAACCCATATACCTTGTTTTAAAATTGAGTTAAAAAAATGTTATCTAAAATTGCAACTGCAACAATAGATATTCTAAGCTTTGTTATGTATCTAAAGTGGAGAAGATTAGCATTGATTATATAAACCGATGAGAGAGATAAAACCAAAAATAAAATTTAGTTATTCTTATACGTATTTCTTGAAAATAAATACATACTAGGGTGATCAGATAACCCTATCGTACAGGATACCCATTTGGATCCTACTTAACCCGGTAGGGTCTAGATAGATATTGATGGCCATATGATAAGATATGAGTGTCAATTTTTCAGAACCTGCTCTCATAAGATAATGTATGGGTATGAGGTCTTCAAATCTGTACCCACCCTAGAATCTGTATTATATTGGAGAAGATATATGTTCTAGGGTATCATATACATTAATATATAATAAATAATGATATCCTAAATTTTATTTTGCAGCCACTTATATTCAAGATTATTATTTGTGGACTGCATTCTAGAAAGCTTTATTATGGAAGGATTTTTACCATTTTATTTTAGAATGACTTGGTATTTTTATTTTAAAAGAACTATAGTTGTACATACATACTTGAACTCCCAAATTATATAGAGATGTTATTTATGTTATAACACTAATTAATATATATATATATATATATAAGTAGTTCCAAAGTTTTTAATTTTGGGTTTTTGTGCAATTTTTATAATTTTGTTTAATATCACATGAATATATTCCACTAGTATTTGTTGTAGCTTTCAACTTTTACATATATATAGATTCTATATATTATAGAATTTGTGATATTAACAAATTACTTTTTAAATTTATTTTTAATGTTATTTAAATTGAATGTATGAAAGTAAAATAATGTTATATATAACACGGAAACATATCAAAGACTATAAACTTGATGTTTTAAAAAGAAAGAAAAAAATACATGCTGATTTCATTAAAAAAAATCACAGGTTCCATAGGATACCCTATAATTTATAGATTTTACAAGGTATTAGGTTAGTACAAGGAGCTACAAGGTAGGTTTTGGGTATGAAATTAATACCATGTACCTTATAGGATAGGGTACGGGTAATGTTTCATATTCTACCTACCCTGTACCTGTTCAACCTTAAATTATACACATTATATATAAACAATATTCATTAGAAAATAAACTTTCTTTGAGATTTCTTTATTATTTTTCGTTCTTCACATTGTGTTAATTGGTATCAAAGCAAGTTTATCAATCCAACATGATGGCTAATGATGATGATCCTAATATCTAATATCTAAGATGATGCTTAGAGTATAGAAACCTTACATACAACCATGAGAGCTTTGAAGCAAAACATTGATCATATATGCAAGTATTTGAGGGACGCATTGATGAGATTGTTGATGGACTAAATGCTTTTGTAGTAAGCAGTGTAAATAGAGATGAGGATAGGTAGCAACCTAGGGATAATGTGGCTTAAGGGGAACCTATGAACAAACTTACTCCTATGGTCAATTTTGGGCAACTCACTTATAGTGATGACTCTAAGATGACAAATTTGAAGTAGATTTCCTACCTATAGATTTGCGTAGTGGTTGTAATTATTATCATAATTGTGGCAGAATAAGTAGACCATATGGTGGGGGTATAGGTCAATATAAAGGTAGATGTAATCTTAGAGGTAATTTAGATGATTATTATAGAGGCAAGAATGGATGTGAAGTTACAGATTTCAAGTTAAAGATGGATATTTCATATTTTAGCAGGATTTTAGAGATTATAGATTTCATTAACTGGACTGATGACTTAGACAAATTCTTTGATTATATGGAGGTGCCAAAAGAGAAGCGGGTGGGGTTGGTAGCATGTAGGTGAAAAAGGCAATGCATTTACATGGTAGAAGAGATTGCAAAATAGGAGGATCCAATATTGTTCATGTTTTAATTATAAAACCAATCTAATATGTCGACAAAGGCAAGGAAGCAGTAAGCTTTACATGAAGTGTTTAATTTTGGAGATCTAAGTTATGGTGTTCTTGTAGAAGGAGAGATTCCCCACTATTGCTTACAATATACTATAGCTTAAGAAGTGTGGCCCATATCAAGTAACCCAAAAAGATTACTAACAATTTTTATGATATGGTCATAGTTATCAAAATCACAAATTTACCCATACAATTTAATGAGTTTACGATTTTAAAAGGCCTTTCTTAATTGATACATGTATAGATTTTTTTTTTTTTTTTTTTTACGTAGAATCTTATGATTTCAACCGAGTCTAACGTTTTAACCAACTTTACCGATTTCACCTTTTTTTTTTCTATTATAACAGGAGAGGAGGGATTTGAACTTAAGACTTTCACTTGAGAGACCAGGGAGATGCCATTAGGTTACAATGCCATTGGCTACTGATTTTACCTATATAAGTCAAATATGCTAAAATATAAAAAATACAATCATGTTTTTATAATCTCATTAACTTTTAAGATGATTATCTTTTTTATTGTATGTCAAATTTATTTTCGCATACTCTCTTTATCTCTTTCCCTCCCTTCCCCAAATTTTTTTTTTTTTTTTTTGTTATTACAACGGGCCAGGAGAGGGGGGGATTTGAACCTAGGACCTCACACTTGAGAGACTAGGAAGATGTCACTAGGCAACAATGTAATTATAGAATTCATTTAAATCAAGTTATATATGTAAAGTTTATAAAAAAATTTATTTATTTCTTTTATATGATTATAAATTTATTTCTTTTTATATAATTAAAATTTTAAAATAATTTGAGAAATTAAATCCTCCTTCAATTCGTAACTTCTTTTAATTGAAATAATAGAAAAGAATTTAATTTTACTGTACACACTCATTTTTTTTAATGTTATTTATGGATTAAGGGTTAATGGGTTATTATAAAAAAGAGAACTTAATTTTTTTTATTATTTTTATTTTTCATCTATTATATATTTTAAGTTTTATATAATCTCCTATAAGCATGTTTATATTTATTGTTTTTCAAAAATATTTTATATAGGTTGTAGAATCATAAGTTTCGATTCTACGTTTCGATTCTACAGATTCCTTATTAATTTTATGTAAAATAGAGAGTTTAACAATCTTGGATTTGGTTCTACTTGACAGCATGGGGATTTCCAAGATATTGGCAAATATCTACCCATGTACTATCCACCAAATTTCGACCTATCAAAGCTTCTTAGGGTTTGGAGGCTGCAGAACCCGCAGATTAAGTTTCGCATGATGCTTCCTATGAGCATACGATATAATAAATGCAGAAATTACATTTACAAGGGCATGAAGTTTAATTCTCATAAACAAGACATTATTGGAGAGAAATATTTGGGGATTCAAATATTTATATTCTACTTCAATGTTTTGCTGAGCTCCCCATCAAGACTAATCCTCAAAATTCTGACTATGTTGTCGAGTTCGGTGCGACGGGGAATTTTGAACCATGGTGTGCTGAGGATGAAGAATCGGATTAGGAGAAGAGAAAGAGGGAAGCAGAGGAAATGGGTGATGCGATGAAATTTTCGGTATTGGACATTCATATATTGGATTTGAACAGGGAGATGGATATTCATGGGGGTATTTCATGGTTCGATTAATCGGTTCGTGATTCTATTATTTAAATCTAATCCTAATCCTAAACCGACTTATTATAAATGGTTAATCTTTTCTTTAGTTCTTAACCATTTAACATAATGATTATGCAAAATTAACAGTTAACAAAATAATTATATAAATATATTATAAATTATTTTAATTTCAAATTTCTTTTGCAGGATCAAGTATTCATCCATACTATATACTCCCTCCTTCTATTAAATAATAAAATTAACAGATCTTTATAAAAAGAGATACAAGTTCGTCAACACTTTCCTAACTTATCATATAACTGATTTGTACATATATTTTTTTTCAATTCAGATCTTATATACATATTTTTTTGTTAATTTGGTTCTATGTCATACCAAAAGAGGATATATTTAACTCAATACAAGTACACCAAACAAGTTATAATATTTGACATTTATATTTTTAGCAAAATAACCATATAAGTATATTATAAATTATATATATAAATATAGAGCAGTTAACTGAAACTGTCGATTTTTTATTCTATAAATCATAATCTAAACCGAAAATTTTATACTCCAATCTCTAAATTGAAACCAATGGACTGATTAACCTTTTTTTTCGGATTGATTTTTTGATTTCGGATTGGTTATCCTAAACATTCAGGTTTTTTTTTATACACCCCTAGATATTCATGCTACTACGCTTGATGAGATGAAGTCAATGAAGTCTAAGCATAGTGTTAAATGTTACAGTTACTCTAATAAATATAGACCTAAAAAATACATACACATGTTCTTTGGTCAAAGTGGAAGCACATGTTTACTTGCATCTTTTTGTGCACACGCTTTTTATGTAAAATTGGTCGCATTTGAAAATGGCCTTTTTTGTTATATATATATATATATAACTCATTAATGGGCTGTTCACTTAGGTGGAATTTTGATTCCATTACATGCTTATTACCTATTGGGCTTCTATTACATTGTTTAGTTTGTTTTCAAGCCCGTAATAGGTATTCAGCCTTGAATCCACATTCTTTATTTTACGTAATAGGGATTCCATTCATGGACTTAAGAATCACAATTCAACACCTGCTTATATTATCCAATTCCAAAAATAACCCTCCTATAATCAAACAATCACATCCACCAACCACACTTTTATCCTCTTTCTTTCAAAGCTGCTTCTCCGTTTTTTTCAAACCCTAGCTTCATCACTCCCTGCTTGGCTTTGATGTGTGGTAAGAAATCTCTCTCTCTCTCTCTCTCTCTCTCTTTGTTGTTCTCACCTCTGTCTCTACTTGGCTTTGATGTTTGAATCGAACAAATCTAATGTATTGATTGATTGTTTGTTCGTGGATTCGAATTCCGAAATTCTACGGTATTGTTCTGGGATTTTGAAGCATGTAGATATCCTGTGTTCTTAGTTCTCTCCCAGTATCCCATGTATCTGTGTGTTCATGCTTATCCCTCAGCCTACTCTGTTACTCCAAAAACCAAATCTCAGCTGCTATGTTCTATATCTTCTGTATTAAGTTGCAATTTCATAATATCGGCTGCTCTGCATTGTTAAATAACACGGTAAAATGCCTAGTTGTCGGAATAACACGCTGTATTGTAAGTCCAATGATGCTGCATTATGTAGCATGATGACTGGATTCAGGGACTACCCTCGCCTCAAAACTGTTGAACATCATCTATCATACATGGTTAGCGATGGAACATCAGAAACAAGCCTGAATCTGTGTCTAAGTAAAAACAAAATTAACGCTCATGTTACATTAGAACGTAAATTTCTGAATCTGTGTATCGCCAAATCAGTATAGATCTACGAAACATGAGTTCCAATAGCTATATTATATGGTATTTTGCTTTTGGGTAGTGTATGTTGTTTTTTTTTAATGATTCCTTTTGTTTTTGTTATTCAAAAGGTCTAGCCTATCATGTAAAAGAGTTAGGATGATGCTTAGTCCATTCCAATTTATTTGCTCACTGCAGTAGAATTACAAGACTTTCTTTCTTTCTTTTTTTTTTTTCCTTAAATGGTGTTTTATTTTATGTGTTATCTACATTTTATGTTTTGTGTTTTTCATATAATAATTGCTTGGTCTGTTAGTTATGTTGTTATTTATTTTATCTTTATGAAATGTGATGTCAATAAGCCATTAGGAATGGATGTGTGTTTTTCCAAGTCTCAATTGTTTTTTGATCTGGGATGGTTTGATGAATCATCTTTTCTATAGAAGGTAGTCTTCACCTGCTTGTCCGAGCGATCGCAAAGTTGCAGGTTCTATTTTAGCATAATATAGATTTGTATCGTTTATAAAGAAGCTACCAATATCCTGGAATTGCTTATAATATTTTGCGATAATTATGGGTTGTTTCTTTCACCTTCATCTTCCTGGCTGATATCCCGATAAATTGTTTTTAGTTCTAGTATGGATTTTAGCTATATTTGTGACTAGGTACTCAAAACAATGACAATAAATTGTTTTCGAAGACCGCTAAATTTGCTCAGTTCCATATTGTGTTGCATATATTATTCCAACAGTTGGCTTTTAAACATAAGATTTTTAAGTTTGAGTCCACGTTAAGTTTGGATGCACACGTTTTCCGATTTGCATGATAAAAGGAAACATTACAAAGGCTTATTTGTCATTTTTGCAGTGATGGATAAAGTTTGTTTACATGTTGATGATCGACGGAGGAAAAAGAAAATCGTTTGTTTTCTTTTAGCTTTAGGTGTGGAATATTGTAACGTTGCTTGCCACATAATTTCCTTTTTATATGCTTTGGTCTTACATTCCTACCGACCTCGTGTACGGTCTTATAGTTTGAATTCCTATCAACAGCGTGAATATATTAGGAGACTTGTTCATAGTGATAATGTGACATGTATTGAACAATTGAGATTAGATAGGCATGCTTTTTTCAAACTTTGTGAGATGTTAAAGGGCATAGGAGGGCTAAAATCAACAAGGAATATGCATGTGATGAACAAGTTGCAATGTTCTTGCATATACTTGCTCACCATGTGAAGAATAGGGTGATTAAGTATAATTTTAGGAGGTCTGGAGCAACTGTAAGTAAATATTTTCACAGTGTATTGAATGCCACTCTCCGATTGAGCAATCACCTATTGAAGAGGCCTGAACCCATTCCTGAGAACTGTATCGATGAGCGATGGAAATATTTCAAGGTAAAAAAATCCCATATTGATCATTAAATTCATACAAATTTAATGAAAAATCATTCTAAACTTTACCCATATTTTTGTCTTATCTAGAAATGCTTAGGTGCTTTGGACGGAACACATATCCCAATTAAAGTGCCAATGAAAGATAAGCCTCGATATAGAACTAGAAAAAATGAGATTGCAACTAATGTGTTGGGTGTTTGTACACCAAATATGCTTTTTGTTTATGTGTTGCCTGGTGGGAGGGCTCTGCTGCTGATAGTAGAATACTTCGGGATGCAATCACTAGGAGAAATGGCCTTAAAGTACCACAGGGTATGATTTGCTGTAACTCACAAAATTTTGAATTTAGTTTTCTTTAAGTAGTGTCGTTGTTAAAACATTATTCACTTCTTCTTTCACTCATATAGGATGTTATTATCTGGTTGATGGAGGCTATCCCAATTGTGAGGGATTCTTGGCACCATTTAGGGTCAAAGGTATCATTTAAATGAATGGCGCCAAGGTCATCAACCAAGATCTCCTAGGAATTGTTTAATTTGAGGCATGCATCTGCCCGAAATGTGATTGAGAGGTGCTTCGGCTTGCTTAAAATGAGATGGAGCATTCTAAGAAGTCCGTCATTTTATCCAGCAAAAATTCATAATCGTGTGATACTTGCCTGTGTTTACTCCACAACTTCATTAGGACAGAGATGGCCTTTGACCCTCTTGAGGATGGCATGAATTCCATAGAAGAAAATATATAGATAATGAAGATGAACTTATTGCAACCTTAGGGAGTAATGATGCCTGGACAACTTGGAGACAACAACTGGCAACTCAAATGTTCAATGATTGGAGTGGAGGGAATCATAATTAGAATAGATATAAGTGAAATTCTAAGCTATGTTTAATTTCATTATACATTCTTTTTGATGTATTTTTGTTCTATATGACTTTTATGATTTGTCAATTGAAAGTATGAAATTCAAATCTTTGTATTATATTGTTTTCTTTTATTGCAATTTATTATATTGTTATTCTTATATTATCATGTTTTTTTTGCGATATCTAATTTATATTGAAGACAATGGAAGCTAAAGTAACAAGGGTATAAAAAGAAAGTGGACAGTTATTGAAGACAATGCACTGGTTGAGTGTATGGTGGAATTGTACAACAATGGAACACATAATGCTGACACTGGCTTTAGGAGTGGATATCTCAATGAATTAGAGAGGACGCTTCTCATCAAGTTACCCAATTGTGGTTTGAAAGCAAAACCACATATTGAATCACGCATTAGAACCTTGAAGAAAGATTGGAGTATAGTTTATGACATGGTCTATGGGAAAACAACTAGTGGGTTGGTTGGGATCCGGTCCGGAAGATGGTGACTGCTGAGAAGCAAGTATGGGATGCATACTTATTGGTATGTAAACTCATTCTCTAATATTATATTATGTAGAGATGGTGAGGATTTGATGCTGTCTTGTAATGATCTTCTTAATGTTTTTAATATTTTTTTTTAATTTGCAGAGCCATAGAGATGCTGCTGTTTTTATGAATAGGAGCTTCCCTTACCTAGAAGAGCTCTCTATGATATATGGAAAAGATCGGGCCACGGGTCAAGATGCACAAACTGCTGAGGATGTCATTGAAGAGCTGAATAGAGAAGAAGCAACAATACAAGATGTTGCAGATGAGTTGCCAATGAGAGATGAAGAAGACGATCACTCATCTCATCATAGTGTTACTCATTCTAGTACAAAAAGGAAGCGAAGCTTGTTTAGAGATGGAGCAATATCTGAGCTATCATCTGTTATTAAAAGCTTTGAGACTGGCATGAGGGATATGAAGAAGAGTATTGATCGTGCTGTGAAGCGTTTGTCAGTTGATGAAGGAAGAAGGGAAGTGAAAAGATTAAACAAATTTCTTCGAACAATTGAGGGTCTAACACAACAAGAGTTGAAAGCTGCTTTGATCAAGTTGCCTAAGCAGAAGGACAATTTAGCTGTGCTTTATGAACTTGAATCAAAAGATCGTTTGGATTATGTTAGGGACATTTTGGAGTCCGCATAATGTCAATTGGATTACATTAGGTTGCTTTTGATCACCTTAGTCACATTTTAGAGTCCACATAGTGTGGGAACTCATGAATTGGATTATGTTGGGTTGCTTTTGGATACTTACTTTTATCGATCCTTTTGTGATATGTTGATGCTTTTGGATACATTTTATAATATGCTATAGCGAATGAAGTTGCACTATTGTATAAATCATTTTTCATCATATTATTGATGAGATTAAATTTTTAGCTTGTTGGAATTAAAATTCAGGTTTTTTTTTTAATATTCTCGAGTCTTTATATTGACAACATCATTTTTAACTTTGTACTTTCCTTTGTTTTATGTAATATCTATACCATATATAATATAATATTCTATTAATATATATAGAATCTATTTTACATATAATAATATATTATATATTTATAAATATATTAATATTAATATATATTAAATATATAAATATATGTTTAATTATATATCTTGTAAAATATAAATTAATACATGTATTA
Source organism: Combretum micranthum (assembly GCA_024138025.1). Taxonomy (NCBI): domain Eukaryota; kingdom Viridiplantae; phylum Streptophyta; class Magnoliopsida; order Myrtales; family Combretaceae; genus Combretum; species Combretum micranthum. The sequence goes on along the minus strand of JAMXBD010000068.1, from coordinate 1,500,258 downwards.
AAGATAAGGGCATTTTTGTATTTGTCTTACCAATTCATGAGCTATTCATTGTTTTAAATTCAATCAAGTGAACAAATGTATTAGCAATTCATTACATCCAAGTGAACACATCATACATATTCACAACATATTACATTCTTATGCAATTCATTAGGAATGGCTATTCATTACATTGCTATTCCATTCAATGAAGTGAACGGCCCGTAAATGAATAATTTTCTAGGCACTTTCTAAAGATATATAATATGTTTTATACATTCACACTCATCCGCATATCATCCTTCTGTAATCCGGCCTTTTCGTCTTTGCATATTGGTGGGAGATCAAATCATATATAATAGATTGGCATATTTCTCACATAATTTAATAACACGAATATAAACTTAACTCAGCTAAAAACATCATTATAGAGACAAAAACTCAAAACTAATGTAATATATGACAAAATATACAATTAAGTATGATAATTAACATTGTAAACTTGTTATTTGTGATCTCAATCTAATTCTATATATTTTTACATTTTTTTTTAGCGCTAATGTTAATTTGATAAGTAATTAGACACTTATGTGGACTCACAACACCAGTGCCACGCCTAGATAATATCTTTTCTTTTGCAATTTGATCCATGGGCATTCTCTATTTACAAAAAGGGCTAGGGCTCGGGTCTGATTTTATTCGGGCCAAATTGTAGAAGGGTTAGGGCTTGCTGAATGAAATTGCAGTTTCCTTGGGCTTCTTCAATGTGGCCAGGTTTTGATGGGTTCTACCACAATCAGCACAGCCACAACAAGACCAAAACGTTCAAAACTTAAAAGCTGACGGGGAAAAAAAAATTGAAAAGCTTGCTTTCATTGGGAAAAATGGAAAATTACATTTTTCCGCCATTGTTTTAATGCAACCGATTCTGTTTGTTATATAACGGCTTAAACATATTCACTCGTGAGTGTATTAGTGGAATACTTAATATATTAATTATTATATTTATTTTAATAGTTAGATAATTAAATGGATGGATAATCTAATCATTTAAGAGACCATAAAAGTTCCAAAAGAAAATAAGTTACATTCTTTTTTTTTCTGACAATTTATTTTTCATATCTTTGAATCCTTAATATGAATGTTGTGGGCTTCTTTTAATCAAGTCTATTCTTAGTCAGAAAATAAATAAAAGTTACAATATTGCCTTAGGATTTTTGTTTAGAATCTGATATCAACTATATTAAATTTATGTAATTCTTTCGAAATATAAAATTATTTTTTGGGACCATTGTTGTCCTTAAATTATGTTTTGAGAGAACATACATTTGCAGCATGTTTGGTTAATAGGAATGGAATATATATTTTATCTTTATTACCACTGAATACCTATTCTTTCATTTGGTTTGTCGAAAATTATACTATAAAAAATATCTATTTTATATAATATGAAATAGATAAGGAATTTTTATTCCTTTCCTTTGTCAGAGGAATTGCTATTCCTTCTAAAAAAAGATATTTTTTTTTTAAAAATGCCCTTATAAAGGAATCGTTATTTCATTCCAATGAATCAAACTTGCCTTGAAGTGCATGGCATACTAAGACATTATCACTTGTGAAAGGAAAAAAAAAAAAAAAATAAGAAAAGAGAGAATGATGAACTTGGAGGAAGACAAAATTTCACCAATAGCAAACAAAAGTGATATTGACTTGTCTGCGTTATCCTCACGTGAAGACTTATACTACTATGAAACCTAGATCCGTCATCATTGAATAAACTTTTAATTTAGTATTACGATATTGATTTGAACGAATATAAAAGTACAAGCATATAATTATACAAATCTAACCGACAATGATTAAATAAATATTGAAGAAGGTCCCGTGGTTTATTCATTTGGCCATTGAAATATCATTGTGATTGCCCTTTGCCCACTAAAACAATAGCAAATCTCAGTTTATGGATATTCTTTAAATCATAGCTTTAGGTGCCTCTAGGTCTACATGGATGATACAGTCCGCATCATCCAGCTGGGAGGAGGTGCTCGATTAGAATTAAAACTTCGTAATGAATTTAATCGAGTTGAATCAAAATAATACAGTATTATTACGATGATACATAGTCTTAATCCTAAATTGATTATATTCGTTTAAGTTTTGATTTATTTTGTAGTAATATTACTATACAAATTCGACTTAATTGATATGTAGGTTTTATTTAGATTCAATTATATCCGAAACTAAGCTAACTATCATAAAAATCCAAATTTAAATTAATAAACAATTCAAACAGCTTGATTCAAATTGGATTTAACTATTATTAAACCAATCTCGAGTTGCTTCTTATTGGGATTTTCCACTAATGTGATTAATTTTAAAATACAAATGGGGCATGTAACACGATTATGTTAAAATAACAACCGATCGATGGGGGTGGTTTTGACATTGAGTTTTAAGGTTGTCTTTATATTACAAATCCCGACGATCCTCCCTTCTGGCAAATACTGCAACGCTCGTGTTGGGAAAGCCAAAAAAACAAGAGTCAGATTGCTCTATATCATTCATGCATTGCACGATATATGAATTGACATTAACAACATTATATTGAAGAGTAGGGCTTCATGTGTCAGAAAAACTGTCTTTATTGATAAAAAAAAAAAAACTCATTGTCTTGACATTATATTAAATGCCCACCGCACCACCGCTCCGAGTTAAATGGTGGATTGACTGTCAGAGTTTCTAGTCTGTGTATTATCGTACAAAAGGGAAAGAGATCTGTCTGTCTGAAAGGGCATGTTTACTTTGTGTAGGACCACTTTCCACATTCATTTGTTCCTTTTTTTTCCAGGTTCCATTATTCCTTTATTTTTGGGCTTTCTCTTCCATCTTAATTCTTATCCTCATTCCAATATCAGTAGCTGAGGAGGACTGAGGTCTCTACTCACAGTGCAGTAGGGGAAAAAGATACTAACTGTCTGTGCCTTAATAATTTTAATGATAATTTAACAAATCATGGTGTATTAATGGATAGATCTTAAAGAACTATGTTATATCAGATTTTACAAAAAATTATTTGTTATATTATTATTATACATGGCATATTAGTAATTTAGTATATTAATCGTAAAAAACTCTATGATCTTATCATTTTTTTAATATTATTAATTCTATCAGTGGTAATTAAAGGTCTCATATTTATATGCAACCTCTACAATTGAAATTAATATGTCAGATACTTTTGCACTTTAGGCAAAAGGCAGGATTAGGATCTTCGATGGTGTGCAGTTTTACAAAATTCTTATGTTGGTCTAAACAAGCCCAAGAAAATATGCCTAATGTTGAATAATAATAATAATAATAATAATAATAATAATAATAATAATAATGTGTTATACACTTATTATATACGATTATTTTATCTACAAGATATTTTTTTTTTTTTTATTTGAAGAAGGCAATATAATAAAAAGCCTCACGAAAGGAAAATAATCGTTGAATAACCTGTATATGATTAAAAAAAAAAGGATAATTCTGTACGTGATCTCTAATTAAGAAAGAACTTTTATATCTTCATGAAATATTTTTATTAGCGTTTTTAGAAATTATATTTTTCATTAAGAAAACTTAATGAATTTTATGGACACTAAAACATAAAACCCCAGGGCCACTTCCTGCCTGCTTTCAGTTTGTCCGTGGACGCATCATTAACTTAAAATCAAATGAATTCTCAAAATTATTACTGAACAAATCTCAAAACTTAGCAGTAACTTCCACATCCCGATGGAAAAAAGATTTAATAGTGCTAATATATAACTTTTCTTCAATTTTATGGCTGCTTATACATGTTTGGTGACATTTTTTTTTTTAATCTTTATTAACGTCCTTTTCCATTCAAGTGATTCGATAGGTGATACAATTCCTATTGATGTGACAGATTAGTTTATAATACACTTCATTATTTCCTCCGTTTGACTATAAATAGTCTTGGAGAATTTTTAGTTTAACTAATAGAAGTTATAAAATTTGAAAACTTTGCATTATTGCATTTGATGAAAAATTTGACAGATTTGCTACTTTTTGAATTATTTAATAATTCAAATTCATACCAATTATGATTAGATTGATAAAATATTTAATTTATTAATTATTATATTTATTTGGATTAATTATAAAAACATAACTGTGTTTTTATCAATTTATAAACACATCACCTATATTAATTTTTTTTTTTAAATACAAATATGTTACCCGAGTTTCATACAAAAGTATCATTATAATTAATTAATATTAAGGGATATGTGTTAGAGTCTTATTGATCTAAAAAATAAATTTAATAAAAAAATATTACTAAACAAAATTAAATAAATAAAATATTAAAAATTATTTTTTAAAATGAGAAAATTGAAAAAAAAAAGTGTAAAATTAATTTTTATGACTAATAAAATATTGGCATGTGTTATTCTACAATTATTAAATAATATTGACGCTTTTGTTTGAAACTCGGCTCACCTATTCATAAAAAAAAAAAATCACGTGTTTTCAAATTGATTAAAATACAGTTATATTTTTATAATTAACCTTATTTATTTTATTGATAAGATGATTAGTTAAACGGTCCATTAACATGATTGTAGAAGTTGTCAACAAATACAACTCATCTAGTAGAACTTTTACTTTCATGAAATAAAATGTACAATTTTTCAAAATGTCCTATTGCAATTTGACTACAAATTTTTGGAAAAGAAATTTCTAACTTAAAAAAATTTCTATACCTTTTACTAGGGCTGTAAGTAAGTGGAGACTACCATAAGCTACTTGAATTTGACTTGATGATAACTCAAATTTGATCGATTATATCTAGTTGAAACTATTCAAGTAGCTATTGTGTTCAAGTTCTAAAATACTTAATTTGAGTAACTCAAGAATTTATTCATTTTTTTACATTTTTTAGAAAAAAATTAAATGCTTTATCTTTTTTCCCATTTTTAATGCTTATTTGGGTATCTTTTTCTTTTCTTTCATATAAAATGATCTACAATTGTTATATTTAAGACCAAATCAACTAAAGACACCTTTATATTCTCAAATCCAATTTATTTGTTAGTATAACTCATTTTTGTAGGAATAATTGAGCCAAATTGAGTCAAACTTGAGCTTGTCAAGTATTAATTGGAGTCAAGTTAGAGATTAAAACTTGAGCAAGTTCGAGTTGAGCTCAAGCTTTAAGATTTTCATTCAAGTCGAGTTTGGGCTTGATACTGTTCTTGACTCAATTCGTTGATAATGCTTCATTTTACTTAATGTTGGAACATTTCTTGTAACTTTGCCTTGAATTTTGCAAATTATCTTCCATAAAAGAAATTGCAACTCTAGTTTATATTTGATAAATATTCATATCCATATCTATTGCTCTGCATATGTGAAAGTCTTCCATTGTTATTAAAAAACTAATTATAAAAATATCAACTTAATGTTGCATTTATGAAATGTGACACTAAATATCACATGATATTGCATCTAATAATTGCAATATCGTGAAACGTAAACTAATATTAGATTTGTACAATATGACATACAAGAATAATTAAACCTTTACTAATATCGCATTTATGAAGTGCGACATAATTGGCCAATTAATATTACTTGTGCAATTACGATATTGTGTTAGTATTTGTATAATAAATATTGTTTAATTAATATTTGTGTAATAAGATAATTGGCAAATAGAAAATTATCAGCATGTAATTCGTGATCGTCCCGTTATTCTGGACACTTCGAATTCTCTAATGTTCTTCATACAATCTTTGTTAAAATTAATAACACCACTCTTCTATTAAAAACAATTGACAACTCTGTTATAAATTTCATATATAAACCTTGTTATGCTAAAAACAATTTGCCTTGTAGTATTCTTTCGGCGAACAAACTTTTAGCAGAAGCAATTTTGATAATTTTCTTTGAATGTAGTGCATGTCTTCTTTCCAGAACTGAATTAAGAGAGGGGAAAAAGAAAAAACTTCTTGTTTAAAGTTAGAAACTTAATTTATACAAATCAAATAATAGCGTTTAATTTAGGAAGGAGTTTAGGAAACATACTTATTGCATAAGAAGTAATGAATCATGATGGAAAGAAAGGACTGATAGATATAAAACAAGGTTGCAATGAAAGTAATCAGGTATTTACCATTAATTCAAATAGGTATAAGCCTATGTTACAAGAGATTTATTTTTTAAAAGTAAAACTGCTTGTTGATGGTAGATTTTTGACCAAGACTTGCTGGATCAAAACTCAAGACTAATAGGCCCAATGGGCTAACACCAGTTCCAATAAGATCCATTCCATGAAGACCTTGAGAAGTCATGCTCCATTACTAATGAAGGACTCTTGAACGACCTTGAGCTCTACCTTGATCTCGTCCATGGAGGTTGAGAGCAAGGTGGTAGAACTAGTTGCAGTGACCTAATAACTAAATTTCCCTGGCAATCTGCACCCATCTAGTTGCCTTTCACACCCAGCATATCGGTTCCACAATATTGGTACAAGCATGATCTACGCTTGGCACTATTGTGACCCGCGGATTAGGACAGCTAACAGCCTAAAGGAAATTTGCCACATGTAAAGAATGTCTCATGATCGTCCTGGAGTCTTTTATGACAACCTCTTTTAAGAATCATTTGAACCCAAAAAAAGACAAGCAAACTCTCGACTACATTAGAGATAGTTAGTGTTTTCGTACTCCCAAGAACCTATAACTAACTTAAGTATTGGGGTGACCATCTTGGATAGACTCTTAGTGTATCAAGAGCCGAGTTCTCCATGTTCATAGGTACTATGTGTTTATGCACCCTCATAATCTGTTCAAGAAGAAGAAAAACTCTACTGGCGAATTTGGCACTTGTGACAATTGTTATTGATAAAAAATATAAATTATTTGAAAGATTATAATAATTAATATATCTAAAATATATACATTTTGTAAAAATAAAATTTCCAAAGTCATTCCAAACTAGGAATCTAATGATGACTTTTTTTAAAAATCATTTTAACATAAGTTTTTTTTTCAATTTAAAGTGATGTTATTTATTTTTTTTCCCTTCTCACTATATTCTAACATTTTACATAATTAGTCTATGTAACCTTTGGAAAATTTTTGTTAAATTTGTTTAAGTGGATGAAATACACTTTTCTATAATAATGAAAAAATTTTATGTTCACATTTCGAATATTGATTCATAAACTAATTATGTAAGTGTTCTTCCCCTCTAATTTCCTTTATAAAATGTGTTCTTTTGTTGTTAATATCGATAAATAAATATTTTACATATATATTTATATTTTACACAGTTTCCTTCTCCCATATGCTTTTGGAAAAGTAGAATTATACATCATAAAAATAGTGATAGAAGGAACAATCCTCATATATATATATATATATGCATATATTTTTCCAAAACCTAGTAAGAAAATGTTTATCACTTTTTTATTTTTTTATGATGAATCCTATGAGTAAACATATTTGTAATAAACAATTGAGAAATCTTAATGTGACATGTTTAAAGAAAGAAAAAATAAAATAAAAGAATATCCCTATTGTCTTACACTTCTTTTTTTTTTTTTTTTTTTATCAAACCAATTATATCACACTTAAAAATTAAAATTATATTATTATCAAGTATGATGTTAGGAAAAAATCCTTTGATAACCTGGAATCAAAAATAGATTTTTTCTCTTGCCAATGCGATAGCTAAACAATAAACAAAATTATAGAATTAAAATAAACAACACCATGATTTAACATGGAAAACCCTAATTTGATTAAAAACCACGGACCAACAGCACATAATTCTTTTACTATTATAATAATGGGACTACATAGTTTATCTCACTAGCAACACTAGTGGATTACACAAATCTTCACCACAAATGGTGGATCTCTATTTCATCACCATGATAGTGGATTTCTGTTTCTTCACCAAACCGGTGGATCTCTATTTCTTCACTAAACTGGTGGATCTCTTTTTCTTCACCATGAAGGTGGATCTCTATTTCAAGAACAAGGCTCTCTCTCTCTCTCTCTCTCTCTTGTCCCCCCTCACACCTTACACAAACCCTAAGACAATACACATATATATAGATATGTATGCAAGGGATGAGCCGACCTAAGCCCAGTGGCTTTAATCCATCACGAACCCATTCAATGCCAGCCTAAGGCCGGTGGCCTTAAAAACCGCTAGGCCGGCGGCTTTCACTTGTAGGCCTTACACTTTCCATCAAATTCTTCTAAGTATATATGATATACCTAAGATTTCCTTAATTTTAATATCTTCTAAATATATACAATATATATTTAGGATCTCATTGGTTATAGACCTATATAAGTTGGGTCTATAACCTAACAATCTCCCTCTCCAACTCATATGGGGTTTTTCATCATACCTGCTATCTTCCTATAAGAAACAAGTTTGTATACCCATTTATCCTTTAGACGTCTCTTGCCCTTAGGTAGTTTTACCAAGTCATGCATGTGATTCTCATGCAAGGATTTTATCTCTTCTTGCATGGCTTTCCTTTCTCTTTTTTTTTTTTTTCAACTTGGAACTCTGATACCACTTGTTAGGAAAAAAATCCTTCAATAACCTGTTTCAATTTTTTTCTCTTGCCAATGCGATAACAAAACAATAAAAAAATTGCAGAATTAAAATAAACAACACTAGGATTTAACATGGAAAGCCCCAATTTGGATAAAAACCATGGACCAACAACATGCAATTCTTTCACTATTACAATAATGGGATTACACAGTTTAACTTACTAGCAACACTGGTAGACCACACAAATTTTCACCACAAATGGTGGATCTCTATTTCATCACCATGACAGTGAATTTTTGTTTCTTCACCAAACCAGTTGATCTCTATTTTTTCACCATGCAGGTGGATCTCTATTTCAGGAATAAGGCTCTCTCTCTCTCTTGTCCCCCTTCACACCTTACACAAACCCTAAGACAATACACATATATATGGATATGTATGCAAGGGATGAGCTAGCCCAAGCCCAATGGCTTTGACATGTAGGCCTTACGCTTTTCATCTAATTCTTCTAAGTATATGTGATATACCTAGGATTTTCTTGATTGCAATGTCTTCTAAATATATACAACATATATTTAGGATCTCCTTGGTTATAGACCGATACGAGTTGGATCTATAATCAATAGATAACTACACTCAAACAACTAATAGAAACAATATTATGTCAATCTTCTAACGAATAAAAATCCTTACAATTCATATATTATGAAATCTATATGCAACACAATTAACTTAAACTCATATACTAACATTTGACTAGAGAATAAAAAAAAATCAAAAGTATGTTAGAAGCTTTATGTATTCGTGAATGATGAAATTCATATGTAACATCACGTTATGAAAAATCTATATTTAACAAATACCCCTCATAGCAAAAAGAAAAACATGAAGTGAATAAGTGAACAAAAAATCATACTAACTTTATTGAAATGGAAATTTAAAAATTATATAATTAAAATCAGAGATATATGGCAATTTGATGGGTAAAGAAAGAAATAATAACCACAATTCCTTTAGTTTTATCTAATTGGTAAAATTATAGAAAAAAGAAGGAAAAACGATTGTAAGTAAGAAACTTAAATTTTAGAAAATATTGGAATAAAAATATTTAAGTATATGAAAAGTTAAAATAAAACTAAGTATCCTAATTTCAATCAAGATTGTAGGCCTAATGCTTCACCAAGCCTCATGTCCCTTCTTTCTTTTGGTCTCTTGCAATACCACCCAATGCTAGGACCATCATCGCCCGATTCTCCACCGACCCCTTCCCATCGATCTCTATAATACACAACATCAAATCAATACCCATAAAACTCATAAAATTCTCAGAATATCATATTCTCAAACTTCGGCACCAAAACCTCTCTGTGAGTACACTACCACCATTCAACCTCTTGAGGCGCTTCAATTACTAGAATGAATCATTAAACACTGCAACAATAATAATGACATTAAAAAAGAAGGATCAATTGCATGCATCATAACTTTATGTAGAAAATCCTAAATGTTCAATCATACACGAAGATTGTCTAAATATATGTTTAAAAGAAATATGCGCATATGACATCACTATTCGATATGCTTATCAAATACTTATGTTCATGCATGGAAGTAGCACAAGTTGGAGGCTTTAGAGACTATGTTGTCAAGGGAAAATAAGAGATGTGTTATTTGGGAAGATGTGGTTGTAGTGCGTAATGAGGGCAAAGTGAAAGATTTTATGCCTAATTTGAATGTATAATAAAGTAACCATACCTTTTTGGGTGTAAATATATCAATACTTTTGTCCTTACATGCTAGATTTTGCAAAAGTTGCGACTTTAAATTATATTGTTTGAATAAAAAAATGTATATTTTCTATGTAATTCAAAGAATTAAAAGGTTACAATTGAAAGAGTTTTAACTTTAAGCATGATAGGCTATTAACAAAGACTTGTAAAATAATGTTATTTTTGGAAAAGACAAATAATTGAAACAACAAAGTGGTATTATAGAAAGAAAAAAAAAACTTACAAAAAGAAAAATTGAAAAGGACTCATTATATAAAAGCTTCTAGAATCATATTGTAATGCCCTAACTTGATGGCATTACAACCCGCCATGTGTCCTTCACTTTATAAGAACATGCCAAGGCTATAGAACTGTAAATGACAATTAAAAAAAATATAAATCTCCAAAACTCTCATAAAGGATATCTATTTAAGACATCTCATGAAAAACAAATATCTTGTTGGCATAAATCAAAGCCAACTAAACCCAAAATATAACAATAAAGGAAAAACTCTTAAACAATCTTAACTCGCAAAAACACATAAAAATTTTAATTTTAATCTTCTACAACTATTTGTGTTCCATAGCATCTCTAGAACTCGGATGGTAAATAGAATCCACTAACGTTTCCTCCCCTCCCCCCAGTCGTTTACAAAGATACCATATCTTGAAAGATCATAAATCACCTAATCTTCTTCTGTTCCTGAAAAATTGAAAGGAATGAGCAAGAATCCCAATATGCCAAACCACATACAAATGCATATGCACAAACATCATATATAATCACGTACAACTATTTCTAATGCAACAGATACAAATTATTATCATTTAAATTAGCCAATAAACAGCACAATTTAGAACCATTTGCAGTCTAGTTCTAAATCTGGAGTAACTCATGTCTCCATAAAAATAAGTATATATAAAATAGGTGATTATACATATATTGGTGTTGGAGAATCATCTACACATCGCGGCCCCTGCCAAAACTTAATCTACCAGAATCATTTTTATGCACGAGTCTACTCGGGACAACCTCACACACAGATCATCAGGGTACTGCATTAGTATCACATTCTGCATGGTCTTTACTAACCAAAGCTAAACACAAGCAGCAAAGTAATATAATGTGTCATATAGAATTAAATTGATTTGATATTCTAACCTTACACACATGCAACAAGCAGATCTAGACCTACAAGCACATACAACAAACAAGGTAAGGTCGTACCTGAATCAATCTCAAGGGACAGAATTCAAAATCACCAAATCTCCTTTAGAATCAAAAACCTAATTCACCAAAACCTGATAATATGAACAGAAACAACTTTAATAATATACCCCATCAAATAAACCTATCCTCCTAAAACCCTAATCTCCAAAAATAATTAAAACCAAACCTTTTGATTGAAACACTACAATTCTCCAACAGAATCAATCTACTCAATAATCTTACAAAACCCTAGAATATGATTTAACACCAAACAACTAAAATCAATAGAAAATATAACTATGATATAATAAAGGTTAAAGATTTACCAATTTACCTATAATTTAATCCTTATTTCGCTTTGATCATCCAAGAATTCAGATCTCCAAGAAAATTAGAGTTTTCTCCAACTTTTTCTTTAAAATAAATAGAAAAACCCTAAGAAAACTAATAGATCTACAAAATCCTAAAGAGGAAATAGTGATTTGATTACCCGATCTGGACTATTGAATCCTTTTTGTGGCTATGAACACCCACAGAGAGAACTTCTAGGTTTAAGGTTATGTTCTGGAGAAGAGGGAAGCCTAGTTTATATAGAAGACAAGGAATAACTCTCATTTTTAGTAACATCTCTTCATCTTTAGTAACATTTTTTCTTCTTTAATATTAGCGTCTCTTCATCTTTAATAATGTGTCTTTATCTTTAATGATGTCTCTTCATCTTTGATAACCTCTCTTCATCCTTAATGACATCTCTTCATATTTATTCACATATAACCGACAAAACTAAACTTGACAAAAATTAATTTAACTTTAGGGTTGACCATAAAACTCTCTTATTTTATATCAAAGGACATCTTTTCCCTTTAATATAAAATATTTATTTGTATATTGCATTTATTTCCCCCTAAAAGAAACTTTTGTCCACGAAAGTTACTTGGATTACTGTAACTCTTTTTAAATCCTTGTTTCTAACTCCATAATCCATGCTTTTATCTGCCTTTCAACATTTAAGTTGTTTTCTGCTCAATTGCTAATTTCTTAACGTATTTACTTATTTTCAAAACTTTTTTTCTTACTTTCTCAAATGATTATATTTGTCGATTAGAATACAAGTCAGTCGATATCTCCATAACTCCTAGCTTTTACTACTCAAATTAGGTTCATTCCTTCCACAACTACTGACATACCACCAAAATATAAGATAAACTTATCAGTAATATTCATCATGAAATCTTGCCCTTGTTTATTAACTTTTCTATTGAAAATCTCCCTTGTATTTAATCTCCAAATCAATCCCTCGAGTGACGTTTAGAAAGTTGAAAATCTTACAATTATAATTTCAATCTTAAATTCTAGATATTTAAACCTTACATTAATCTAGAATTTCACATGTTACTATGTCATACACACTTCTATTAATTCAACTTAGTTTTTATCACAATTGCTCTTCATTAAAGCTCTTATATCACTTGTATTTTATTCATCTAATCCCAAAACATTCATTAACTAACTATACTATTTCCAATATACTTTCTCAATTTTTAGTATTCTTCCTTTGTATTTGTCACCAATATATAGATGAAGACTAAAGATTGACACTTATGGCATTATAACTCTTTTAAAATCAATAGATGACTTCCAATCCTCTCTTTAATGTACTTCTCACATTCCAATATTTTCTTGACAATCAACTTCTCAAGGGCATATTGTCTCCGCATTCATTACTCTATAAATCTATCCATGATGTTTTCATATTATATGATTATTCTATACTTGAATGGGGTATCCTCTTGCTCTTATTTAATTTGTTTCTCAGCAAAAGATTTCTCTTTGATTGAACACTTATGTTACTATAGCTACTAAACAATTGTCACACTTTTCAATTTGAATATATAACATTGTGATCTTTATACTTCTTTAATCTCACCACTAATTCTTCTTAATCATCTTACTTCATTCTTTTTCAATCTTTCCACCTTCCAGATATCAAATTCATTTGTTATGATTCTCTACTCTAAAATTGTTCATCATATCTCCTAAAATTACTATTTTATTGCTATATATATATATATATATATATGACTTCAAATATTTACGTTCTCTTCTCTATTTATGTCTCTTTCCTCTATCAAATAGCTCTAATTCCCTAAAGGTTATTTCAATTTGTCCTATAACTCTTGTTTTGGCTGTACTCCTTCATTTCCTATTCACTAAGGCAACATCTATAATTTTTCACTTTCTACATTCACCTCATTACAATTTCTATTCTCTCCATGTTGTTCTTAGTTCTTCTTAATTAATTTATGTTACCTTTCTTTTGTCTTTTAAATTCCAACTCACCAACTCCTTTGTTATTTTTGCTCTTTAATTCTAAACCTTTCATTATCATCCTTCTATTAAGTCTCCCATGCTAATAATGATACCATTCCTAATAATTGGCATTTGTGGTTTCATGTAGATTCTTCTAAGGTACTCTTCAATAACTCATAATTATAAATAAGTCTAAGTGTCATTACTACCCATCATCATTGTATTTGTCATTCTCTGCAATTTACCAATATCTACAATCTTGCAATTACTACTCCATATATATCTTCATATCTATAGCTTTATATTTATTAAACCAACAATTGTCTTTCACAGTGCCATCCTCCTATTATTATTTTCTTTATCCCTCCATTTCCTCTTAATCAACTTTAATCATTCTTCTTTTGGTTTCAAATTCTGTCTACTTAACGTCTCTACTATTGTCATCTCATCTCAATAGCATTCTTTACTCTTTTCTCGTATTACCATTCATTTGCTTATAGTTCTGACTACTCTTTGTCATACTAATACTTGTCATTTCAAATTTCATTGTAAGTCACATTAAATACCTCCTAACCACAATTTTAGGATCTTCTCCACTCTTACACTTGCCAATAACTTTCAATTAAGTAATTTTTTTTTTCAATACTTCCTTCAAACACCATCTTTATTCCACTTCACCATATAAAATAAATGAAAGAAATATCATAAATACATATAATGGTATTAATTTAGTTGTTGCGCTCCTAATTAATCATTAATAGATGAGTTATTTATTGGTATAATTCACTTGCTTGTATTATCATTATTTATACTTTTGTTGTTTTAATTCTTAATTTTGCTCAGAATCATTTTATGTTCTCCTTTTTTTTGGTTGATTTTTATGAATTTAGCATATCATTAACAATTTGACCCTTGTCATAATTGACAACTTTTATTACATTTGTTATTACTGTCAACGTTACAGTTATGAAGTCTATCGCTTTTGATACTTTGTTTTGTTTTAGAGTCTTTAATTTATTGGTCTTTACTCATTTAATAATGTTATACATTTATATATTCACATATCTTTTGTTGTTTTGCTTGTGATCAAGAATTTTTTTTATTCTTTTATCTCATCATAAATTTGATAGTGAGAGGGCTGGCAAATATCAAGAGTAACTAAACTGGCCAGTACTAGGTTGACATACGACTTGACTTTTAAGACAGATTCAAAATAACATGACTCAAAACAAAAAGGCTAGACTTAAGAAGAATGGAGATGACAAGATCTAACACATCATGATAAAACAGCAGACATAACATTTATCAAACTTGTCAGTCCCACTTCACATTTTCTTGTATTATATTCATTGTTATTACATATTTGTATAATAATTGAAGATTCAAATTACTATAATTATTCTTAATCCTTGAATTTTATAAGTTATCATTATTTAATCGTCATTACAACTATGAAAATTTGGTGTGGCAGTTCTTATTTTCATTCTCTTTTATTTATGGCTATAATATTTTACCTTTGTTATTTGTTTTTTAAAATTTTTAGAGATGCTTATAAAATTGTATCTTAATCCTTGTGCCTTTTGAATTTGCATCATTTAATTCAAATGATGTTTTTTTTTATTTTCTTTTAATTTCATAATTATCAATCATTAAAGATTTGTTGACGTTGTGTCATTAAAGATTTGTTGACTATTGTAGATTGTCTCTTGGTTAACTTAAAGGATGTTTCAATCATTTATTTCATTCAATTAATTCTGGAAGTTGTAGTCATTAAAACTATGATGTTGAGTTCTAAATTTTATGTGTGTATTTAGATATTCTTTTAACTTACTCTAGTCATTATTGTTTTATCAGTTATATTTCATTATATGTCACTAACTTTTGTGCAAACATGTACATGTATTATAATAGAAGCCTAAAAGTCATGTGTTTAGTAAGAAGGTATTTTCGTTTCATAAATTATCTTTTTTAGATTTTTGTTGAGCTTTTTTTTTATTGATATTTTTCTATGTATTTCAAGAGCAACAACAAACACAAAATAAAATAATAAAAATTCTAAGAAAATATATGAAAATAATTATGAAAACATAATGACATAAATGAAATAAATATAATACTTATAAACAATATGTTGAATGAAAGAAGCAATAAGAAATCATAATGAAGTCAACTTAGAAATTTTTTATTTAAGGTAACAACTCTAAGCTTTCAATTGCTACTAGCTTTCCTAGGATCTACCCCGTCTCTTCATCTCACCGTCCTAAGAGTCCATAACCTAAATCTCCTAAAAATCATAAAACTATGCTCTGATACCATTTAAGTATAACGTCTTAACATGATGGCATTACAACCACCATATGTTCCTTCACTTTATAAGAACACACCAAGGCTATAGAACTCTAAACCACAATTAAATAAAATATAAATCTCCATAACTCTCATAAAGGGTATTTGTTTAAGATATCTCATGAAAAACAAATATCTTGTTGGCATAAATCAAAGCCAATAAACCCGAAATATAACAACAAAGGATAAACTATTAATCAATCTTAACTCATAAAAACACATAAAAATTTTAATTTTAATCTTCCATAACTATTGTGTTTAATAGCATCTTAGAACTTGGTTAGTAAATCGAATCCACTAACGTTTCCCCCCATCATCTACAAAGATACCATATCCTGAAAGATCATAAATCACCTGATCTTTCTGTTTCTGAAAAATTAAAAGGAATGAAAAGCCCAGTACACCAAACCATATACAAATGCATATGCAAAAACATCATATATAATCACGTGCAACTATTTCTAATGCAACAGATACAAATTATTATATTTTAAATTAGCCAACAAACAGCACAGTTTAGAACCATCTGTAATCCAATTCTAAACTTGGAGTAACTCATGACTCCATAAAAATAAGTATATATAAAATAGTAATTATACATATATTGGTGTTGGAGAATCATCCACAAACCGCGGCTCTACCAAAACTTAATCTACCATAATCATTTCTATGCACGAGTCCACTCGGATAACCTCATACATAGATCATTAGGGTCTCGTTAGTATCACACTCTGCGTGGTCTTTACTAACTAAAGCTAAACACAAGTAGCAAAGTAATTTAATATGTCATAGAATTAAATTGATTTGATATTCTAACCCTACACACATGCAACAAATAGATTAAACCTATAAGCACATCAACAAATAAGGTAATACCTGAATCAATCTCAAGGAACAGAATTCAAAATCACCAAATCTCCTTTAGAATCAAAATCCTAATTTACCAAACCTGATAATATGAACATAAACAACTTTAATATATACCCCATCAAATAAACTTATCCTCCTAAAACCTAATCTCAAAAACTATCAAAACAAACCTTTCTCATTGATTGAAACACCACATTCTCTAATATAATCAATTTGCTCAACAATTAACAAAACCTTAGAATACATTCAACACCAAACAACTAAAATCAATAGAAAATATAACTATGATATAATAAAAGTTAAAGATTACCGAATTACCTATAATTTAATCATTATTTCGCTTTAATCATCCAAGAATCTAGATCTCCAAGAAAACTAGAGTTTTCTCCAACTTTTCCTTTAAAATAAATAGAAAAAACATAGAAAACTAATTGATCTACAAAATCCTAAAGAGGAAATAGTGATTCGATTACCTAATATAGACTATTGAATCCTCTTGGCTATGAATACCCATAGAGAGAACTTTAGTTTTAGGGTTATGTTTTGAGAAGAGGGAATTCTAGTTTATATAAAAGACAAGGAATAACTATTGATCTTTAATAACCTCTCTTCATCTTTAGTAACATCTCTTCATCTTTAATGAAGTCTTTTCTTCGTTCATAGTTGACAACAAAAACGACAAAAATTAATTTAATTTAGGATTGACCATAAAACCCTCTTATTTTATCAAATGACATATTTTCCCTTCAATATAAAATATTATTTTTATATTACATATATATTATAAATAGATACCACAAGCATCGATGATTATTTATGTGTTGAAAGATGGTTTTAATAATTAGGTGATATAAGGAAGGGTATGTTTTTGAGGAAAAAATTCTAAAACACCCATTGACTCCCAAAATTTGAAGCACCTATATAGTGAGTCTCTAAAATTTGGAACGGAGGATTAAACATGCAATGGAGTATTGCAATTAATGGTTTCAATCTTTCAATAAACTAAGATCAATGTATAGTTTATGGATGCAGATTGCATTTCCCTATAATGTTTCACCATGAAAATGTATGGAAGAACTAACTTTATTGATGCTAATGATGATTTGAGACCGAGATCGCCAAATAAATATGACAATATTTTTCTTTAGTTCTCTTATTAACAAGTGGATGAAATCATGGATAAATATGTGGTTTGCACTTTGGATGCCATTCTCGAGTGCTTTTTTCATTTGTGAGTCACATTGCTTTAGAAAATTCTTGATTTTTTTTGCATATGATGATTTCTTAAGATCAACTACAAAAAGGGTATATAACATGTCCAATTTGTATGGTGCCTTTGAAATTATAATGATGCTTTTTGAGCTCACGAATGCATCCTTTACCTTTTGTACACTTCTAAATAGAGTTCTAGCACAATTCCTTAATAGGTTTATGGTAATGTATTGATGATATAATGGTTTATAATAAGTTACTAAAATAACATATGAAGCAATTATGGTTGATACCACATACACCGTGTACAAATGAGTTATACGTAAAGAAGGAGAAGTGTTCCTTTGTCAAAGAGGAAGTTCCTTACGCATGTAATGCGTAAGTTAAAACCTGAATGGGTAAAGGGAAGGTTTGTGCCCTTAGCTATTGGAAGGAAATTACCGAGCCTACTATGTTATGTTCATTCTTAGGATTGGCAAAGATTGCTACCCCCTTAATAAATTACCAAAGAAGAATGCTCCTTGGTGCTGGGGGCAACGATGCCAAGAAGCCTTTGATGCCCTAAAGAAGGCAGTTATGGAGGAGTCATTCTTAGCCCTTCTTGACTTCACCAAACCCTTTAAAGTATGTATAGATGTTAGTGACTATACCATTGGTAGGGTCTTGATGTAAGATAATTACCTAATGGCAATTTAAAGTTAAACTTTGAACGAAATAGAAAGATGGTATTTAATACATGAGAAGGAGGTGACAACCATGGTCAATTGTTTTCGACTTTGCAAGCACTAGCTACTTGGTAGAAATTCATGCCAAAGACAAATAAGTGGTAGCTAGTTACTTTTGGACTTAGAATAAACTTTCATGAAAGCAAGCTACGTAGCATGTATTCTTAGCGCAGTTCAACTCTGACTTGGAATATAAACTAGGAAAGCCAAATGTAGAAGTAGATGCCCTGATTTAGAAGATGAAGCTGAAAGCCATTAGTAAATTGGAAACAAATCTATTGAATCACATTAGGGATGAGGGCACATAAGACGAGAAAAATATAATGCTATTGAGCCAGTGTAGAGAAGGCAAGACTAAAAGATTATGGGAAGAAGATGGATTGATCTACATGAAGGGATATTGTATGTACATAAGTTGAACTTCAATGAGGAGGTATGAGGGGTGCTTCCAATTATTGAAGAGAGTAAGGAGATTTTCATATAAATTTAACCTATTGCCAAGACTTAAAACTTTACCCAATATTCCATGTAAATATGCTTAAGCCCTATTATGAAGACAAGGAAGATCTCAAAAGGATGGTATCTAGGTATTAAAAGGTCTTATGATAAAGAAGTAAACAAAGTCCTAACCAATAGTTGTATCAAAGAAATTGAGGCATGAGTACATGGTCTTTTGAAAGGGGTTACCCAAAGTGAAGCAAGTTAGGAGCTAGCTAAAGCATTGTGGTAATTTGGGACATTATTAGAAGATTCCATGAAGAGGAAACAACAAGGACATTACTAAATAGAGTGAGGGAGAATGTAACAAGCTTAATTCACGAGGTTTACCAAGGACCATTTACAAGAGAAGCAAAAGCTTAAGATCCATTGAAGATTTCAATTCTAGTATACTTTAAAAGATTTGAGTAAACTCTCGATTGTCCAATACATTGAATCATAGTAGGTAGGATAAGTAGATTTAACTATTATGAGTTAGTAGGATTCAATAAATCAAACCAATCCTAGCCATTCATTTCCATAGGCCACTTGTAATTCTCTTAGTTCCTGTAATTTTACTACCTATATTAGTAACTTTTCTTAATAACTTGTAGTTTTCCTCTACATTTTATAATTTGCTTGCATACATTTATAAATTCTTTTGGAATCACATACACACGTAGTAACTATACTACAATATGAAACACTTTCAAACTATCTATAATTAAACTAATAATTCATATTTCTCATAATTTATCTTATATTATGCAATTATCCTTAAAATTCACAAATCTGCACATATTTTGTTATTTCACCTTATAACCAAACTTTGCTCAAGAATCCACAATACCCCTCGGTTCATGAACTTGACGTTGTTAAATATGAGAAAGGTTTCATTACAAGTTATATGTTGAGGACTATCTTGTATGATAACTTGCAAAATTACACTATATCTCTTGCATTAAAATATACACATACATACGTATCTAATAAATATTTTTCAAATCAATCAAAGTGGGATAATTGCAAGTTAAATGGGACAAGCACATAAAAAAACACAATAGAAACAATTTGTATTAGAAAAATGTTAGATAAAAATTCAACTTGATACCTGAATTTTGAAATGATCAATTTAATACTTAATCAAGCTTTTCATGACTATTTTTACTACACTATTTAGTGTTGTTTATTCCTTTTGTTGATGTGAAAGAGACATTTTTTTAGTGTTATATGGCATTAGGGAAGTAGTAAAAACTTAATAATAGACTACCTCTTCCACATTAGCAAATAGAACAAATAATGATAGGAATGCAGTAAATATAATCACAAATGATATTAAATTGGCCACTTCCAAGTTCATGTACCAAATTGAATTCTGGTACAAAGTTAATGTATTAGATTTGACATGAAGCCTCACTACAAGAAAACTAGGATTTAGAGACCAAATTTATGTCTCTAAATGTAAATTTTTGTCAGAAAAATCATTGTTACTAATTTTATCGACAGGAATATAATTTATCTTAATAGCTTTCCATCCTCGAATTTCTATCTTTAAAAGTTAGTTTTCTCATAGTGCCTTGCATATTTAAACATGTTTAATTTGTATTGTTCATAAGTGGGTCGATGGTTATTTGGATGTCATCCTTTTGTCATTTGAACATTTGAATGGAGTTGGTGTTTATCATTTGGATTTAAACTATGCCATGCTCAAGTGGTAATAGTGCATCTTTCTAATTGAACACCATCTCCTTCCATCCGATTGGTAAATGAACAAAAATGACTATAGTCGCTATTAGCCTCTTTTTTTAATCAGATGCTAGAGTCATTATCATTGAAATGGGACCTTAAAATTCTAGCATACTAGACTACAACATAGGATCCATGGAAACCAACCCACTTTCCAAATAATAGTCACCCCATCATCTAGGTAATAGTGAATCTCTATAAAGATTACAATTATTTACAACATATGAAGAGTACCCCACTTTTATAATTTCTTAAAAACCCTCTATTTTAGGATGACTAGGGTATGTTAGTTTAGGGTCATTTTAGTGAGTTTTAAACATATCATTGTGGGATTGTGATATTTTAATTGGTGATTTTACATGAAGTGTAACTTTAGTATATAGGTATGTGCATATGGGAAGTTTGAGTACAGTTTGTTCATGAAATTTATTGTTTCAAAATTGATCCTCAATAATATTGAATGAAAAAATTTTAAAGTTTGACTAGTATATTTGCTTGAATAAATTAGGGTACTTTTAAAATCTTCATGTGACAGTGGGATTCTTACAAAAACACTAGAATTCACATACATTATTCAAACAAAAATGTGGATTATAACACAATATATTGTGTCAAATTAAATTTTAATTAAAATACTTAGTGATAGGAGCTAAGTATATAGTAGTAACCTCGTAGGAAAATATTCTTGACTAAATGTCATTTGCTTTGGTGAGGACTTTGTTACTCATGAAAGGGGATAAATTCTAATGCATTTCACTAAAAATCACATAATTATAGTTCAAAATAATTAAAATACATAAATTGTAAAGGGCTTGAAGGGTGCAATATTGCAACCCCTTTCCTACATGCATTCAAGTTTTCTCTGAGGCAATCTTAGTGTAGTTTAGTTAGTTTTCAATATTTTTAATCTGAACTCCCTAGAAAAAATTAGGGTAGTAAACCATAATTTACTACTTAGTTTAACTTCTTCTCAAAGTTTGACTTGATTTTCACCAATATTACTATTACATGTGCATTTGTCATATTGATTAGTTAAGCAAATGACTTGATAATGAATTAAATTAAGTAAATGTCAAATCTAGTATTTGAACTTTACGCAAAGATTTAATTTGGTATTTAAACTCTGAAGTGGTCAATTTAGTACTCAATCAAACTTTTTGTGGCCATTTTTACTATCCCCTTAATACCATTTACTTTATTTGCTGGCAAGAAAGAGGTAGCATAAAATTGATTTTTTTACTCCTTCTCCTAATCTTGTCTAGTATTGATAGGCTGCTTCTTTGACTATAGGAAATAGAGCAAACAGTGATAATAAGAAAGTAAAAATAACTATGAAAAATTTGAATAGAAATCAAATTGATTACTTCAAAGTTTGGGTATCAAATTTGATTTTTATACAAAGTTTAGCTACCAATTTTTATACTATAGTAAGTCTTATAAATGAGCGAATTACAAGTGAGTTACTCAAGTATGGTCAATTTAAGCACAACTTGACTTGAACTTAATTTGTGAATGAGCTAAATTCAAACTCAAAATTAAGTTGGCCTCTTTAAACATACCAAGATCAAGCTCTTAATTAAGTTCATGAGCTTAATAATGTCAATGACATAACTCGTGAATAAGCTCTTTAGTTGGCTCTGAGCAAATTTGTTAGCTAGCTTATGAGTTATATAATATGTACACTCATAAGCTTTAACTCCTTTAAGCTTGAATATGTAAATGAACTTTTGAGTTGATGTTGAGTTTTAGATTCCTTAATAACAAGATTGACTTTAAGTAAGAGCTTTGACTCAGCTTCAATTTAATATTTTCTAAAACAAGTGAAGCCTAAGATTTCAAATGTTGGACCTAGTTATACAAATAGGTATGACAAACAAAAATTTAACAATTAAGAGCATATGTAATTAACATTTATTTTTTTGCTAGAATAAGAAATTCACTCATTTAACTATAGTACATCAATATCCAATACATAAGGTACAAATCCTAATAAAATATTAAAGAGGTGGGAGTCTAAATACCCAATAAAAAATGATCACATCTCTTTTATATTTAATGGTTGAAATATCACTTTTACAATATGAATTCTACATAGAGAATGAAAAATTAGCACTTTGGTTGGAAAAATCCCATAAAGAGATGAAAAGCAATAAATAAAAAGAAAAAGAAAAAACACCCACTTATTCTAAAAACTATTATGATCCAAAATTAGCATAATCGCCTTCAATCCAACCAGATCTATAGATGTGGGATCGTGAGGATGGAGACATAATATTGATGGACTAATGACGATGAGGACAATATATAAAGATTCAAATATGAGATGATAAAAGTAGATTTACAAAATTTGAATATCAATAGTAGTTGACTTGTGAGTTTTGGATGGTGAATGATGAAAAAAGGTTTGAAAATGAGGGATGGTAGGCAACAAAGCCGCCCTTATATTAGAGTTTGATAAGAAAATTAAGAGATAAGGAAATTTTACTTGACAAATAATTTGATATACGTGTGTATATATATATATTATATATATTCTCCACATCCTAGTTTTATTTTAACATGGCAATACATATATTAATTTCTAATTTGTTCTACCATTAATCTCTACAAACAGCATATATGACTTCTAATAATATAATTTCCCATTTAAGAATATTAACATTCGATTACCCAAATGCATTAACGTTAATGGATTGAGCCCATCGTAAATCTCACATAAAGAATCAAAATGTGGTCTCGGACGGATTCAAAAAAGAGAGCAGAAAAGGACCATATAAACATAGAGGATATCAATATTCACCGACCACGTTATAAATTAGTCTAGAAAACATGAATTACATACAATACCGTATTCATCTCTAGACAAAAATGGCATATGGCCAATAGCCATTAATGCATACACTTATAGGAAAAGAGAAACTTTTTGTTTTCTATATATGTTGTCTGTCATTTTAACACTTGACGGTTGATAAACATATTACTTGTATTTATATAAAATAGGAAAAGGGTCACGGGATATCCGCTTTGCTGTATGTACTATAACCATGCCATACAAAGACCTGACAGAGTGTTAAGAAAATCATTAAAAAAAAAAAAAAAAAACAGCTACAAGGAAAAGTGTGGATTCGTTAGGCACGGGTTCAAATATTATTTATTTATATATATATATATATTTTTTTTTCAAAAAGGCATTATTTAAAGGTTTCGTTTACTAAAACTGTTAAATCATGATGTAATTATTAAAAATGTCTATTATTATTAACTTTTGAAATCATGTTAAAAAGTAAAACAATGATTAACCGGTGGGACGAGGATATAAAGTTTTAAAAACGGGACCCTTATGGACAGTACGTAGAACAGGATAAGTATGTGAATTATTATTGTTGTTATTATTATAGTTTGATGAACAGGAGGAGCATTAAATAAAAAGTCAGAGAGTCAAGAGACATTCAGGGTCGGGGTCAGAGAGTCAAAGGATTGACTCTGTCTGGTATTTAGTTTTGTGTTGTATTGGATCATTAAATCCAACGGTGGTGGCGGACCCTACGGTGATGTATGAGTTGTGATTGAAAATGCCTGCTCAGGTATGACCTAGGTCCGCCCCTTTTTTTGCGACACCACTCCCCACTTCAATGGCAATTAAGAGTCGGCAAAGTGATTAGCAAAAACGATTCCGTCATAAGAAAAAAGGGCAAAAAAAAAAAAAAAAAGCGTTTCAGAACCCAGTGGAATTTAACCCAGTTTTTGCGACAGTCTAGTTCAATAATTGTTAAATTTTTGGTTTAATTCGATTTTATTTATTGATCATTTGACATTTTAGTAAAATGATTAGCAAAGATGATTTCATCATAAGAAAAAGAAAAAAAATGTTATCAAATTCCAGTCGAGTCAAGCCTAATTTTGGAAACAGTCCAGTTTAATAATTATTTAACCTTCAGTTTCATTAGGTTTTACTTATTGAATAAATCTCCTATGAGGTTTGATTATATTTAAAAAAAATTAATTGATTAGGGGTTTGCAATCATTAAAAATTTAATTAATTTATTTTTTCTTTTGCTTTCAATTATAATCGTATTGATATTAAACTCAACTAAAACTCGACTAACATTTAAATCAAGCCAAATTCAATTATCCTTGCAAGTTAATTAACTCATGATTCGTTTATAATTAAACAAGCAGCTAATGAACAGATTTGTCTTATTCATCATGTCGCTATACTAACTTTCAATTATATTACTGACACGTCCATGTCGTTGTAGCGGTGATACTGATTATAGCGAAGGTGATGTTGTTAGAACTTTTATGGTGGGGTGGGGTTAGGGTTAGGGTTAGGGTTAGGGTTTGGGCGGTTAGATTTTATTTCCATGCAATAGGTGCTACGTAATTGGGTGAATTGCTACCACATTTTGCCCTTTTTTTTGGTCAAGAAGCTTTTGGTCAAGTACATATTTCATTTCAACGTTCAAGCCAGTGTTCGACTGACACAAAACCGGATATGTCCTCTTCTATCGAAATTCTACTCCAATCGAATTAATGCGGTCTACGCCTTCACTATTTGTTACCCGGCATAATCTTCCACATTTATTATTACCTAAGAAACGGTAACAAAATTGGACTCAACGATACGTCTAACATAGGTCACATATAACATTAAATGATGGCCCCTCCAAAAAAAAAAAAAAAAAAAAAAAACAATGCATTAGCAACCTACTAACTAACATGAAACAATGTGATATAGACATCGGCACAGTTCAGCTCGGTTTCGTACCGAATCGAAACCGAAACTGCAGAGCCAGGATGGTTCACGATTCAAGGAACCGTCGGTTCTGACGGTTCCGGTTTCAGTTCCGGTTCCATGTGAACCATTTTTTTTTTTTTTGAAGAAACAAACACCCTCCTCCCCCAATCAGGTCTACGTTTTTAATCAATTATATTTTATTAATGAAAAATCCTAGCATTCCTAAATTCAAAAGTTCTTTTTTTTTAAAAAAATTCTAATACAATTCCTAATTTTGAAAAATGTCAAATTAATTTTTTTTTAAGCTAAGCGATTAAAATGATTTTCGTGCGAACTTAAACAATTTCAATGACAACATGCAATTTTATAAACGGACGTATATCTAGTAGAGAAAAGTGTATAATGGCTATGTAAATATTATATGCAAATAACCTATGAGATACGAGCATTCGCAAACCAAATTTGTTATTAATTACTCAAAATTAATTATGTTTCGTTGATCATGCATAAATAAACAATGATGAGCAACAGATGCTACTCGCCTTCTTCCTTGCCGTGTCGTCGAGCTCACTTTGGCCAAATGTTTCGGTAAATCACTAACCATTTGTATGAACGAAAGTGCAATGAAATTATTATTACCAAAGACAATAATAAAACTATAATACGATTTTCATCTATTAATTTTTGTAGTTTACATGAGAGTATTCTGAGGTGCAGTTGGAACCACCGATTCCGGGTCTGGAATGGCGGTTCCGGACCCGGTTGGAACCGTCGGTTTTGCCACGCCTAACTACTTGGACCCCGGAATCGGTAGGTCCTTGGACGGTTCGGAACCGTCACCGATGGGGCGGTTCTGGGTCAGGAACCGCCGGTGACGGTTCGGGCAGTTCGCGGTTCGGAACCCGTGGTGATGTCTAATGTTATACCCAATAAGGAGAAAACATTCAAAAAGCATAATATGCCACTTCTTCACATAAGTGATGGGCAAATATTAATTTATTTTAAATATAAGTAGTGGAAAGCATCGTTTTTATAAAAATATACACATAAAAAAATTTTATAGATAATTATATGTCGCTAATCATTTCATATGATGTATTATACCCAATAAATCTTTTCTCCCACACCATCATAGGTTATCTTGACATTACAAGAAAAATAAAGCTAACTCTGGTGGTAAATTAGTGATAATTTATGAATATTTATAATAACTGACGATTTATGATTTTTTTTCTCCTAGTACAAGTTTTATACGCACTTCGTTTCATGAAAATTACATTTTATCGCTTTATTCAATATCCTATATGATTTGGTTCTAGCACCTATAGAGGTCTTGAAAGTAGAGAAGGCATATACAACATTCTTTTGGCACATAGGATCAACATATTTTTTTGGTAAACTGGAGCAATTATATTAATAGCATAAAAAAAAGGGGGTAAAGGTAATGTAAGTGAAATATTCAAAGTTTTAATTTTTCTAATTCAGTATCTCTACTATGAGATAAAATTTAGTTTAGTATTTCCATTAGATTAATACTTCCTAAGACGTTATGTGAGCTGAGATGAAATTTACATGTCATTTCTTTTACTTTTGACATTCACATAAAATGTCTTGCCAACTGAGTATCTTAAAAGTTACGATAGAAACTTGGATTTTAAAAATAGAAATTTCTCTCTTTAAAAATAGAAATCTTGTCATAAGAGACGTATTGAAACAAAAACTTCATCGGAAAATTTTATTTCAAAAACCCTCATTGCTAATTCATTTAGTGACACATGTGTTATCTGTAGCAAATTTGTGACAAAAGTTTTAGCTCTAATATTAGCGAATTTTGTCTCAGATTTCTTATAAGTTACGACACATTTTATATTAATTAAAATTTTTCATCACAAATCTATCTATGTTTTATGAAATTAAAAGCAATATAATATTTATTAATATTTTTTATCATTGATATGTTTCTATTTTAATAATAGTTGTCATTATTTCTTTAATTAATATTAAATTCTATCACAAGGTTGTCTCTGATTGGGATTAATTATAATTAATCCAATTGGCGTATTTAATTTTACCCGTGATGGTCCGGATATCCTTATACCAAGGTTTATTTTCTCTGTTTGATGTGGCACGTAGCATGGTTTGACGTTAACTATCATTGGAGAGCTTTGCATTGAGCACGCTTCAAAATTAATTATTGTCCACCTTATTGCAAGCAAATTTTTTAAGAGAAAAAAAGGTATATAGAAATATTATATTTATTAATCACATGATGAAAATGTATAGGATTCTAATTTCTTAAGGCTTGCTTGACGATTGTATTTTAAAAATCCATACGCTTGCATACAAAATAATAATCGGACTTTGAATGGAAACCGATCATGAATATGCTATTTATATTTGAACGGCGTGTCTGATGTCATTTTTTTTTTTCTCTCTTTCTTCTTCTTCTTCTTGTTCTTTTTAATTGGTTGAACGAAATCAAATTGGTAGTATTTGGATGGTAAAAGCTGCCATTTTGTAAGTTAGCTAGATTGGGGTTTTAATAGAAAATTAATGCAGTTACTTTTATCAATTCCTCAAATTATAGCAAGGGACTCGTTTGAGATAAAATGTGTGAATATAAGATAGATACTACGTGATTTTTTCTTTTGTTTGTTTGATGTTCCATTATTTTTACTATTTTCCTTGTGATTTGAACCTCTATATTGAGTAGTGATCAATTAAGATAATGTAATAAAACAATTTCTATGTAACTTTTTCATTTGATTTAAACCAATTTATTTCTTGACTTGCTTCTTTCCTCTTATTTCCAACTAATTGTAGTTTTATTTCAACACAAATGTCCATTTCCACTAGTCCTTAGATGTGAGGTAAATAACTAAATCGCTACCACGATATATAGTCTACATGAAGTGAGGTCGATGGATTGACTCGTAATCAAGCCTAGTTTGGGGGAAAAAAAAAACAAAACAAAAAAGCTGGACCAGGTCTTTTAGCAACTACAGTGAGAGTGGTTTTGACAAAATACCTACATGAGGATGTGTCAACATTGCTCCTTTTATTGAACTAAAATCTTCCTATGATGAGAGAACAAATTCATAAATGGATATGCAACTACTAGGGGGCAAATAACACAATTATACTAAACAACATAGAGACAACCAGAATTCAAATGATAAGTTGGTTTCTTTGATGAACCTTGGGAATGTCCATAAGATAATGTGAGAGCAAATTAGTGGATTCACTACGATTAAGTGGCTATGAATTTAGCTAGAATTACTAACACTTGGAGTTGGGTGATTAAATATGTCATGTAGTGCACTTCGAATAATAACCAACAGCCCTTTTGCAGAAATGCCTATATTTATTTCTTCTCAAGTGGCAAGGTAAAAGGAGGTTAGCATAAGCCCACCATTGAGAAGTATATTCCTAATTTGAAGGAGATGCTTACATGATCTAAGTGATTGCATATATGATTCCGACAACAACAATCGGGCATAACCATAATGGCATAGTCAACAACTAATAGAGAAAGGAAGATTACAATAAAAGTGGAGACCTTTACGACTAATCACAAGCCAAGCTTTATGCCACTATTGTAGTCTAATGAAATAAATTTCAAGATATCCTTTTCCTTAAGGTATTACACATACACACATATAGATAATGTCGTTTGGTATCTAAACTTTGGTTGATTTTTCAATTAACTATCTTAACTTTAAAATTGTTAATTTTAATATTCAATTGAATTTTTCAAGATTATCTGTATTACTTTTGTATGTGTTCACTCTGTTTATAATAGTGTAGGTAGTTTTTTTTTTTTAACTAATTATGAGTCAACACGTGATCAAAATAATTATTTAATAAATATATTCTACTTAGTATATATGTAAGTAGTGAAATGGCATCCTGTAAGACAAAGATAACATATGTGATGGTTCATAATTATCAACAATTCATATAATTTAAGTGAAGTATTTTTATCTAGATAATTGTTTCATGCTCATGGCTATCTATAATTTGTTAGAAAAGTTATCTTGATATGCAATTTAATAAAAATTTAACTTAGGTAGTGTAATAATAATGAAAAATTTAATTGGATGCCAAAATTGATAATTTAAAGATATAGGTCTATAGTTTATTAAATAATTGGTTGAAGTTCAAGTATCAAATGCAATATTATATTTCCTTTTCTTTTTTCCAAGATCGTTTAAGCACTCACCTATAGTATTAAGCATGCTTTACTCATTTATGGGTAGGTTAGTGATGATGACTTCCTAAAGGAAAGGTTGATTTAACTTTCCCTTACTCATGATGCATTTCATTGGTACATCAAGCTACTCCAAACTTAATGTGCATAAGGCAAAAAACACATATTAGTTTCTAATTTGTTGAACTTATCACAAATGAAACAACATGAAGAAAGTGAGGAATAATAATTTGGATGCTTCCTGAAGGCTAGATCGAGATGTGTTGAAGAAATATCTAAGACTCATTATAGACATGGTATCTAAATAGGTTTGGGTCTTGACATCAAGTTTTGACTCAAAGAGGAAAACTATATAGATCTACATGGTTTATTAAAAAGCAAGTACATAAAAATCCCTTGAAGGAGATGATAGCTACAAGAAAAAACTATACCATGCTTCATTTAGAATCGCGTGTTAGTTTTTGCTTTTAACCTAACTATAGGATGAATACTTCTTATGTAAATGTCATAAGACTAATCAAGACCAACGTTGTCACAAGCAAGCTTTTCGAGAAGAAAAGTTTCTATGCTAAAGAAGTCCTTGGAAATGAGGAATAGTGCAATTTTTTTGTATATTGTTCTAAAAAGAGATTCAATATATGATTGGTTTTCAAATACAAAATTAATTGAAAAATGAAAGAAATGGTACCTTTCCTAAGGAATCATATGGAAAATTTATAGCAAATGGTGCAACAATCATTGACATTATGTTGATTACTATATAACTTTGAATGCTATCCAAAATTAGCTTGATTCTAAAAAGAATTCACTAGTTAATTGAATGGTGAAATGAAAATGGTTGCATCGTCATTTACAATACTTATGAATGCCTATGTTTTTTTTAATAATATTATTGGTGTTGTTAATAAGTATGCTACTATGTACAATATACATGATAGTGGCCAACATGTTAAAAATTGCCTAATCAAGTGTAGCAATTGTTCCATTAACACAATGAAAAGAGTATAAATACTCATGTCCACCAAGCATGGTTCTATAAGTCATAACATGAGTAACTGTAATTCTGAAAGCTACCTAAAGAAGAAAACAAGCCGACAAACCACTAATCTTAGTTAAACCAACAAATTGCCATTACCTTTTCCTCAATAGATTCACACCTTTGGGATTTAAGATAAAAAGGCTTTCTAACCAAATTTATGCAACCAAATGACCTAAGAGATTAAGTTAAGATATGTATTAACAAGTTTTATACTTTTTTTCAAAAGTTTGCAGTAGTAAGAATGAATTTCATAAAGTCTATGGATAAAAAAGAGTGGTGCCATAAAATTTGTTGCTTTTCCTAGTCAATTTGAGATGAAAACGTTTTTTTTTATTATTAAAAATAAAAAGTTTCTAAACTTCATGATTATGTAGTTCTAAGTTCTAAGATATATATTAAAAGGTCAAAATTATAGCTAATTAGAAAAACATGGAGCTTTGAGCTTAGTAACCTAAAGAAACTCATAAAAACTAAAATTTAGTGATCAGGTGAGAGGAATCTATAGCTAATGAGAATTTACAATAAGTTTGACAATACAAATAGCACTGAAATAGCCTCAGGTTCTCATAGTCATTAATATACACAAATTAAAAATATGATGATAAATTTACCTTAAAAGTTGAAACTTATAAGGAATTTTGGTAATCTAAATATATAAAAAGTTCATTATTATAGTAATAACATAGTCATAATAGTCCTCTAGATACCAAATCTGATAAATTTGAAGTCCAAGAGAAAATTGTAAAAGCATGTGCATAAATAATAATGGGATAATGTTAAAAATGGTGTCTAAAATTTTGCAAAATTTTCAATAAGGTACATGAAGTTTGATTTTAAAAAATTTGGTATCTGAAATAAGTTTTCGCATTTTTTTTTTTTTACATAAAGTTTGGTTTTGAACAATTTGGTATATAAAATAAGTTTTTACGTATATTTTTTCTACCTTAAGCAAGTTTAATCATGTAAGAAAAATGAACACAAAAACTTGCTTCAGGTACCAAATTATTCAAAAACAAACTCTAAGTGCTTGATTGAACTTTTTGAAAAGTTTATGTACTAAATTGTTCAAAACTAAATTTCAAATACTCAATAAAACTTTTTACAAAAATTCAAGTACCATTTTCGACATTAACCCAATTACTATTGTTCACCTAACAAATATTCTTGGAGTAAATTGAAACTTATTTAACATTCGAGAAAAATATATTTCCATTTGCATGGCCACGTGATTTCTCTAACCATTTTATTGCTAGATTTAAAAATAAATTTATTTTTATACAGACTTAGAGTTCACTCATGTATCTTCATGTAATCTTAATTGCTATAACGTGAGAACCATTTGTTAAATGTATGATAGGCTTGGATGTATGACCTAGAAATTTGTTGAGTCCCTTGATTCCACCTTATAATAAGGCTATAAAGTTTACTTGAGTCATTT
This sequence comes from Combretum micranthum, assembly GCA_024138025.1. NCBI lineage: Eukaryota > Viridiplantae > Streptophyta > Magnoliopsida > Myrtales > Combretaceae > Combretum > Combretum micranthum. The sequence continues at coordinate 1,467,597 of JAMXBD010000068.1, read as the reverse complement.
ATGTAGTTTAGTATGAGTAGTTATGGCAATTTAATTTATGTATCAGGCTGCAATGAAAGCACCATAAGTGTTAAGTGAGTCTTAAGCACCTCTATATCTATCATATGTTGGAGTAAGTAAGTAAGAAAGGCCTAAAATATGATGTGATGAGACATGGTTGGTTGACAATTGTGATGTAATGTCAATAATGATTGTATTGTAATGTAATCAGTAATCACCTTACTCATACTAGTTATTAGCTATAACTAGATGCCTAATCTTTTACCAAACAACACTTAGAGTATAATGACCTAAGTTTACTTCCCATGATCTTGTTCATGTTTTAGTTTGCTATATGAATATTTTATGCTTAAAATAATTCCATCATGTAGTATGTTCCATCTTAGTAATATATATAGTGATATAATACAATAATGCTTTATGACATACATAGGCATTGCCCAAAAAGGAAGCTTAAATCAAGCACTTGAGAGTGTTTTTTTCTTTCTTAATAAAAAGTCGATATATAAATTACATTGTTAGGCTCTTGTCTCCTCATTGTACAATTAACTCTCAGTGATCATTACTTTAAGATCACTCAGTTTAGACCATTGCTTCATAATATCTTTGTTGGATTGCTACATTGTAATCACTTGGTAAATTGCTAAAATTTTAGCCATGATATGTGCATTAGCGTTAGCATAACTTGTAGGAATATGAATCAAGTTATACTCTTCAAGTTTCAATTCTTGTTTTCTTTTGGCAAATTACTTTTTTTTTTAAATATAAGCTAAGAGGATACTTCGATAGATGAAGCTTAGGAGAGATGCAAAGACTTACGACACCATCATCCATATCATGGGTTTTCTTAATATTCTCATCTCTATAAACCTAGGTCACAAGAGCAAGAATAGCTAATAGATCTTGACTTCTTAAACCGAGTAACTAATAGGCCAAAGCGTTATGAAAACTAACATGCCTAAGCTTCTCAAAATCAATTAATCAATAGTCTTAGTTATTAAGACAATTAATGAATGCCTTTTAAATTAGGACAATTAGTACCTAAACGCCACAAAATAATTGATGCACCTATGCTAAAGCAACTGGTGGTCTTATGTGCTAAGATAGTTAACAAACTTCAGCTTTTTAAAGAATAGATCTAGCTAGCCATTATTAAAAAAAATCATTTTCTTTTTAAAGATGGCAAGAGCCATCTTGAATGGATAGAGTTGTCTAAACCTTAAAAAGTTAGATTTTATTTTCCTTAAAAAACTATGGTACTCAAGAGACCAAATTGCAAGCTTATGAAATATTTTATGAAAACATTTTTATGTTTTTGTGAGAACTCTTCTTTTTCTTTTTTTTTTTTTCCATTTTTGAAACTTTTATTAAAAGAAAGATAGTCATTGTCTTCAATCACAACAAATGTTATTATATTTTTTTCCTTTTCTTTTTCATCAATTACTTTTTAAAGAAAAAGTTAAATTGTTAAATAGATAGAGGATTCTTATCATTCCTACATATGCAATAGACCTATCCCACTACTCATAAGTGCTCACTCTTCATCCATGATTACTTAAAGGATTGGTTTTAAGGAACATTGTTCTTGGGTCAAGTTGACACATGAATTGCTAGATCATTTTTTGATGTGGTTGAGGGAAAGTATAATTTATATCTGCAACATTGCTTTTGATTTTTTTTCTTTGAGTATTTTTTTCAAATTTAGGCAACTAATGCCTTTTATGCCCCTTGGTTGATATATTACCGTTGATCCTTAACTTTAATGTTTTATAATTTTTGTAACAAAAATAAAAAAAAAACTCATTCCTTGAAATGTATATTTTAATAAGACTTCATCACTAAGGAAGTAACTAGGTCGAGTTCAAATAGATCATTTGAACTTGAAACCCGACCCACTACTTTATAGGTTCTACTAAACCTGACTCTATAACTCTATAGAGTTTTCATATTATATCCAAATCCATCGTATGAGGTTTAATTTAGAACCCAGAACCCAACCCTATAACCATATTTTTTAAAACCTATTTTCAAATTTTAATAATAAATTTAAGAAAAGTTGGTGCTTTTGACACAAGTTTCTTATACATTCAAAAATGAAAAGATGCACGTGGAATTAATAGAAAATATTGTAGACCACATTCATTATAAACATTTAAACACATAAATATATTACTTTTGTTATCTTACAATATCTTAAAAATATGGTTAAATTAAATCTCTTACTAGGACTAAAATATGATAGATAGCAAATAATATTAATCTCTACAGCAAACATGAGTTGAACAAAACTTAATAAAAAGTTCTAAAATCCGTAATTAGTCTAGTAGACATAAAAAGAAAAAACATCATTAGGAGGTGAAAAAAAATGGCAACACCTTCATGTATTATTTCCTCTCCTTACCCATTTAGTAATGTTTTTATAACCCTATAGAGTTTCTATTATATATCTAAACCCGATATTAAAACCTTATTGGATTTTTAACATATCGGATGGGTCGAAAACCCTATAACGGCCTATTCAATTACATCCTTATTCATTACATCTATTTTACTTTGTTTTCACTTTACATTATTTTAGCTAAAAATTTTCTTATATATGAATTATTTAAAATGTTGATATTTTAAAACAATTGACCTTTAAATATTGATATATTTTAGTAGTATTGTGTTAAAAAAAAAAGTTAATGTCATAAATTTTACCTAAACTTTGATAAAATATGCAATTAGATACTTAAACTTTAAAATTGATCAATTTATTATCTGAAAGAACTTTTTATACACACCAATAGTACTTACATCAAGTTCTTTTAGATACTAAATTGATCAATTTAAAACGTTTCAAAACTAAATTAATCAATTCCAATATTCAAGTACTAAATTGATGAATTTTAAAGTTCAGATACCTAATTGTTTTTTTTTTTTTTCTAAAGGTTAAGTACCATTTCATAACATCATCCAAAAAAAAAAAAAAAACCGATTGAATCGCAAATCAAACCACATCAAATTTTAGTTCTTTTTCAAAATGGTTTGGTTTGCGGTTTGGTTTGGTAAAGAGTAAACTATCAACGGTTTAGTTCAAGTCCCTGGACCAAAACAAACCATTTTACGTATTTAAAAAAAAAAAATTCAACCATATTATTTGTTATTTTAATAGTTTTATTAAAAATAAAAATTTTTTCAATTGGATATGTATTATTCAAGACAATGAAATAAAAATGGCTAGATCATTTATTAATTGTTATGATGTGTCAGCAAATATGATAATTTCTAGATTTTAACTTTTAGTTTTATGAACATTCTTTTGTTTTTTCCTTGTCTTATTAATTAATTCACTTATATTACTTAGTTATTTATTGGTTTATATAATTGACAATGTCTTAATTAGAAGTATATAGCAAATTAAAATTTATGCCTCATATTGGGATAACATATTCTTATTATCTTATCAAGTCTAGTATATCATTATAGGTTAGTGTGATTATAATTTTGTGATGGATGAAATCTCTCCCCATTATAAGTTTTTATATATTTATTTAGGTAAAAAATTAATTTTAAATGTCATTACTTGTATTTGTATTGGTGATAAAAAATATATAATTGAAGATTTTTATAGAATGCATTTTTATTTTAAGAATAAAAAACAGATCAAACCGTAAATTGAATCGCATTGAATCATTTTTTTGTTCAAAAATTGAACCATACTGTGCACACCCCTACCTTTTAGTATAATTTATTCTATTATTGTTGTTGTTTTATTGACCAATTCTTACTTGTTGTTTAATCTAGTTTTATATACCCCTCTTCTCTTCTCCTTTTTATACACATTTCAAACCTATCTTCGCTCTTTAAAGCTTAAGCAACTACCTCTTTTCTAATCATTATCTCTACAATGGTATGCTTCCTTTCTTATTGCTCGTCTCTCCAATGGTGGCTTTCTTAATCATTTTCTTCTTTTTCCAAGATCTTTCTTATCAAGTGATATGAACACTAGTCTCCTAATGGGATGGACTAGGATTTGATTCTCTCTATCCTTAAAGCATATATTCTCTCCCTCTTCTTTCTCTTACCATTTCTTTGTGTACTCCTTTAACCAATCTATCTATTTCCTTTAAACATTCAATCTATATTTCTCTTAGATATATTATGATTTTATAGTACAAACAAGTTGATATTTACCCTCATATATTAATGTAAGTCCATGGATTTGCTAAGTGGTTATTGTTGGTCCATGCTTTATTTTCATGTAATGTAAATATTATTAGTCATAGTTTATTTTGAGATATTATAACTGATTTTTTAAACTCATTTGCATCTCTTACCTCCTTCCATTTGTCCATTCAGTTAATTCAAACTTTCAATTTCCTAGGTTCTTGAGTCTTTGAGGATAATACATTGTTGAAATGAACAATCAACCAACATTCAATCACTTTTGAGAATGTTATTTATGCTTAAATAAAGTGAAATATGTGAAAATTGAATAAAGTTCCATTATAGAGTGGCATAAATGCCAATCTCCCAACAAAATTGACCTAGATTTCATTTTCCTCACCCTAAAAGTTGTAACAGGTAATAATTGGAAAAAACTAAATAAAGCTCCATATTATTAAGTGTATATAAACAAGTGGTTGAGAATTTTAATAATTCTAAATGTTATAACTTATATAAATAGAAACCTAATAACAAGTTAAAATAAAAGACTATTAAAAAAAGTAAAATATGCTAAGATACTTGTTGTTACAAGACACACTTAAAACCTATCCAGTGTTTTATAAATAGAACATTAAACCTTCTTTCCCCTTTTGCTCTAAAAGGATTGATTGAATTTCAGTTCATACTGATCATTAACCGAGTTTTTCAAATTTATAAATGTTTTTTAAATCAGTTTCAATAAGTACGGTCTCACAGGCCAAGTGCACCTATCAGATGTAGCATAGATAGTGATTTAGATCGGTCCTAAGGGAATGGTTGGCAGCTAATATACTCTTAACCTCATTCATTATCTAGCAAAAGAAAGGTTTCGAAAAACATAAAGAAAAAGAAACTATGTTAAGCTAGGAATATTCACAAACGTTTAATGGGTAAAATAAGAAATAAGCTTGTAACTTCTATGAAATAGTAGCTCAGAGTTACTTCACTAATTCTTTATCAAAATGATTTCTTAAAAACAATAAACTTCTTAAAAGCTGTTTGAATTGTGTGTTTATACCTTCGGATTCTCTAATTTAAACTAAAGCTTCTCTCGAAGTCAGTAGTTCTAAATCTAGCCGAAACTAGTAATATGAAATTCCAATTAGACCCACATAAAGAAAAGGAATCCATTGTTTTGAAAAAAAAATCAATGAATTTTTTTAAATAAGTGACAAAAAGACTTTACCCATTCCTCTGCAAGAGGTAGTTAGGATCGACTCCATTAGCAATCATAGATCTATTCAATTGAATGGCTCTTAATCTATCCAATTGAAATCAATCATGGATCTAAAAGAGTGCACCATCCTTTAAAAATCATAAGTTTAAGTTCAAGTCACTAATTACAAATACCCAATCAAATTAACTTGAAAGTGCATTTGAAATCAATTGAATCAGATTGGATTCGTAATCTCCAAGTTGCAGGAGTTTATTCTCTATGGATTTATCAAATAAGCAAGAATTAGAAGAAATAAAACATATTCGAATGATTAATCAATTAATTGCTCAGAAATTTATAGAAATTACAAACATTAGGTTAAATTGATTTTACCCAGAAAATAGAAGGAATTCTCAAGTAAAAAGAAATGGAAATTCTTTTACCCAAGAATCCTTCAAAGATCTACTCTATGTTAATACTGATTTTCACTATTGGTACATACTTTACAACGCATGCTTGCACATTTATTTATAGGCTACTAGACACATAAAGCATGGCCTACTTTATTGCTCGCATATGATCTATGAAAACACTCGTCAAGGGTTGCGTGTAATCTGTTGGTTAAGGCTTGTATTAAGCAAAATCAAGCTCGACTTAAGGAATTTCCAAAGTAAACTATGCATTTTTGTCCATTGCTCTATTGAGGATAAGATTGAGAAAGTCGACGCTCATATTGTTGATGCTCGAGGCTATTCTAATGAAGAATTGGTTTGCAAAAGCATTTGTTGAGGGTTGAGATTTGAGGCTCGACTTTGAGGCTTGACAGTGTATTTTCTCCAGGATGATACTTGATCACTTCGACTGAAGTCAAGGGTCATGTTGAAGGCTCACAGTTGAGGCTCGATAGATCAATTTTTTTATGTTTTCTTCCTTTGTTTGGCCTCGGCTATGACTTTATAGGGCTCGACTTCTGCAATCTTGAATTTACTTGTTGTTTCTGCTCCAAATCTTATTTAAAACACTTTGATTATGCTTCATTGGATTTTAAGAGCTTTAAAAAACATTATTTATCAAAAAAACAATTTTTACAGGATTTTATCTGAAATTCTTAGTGAAATGAGCTAAAAATCCTATGAAAAATATAGAATAAAAATGACTTATCAAATTCCCCCATACTTAAGCCTTTGCTTGTTCTCAAGCAAATAAAAAAAATTAAAGATTGCAAGGCTTATCAAGAAAACAAATCATGAATGGTTTATTTGACTTGAATATTTTAGGCGCAAATCATCTCAGCATTCTGAAGAAAAATAAAGTTACTTTTGCATAAATCAATTGGCTTGTCTAAGTAAATTAATTTTTACCCTCATTATTTAATAAAGAATTCTAAGCAAAAATTATTCAAAAGATCAATCAGAGTAAGAAGAAACTCAAACAGCTTTTATCCCCTTATATACAAAAGTACATAATCTTTTAATCATTTCTCTAAGCAAAGTAATATAAAGTAAATGCATGTATATTAGTTCATCCTCTAAATCTTTTTCCTTTTTTATGCTTTTTATTCCTTAATTTTATTGATTATTTAAAGCTTCAGAGGGACAATGTGTTGCATGTATCTTTACTTTTCCTCCGGAAGGGGTGTTGCCCACAACTTTTCGCTTTTTTTTATGGCTTTTGAAATTGAAAGCGAGGACAAGAAGTTGCTTTTCTGAGGGACCAATCCAAGCCCATTCCAATTCTAAGCACATGTTTTATTTTAAATTTTTGTTTTGTTTTTAATTATAACACACAAGGAAAAATTATTAAGTTATAATCATCATTTGAATATTTACTAGTAGTTAAAACAGCTCTCAAGAGAACTAATTGGGAAAACATACGGTTCATTTAAGTTTTTATAAGAAGATTGAGTAATCTTACTAAGAACCTTAAGTTGATTCTAGCTCTAAAATTCTAGACTAAATAATAAGTAAAACTACTTCATATGGATATTATCAATTGATTTAAACAAGATAAAAATTGTTCAGTTTCAAGACAACTTCATAAATCATTTAGCTAAGTGATTTTCCAAAAAAAAATTGTCAAATTTTAATCGTTTCATTGAGTTGTTATGAATTTGCATGGAAAAATTGATCTATATCAGTACATACTCTATTCATGTAATTAATTCATTTATTAGACCCATTCATCTTGCTTAACCCTCCCCTATACTTAAGACAAACATTGTTCTCAATGTTGAAATAATATAAACAGGAAAGGGATTCAATTATTAAAAAAAAAAATTATTTAAAGCAAGATTTTAAAAGAAATTGAGAATGAAGAAAACTTCTCTCTATATAAGCTCGAGGGCAAACTTATCTTGTTGAGACCTGTTTAAGTCTGTTAACACAAAGAACTTGACACAATAAATGTTATTATTGTGGCTCAGTCAAAGCCTCGATATAATTATGGACAAAAAGTAATTCATAAAGAATGAAAAAGAAAACGAAGAATCTATATGTTATTAAAAGAATAAAGAATATTGTACATATATTACAATAAAAATTGAAAGAATAAAGAATAAAGAATTTTAAGGTTCCATTCCCATCTAATATTACAGACTTCTGTTGAATTCATTTCCTTTTCCTGTTTTTGGCCTGGGAAGGTGTTCATAGGGGTCTCTACCCTTTCCTCCTCTTCCTTGTCTTCTACCTCTGTTATAAATCCTGCCTACCTCTTTCATTAATAACCCTTCCTCTGTCTCTTTCATTAGCCCTGCTTCTACCTCTACTGGCTTGACTTCTTGGGGCTTCACTGCTAGGATCTGATGGTTGGTAGGGTTGATCTGTTGGTGGACTAATTCCTTTATTTTTTTGTGCTGCCCTTTCTTCTCTATCCAGCTCTTCCTGTATTCTTTTGGCATAGGCAGCATCACTTTCTAATTGTGTCAATCTCTTCTACTTGGCTTCTTCTTCTCTCCTCCTTTCCTCTTCGTCTTCATTGTATAGGAGGTTGTCATCATATAGGCTCTCATCATCTTCAGCCAATTCTTCCAATCCTTGAAGAGTTTCAATTATCTATGGCTGAGATGATTCATTTATTGGCTGTGGTTGAGCTTGCAGTTGGGCTTCTACTCTTTTTTTCCTTTCAGTCTCTATGGCTTTTTCTAATCTCCTAACTTCTACTCCAGTGATAGCAGGCCTTATTTGCAGAATTCTTTTCCTCCGCTCTTCTGATCTTTGATGAGATTCATTAAATCTCATTTTAATTTCCTCCCTTATCTTTCTTTTTCTTTCTCTTCTTGTAGCCTCCAGTAATTGATTGATGGTGAGCAAATCATCTTAGTTTTGCTGAGGGGCATCAAGAAGTAGCTATTACTGTGGTTGTGGAGCATCATGAGTCATAGGAGTTTCTGTTTAAGTACTCCCCTCTTAATGATTTGTGGCTGCTTCTACTTGAAGGCGTAGATGATAGAAAATTTCAAGTCTTTCCCATGTTGGAGTGTGTTCCTCAAGGATTCCTTTGGACTATCTTTCATCCTCTAATTGCCTCTATGTTTCTCTCTCTCTCTATATTCTTTTTGCCACTACTCCAGTGCACGTATTCTCTCTTGGCATGCTTTATCCATTTCCTCCTCCCTTTTCCTTGCAGCAGCCATTCTTGCTACAATTTCCAAAATTGTACACCTAGGTGGTGCTTGTTGAAGAGGTGTAGCATCTGAAACACCTAGAGCATCTACTAAAACTAGCTCTACAGCTGTTTCTTCGACTAATGATTATTATGGAGGTCATGGTTGTCAAACTCGAGTTTCTACCTAGAATCGCTAAGGGGTCCATAGAATCGGAACGTAGAATCATAAGATTCTACAACTAATGTAAATTTACTTACAAAAACTATTGATGTACTTACTGAAATAATAAACTTTAAATAAATTATGAAAATAAAGAATTTAGTATTAAATTAATTATGTACAACCAAAATTTAAGTTTTATCAATCATAATTCACATACGTCATTAATATATTTACTGCAATTTTATAATTAAAATAATTATTTTATTTAATAATGATTCATAATTTATAATTATTAAGATGTATTGCAAATCATTTAAATTATCATGTGTGAGTAGCTTGTTTTGTGTAGTAATGAATATTTTCATGTTCACTATATATTTGCACAAAAAATCATTATATTTATGGCAAATATATTTATAGATAGAAAATTATTAAAAAAGGGAAAAACATAGCAATGTATATATTAGTTTAATTTTCATTCAAAATGTTCAAAATATATCATAGTATATAACCTAAAAGAAAATAACTCTCTAAAATATACAAAAAAGGAAATAAAAGGAAAAAACTATAAAAAAAACTAAAATTAAGTTAGATTAAGATAAATATCAAGAACCAACCCCAAAAACCCTAAATTTAAATATATTAAATTGATTGCATTTTTAAAGTTCAAATAGAAAAAAAAGGTGTAAAATTACAACTTTAAGATTTTACTACGATTCTACTTATGATTCTACTACCGATTCTACAACTGATTCTACCGTTTCTACTCACGATTCTACGATTCTACTTACGAGTTTACTGAAAAAACGATTTTGAATACGAGTTGAATCGAAATATCATCATCAACTCGTAAACTCGTAGAAACGTACGAGTAGACTCGCGAGTTTGACAACCATGATGGAGGTGCTACTTCCTCTATTATTTCTTCCCCTTCTTGCCTTGTCATGGCAACTTCATTGGACTCATCATCATCAGGCCTGCCCTCTATTGCTATTCTTTCTTCCAGCCCAACCTTTTGTATAACCTTTTGTACCATATCACTTAATAGTTTGAGGTTGTATTCACAATCAAAGTCTTCTGTTAAAGGAACAGCAGCAGCATCTACTAAAACTAGTTCCACTGTTGTCTCTGATGCAATTGGCTACGTTGATCCTTCTTCCAATTTTGGATTTTCTGGAAGGATCATTCTACTTCTCTTTTAGGCTGGCTGCTTTGTCTTTTTTCTCTTTATTGGTGTGGGTATTGGAGCTGATTCTACAGCCTCCATTATTGGTGGTTGAGGTGAAAGAATTGGTTATGCTTGAATAGTAGCTTCATTGTCTTCAATAATGTTCTAAGTAGGTGATTCAGCCAACTATTCTAATGGTTCTGTGTTTGGGGTTTGTGTTGGTGGTGATGTGTATGGTTCTGTATGTACAGGGGGTGAATGTGTATACGGTAGTGAACGTGGAGATGGTAGTCTGGCATCATTGTCATCATCATTATCATCGGGATGTGACTATCCCAAAACAGGCTGTGGAGAGGGTGATTTGGATGTTGCAGGTTTGAGAAGTAATTTGGAGACTACTTCTAAGATATTAGACATCATCTTCTTCAGATCGTCCATATCCTCCTTTGTAGTTCTTTCTAAATCAGCAAGTCTCCCCTTCATCTCAGTAACTTCATTTTCCAATCTGTGGAAGCTTGCTATAGAGGGTTGTTGCATAGCTTCTGATGTAGAAGCTTCAGGTTGTATTACCGAGGGTTCTTCTGGTGGAGGGGGAAGATGTGGCTCATAACTTTGCTACTCAGTTGGTGCAGTTGAGTCTTGAAGAGGCTAGGGCTCAACTAGTGGGTCAGGAGCAAAACTTGGCTTACTGTGGTGACCATTTCTACCATTCTCCAATTTGTCAAAGTTTTTTTTTTTAAGCTCTTTATACTTACAAGCTAGATCAGTTGACCCCTGCTTTGGCCACATTCCTAAATTCTTCAAAATTCTAGTGATCAAGCTACCAAGGAATATTCCTTTGCATTTCAATATGGCTTGATACTTCGGCCTACAGGATACCAATAATCCTAAATTTATTTTAATCCCCCTTAGAATACTGATAATAGGGTGCAACTTTGCTTCAGAGACTATTGACCCTCCCTCCTGTAAAGCCCCAAAGTTTTATGATTGGTTAAGCTTAAACCCTAATTAAAAGGTCAACCGGAAATCCTAAGGACAACAAAACCCTAGTTAGACACAACCGTTTAAGTCTGATAATCCTATGTTCGTAACCCTAAGTGAGTAAGTGAGAGATTAGTATGTAGAATAGTTTATAATAACATAAGAAAACTTAAAAATATCAGATTAGTTAAACCGCAATTCGTTTTGAGCTCGACTGGATGCAGTTTTCTAAAAGCTTGTCCCGGGGCTCGGAATAAAAATATTATGGATATACCGTTAGACTCGTAAAGATATAAGGTTTTCAAAATATCAGTTTTATAATTTTTCGGTAGCTAAAAATATCATATATCACATTTATACATGTATTTTCTTACTACCGGTACTTTATTAGTCATATCTACTTTACATTACACTATTTATTACTATTCTATACTATTTATCTATCTCCATTTTTCCTTATAACCTACTCTTACAACTTATACACCTATTTTCTTATAATTTTCATTTCCAATACAACTTCACATCTCTCACATCTCACTTTTCGTTAACAAAAATATAAAAAAAATAAATTTTATCTCTCTCTCTCTCTCTCTCTTTCAAATTTGCGTCGGCTCCACCCCACCCCAACCCCCCCTCCCCCAAATGCACACTGAATTTATTTTAATTTTTATTTAATTAACAAAAATTACCCTCCACTTTTTCTGATAAATACCACCCCTCTCTTCTATTTCTTTCATACTTTCTATACACTACCATTACTATCAAACATTCTCTCCAAAAGCTCTCTCAAAATTTTCCCTAGTTTCTTCTTCTTCCATAGGTAATAATCCAAGTTTTTTTTTTTTTTTTTATGTTCATTTGCTTAATATGAGTATAGTGTATGTTTTTTAAACCCATGGAGGTTATGAAAGCAACAATATATTTATACTTTGTTCTTGACCATAAATCTATTTTTCCTTTATGTTGTTCATATCTATATCCAACTAAATATACCTATGTAATTTTATATATCTTTTAGAGCATATAAGCTTTTTTGTTATTGCAATTTATTTACTTTGCTTGCAATTTATTTACTTTCAATTTGTTTTAAGACTAGTCTTTCTAGTCTTAGACTTATTCTCATCAAGTCAAAACAATTTTCTTTTTCTTTTGGGACTAGTTTATTCTTAGTCCCGAGAAGCCTTGAAGAAGTTAAGGCTCCCAATACTTGATAATTATTATTAATATGCTTATTTACTTCTTATATTTTTTATTATCTTATCTTGTGATATTTTTATCTTTTATAAACTACATGATTATATTCACGTATGACTAATAAGTTGTTGTCCCAAGACTTAGAAAAAAATGTTTCCAAATAAATTCCTTTCAAAAGTTAACATAAACTCATTATGAAATTTCAAACTATTGATAAAGAAGTTTCTTCAAAAGTCTAAAGATACTTCCTTTTCAAATAACAAAAGAAATCTTGATATATAGATAATAACTTGATACTATTTTTACCAACTTTCTAAACCAAGAGAAAATAAGTTTTCAAAAAAAAAAAAATCAACTTGCAAGGAAAATGAAATTAAATTTTCAAAGAAAAAACTTATCAAGTACTACTAAAGAAAACTTTTGGAAACTCTATTTTTCAATGCCTATAAATAAAATTGGTAGCTAACCTCAAAAGACCAAACTTTATTTTCAAATCACTTTTGATAAACTAAAGAATTGAAATATAGAATATTAGATTTTAATCATCCAAAAATTTATAAGTTACTTCAACCACATAAAGTAAAGTTTAACAAATTAAATTTTCCAAAACCTAGAAAAGTTTGTTTTGAGGAAATTAATTAAATAAGACAACACCTATAGCATTATGCATAAATTATGAGTCTATTTATATATACAAGGAATTCTTTTGAAGTATATACATAGTTTAATTTTACTTAAAAAAGCCTTAGTAAAGAAAAGATTAGAAAATGTTGTTTTTCAAGAAAGGAATTTTCGTGTTAGATCTGTATCCTTCTAATCCGGACCTAAATGGCCTTTGATAGTAAAAGTAACCTTAGAAATGGATAGATCTTTTCGAGTAGGTAGAAAATGACATATAATATACGAAATTCCGAGTTAAAATGAGCTAGTTATGGTCATTTTAAGTTGAAACTTCCTCCAATCCGATTTTTACCGCAATTAAGAGATAGATTTAGAATCTTTAAGTAGAAATTTTATGAAAGACTCATTTTTAGTATTTCATCTTGTTTAGGTGGAAAGGAACCGATATCGCATTCCCAGAAGATTATTTCGACTAGGAGCGATCGTCATGGAGTGAGTCAATCCCTTACTAATTATGTTTCATTGATTGTGCTTGTAAGTAGTAGCACTAGAGAGTAAGGAAAAAGATAAATGAATAAATGCTATGTGAATTGGATTTATGATTGAATGATGTGGTTGTTGAGTAAAAGCTAAATATATCGAAAGAAGATTTGATGAGTAATTTATGTCTTTTTGCAATAAGTATGATGAATATTGTTTTGATCACCTTTAACTTGAAACCGATAATAAATTGGAAAGACCAATATTAAAAAAATTCATGCATGACATATTGCAAGTCACATTTAATTTTTCACTACTATTTTTCGTGTGGGGAAACAAGGAGTTGTAGTGGTGGCTACTAGGAGCCGGAAAGTCTACATGGGTAGTAGGAGTTGGAAAGTTTACATGAGCAAGTAGGAGCCGGTAAGTCTGCAATTATTGATGGTCGTATGGGTAGGTAACCACCCAACCCCCGACATGGATGGCGTAAAATCCATGCTACATATGGTTTCTGGTTAATCGTATGTATTTTGTTTACTCATGTGATTGATGCATTTCCATATGATTGTCTAAAATTACTTATATGTTTGATGGAAATACTTTGAAGAAGGGAGTTATCTCACTAAACTAGTTTTCTTATACCCTTATAGCTTTCTGTTACACTTTGATTACTTGTGGTTGGCACCAAGGAGCCATTTTTGTCAGATACAAGCCAAAGTTACTAGGAGTTTTTTGAAGAAGTTTACATATTTTAGTTTTTGGGTGTAAACTTCTAAGAAAATCTATATAATAGACTTTTGTTATACTCATGTATGTTTTTAAGATGGCTTAGACTAGCAAGACTTTAAGTACGGGGAAATGCCCCTAAGAAGTTATAAGAATTTTATCTTAATGATTATTACATGTTTACCTTTATAAGTTCTTGCATGCTTTTATTATCTACTTAAACGTAATACCCCTTTGAGTCTCCTACTATCTTAAAAGCATGCTTTGCACATGATATCGAAGCTCCTACGTGACTAAGATTGTCATTCATTAGCTTTAATATTATGTGCGGTGGACTGTCACGTTTAGGATACCCTATGGGGCATGACACCTCCAATTTAGAGAAGATGCCCTTAATCAACACGTAGTGCAGCATCTGCACACTCTTGTTCCTAAAATTGGATCCCATGGTACTTGAAGGAGCAAATCTGCCTTCAATCTCCTCTTCTACAAACTTCCTAAAATCTCCTTCAGGTATCTCTAAAGGCAACTCTTGAAATTCTGGTTCCTCCAGATACCCTTCATCATCATATAGCCCCATGGTATAAATGAATGTCCTCATTAGGACTTCTCTGTATTCTCCAGAAGCATAGAACTTCACTACACTATCTAAGCTGGGCACTTCCCATTCCATTCTCAAACTAGTCATAAAGGCTAAAGTAATGTTAGCATAAACTTCCTCCTTAATCTCAAATATTCTCTACCATACAGTATCTTCAAAGTACTTTAAAAACTCATCCTCCATCCTAAATTTTCTCAACAACCCCCAATTTACTACAACATTTTCTACTATCTTTTTATGGTATAAAAACATATTAAACCTATCCCTATCCTCAGCATATAGATTTTCAAGAGCTTGGGTACTTACTTGGAATTGGGTTTGTTGTCTTTTTGGTGACATTTGTTCTGTAAAATGATTACACACATTAGTTCAGACTTACTTATACATGAAACAAATATTTCTACTTTGTTATCATCATTTTGAGTAATAAGAGACAAACTAGGGTTTTGATAGAACTAATAAGTTCAAGAGTTTGTAACTGTTTATGCAAAGTTTTATGAACAATATTACTTAACAAACTACTTCAAAAATAGAAGTTTCATCATTCATTTTTTTTAAGTTCATACAGAAATCTCAAATAACCCTAAAAATTTGAAATACAAAGCACATTCTATAATAACAGCGAAAAATAGGAAAGAACAGAAAGAAAAGAACATACCTGAGATGATTAAAGCTTTGATATACTAGAAGGTTTTGGGATTTTTGGTGAAATTTTTGTGAGTGCAAGTAAAAATTTTTCGAGCGCAAGAACAATGTTTGTATCGAGTGCAGAATGAATAGTCTTTTTTTCTTTTTCAAAAGTTTTTAAGAGCCAAGTCAGAAAACAACAAAACATGTTATTTTATTTATTAAAGAATAAACGACTCTTGACTTAATAATAAAGTCGCGGCTTATTTGAAAAGAATTAAAGAATGCGATGGCTAAAATTACTTTATTTTATTCACAAAAAGAATCTAACATTGTCAAGGCTCAAATGAGAAGCCTCGACAATGAGGCTCAACTTTTATTTTTTACTTAAAAAATATCGAGGCTGAAACTTGTACCTGCATAAAATTTTCACAAAGTAATATTGAACTTCATTTATCAACCATTCCATTCCATACAAACACATGATATGAAAAAAATAATCCATCTCATTAATTAAAAAAAAAAAAATTTTACACATGGTTTTTGTGCTAGGACCACTTTCATCTTATCAAACATTTTGTCATCCTTCCTATCTTTTCTTAAAGCAACCAAATTATTCTTATCAAACAAGAATAAAGAAAAACAAAAGATGCAGGATAATCATTCTAGAAATCATCCTTGCTTTGCTTGATCACCCGGATTGGGCTTAGTGTTTGAAGGTAATGATCCTAAAGGTCTCTCTGAAAGAATTTTGGAAATTTGGCCAAGCTAGTTTTCTAAGTTATGAATCGTAGCAGTATGGTTTCTCAAGGTAGCATCTATTCTATGCTGCATATTCTCAAAAGCTTTGATAACCTAGGAAACTAAATCTTCAAGAGATTGTTTGTTTCCCTGATAAGCTCCTGACCCTTATACTGGTGGTTTCTGAAAATTGGGTGGATTCAATTGATTTTGAAAATTACTATTACTCCACCCGAAATTTGGATGGTTCTTCCAACCAAGATTGTAAATGTTACTATAAGGGTTAGTCTTTTGGCTAGAAAAATTATTCACAAACTCACAACTTTCAGAGGTCATTCCCTCAACATTTTGGTCAGATAAATTAGCAATCATATTCACCTGGTTTCTGCCAACAAACAAACGTTCAAATTTTTTGCTCAAAGCTTCAATCTTGGTAGTCAAATTTGACACAGCATCAATCTCAAAAACTCCTCCTGATCTCTCCTTCTTGGCTCTCACAGATGACCATTGATAATGGTTGTTAGACATATCTTCAAACAGGTTTAAGCACTCCTCAGGAGATTTATAATTTAGACTTCCTCCAACAGCTACATCTATTAATTGCCTAGTCCTATAATTCAATCCATTATAAAAGGTTTATACCTAGATCCATTCAGGCAATCCATGGTGTGGGCATCTTCCCAGCTACCCCTTCCATCTCTTGAAAGCTTTATATAATGTTTCATAGTCTATATTGGAACAAAGCAATGTCAGCTCTCAATTTGGCTGTTTTAGAGGGTAGGAAATATTTCCTCGTAAAATTCTCAACCATTTCTTGTCAACTAGAGATGGAGTTCTTTAGAAATCCATTAAACCAATTTTTAGCGTTTCCTCTAAGGAAAATGGGAATAACCTTAACTTAATTGCATCCTTAGACACACCATTTATCTTGAATGTATCATAAATCTTCAAAAACTGATATAGATCGTTATTGAGCTTGATTTCAAAGTTGTTAGCAGCAACTTTGGCTCTGTTAATGCTAGTATTGGCTCCATTAGGTTGGATCTGCAAAAATCGACCATAGTTCGAGGTTGGTTTGCCTCAGGCTGTTGATTATCTTCCTGGATTTCATCATGGTCAACCACTTTTGATTGTTTGATTTTTCCACCTATATGTTTTGGTTTCGAATCAAACGAAAACAAGAATTTAGATTGACTCCTGGTCATATACTTACATTTTATTTGAAAATAAATCAGAAGAAAACAAAACATATACAAAGAATGAAAGAGTTAAAGAATAACGAGTAAAATAATAAAGAATAAACAAAACGAGAAAGAAGTATATACCATAAAAGAACTAAAAGAATTAAAGACTTAAAGAACTGACATAGAACAAAAATATATACAACAAATGTACAAAAAAGAAAATAAACAAACAAATATATAGAAAAGAAAAAAGAAGGTTAGCTCAACAAATATATACAAGATATATTTACAATGTTAAAGCGGCCAGAACAACAAATGAAAATTGATTTCCACTATTGTTCTATCAAGCTTTAAAGATAATATTGAATCCAACACCATTCCCTGGCAACAGTGCTAGAAAACTTGATTTGTGATGTGTTTGATTGATTGAATTTCAATTCATACTGATCATTGACCAGGTTTTTCAAATTTATAAATATTTTCTAAATCAGTTTCAATAACTACAGTCTCACAGGGCAGGTGTACCCATCAAATGTAGCATAGATAGTGATTTAGGTCGATCATAAGGGAATGGTTGAAAGCTAGTGTGCTCCCGACCTCATTTATTGTCTGGCCAAAGAAAGGTTTAGAAAAACATAAAGAAAAAGCAACTGTGCTAGGTTAGGATTATTCATAAACGTTTAATGGGTAAAATAAGAGTGCACCACTCCTTTAAAAATCACATGTTTAAGTTCAAGTCACTAATTACAAATACCCAATCAAATTAACTTGAAAACGCATTTGAAATCAATTGAATCAATAATTGGATTCGTAATCCCCAAGCTATAGGAGTTTATTTCTCCATGGATTTATCAAAATAAGCACGAATTAGAAGAAATAAAACAGATTTGAAAGATTAATTAATTAATTGCTCAGAAATTCATAGAAATTACAAACATCAGGTTTAATTGATTTTACCTAGAAAATAAAAGGAATTCTTAAGTAAAAAAAAATGGAAATTATTTTACCCAAGAATCCTTCAAAGATTTATTTTATATAATACTGATTTACACTGTTGATACATACTTTACAACGCACACTTGCACGTTTATTTATAGGCTATTAGGCACAGAAAGCATGACCTACTTTATTGACACGTAGTAGATTCTCTCTAACAGAATTAGTGATTTTTTCCACGCGCACATATGATTTGTGAAACACTCATCGAGGGTCGCACGTGATCTGTTAGTTGAGGCTCGTATTAAGTAAAATCAAGCTCGACTTTTTAGGAATGTCCAAAGTAAATTGTGTGTTTTTGTCCATTGCTTTATCAAGGGTAAAATTGAGAAATTCGAGGCTCGTATTGCTAAGGCTCAAGGCAATTCTGATGAAGAATTAGCCTGCAAAAGCACTTGTCGAAGGTCGAGATTTGAGGCTCGACAGTGTATTTTCTCCAAGATGATGCTCAATCACTTCGACTGAAGCCGAGGGTCATGTCGAGGGCTCACAGTTGAGGCTCGATAGACCAATTTTTGTTGTTTTCTTTCTTTGTTTGGCCTTGCAGTGACTTTACAAGGCTTGACTTCTGCAATCTTGACTTTACTTTTTGTTTCTACTCCAAATTTGATTTAAAATACTTTGATTATTCTTCATTGTATTCTAAGAGCTTGAAAACAACGTTATTTATCAAAAACACAATTTTTATAGGATTTTATTTGAAATTCTTAGCAAAATGAGCTCAAAATCTTATTAAAAATATAGAGTAAAAATGACTTGTCATTGTGATGAGAGGTTGAGAAGAAAACAAGAAAGGTTCACAAAAGGATCTCATTTTTTTAAAACTTACGTTTTAGATTGTTATCACAAATATTGTTAGAGTTTGTGACTCGAATCAGACCAAAGTTGCCAGCGCTGGAGTCAAGGCCACCGGCCTTGAATTAAAGGCTACCGGCCTTGAAATTAAGCCGACCTTTATACTTAGGCCATTGACTTTGAGCCGACCATCTTATACACATTTATATATGTGTGCTTTATTAGGGTTTGTGAGCAAATCATTCTCTTGTATTCACACCCTTATACTTCTTCTTCAACATATAGTGAATTCTCTCTCCTCTTCCTGTGGTTTTTTCCATCAAGAGTTTTCCACATAAATCTATATGTATGCTTTATGTTTTCTTTGCCATTATTTTTCATATATCTTTTTGTAAAAAACTGGTATTAGAGTAGAAGGTTTTGTTTTCTCACAATAATGGCAGCTGTGAAATATGATATTCCGCTATTAGATCACAACATCATATTTTCATTATGATAGAAGATGTGAGTGATTCTTACGCAGATGGATTTGGATGATGTGCTGTTATGGTTTAATAAGATGCCTTCGTCATGGTCACCTCAGGAAGAACAACGTAAGGCTCGAAAAGTCCTTTATCAAATTCATCTACATTTTTCAAATCAAATATTGCAGGTTGTGTTGAAGGAGAAGATAACTACTATGTTATGGATGAAATTGAAGTAGTTGTGTATGACGAAAAGCTTGACCAGTAAGCGACGTTTGAAGTAGCGACTATATTCTCACCATTTGACAAAATGTAGGTCTCTAGAAGATCACTTAACTGTTTTTAAAGAAATTGTTTTTGATTTGGAAACCATAGAGATTAAGTATGATAAAGAAGATTTTAAGTTTGATTTTATTGTGCTCTTTGCCTCCCTCTTATTCGACCTTTAGAGATACCATTCTAAATAGTCGTGATACACTCAACATTGATGAAGTTTATGATGCAATATGTTCTTTTGAAAAGATGAAGCATCTTGTGGTCAGATCCGAGCCTCAAGTAGAGGGCCTTGCAATTTGTAGAAGGACCCAAGATCGCAATTCTAGTAGTAATACAATAGGTTCAAAGTCTACAAATAATGATAAAGCCAAGTATTGCAAGAAGAAATGGCACATTAAGTCTGAGTATTATAAATTGCAAAATAAGAATAAGAAAGCTGCTACAAATCAAAATGTAAAACAACTAAAAAAATCCGGTGAAGCTGATGTAGTTTAAGACTACAGTGGTAGAGAACTTCTTATTACTTCTAATGATGATCCTCAAACAAGCAAGAAGTAGATTCTTGATTTTGGTTTTATTTTTCATATATGTCTCAATTGGAACTGGTTTTCAACTTATGAAACAGTATCTAAATGTCCTATTTTGATGAAAAATAATGCTTCTTGCAAGGTTACAAACATTGGCGCAATAAAAATTAAGATGCATGATGGTGTTGTCAGGATACTTGGTGATGTAAGGCCTGTACCTGAATTGAAAAGAAATCTGATCTCCTTGAGTACTCTTGATTTAAAAGGGTATAAGTATAGTGGTGAAGGTGGAGTTCTAAAGATTAGTGAGGGTTCCCTTGTGGTGATGAGGGGGTTGAAAAAGAATGCAAATTTGTATGTTTTGCAAGGTTCTACAGTTACAAGTGATGTAGCCCTTGCTTCTTCTTCCTTGTCAACAAGTGATATTACTAGACTTTGGCACATGTGTCTGGGGCATATGAGTGAAGCTACTATGGCTTAATTGAGTGGAAAAGGACTTCTTAATGGGCAAAGCATTAGCAATCTTAAATTCTGTGAACGTTGCAATTTTAGGAAGCAAAAAAGAATCTGATTCACCACAGGTACTCATAAGACAAAGGGCACACTCAATTACATATATTCTAATCTTTGTGGACCAATTAAAGCGCCTTCTAGAGGAGTTGCCAATTCTATGTTAATGACTATCAATGACTTCTCTAGAAAAGTTTGAGTATTCTTCTTGAAACATAAGACTGATGTACTACCCACATTTAAGGAGTGGAAGATCATGATTGAGAAACAGACAGGGAAGCAAGTAAAACGTCTTTGCACTGACATTGGTTTGGAGTTCTGTTATAATGAATTTAATGATTTATGCAAGTTAGAAGGTATTATAAGGCATTTGACAATTCCCGGTACTCTACAACAAAATGGTATGGTAGAACGAATGAATAGAACAATAATTAAGAAAGTTCAATGTATGCTTTCAAATGCTCATTTGTCGAAGTAATTTTGGGTTGTAGCAGCTTCTATAGCATGCTTTTTGATTAATCTGTCTCTTTCTACCACTACTGAGTAAGAGAATCCACGAGAGGCTGCTAATTATTCAAATTTAAAGGTTTTTGGATGTCCTGCATATGCTTGTGTTAATAATGGAAAATCAGAGGCTAGATATATAAAGTATATAATCCTTGATTATAAGTGTGGTGACAAGGGATATAACTTGTGGTGTCTAGAATCGAAAAAAGACATAATTAATAGAGATGTTATTTTTTATGAAACTACTATGTTACATGACTTATCTCATAGCTCTTCATCTAAGAAAGTCCAACAAAAATCAAGTGTGCCGATGGAGGTTGAGATTGATTCAAATTCTACATCAAAGCTTACTTCTGAACCTAAACCAGAATTGCAAAGTGGTACTATTTCTACACTACCACCATAGCAGTAGTATTCCATTGCTAGAAATAGACCTATGAGAGAAGTTAGGCCTCCATAGAGATATATTGAAGCTAATCTTGTAGCTTATGCTTTAAATATAGCAGAAGATATTGATTTCAATATGGAGCCTTCTACTCACTCAGAGGCAATTTGTTGTGATGATTCTGGTAAGTGGATGATTGCTATGCGGGAGGAGATGGAATCACTTCATAAATATGATACATGGAATTTAGTGAAGCTTCTTAAGGGTAATAAGATTGGTCATTGCAGTAGGTGTTCAAGAAGAAAGAAGGAACACCAGAAGTTGAAGAACCCAGCTGTAAAGCAAGATTGGTTACAAAAGGTTATGGTCAAGTTCTTGATGTAGACATTACAGATGCATTTTCTCCAGTTGCAAAGCATAGTTTGATTCGGGCCTTGCTTGGTATCGTGGTGATACATTGTTTAGAGCTTAAGCAATCAGATGTGAAGATAGCTTTCTTACATGGAGAATTTGAGGAAGACATCCATATGCAATAGCCAGAAGGTTGTGTAGTCTCAAGTAAAGAAGGCTACGTTTGCTTGCTGAAAAAGTCTCTTTATGGCCTGAAGTAGTCATCTGGATAGCATACAAAAGGTTTGACTCATTCATGACTACTCATGATTTCAAGAGAAGCAATTTTGATAGTTGTGTTTATTTCAAGAAGTGTAGTGATGGGTCGTTGGTGTATTTGCTCTTGTATGTTAATGATATGTTGATAAAAACCAAGAATAGAGGAGAGATTAGAAAAGTTAAAGCCTAGTTGAGCAGAGAGTTTGAGATGAAAGACTTGAGAGTAGCAAAGATGCTTGGAATGGAGATTTTGAGGGAAAGAAGAGCCAGTAAATTGCATCTAAGTCAAAAGAGGTACAGTGAGAAAATTCTTAACAGGTTTAATATGCAAAGTGCTAAGCCTATTAATACTCCTTTAACAGCTCATTTTAGACTTTCATCTACCTTGTCTCTACAATCAGATGAAGAGGTTGACATTATATCAAAAGTTTCATATTCTAGTGCAGTGAGATCTCTTATGTATGTTATGGTTTGTACACATCCAGATTTGTTCAGTGCAGTCAGCAAATACATAGCAAATTCTAATAAGGAACACTAGGATGTGAGTTCAGTAGATTTTCAAATACTTGAGAGGTACTACTGATATTTGTTTACAATTTGGGAAAACTGGAGATGGAATCATTAGATATGTTGATTCTAGCTTTGCTGGAGACCTGGATAAAAGATGATCTCTCATAAGGTATATCTTTACTATTGGCGGTTGTACTATTAGTTAGAAAGCTACTTTACAAGCTACGGTTGCTCTGTCTACTACTAAAGCAGAGTATAGAGCTATTACCAAAGCTTATAAAGAAGCTATTTGGTTGAAGGGACTATTTAGTGAACTCAATGATGAGTTGAAGACTATTACAGTCTTTTGTGATAGTCAAAGTACTATCTTCCTTACAAAGGATCAGATGTTTAATGAGAGAACAAATCACACTAATGTTCGGTATCATTTTGTGCATGATGTTATTGCTCATGGTGATATTTCACTTCCTATAGCCAAGTTTAAGCATTGTTTGGACATGGTTAGTGTTCGTTACTGATTCATACCCCTTAGGGTTTTTTGAAGAGGTGGAGAATATTTTGTTTTTTATGTTGAAGTTTGTAGTTTGTGCTTTTTCCTACTAATTTCGTGTCAAAGTGGAAATTATTGGAGTTTGTGACCTAAATCAAACCAAAGCTACTAACTTTGGAGTCAAGGCTAACGACCTTAAATTAAAAGTTGTCGGCCTTGAAAGCCAACCTTAAAATCAAAGGCTGCTAACTTTGAGCCAGCCTTTACAGTGAGGCCATCAGCTTTGAGTCGATCATCTTATACACATTTATATATGTGTGTGTTTTGTTAGGATTTGTGAGAAAATTATTCTCTTGTATTCACACCCTTGTATTTCTTCTTCAATATATAGTGAATTCTCTTTCTTTTGCTCGTGGTTTTTCCTGTCAAGGGTTTTCCATGTAAACCTTCGTGTCCCAATGTGCTTCCAAAATCCTAAAATGATTCTTCTAAACTTCTAAACTTTGCATAAACCTTAGTTCATTGGATTCATGAAATCTAATACCCTAATTTTATTTTCCTCTTACGGGAATTAAATCCCGATTTTGTTTGAAATTCCCCCATTGTATTTTCGAATTTCTAAGGTTACAAAACTTAACTTGTTTTCTACCTAATAAAATTTCAAGAAAAAACCTTAATTTTGCTTCATATTTTATAAAAATCATATGAACCCTAATTTTATATGATGTCTAAGGTAGAAAATCTAAGAGGCTAAAAAAGAAAAATCTTATTTAAAATCCCTACTCCACATTCCTACCATTATTTCAACTTATTTCAGATTCTTAAATTTAAATTTATGTCAAATCTTTCAACTCTACTCTAAATTCCCAAATTCAATCCTTAATTTTGTTTGTATGCATGTCTGTGTATGTGTGTGTCTGTTTATGTGTTGTTTATGGCATCAAACCTTAAGTTATTTCTTTTTCAAGGGAACAAAAAGTCCATTTAGACACCAAAACAGAATTGAAAACTAATATTGTTACAATATTTAACTTTATTTTTAAAGAAACGAATTGGTTTAACAGAATTTTTAAGTAAATTTGAAATTAAAGGAAGTATTGATTTTGGAACTAATCACGCCTTAGGACAAAGACTCCACGGAACCAACAAGAGAATATGTCAAAAATTAAGAGGTGTCCCTTTCATTGTATATGGTGGTCGATCTTGACAATTTATTAGGTCAATTGGGATGTGAAAAACATCCCTTAGTTTTATATCTTAGGAATAAGACATAAATATTATATCTAAAATGAGGCTTTATAAAAATTAAGTAAAGTGGAATCTATTAATTAATTTATTAATTTATATTATTGAACTTCTATAAGTTGTCAAGAATTAGACAATAAGTATATGAGGAATCACAATCAAATAAGGTAACTAATCTACTGTTGTTGTTTGTTGAATGTGTTTGTAGGATTAATTTATAAATGAACTTAATTATATGTGATGCTAGATTTCCTTATTACTTATGTTTACAACTAGGTTGGGATTGTCAAGAGTATCAGGGTGCTAGATGTGGTAGTTACCAATACTAGTATCTATGTCAACCTAAAGACAATAGTGATCTAATGTAATGTACTGGTATAAATTTATAGGATAATGTCGTTACCAACATGCATTTGAGGCTAGTGAGTTATTAAGCTATACTCAACTTGTCTTAATATTATAGAATGTTTTTTTATGAAAGGTTATAGTGAATTCATCAAATAATGGTTGACTTAGTGATAACTCTAGCATCAAATTACATTTCGATTTAGTTTTGGGGGTGTTAAAAAGAAAATTTTTGCTACAATCTAGTAAGCCTAACATCAACCCAATGGGCTAATAGGCCCATAAAGGGCCTTACAAATATTTAGGCCATTAAGCTTCCCAAGGGCCTTTAGCCCATAAGACCTCGACTACATAGGGCCTTTGTCTCCTTATTCACCATCCCTTAGCTCTAAAGAAAAAGGACCATTTCTCTACATCTCCCTCTAACCTCCATAAGGGAACAACCCATGTCTAACCACCTTCATTCCATATGAGGACCAAATCTAGTCCAAACTCACTTACCTCTGTATGGGCTCTAGCCCATGTAGAATAAGATACCATAGGCCCCCGATTGAAGATTGATCAAAACCTATAAATAAACCTCTTACCCCTAAGGAATGGGTATCAATCTTATGCTATTTTATTAGGTGTCTTATAATGTATCACTCTCTGGAGCCCACTATCTAATATAAGTACTGGAGTGGCTACACTAGATAACCCCCTGACGCACCACTAAGCATGTTTTGTGTATGTAGGTATGTCGTGCTCTAACACTCCCTTTGCCATCAAATCATCTCTTACAACAAGGGGTTGATAAGTACCCACATGTGTTGGTGTATTAAAGAGTACTTGTACTAAGTTTATATATTTATTTATATTAAAGAGTTATGAGCTACTCCAAGTGTTAGGATGACATAATCATGCTAGACGTCTTTGGATGTATATTTCATCATATGAGTATACAAGTGAAATGCCTTGAGTCTCATAAGTGTTGTTGATGTATTAGATTACTTGCTCATTGTTTGCTTACCTCGTTCTAAGACTCAATTTTTCAAGTATTAGAAATTTTTGAAAAATTTCTAGTAAGGTTCAAAAATCTTGAAATCAGAATTAATAAACTTGACTTTAGGTTGGAAAATTTCCAAATTAAGTAAAACTGTTATTAGCAAAATCCATATATGAATCATAAATCCTCGAAAGAAAACAATATGTCATACTTTTAAGTCATTGTTTCATATCCAACCTAAATCCACTAATTGATGTGATCTAAGAAATTGCAAATGGCTTCTTGTAAAAATGGGAAAGAAATTACTAGTGGCATTTTTATAATTTTTGATGACTTTTTACAAGTTGAATTTGTGCATTTTTAGGATCTAGTCCAAAGGAGCACAGGCCAAGGATCAAAACTCACCAGCTTCGCTCGTGGTGTACATCGGTTTTTAGGCAAATTTCATTGTTTAGGCTTTTAAAATCGCATTTTTACTATTTTTGAAAACTTTTCACTTTGTAATTACTTTTCATATGAAATTCAAATTTTAGTGTCATTTGTAGCATTTTTCTTGCTGTTTTATTTAGTTTATGATTTTGGGCATTTTTAGTCTTTTTCCTTTATTGGCAAACTTTAGGATTTGATATAATTATGTGCCTTAGGCTGGATATTTAGTTTTGCCATATTATAATAATATTTAGAATGTGACTCTGTTTCCTTTCGTTCAACAATATATATTTTTGTTAGATTTTTTAATTTTGATGCCTATTTTTCTTCCATTCCTTTGAATCGACAAGCAAGCAGAAGATTATTATTTCACAATCATTCGCTATCTAGAAAATTGCAACTCCAACAAAATACTTGCCCTTGCATCGCGCGCTAAATTCCATTAAGTTTCCATTAGCAATTATCTTTTTTAGTGTTGTGGTTTAAAGATATGTAAGGTATTAAATTTTAAGATTTTAATACAAAACATTTTGTATTTAATTTTTTATTCATTTTTCTT